>NADL03000795.1:0-726411 GCA_002205965.3 Kappaphycus alvarezii
TTGGAGACTAACTCCCGTTTGAATGTATCGAGATCCAGTGCACGTACATAGGCTCTACAAAATTCTGCGAGCGATATCGAGCTGGAAACAAGAATGTCAAATTAATTCGACAGGAGGAGCTACGAACACAGGCTGCTAGATCGCTAGCTGAGTCTGCAAAGTGCAAGTACGATGCTTTGGAGGAGCGCAAAGTGATCCAAATTTTCTCAAGGGCTGGTGCTACGTCGACACAGGAGTCAGCCGAACTTTTTTGCGTTACGTAGAACGCATCATGTACGGGCACTTAAGCGTGCTCGAGAGGCCAATAATGATGCTAGAATTGTGAATAACGCGGACAGTTCGACGAACAGACCTAACGTAGCAGACTAGAACTTTGAATTGTTACATTTACAGAGAAAATGTTACGAACTTCCATGAAGATTACAAATGTGCTCACTGAGATCATGCTGTAGGTAAAGGTGATCTACAGTACTTTTTATGCGGTCTTCTCTGCTTGTCAGCATATTAGCCCAAGGTCCGTCCGCTAATGTTTCCCCGGCTCGGAACTCCATGGCATCCTTCAACTGCCACTGAAACTGCCTTTCTCCAGTAAACAAGAGTCTAGCCTCTTCCGCATACTGTAGCCCGAACATTCCACTCTCGTAATTATCTCTCCTGTTCTCGATAATCATATTATGTAATATGACACAAGCCTGCAAGACGGTGCTACCGTCTTCTCGATACCATAAACGTGCGGTTCTCTCCAAGATATGAAATCGTGCCAGTAGATCTCCAAATGCCCGCTCCAAATCTTTTCGCATACTTTCCTGTGCAGACGAATACATCTTCTGCTTCCTTGTTTCAGCTTCCGGTATAGTTTTAACAAACAGAGCCCAGTTTGGATATACACATATATATATAAAGACAGTATGGTAAAACATGCTGCTTTCCATTAACAGTATAGGTTATGGATGGCGAAAACTGGCTTGCAATTATCTTGCTAGTGTTATAGACCTTCCAAGTATGTTGATGTTGTTAAGGGTCCGTAACTGCCGCACAACATATGCCAGATTAAAAGTTCTCCGTCAGCAATTGCCTTTATTACAACCGTAGGCTTTTTCCGTTCCCTTATGCTGACCTCCCCATCCCACCGTACAGTTCTTCCAAAACCATTGTTAGCAGTTGAGGCTGCCCGCACATCCTGGAAATCCCCCAGCTGCATTAATAGACATCATTCCCTTCAGATCATCGTCATTCGGCCCATGCAAATATTCATATCCGAAAAATTGTACAACGGCCCTACAGAATGATTTGAGAGAGATAAGAACCGAGTCCTCGGACATTCGTATATATTCGTCCGAAGCATCAGCAGCTAACCCATACAATACGAAACTATTCTTATGCATAATATTATCTTATTGCTTATAGGCCAGCATTCTTATGGCTGTGACTGTACGTTGAAGTGGATAAATCCCCATTTTGCTTGAGCCATCCATTCGCCTCACAAAAATGCACATTCCAGTAATCGAATCGGAGAGTCGGTCGAACACAGGGCGTTGCATACGGAAACGTCTTTCAAACATGCGTTTTCGTATTTGGGATGCTGCCAAGATAGTTTTCGTATTTGGTATGCTGCCAAGATAGTCTTGATCAAGGCGAGTCATCGTAGCGTCGAAATTTCGATTGATATTTGCCCTTTTTCCTGCTTTTGATCCGGGTCTTAGAGATGTAGCAGTTAGTTTCAGACCTGGGATTATTACTGTGGATATAAGATATGACAGAGTTTCGTCATCCGACGAATCTTAGGTCTTCAATCATGAATGGCCCATTCACATCGAATTTCATGTCTTGATGACCACACGAAGCAAAGAGTCCGCAGAACTTTACTCTATGACTAAAAGAATGCCACAAACATGATCGATAGAAATGAGAGAATTATTCTATTTTTCCATTATCAACGTGTGAATTTCCATAGCCGTTCCCAAGCAAAACATTACAGGTTGATAATGAAAATAGAAATTAGGAAGATGGGTAGAGATGCTCTTATAACATAAAGGTATTAATCAAACGTGACAAAATTCAAAATAAATGTAGAAGGATGGACATTAATGCTCAACCTGCTTTGAAACAACTCCTGAATTTTGGCACAGTTTGTTACTAATTATATTCTGAGACAGTACAAAGGATATCAAATTCCTGCTGTTCTTCGATATTAGAATCCTCTCCGTTTCTTGAGAAAGCTTCTTATTCAATTTTTGAAGCATAAATAGATCGTACCATTGGTGTTTCAACTGGTTTGCCTTCTTGCACGTTAAATTTTTCTAGTATCTTGCGTTTAAACGATGCTTGAGGCATATCATACTTCTCATTACTGTTTCTTCCAATTTCAACGTTAAATAATATTTGACCGGTCCTAGGTCCTTTATCTTAAACATTTCTTTCAGATCATTTTTCTTTTGCATTATTAATTGTTGATTTTTTGAATTGATTAAAATTTCATAAACATAAACAATTAATGTGACATATCCTTGACTGTTCTTGAACATAAATGCGTTTTCTGTATATTTAAATGGAATAAATCCTACTTTCTCAATTTGTTTCGAAAGTAGGAAATAAAAAATTGAGGGCTTGTTTTAGACCATAAATACTTCTTAAGAGTTTTTAAACGTGATGCGGACACTTGTAATTTTCGAATCCTTTTGAATTCTCCATAAATATTTCCTCTTTTAGGTCTCCATACCAAAATGCTCCCGTAAAATCAAGGTGTTGTACGATTGCATTCCCGAAATCTGAAATTGCCAAAGCAGTTCTGATAGTAGTGAAATCAATGTTGGGGAGAATGGCAACGAGTGTAGTCTTGTATTTTTCGACAATTCTTTCTGGATGTCGTTTCATTTTTAAAATGAATTTTGAAGGAAGCTTTTTCATCCCAATCGGTCTTGGTACAATTGTCCAGGTTTTCTTCTTCTACCATTAATTTTCTTCGGGAGAATCCAATTCCACCTAAAGTAGAGGCTCTTCGTCGCTCTTGACCATTGCTGAAATTTTCTTTGATACGAAAGCTGTTTAAAATATTTTTCTGTTGTTTTTCTCATCCCTGTGACTCTCCTAACATTATTTTTCTCTGGTGGATAGTATGTTAAAAGATATTCTGTGTCTTGGGATAAACAGTATTATTTGTAGCTAGTGATGATTTAGTTTCTGGGTGCAAAATTTCTTTTTCATCTTCAGACTGAGAAAAACTTACTGAAGCGTTTTCCGGTGTATTAAGTTCTTGTTCTGAATTGATACCTCTTTCATCCATTTTAAAACCGCTGTTTGATGGATACCCGGGAAAGAAATTCACGTAGAATTTTGCATGTCTGACAAAGAGAAGTCTTTTTGTACTTTGATTAAATATTCTGTACATGTTTCTTCCTTGTGAACCCATTAGTATCATCGGCTCTCATCTTATATCCAAATTTTTTCTATTTTTGTTCAAGATGGTGACAAATGCTTGAAATCCAAAATTTTTATTTGTGATAAGTTAGGTATTTCTCTAATAAGAATTTGAGGCGTTTTCAAGTGCTCTGTAGTTTTAGATGGGATCATATGTTGAATAATAACAGCATGTAACCGAGCTTCTACCCAGAAAGGTTGAGACAATTTCGCTTGACTAAGCACTGACCGTATCCTGTACAACAGAATTAGGTTCATTCGTTCGATAATTTCATTTGATTGTGTACTGTAGGGTGCTTTAACTCTTTGTTCAATGACTTCACCGGAAGATAATTTCTGAAATGTTTTTTTATGTATTCTTCTCCATTATCTGTGTGCAACATCTTAATCGAGATTTTTTTATTGAGTCTTTAGCATATTGTGGAGCTTCTTGAATTCATCGAAATATTCGCTCTTCCTCATAGTAAATTAGTCCACACGTAGTTTGATGCTCCATCAATAAACAGAAAAAAATATTTTGCTTGTCCCATGTGGGCTCTTGAACTGTTCCGTAGACATCAGCATATATAATATCTCTCACTGCGTTGATATTGGTACGTAGGTTACCTTAATGGTTCCTTTTAGATTGTTTTCCTTCTGCACACGGATTGGATCTAATACTGTCTGGTTTGTCTTCTAAATTTATTTCACGTATATTTGTATTCTTTTCCATTTCTCCGATTTTCTTGTATTGAGATGAGCAATTATTGTATGCCAGATATTTGGATTTAGGTCCAATTCTTGTGATTTTCTATGTTCTTGTGTTTGGACCGATAGGTTAGCTTGTGCTCTGTTGGCTTAATGGTGTTTCCATTAATTATATACAGTCCTTCTTCACTTAAATACGCTTATCCTAACATTTTTCGAGACGTATTGTCATAAAATTGCATTGCCTATTTCCAAATTTCGTATAGATTTCGTCCTTATCTAGGGCAGCAACTGAAATTAAATTAATTCCCAAGTCAGGAACTTACAGAACGTCACTTAGACGTATTTAGTTTTCAGAGGTTTAATCTGGTCCTGTAATTAAGATACCAATAGTTCCTTTCTGTTTGCTGTTTTTTCTGTTCTCATCTCCCTGAGAGACTAAATTATTTTCTTCCAAGAGTGAGCTGAACAAATTTGTACCATGAAACATGTCATGAGTGGCCCCACTGTCAGTAATGAAATTTTGATTCCTAGTAATGCCTTCAATGTTGTTGTTTTCAATGTTTTTTCTAAAGCAGAGTTGCTTTACCCACAGCAAGCATCGGTTTCACATTATTTCTACCCGCTCCGCCGTGTTTGGGGAATGTTTTCGCTTGGTCTTTAGAATGGCCCCTGTTTTTAAACCCCTTATCCTTTCGGAATCCCTTTCGATGGTTGTTTAATCCATTTCGATAGCCGTTGAATACGTTTCGATAGTCTTTTTTTCTTGGAGATTGATGATTAACTCGATTTTCTAAATCACGATTATAATATCTGTGTCTGTAATTATTTTGCCGGCGATTTCGGGCATAAGCAGCACTTGTTCCAAATTTAGCTCCATTATTAATACGCTTGTTTTCTTTAAATTTGTCGACTATTCCCGTAATTACTGATTCCCAAGTAGTCTAATCTTCATCCATGGTGCGAATAGCTGCAACTGTAGCCTCGTAATCTACTTAATCTTTAATACTAGAAAAATTATAGAAACATGTAAACTTTCATTCAGTCATTGTCCATTGTTTTCTAATTTGGGAGCGTGGTTTCAAGATCTCTAATATAGTCAGTAATGTCTTCTTAGGGGTTAAAGGTTTTAATAAAGATCTCGGTCAAAAGACTTAGCCTGTTACCCGTTGTTTTTTGATGAATACCTTGCGGACAATTTGCTCCAAACTTCTTTTGAATATCTAGAATACTTTTGTATTACTTCCGAAGTTTTTTCTCCTAGTTAAAACGCGACGCCTGTCATATGAAATTTAAATTCGACGATACTTTCAATTTCTTTTCCATCTTCAGTATGTTGCGGTCTGTATTATGTTCTGTTTACAATGTCTGGGCAATTTTTAGTTTCACGAAGAGCCTCCATCCTTAATTTTCACAAATGAAACTATCGGGTTTCAAGTCGTTAAATATAGGAATGACAATTCTGTCTTCCTTATCTTCCAGGGTCATGCGTTACTACTGTTACAATAAAGAAAAGGACTACTGCGGTTTTGGTGACGTAACTTTGCTGGAGGCAAAGAGAGATTTGATTTATTAGCAGTGTTGCACTTAGGTGTGTGAGATTCACTAGTTGGTTGTGTGTTCCCTTTTTCAGGTCTAGAACTAAGACTGATCCTCCGGCTTACATATACTTTTTGTCTATATATTCCGTTGAGTAAACCTTAGTAAAACCAATTAAATGACACGTGATAAGCGGACGTAACTTGATGCAATTTGATAGATGAATAACAGATTCTTCCATAAGGTGTGATAAAATACATATAACGTAAACGGTCTTAATCAAACGTGACGAAATTCAAAATAACTGTAGTAGGATGAACAGTGATGTTTAACCGGCTTTATCATTCTCAAAGTCTTTGACTCGGTGGGCGATGTCGGCGGCGGTGCCAGCCATTTGCGGGGCCCTTGTATGTACGTCTTATTTGAAAGGAGAGACAACGGTAAGCTTACAGGCTATGGGGCGGACCTTTTGGCCAGGGGGCAGGGGCGGGAGTTGAAGGAGAATGTCTGCAGGACGGATATTCGTTCCCGGGACAAGAAGCGAGACCTCGTATTGGCAGTCCAGGCCCGCTGCGCGAGCAACGTGGTAGGCGAATACGTTGCGTAGCGAGTTGTGGCGGTAAGGGCGACCGAAGGCAGGGCAGAGGTCCGCCAAGTGGTCCCTGAGTGCGTCCATACTTTGGTTACAGTAGGCGCAGGTGAGTGGGCGGGAGTCATCATTTACGGGGAGGCCGAGACGCCGGCGGAACATGGTCTGCCAGTGGGCCCCGGACACCACCGTAGCGGTTGTGGGATGGGCGATGAGAAAGGCGACAGCGGTTGGGGGTGGGCTATAAGAAAAGCGGCAGTGGGGCTGTCCCGGAATGCCAGGCCACAAATCCTACGCCGACCGTCGTCGGTGCTGTGGTCAGCGGGTTGGGGTGTGTAGCCCACGAGTCGTCGCCCTAGTGGACCCTTGCCTGTGCCTCCTGCTGCACACCATTTTGGTAGGTTTGGAGGTTGGATGGTTCGGCAGCAAGCAGGCATGGGTCAAAGGGGCTAAGTTTGACGTAGTACGGACGCCCGGGGATACATAGCATGAAGTCTCGGAGTCGTGACAAGGCTTGACGGACCAGAAACGCTCTGTCGCCCCGGTATCGATGACCGAAGAGGGTGGCGGAACGTTGCGTGGTGTACGATGCCGATCTCTCGCGAGCTGGAGCCGCTTCTATGATGCTAGCGGCAACCGCGTCGTGTAGAACGTGGAGATGAGGGGAAAATCCGTACCTCCCCGGCGGATGGGTAGCGTGGCTTGGTCACATCCAGTACCCGACAGGGCGATCCCGTGGAGCTCCGAGTAACACGACCTCTGCAGTGCGTCGAAGGCCTACGCAGTGTGGGCAGCGTGTTGTGGGTCGTCGAGCCGAAACGCGTGGGTGACGAGGCATGTCGACGCGCAGAGCCGGTGCATATGAAAACGAGGACGGGGGTCGTGGGTAAGAAGTCTGAGGGTGCGGCGGCAACCATCGACCTTGCCCCGGAGGTATGAGTCGGTGAAGGCCCGGTTGCCGATCGGCGCTCCCAGGAGCTCGAAGCCTTTGCGCGAGCACTCAGACAGAGGAAATTTGCAGAGAAAGTCCGTGCGGTCCGGCAGAAGCGTGTTCGGCCAGTAAATGCGCATCTTCCACGCGTTGACGTAGAGGCCAACAGCCGGACAATCTACCTGAAGGAGGCGGAAAACTCGGCGCAGACCCTGGAGTGTCCCTATGAGGGTCCGTCGTCCGCGTACCATTGATTTAGCACAATGTTGCTGTCCTCGGCGACTTCCCAGATAAGTGGTTGGATCGTGAGGGAGAACAGCAATATATTGGCCGGGTCGTCCTGCTGGGTGTCCTGACAGTAATGCTGACCGTGTTCTAGCGATTCGGTATAAGCGACGGTTGCTGAGTGCGACCGTATATCATGTTCACGAAGCGGGCCAGCGAAGGCGCAAGTCCTTGAAGTTGACACAGCATTGACTGGCGATCAACGCGATTGAAAGCGTTGTGTGGGTCAATGACGACCATGGCAACGTGCAGAGCACCAGATGAACGGCGAAGCAGATAGCGGGTGTCATGGATGACCGCATCCATCCCGGCCTCGATACCATTCGCCGTTTGGAATGGCGCGAGGAAGTCCCGAGAATCATCGATGGCACCCAGCAGCAGCGTCTTGGTGGCAATGCGGCGTCGGGGGACCGATCCCACAGCGATGGGACGTGATTTTTCCAGTTTCGGCCGTAGAGGAAGCAATGTTGCGGCAAAGAGCAGGGGCAGGACCGAGTCCGGCCCGTCCTCATGCGCAATCCGAGCCACCTTCGTCAGCACGCCTTTGCCTGAGACACCGGCGACCGGGCTGACCGACACTTTAAGTAGAAAGCGGAACCAGCTTGCCCGCGTGCGATATAGCCCCGCTGTTGAATCACGAGAAATACCTCGTAGAGCCTGCTCCACAGCATCTGCCTTGATTTTTGGTAGAGGAGGAAGACTGTCTTCAGGAATAGGCGTGATCGGGCGCGGGGGCGAGGGGTGAAGGTCACGCAGCGCTTGGATGGCTTGCGGGTCATTCACATCGGCCAGCGGAGCGTTGTGCAGGGACCGCATGCCCTTGCCATAGCGGGCGTCTGCACAGAGGGCTTCAGCGCGACTGGCGCGCTCTGCATCATTGAAGCCTGAGCCGTAAGCAGGGCGGTGCTGCTGGTTCCTCTCAGAGCTGGCTTCCTGGGCACGAAGGGCTTCAAACCATAGCGCATTCCCCTCAGCTCCAGTGTGGGCGCGCCGGATTCGGGACCCTAGCGCAGCCCGATGACCTTTGTTATGCTGCCAGCCATCCTCCTCAAGCAGGCTTCGGTAGAGGACAGTGGTAGGCAGCATATGGTGGTGCAGGAAGGCGCGGTGGGTGGCTTCGTCACCACTTGCATTGGCGGCGGCTTGGATCAGCTTGATAAAGAGCAGCGTGAAAGGCTTGAGACATGGGAACGGGATATCCTGGAAGGCGTGCACTTCCCGGTATGGGGTCCGGAGGATGTCTTGGGGCTTGGTAAAGGGGAAAAGGTTTGGGTGTTTTACTTATGGAAGATATGTCCGATCTATCCCATAGTTTTCCAGACAACCACAATCGACTCAAAAAGGTATGCTGTAAAGGAGAAGCAGCAGAGGGAGGAGGAGGGGGTGGGGTGGAGATATTTATGACGAGGATGGTTCAGCGGAGGAGCTGTCACCCGACCGCACTCCTTCCATTGCGCACGAGCCGGCCGTTGCAGGGAGGGGGTAGCGGGGTGTCTTGTGCGGGTCCCTGGGCCGGAGGAGGGACATCTTGCACGCCTGAGGTCGACGGCGGCATGGCAACGAGTGCGGCGGACTCCCGACCCTGTGGCGCCTAGGGTGCGACAGCAGGTGGGAGAACGGCGGAGACCGCTGGGATTGCGGCGGGCACCATGAGGAATTCCGCCGCAAGGGGCTCGTCAGTCCCCGCGCATCGCTTGGGCGACGACGGCCAGTGTTTCTTCCACCGTCTTGCTTCCTTCGCTACTTCTCGTCGCGGTTCCTCCCCTCAACAGGAGCTTCGCGACTTCGTTACCCGTATTGCGTTTTGTCTCCAAGTGATGCAAGCGCGACAGGTTTCCACCCACCGTACGTAGTTGATTACTGAATACCTGGGCACACTTCTGTGCCATACTGTACAACTCGTAAAGATCTACCACCACTCTGAGGGGGAATTCTTGGGTTATTTTAATGTATGGAAGATGTGGTCGGTTGTATCGATTGCCTGTGGCGTTGTTATTGTTTCGCCGTTCAAACAGGCCTCTGTCACGGAAGCAACGCAAGCAGCCGCAGGCGCCGCCACTAAAGCTTACCGCAACAAGATCCAGGACCTTGAGCGTAAGCTCTCCAGGCGCCTTGTACCACCATCTGACAACCCGTCTCGCCAGCCGAATTTCTGCTTCCAACCACACGCTCTCAATTCCCTTTGAGCAGCGTCCCGGCCACTGCTCTGTTTCTGGAAACGTTCATTCCGCGGATTGCGACCAGATATCACACCTCTGATGCTACTATTCGCTCGGCAATCTATCAACGCCTCAGCTGTGTTTTGTGGTCCTCAGTGGCTATGGCCATCATTTCCCGTGCCCCACTGCACGTGACCGATGTAGACCATCCAGTCAGTTCATAACTTAATAGTCGGCCAGTGAGTGGTAAAGTACACTCCAAAAACATCATGAGTAAAGAATAATTTAATTTACTCCTCGCCGCTAGAGCGTTGTGTGGGATAAATCATCACTGGTGCGTGACAGTAGATAGCATTCCTTACAGTGCCGGCTCAATGCCAGCGAGCTGGCATGCCGCGTTAGACATGACGGCCGCCGCAGTGAAGAAGGATCTTAATGGCATCAGTGGAGACTGTCCAAAAAAGTGAGGACGTCAGGAGTAACAAATGAGTGATGACATGGACCAGCCGGGCTTCGATCCCGGTACCTCTCGTATGCGAAACGAGCACTCTACCAATTGAGCTACTGGCCCTTTCCGGGCTGTGGCGGAGAAGTTGCTTTGAGATATTTATTGGAAAAAGAAGCCTGTACACGTTTCCAGGCTGTAATATGTGTTATACGTGTAAATCATAATCGTCTTCAGGTTCGCTTGACCCGGCCACCGTACCGCAGGATGTGACTGGAAAATGGGGGGGTTAATTTACTGTGGTAGATATGTGGATGAGACTTTCAACGCGCCTGAGTCGCGCCCCTACACCGAAGCACCTGCCCCCCTGAATGGTATGACAGTTTTACCTCCGACGTTTGCCCCCATGATGTCCACGGTGGCTTCCTCCGCAGGTCCTCCGGGCAGCGGATCCCAGCCGGCTTATGAAGAGGGGAAAGGTTTGAGTGTTTTACTCTTGGAAGATATATCCGATCTTATGGAGATGCACAGGCAAGCTTGCTAATCGCAGCTGAGGAAGCTGGAGTACCCCTGCCCAAGCGCACAATTCTTACATCGGGAGATTGGACAATTGTTGTGCACTACGCCGCGGACTCCCAAGATCTCCTGAAAATACTCCGGGAGATCACTAACATCTACAATGGCGCTCGCCTCTCCCCAAACTCGCTTTCTGAGCTCATCGCCGAGCTCCCCATAACCGAGTAGAAAGTTGGCACTTGCGTCGCTGCTGCGCGCGGAGTCGCAAAGCTCAAGACCGTGGCCTTCGAAATAATGGAAAACAGGAAAGCCCTGGCGGGAGCAATCACCCACCTCGTTGACGCAGCTGCAGCAACCCTCCCAAGAGAGGATGCTTTTGTAGAAAACTTCATCACGAAGCT
Organism: Kappaphycus alvarezii; assembly: GCA_002205965.3. NCBI lineage: Eukaryota > Rhodophyta > Florideophyceae > Gigartinales > Solieriaceae > Kappaphycus > Kappaphycus alvarezii. Next base: position 10,970 of record NADL03000795.1, read on the forward strand.
CTATGCGGGATGCGATAACCTCGCTCCCCAAAGATGGACTCAGATGTTAAAGCAGCCAAGGACACTACTTCCAAACCTGAAATTCCCACGGCGACCAAAACTGATACGGCCCGACACATGCCCTCAGAAGAACCTGAGGATTGCCATGCCACCGGTGACAGGTAAAACCTCCCTGCCCCAGACAACTGCAGACCCAATGCCTGCCTAGACAGACACCAGGGTCGCGCCTTAACAGAAGGGATCTGTTGCCCTACGGCCAAAGAACAACCGCTCTACTCGTCCCGGGAACCCCTCTACCATGGTGACGACGACGGAACAGCGCACAAACCAAACCCGCGCCCCTTCCCAACTCATGCTGGTCAAACGAAAAAGGTAAAGCTCTCCTGTGGTCCTACTGCAGGAGACAAGGGAACTAAGGCATCCCGCAACTAGTCCCTCCTCTAGCTTCGCTTTCCCCTACACCCCTGCAAATACGCCCACCCACAACCAAGAGCGCTCCCCGTTGAATGTTCTCCTTCCGTCAGTACATGATGCGCTGCATAGCCCGCTGCGCCCTTCCAACTTCTCTGACTGCATCTCCGGACCTGCTTGCATAGCCTTGTCATCTTACTCATCTCACTTTTTCGCGCCGCGGCCAATGCACGGAATCCTGATGTTGTCCACTCTGCAATCCTCCGGATACACCTACTTCCCTCTGCAGTCTTACGACGGTTAATGACGGGGGAAGCCGAGTGGCAATCCAAGACAAGACAAAGCCAAGCACTCCGCGAGCGAATACCCTGCGCTTCTGCAGGAGACTGGGCCGATTTGTGGACTGAGGCGATTCAAGGGCACCACAACAAAGAAGAACCAGTGTTCGGACCACGTCCTCTATAGAACGACGCAATGCGCGACGCGAAATTTCGAAGGGCAGCCCATCTTGCTGCAGATGCGCAATATGGGCGTGCAATGCGCACCCTGCACCAGTCACCCATTGCTGAACATCGGCGAATGCCAAGCTTCAACCTTAGTCATTTGACGTCCCAATGTTCAACTTTTCAGACGATTGCGGAGAGGAGGGCGAGGACAAAGTAGACTGGCATTAGACATCTCGGAGGATCCCAAGAGGAACTGCTCCGTGAGGGACCTTTTGTTCGAAATGCTTGATGGCTTAAGGTCGGATTCTCACTCGGCTCCGTCTGTTCCCAAAGAAACAGGCCCATAGTGAACTACCCTGTGGTACCTAACACCCCGCGCCCGCCACCTAGTGGCGGGAAGCTCCAATCTTCCGCCGATTACCAAACTTCACCCAAAGGCTTCTTTGGCCAGATGTTATGGCGCGAGAGTGGGATTATTACGGCCACGGATAAGGACACCAACCTGCCTGTGATGGGACCCTAAGGGTACGGAGCATTTGTGGGTGCCTGCTGGCTGGACGGACTGGTCTGATCTCAACTCTTCAGAAGGCGACGACATCGGTGATGTTGTTGCCGATCTGGAGGGGTTAGAAGCTGGTTGGGAGAAGGATGAGTTAGGGGCGGGCATATATCGTGGTATGCTCAAAGCACTTTGCTTCATACAAGATATCAGGTAACTTCGTTGGCAAATAGGACTTTCCATCACCGGTAACTTTCTAAGATATTCTGGGCTCCAACCGACCACATCTTTCAAACATTAAAGCACCCAAACATTTTCCCAAATTGCTGACGTGCGCGACCCGCAAGTTATCGAAAGCCAGGGAAAACTGCACCCAGCACCGCAGTCTCCGGTGAGAGCGATAGAAGCGAGAGACTTGCCGCTCCCGGTGGACATTTGGCAGTTCCGTCCGCATTACTGTGTCGGTATATCCTTTTTGAGTTGATTGCGGTTGTCTGGAAAACCATGGGATAGACCGGATATATCTTCCAAGAGTAAAACACCCAAACCTTTCTCCCCTTTGGAAGGAAACGGTTCTACGCGCGGTCCTACGCCTGAAACCTAACTCCGCACCTAGCCCTGGCAGAATGTCACTGCGACTCCTGCAGCTGCTGGCCAACACACGGGTGAGCTCTGAAGCTGGAATGACGGGTATCTCAGTACTAACAGCTGTTGTGACGAGACTAGCTCACGGAGACCTCCCAAATGAGGCAATCCCCTTATCTTTACTGCGACGCTGTTGCCTATTCAACCCCGGCCTGACAAGATCCACCCCATTGCAATTGGGACGACCTTGCGGCGACTGGTTACAAAAGTGCTCCTACCCCAGGCATTGGAAGACATGAGGGAATACCTCGCTCCACTGCAGGTGGCCAACGGAGTGCACCGCGGACTGGATTCTATCCTGCACGAAGTCCAGAGACTGCTCGTCACCAAAGGTGAAGATGAGGACTACGCGCTCTTTTCAGTGGATGCGCATAATGCGTTCAACCGCTTCTCCAGACAGAAAATGATCGACCTCCTGCCAACCAAAGTGTCTTCGTTATGCCGCTTTCTGAACATTGTGTATGCTCGTTATATGCCGTCGCTTATCTTGCCTGCGGCATCTACAGAAGACATCCACAGCCGAGAAGGGATGCAACAAGGGACCCAGCAAGCATGTTGATGTTCTCCCTTGTAATACACCCACTAGCAAGAGAAATTTCTGATCAGACCCAACTCCATCTACACAGATGGTATGCGGATGACTGCACTCTTATAGGCTATCACACAGAGCTCGACAAAGCAGTCGAGATCCTGAGGTCTAAGGACTTGGCCTATAACGTTTGAGTGCGATCTCTCCTTGACTACTGGAAGGGAAGATCCGGAACGAGCCCCACAGGGCCTCTCTTGATATGTCTTGAAGGATGAGTTCAGTATGATGTTAAGCTGGATGCCTCATCCGATGAGCTACAGCATTGAGTTACGTGACTATTGTAGCCTTACAGGTTGTCAAGGTTTGCAAGGATGAATTGCTCTCTACATTGCCTTCTGGATCATTCATACCTTCCAGTGATTTAGAATTATGGGTTTATATTTTGTCTTTGATAATGACGTTGGTGTTGATTGGTTCTGGCCCCTACGACGGAAGGGTCTTGCCGTGAGAAATTTGAGGGTCTAAAGTATCTTGATGAGAACTTCTGTTTAGTGCGCGACATCAGTGATCCTGTGCTGTTGGGCTCGTGGAATTCTACAAGTACCTATATTTACTTCAAGCTCTTGCCGAAACGCTCGGAAGAGGAGCAATCAGTAAAGGTCTATCGTTCTGTCTCAATTTAAGGGACTTAATCATAGCCTTTATTTCAACCCTTCGAAGACACGCCTATTCTGACCGCGCCACCCTGCCACTGTGACACCCCTACTGCACCCCTTCCCAAATGAAAACATCTCAAACCACGGCATTGACCAACTTGGCGCCTCGATGTGTTCGCCTCAATTCATGGAGAACTTTCTCAATGAAAAAATTGCAGGATAAGAAAACATTCTCGCTTATCGACGTGATTGATTATGCTCGCATTCAGTTCCACCTTCACCGTGTATGTGCCTCGGCATGTAAGCTACATCATGTGATGAAGTGAACACCGCCGAGTTCAACATGCTTCCTTGCAATGAGATTTGACCAGGAATAGATGGAATATTATTCGCGGTCAAATAACGTGCCAATGACAAGTGCGGTCCGCCAGAAAGTGGCTCTTCCGTTGCGCCTCGGAGGCTACGGATTCACCCCCATGGCAACGCTGAATTCAGCGTCGTCTGCGGCCAGCATCACTGAATCAGAACAAGTGAGATGCCGCGATGATCCCGGCGTAGCCCAGAACCGTGCACAAAGCTATGCGTACGCTGATAGCCAATTTCTCGAGTTTGTCCGACGACTCCAACCAAGCTTCTATGACGGACATGGTGGTCTCTTAGAAACACTGACTGGGCCAGTCTTGCAAACAAGCCCGATAATACACGCAGCATGTTGTATCGAGCCTGGTGCAAGTCGGCTGTAAGTTATTCTGGAAAGAAGACGAATGGGAGAGGTTCCCAAGCACCGCGATGCATACGGAAGCTGATATTCGGCGAAGAATCCGCCGCTGAGCATACTTAGAGACGCCTACTGCAGTCATTCTCACCGCACATCCGTCTGCGGTCAGCAGAATCTCTAATAATTTGTGGTAAGTTATGCAACGCAGCCACCTGTGAGTTCACGTGTTTAACGACACTATGCCTTTGCAATTTCGCGGAGTGCAACAGGCACATGGACAACCGAGGTGACCATGCAGCGGATATTTGCGAAAAGGCCTAAGACGGACTAATCAGCACAATGCTGTCGTGAAGTTATTTCGCCGACAAGTGCTCAAGGCAGCAAGAGTCGGCGTCCAATACGAGGTGAAATACTTACTTCCCGCATTGAATGCATGGCCTGCCAACATCCTAGTGCACACAAGGTCGGACGATATCAACAACTTGCCGCCCCTCCGGCGGCGTACGACGTCACAGAAATATCGCCATTCCAAGAGGGGTTCATGTCCATTGGAACGCGCGAGGCGTGCGCCATTGCCAATGCAGCGGAAAGACGGAAAATAGGTAGCTTGTTAGCAAAGTAGCGGCCATACTCTGTGAAGCCCTCCCAGAACAATCAAAATTGGATGGAAGTTTGTACCGTTAGGCTTCGACTCGCTTCGATCGCCGTCTGCGACGACGTCGTAGGTAATCGGTGAATACGAGGCCGCTGTCGCAACCCGCAGCGGATGCTCGACGGGAGGAGTGAAGACTCGGCTTTATCAGCAGCTCAGTTATGAGATTTGGTCCACGTGTACAGCGCCTGTAATATGTCGCGCCCCACAACACGCAGAGTTAAGCCACCCCATTCAAACCTAATTCTTTTAGGTTTGTTATAGGGGGGTATTAGGGTAATCCGGACTACAAGAAATATGAAGGTTAGAGAATGATAGATCGTAGGACAATAGTTTCTTGGGTCCTTGCCCTTGTGGCGTGCCGAGGCGTCTGTCTCGAGGGCTAAGCTTTTTGTTGCTTTGATCGTCATCGTGGTCTGATTTTCTGTAAGCTCAATACCTACATTTGTAAATACCGTAAAAAGAATAAGGTTGTTCTTAGCAAAACTTCTGCCGTAAGATTAGCTGAAATGGCTAAGAAACGAAAGACGTTTTCGGGTCAATCATGTGAATTTATTCAATTATGCCCTCAATTTCAGAACTGCACAGGAAAGTTCCTTAAAAGTTTAATATTCCAATAATCAAATCTTCATAAAAATTCCCTAAAGACCTCCAATCCTACATTTTTCCTGCATTTTCTTGTATTTTTTTCTGCATTTTCTTCAAAATGTCAACTCCTTAAATTTCTTTGAAATATATCTTAAAAGACATTCAAAATCAGTACAGCTTTCCCTGAAACTTTATTTTACCTCACGGCTCTTTTTCGGATATGATTAATTCCCTTTAGATATGCTTTTTGGATCTTACTAGCAAAAAGTTTTGTCAAAAATCATATAAATCTCCGAGTCATGGCAGCCTCCTTTTTTCATTTTTGAGAATTTGTACCAACTTACTTGAGCTTTTAATATCTCATAATTTCCTAATACGTACTAATTAGGGGGTATTAGGTGATTTTTATGTTAAAATAAAAGGTACCTGGACTAGAGCGGGAAAAAAGTTTCGAAAGTGCTTTTAGATACATTTTCGCATAAGAATATATGAATTAGCTCATTTTCATGTTAGTTAGCACATATATTGATCTGACACTTACGCATTACTACCAAATTTACGCATCATTGCCGGTAATTCTCTTGCCCGGCAATTTTCTTGCTCCTACTCTCATCAATGATTGACAGACTGTTGAAAAGTAAATAATAGCGACTGATTCCGATGGAAAAGAAAATTATAGAATCATGTATAGTTTTACGCTTTTTTCAATGTAGACGCTTTTTAACATACCTCTTATTTGGCCCTTGAACTTCAGTTCTTTCGTTAATACCATGTATTACAGCCTTTTCGCTATAATCTCTAAGTTCTAATATGAAAATTTTTTCTCATCTTATTACGCGAGAAGTCAATAGATAGATCAATCTATATTGCGAGATCGCACGGTTAGAACCATTCGCTACCTTTCTGAGATAATTTTGCTTGTAACTTTGTTTTTTTCGAAGGTTAAGAAGTTGTCTGTAGTATTTTTCCATAGTTCCCTTATATGAATGAAAATAGAGGATAATGTGAAGGGGAAACATATGAGTAGTGACACAAGCGAATCGCTTGTTGAAACGTCTATATAATTTTTCTGAGTATACGATGTTGCATTGCGCACCACTTTGTAAACTCCCTTTATTTCGCAGTTGTGTCCGAAAGAATTAACTTTTTTCAAATAAGTTTCTGTCTGTACGTTTCTTATTTTGGTCAAACATGTATGTATTAATTAAAAAATGAATTATCAAAGTACCCTTGTCTATACATGACGCTGTGATTACACGTGAAATACAGGCAAGATATTACTTAACCTTTTCATACGCATTATACATATTCCTCAATTTTATGCAGACCATCTCTTTTTGATCTTTTCTACTTTTTATCCCATTTCAAGTGGAGCTTTTATCGGCTTTGTTGATTTTCCTGAAATATTTCCCTGGTGTACGCCAATTTTCTCAAATATCTAGCAGTATTTATTTCCACTATTTTGATTGGCCAAAGCAGTGCGCTCATGTCTCCGGATTCTAGTTTCTAAATTATGCTCCCAGCGCTCCTAATCCTTACTTTACTGAAAGTTTTCGTCTAGGGGAGGAGCGCTACTTTTATCTTCATCCATAACTCTCATGATTTGGTGATCCCATAAAATGGTTATCTGATATTGAAATCAGGGAAACCTTTGGGTGAGAGAGAAAGAATGACAGCTTACAAGTAAAAACCATGTTCTGAAGTTATTTATTCAAAGCGATTTTCGGGGCCCGTAATCTTATAGTTAATGAAAAAAATTTATGTCCTAAAGTAGCTTTGTTTTACTTGCAGTGGTTCTCTTTATGCTTTAAGTACTTTATGTATCGTGAACTATCAAAACTAAAGGGTATATAACTAATAAAGGGGAAAATATATGGTTTTTTATTCTTGCAAGGTATATTTTAAAGTCAATTTTTAAAATTAACTCTACAAAATACACCATACTCTTCCGGATACAAGACAGAAATAGTGTTCATAAGAAACCTTCGCTTCTAGTTAACAAATGGTAAATATTTTCTGGACTGTAATATGCACAATTGGTAGCAAAGCTTACCCCTCATTACTTAGTGATCATTCATACATATATGTTACTCTCTTTCGATTTCAAATAACAAAAGAGAAAGGTAGGATCTTTTTTAGATATTTCATGGCGAATCATTTTCAATCAAGCCTACTGATGAAAAAGGAGGGGTTAACTGAAGATGTACGCTGTCCGATACACAGCCAACTCTTATATCAGTGTGGATTAATTCAATCGCGTTCGCTGAACTAGTATGGAAGGGGATAAACTTTTGTTCTCTCAGGTCCCCTTACAACGACATTGAGTGCCTTTAATATACTTTCTGAAACGTATGTACAACCACTAGGATAATTTAATCTCGAAAGGGAATTTTTGTGCATTGAATCTCAATGACTAACTGTAAAACCAGTAAATTAGATTGAAAATCATATTCATTGTAGAATAATAATGCGCATAGGAGAGTGTTTCTTCTTTCGCTTTGTACTGAAATAACTTAATTGTGATAAGACCTCCCGGACGGAAAAATAAATCATTTTGGAATCAGTTTCCAGCCGCTTCTGCTGCTATTTTGTAGTTATTTTCATAATTAAAGTTTCAGCGTATCTGCTATTGCTACTAATTTTGTGGCTTCATTTTAATTTTTTTCATTCTTTCGCTGGAACAATTTTTTCTGCATCATTAATCAATATAAAATTAAAGAAACCACGGATCGACATAGTATTTTTTCCTGGGAACAATTGCTTGAAGAATATAGAAAGACGCACTAAATGATCATTTCTATAGGATGTAAACCAGGTAGAGTAAAATGACAATTATGATGCGATATAAATCATTTCAATTGCCTCTTAGAGACCACTACCCTTCTTCCGCTGGTTCTTAGAGTTGACCGACCATTCAAAGGGGATTCGAAACCGCATCTAGTTATTCCATCTCACATTGTTTAAAGAAATTATCTGCACAGCCCTTGTGTCCAATATAAGTAATCAGTGAGTAGCAAAGTACTGTCCATCCGATGAAGTACTTTAGCTACCTAATGAATTTGGTGTCGGCAGGGGAAGACAATGAATCTTTAGATTCTAACAGAGAACCTCATAATTCGAAGTAGAGGCTAAAAATAGTAAAACTGTAGAATCGCCGTCTTCTTCTTTGGAACGGGGATATGTAGAAACTTTTCGTAGATATATGGTTTCATTCACTATTAATAAGTTTTTTTGTAGGGAAATAAATTGCATATGAGGAGTGATTCTTTTGCGCCTTTAATTGAATTATATATTGCATTGTAGCTATCTGACGTGAATAATTTGTTGGATGCTCCATCTACATATTTACATAAAGTGTTCCGTGTTCATGTGCATTGAAAATATCTACAACTTCCAGGATGAATTTACCGAGTGCAGATATATATAACTGGTGAATTTCGGTACTATAGACAGCAAAATGAATGTAGGGGCTTTCTGGATAAAATGAAATTTGTACACTTTTAAGATGATATTTTAGATTGCAGTATAGTTTTCTATGTGCTGATTCCATGGGTAATATAGACTTTTAGCCTCGAAATTACAATTGAATGGTATTTGGATTATCTCATTTTTTTTGGATTACGTAATATCTTCTAATTAAATTAAAGTTATTGTTATAAAATCTGTCTATATTCTCGGCCTATTGCGAAATATTAAAGGCGTGTACAAAAATCAATTCTTCATACGCCGTTTTCAGGGGTTACTTTTCCTCAGATTGAGCTACCACTGGATCCTGATTGTGGACAGAAACCGTAAACTATAACGATATATCCTGGCCAAATTCCATGTAGAATTTGTTAGTGAGCTCAATCTCATGATGTCATCCAAGACCGTAAAGCAGCAATAAATAAATCATTGGTATTTTTTCTGTTCGAGATTGTATTGAAATATGCTTTCCCGATGAGTCTGAAAACTGGATTAGTGGGATTTTTCCAATTTCCAGCTTAGTAACTGATTACGTCTCCACAAAATGGCTGAGTTCGAAAATCTTTATCTGCTTTTGGCTTGTTTCGAGTCAGAAAGATAAAATAAACGACAACCATGGCTGAAAGAATACCAAAATTTATTGAAATATTATTTCCCTCAGATTCCAAAGCTGTTTGATAATATGAACATGTACTTTACTATTCTTATGCTTCACAGCTAGCCGCTTGTATGATTTAATGCTTATTCCAACAGGTAATGTGGGAGAAAAATGTCCGGACTTCAAATATTAGTAAATTGAGGAAGTCTATCATCTTTTTGCTCGTTTTTTACCCAGCTTGATCAGAAGGAGTTCTTTCTGTGATCTAGAGAACCATTCAATAAGCTTCAAAAGGTAGAGTAATACACACTATCTTCATTTCTTGCGATATTTCCAGATATGGAGTAAAATTTGGAAATTTCTTCTCTCTATCCTTATCTTCGTAGAATACCAGCGTGTCTAGCTTTATTCTTACATTTTGAATTGCCTTCGCGTTGCAAGCTGCATAGATGTGCGTCAGCTCCCTCCGAAGATATGAAGCTGTTTTTGTTTCATTGTCGGCGATAATACCGACTTAAACCCCTGCTGAACCTTCGAGACCAGAAATAATAACACATTTCCCTTTCACATGGAGATAAATTATTTTTCCTGGATTCTGGTGAGTTTGATAACGGTTCTCCGAGAATTCTAACCATGGTGTGATATGATGGTCTCAAATGGCCATTGTACAATAATGGCACTTGTATGACTCAAAAAGTGCCATGGTCGGATTACTTTTTCTAGAGTTTCGATTCGATAAAGATTGAGAAATTCTTTAGAGAGATATATTCCAGTAGACCTGCGGTTCTAAACGAGGTTTTAGGCGATATAAATCTAAGAAGATTAATTTATCCTAACGGTACTATTGATAGTCTTTTGGAGCTGACGGCAGTGATGTTAGGTCTACACTAATTATAACTTATCGACTTACCCGGTATATTCTTTTATTTTCTATTCATTTCTTCATTTAATGTGGTTTTCAATTAAATTAATTTCTTTCTTCCTTTCTTTCTTATTTTCTATTTTATTCAATTCAATTATTTTCAAATTTTCTTCTTTTATCTATCCGCGGGTTCCAAAGACTTACCCTTGGTAAGAATCTTCGAGTGATTCAATTTTTCCTGATTTTCCGGACTCAACTTGCTGTATCCTGCGTGAGCGCAGTTGAAGTGTTGCAAAAACTCTAATAACAACGAAAGCCTAGGGTGCAGGCTCTGGGCCTCTGGGTACACACTCCAGATTTGATACGAATTTCAGACACATTTTTCTACCTCATTGCCAAAGAAGAGACGCGAAAATGATCACTATAAGAGCTTACCACGTAAAAATTACTTTTTCAAAACATTTACCACCTCTTGTAGCAGTCTAATGTTCCATCATGGAGTTTTTTATGCTTCTCAAATCATTTTTCGTAAAACCTTCGTCCGATACTGCATTCTTTTCACCTAAATCTTTTGATCAGTACAAATACCTATAAGAAAGTAAAAAAGTAGGTTTAGTACGTCAAATAGTTCAAATGAGCTCAGTTGACACCTCTCCTTAGGACTTAAGGTGCAGATGTTTTTTATGTCTTCTGTTGACATCTATTCCATTGTTCCCGCACTCAGACGACCGATTTATTATTTTTGAGACAAATTCTCAACTATCTACCCACATATCAGTATACGGCTCCATTTTAGATTTGTTCCGCACTGGGGAACGTTTTTCTTTGGTTTACTGCGAATGGTGTAATGGGTGAGAGCCCTGCTAAAACGTTCCACACGGTAAATTATATAGTCTAGTAGACTCATGCTTGGAGTCCGTAGGCTGTAATTAATAGTCCCATCGAATTTATCTTCTAAAAGTAAAGAAACCCAAAACTTCCCCCGTAGTCCTAGAATTATTTTTAAAGTCTACCTGCTACAAAAAGTAAGATAGAGTTTAACATTAAGTGGCATGGGAGGTAAAGGGAGGTTATTCAGAAAGTGGAGCTGACATTTTACTTACTCTAGGCGAAGAGAAGTCTAGGCCTATGTCGTCGGGAAAGACCGAGATGATAACCGTAGCGTTTTCAGTGCGGGTTCGAATGGAACTCTTGAGATCGGTCTGATACATGCGCAGGCCCAAAAAACCAGTAGGAAAAAAAAGGCCTTGAACTCGAAGCCGACACTCCTCGTCTAATGCTTCTCTTCGCAGAATACTTAGAGTGTGAGTAGTACTTGTTCGAGAGTCAGTGCTAGAGTCTGTGTTTGATCTTGTCCGTTCTTGATTTGCTTGAATTAGTGCCTCTGCGTTTGTGGATTAGTTTTACGCCTAAACAGGACGAGAAGGTGATGCGACTAAAAAATAATTAGGGGAAGGAAAGTTGTTTACTCTGGTACCACAGAGAGAACTCGCGTGCCTTTTACGGTATATTCTGTGTAAAATTACTTAAAATGTGCCAAAATACCGTATTATTGGAATGAGGGTGTAAATAATGATGAATTATGACTTGCAATTTTGAGAAGAAGGATGACCGTTTACTACTTTAGAATTTTCTGCATTGTGGGACTAGACTTAAATACACTAAACTTCGAATGTGAACTGTACTAGTTCGGAGTAAAGCCCCGGTTCCTACATAGGAAGGACTTTTCTGTCCACAAATGTGAGGTCTCCCAGCTCAGCACATCCTCTCAGCCACCCGAAACAAACAGATCTCCAGTCGCAACTCTCCTGCTCCACATAAACCTGCAGTAGGCATCTCAGTTCTCTTCTCATCCATACAAAAAGACCCACCTAACACCACAAGTTGAATCGACGGGAATCACGTGTGAAGTGATCTGTGAGTGATCACCTAAGCACACGAAATGACTGAGATTACAGGTCCACTGGGTGCCTCGTACCTGTCAAAGATTACATCAAGGCCTTTCGAGATATAAGCCATTCCTTACCAACCGATCAGGATCATTTCAGAAGGCACACATTTCCAAGTTTATGAATGTCTATTGCTGTATGACCTCGATCTATTAGCCGTCGCCATGTGGTGTAGATCTTTAGAGTTGTACATTATGACATAGAAACGAGCGGAGAGTACTCAAGATTTAACCATGAATGCAGGCGGCGAGAGGGAACCTGTCGCGCCTGCATTAATTGTAGACTAAAGGCAAAAAAGGTAACGAAGTCGCGGAGCTCCTGTTGAGGGAGAGAACCGCGACGGAAAGAAGCGAAGGAAGCAAGGCGGCAAAAGAAACCATGGTTGTTGCCCAAGGCACCATAGATATTAATCCGACAGGGGAGAGGCTGAATCGTTTTGGTCGCAGTAATCGCCGTATTGACGATGTTCCCCGCGTTCTACGAGTGTCACGGTAGCGCCTGTGGTAACTGTACTTCGCGAAATGTGGCGGAAAGAGGAGAGGTGGGAAAAAGTAATCGTCGACCGCGATATCGGTACTGTGGAGCCCATAGGCAGCGAAAATGTAGATGTAAATTCGTATCGCGGGGGACTACGAATACACAGACGCTTTGGGGACCTGGTAGAGGAGCGGATGCCCGAAGAGAGCGACTATCGCAATTTCCTTACAGAAGCGGGCGAGAACATTGCGGATGACGCGATCTCGACGAGACATTCCGTCCATATGCGTTTCAAATTGGTTTACACGTACCGTACTGTATTTGCCTCGACTTAGTTACCCTTTTAACATCCACAATCTTCTACTTATGCAATTGCATTTAATTCTCTTATCAATTGCGTTTCCTGTTGTATTAAAGCTCACAGAGAGTAATACAAATTGACTGCTATCTTCTTGGTTACACAACGCTTTCCTCACAAGCTCCCCTGGTTCTAACCCTTTCAAGTTCCCTCAGTAGACAGGACCCCTATTCTCCACTCTCGATGACTGCCTGCAAACTAAGTACAGTGTCCTGATAATGAAATGCAGCCTTGGGTATTAACGTAACACAGAGGAAGATTTGTACTTTACCTTTGTACTGTTATAATTTCATTGTGACAGTGACATGCGATTCATGACACGTTTACGTAGGAATGTGATGAATCATTCAAGAAATAGTTACTGCCTATGATTGGAATGATATACGTAAAGTAGCCAGTTGGCATCAACGATGGCTGGAATTTGCCCTTTGGATGGTAGATACATTTTATCCCTATTTTGAGGTGATCCAATAAGATTTGGACGAAAAAGTATACCTTCTGTACATATGGTGGGAGTACGGGTTTTTTACATTGTAATGTATGTGGACTGAGTTCCGAGCTGGCTGCACTATGCATTCTATACTTGAGTAAAGATTTCTGTGTTTTAATCTTGGAGGATATATTCGATCTATTCTTAAGCTTTCTATACGTCTATAATCGACTCAAAAATGCCTACCTGTAAATATTAAATGAAATGCAGAGATCCAAGACAGATAATTGCAAATAAATTAATAATAAAACTACCTGAATAGGACTGAGAATAATAATGAAAACAAACCATATATTTATTAATTGACGGGAATATTTCGATGGCCCGAGGCTTGCTAAATTTTTCTAGCAACCTGAGACTATTTGTACTGTATATCATAGTGCTACAAATATGATTCCATTAGCATAATATTTTTTACAGACCAAATTCATGCTCAATAACAATATAGAATAATTCTGCAGGTGAGCATTAATCCAAACAATAATTTTCTGGCAATATGATTCCATTGATTGTAACTGTAGAATTTAAAAACTAACAGAAAGACACAAGAATTGCTTCACGTTTAAAAAAGTATAAAATATGGACCAATGAAAATAGTAAAACTTGTTTCCGGTAATTCAGAACAAATAAAAATTGTCTGCCTCTGATAAAATATTGTTACACAATTTTTTCGTAACTGTTCTCGATATGGAATCAAATTGAAGTCTTCCAATACTTGTAACAATATGTTTCAATTTTCGCAATGCCGACACAGTAATTGGGAGAGACTGCGCTCCCTAAAAGGCCACCTTAAGCCTAGCCGTCGAGCAGGCCGAACATTACATTGCATGATCTGGAATTTTCTGAGTTCTGACTGGAAATGGTATGGTCTTTCACTGCAAGGGAGGGCAACACTAGACTGCACATCGATTTTTGATCAAGTCGATGGGAGCAGAGAATCATTTGTTCAATGATGGGACCGGCACAATGGCCCTGGCAATCTGACTTCGTATTTTGTTCTTACACGCATCAACATTGATTAGTTGGAGACGTATTCAGGAAGATTAGATCACATCAAAGGCAGCCTAGATCCAAATTTTTGTGTTACCAAAAATTCAGTATCGATTATACCGTAGTAGCTATGAGAACTAGATCAGTGTTCGGATCAAGAGGGGATAAGTGGGGCAGCATTGATTAGTTTTTTGGTGAAAGATCAATGGTATGTAGGGTTGAAATATAGATTACGGAGACAAGGCCTAGTTTGCGCGGCGCTAATGCACCCTGAGAACGGTGGTTCTCTTGAACATACTTGCTGTGGCATTAAGAGTCGCTCAAACTACCCTCTAACAGAAAACAGGGGGTCGTTCTGGACGAGTCTCGCCCGTGACAAGCGAACAGCGTTTGTCACGCCTCAGCAATTGGAACAGCTGCATTTGCAGCAATGCCAGTCGCCACCCTTTTGGCGAAGTTCCGAGCAGCAAAGTGCCAACCCCACAATGCTCAGTGTTTAAGGACAATGAAGCGATTTCCAGGACCCTTTTTTCAAGTAAGTTCGGCAAAGCGAGTGTCCTTGCCCATGCGAGCATGGTTAAGGGTATTGAGTTGACATCGCGCGAGTGAGGGAGGTGGGTGGGGTTAAGGGATGTAGGACGCTTACGTCATAACAGTCTGTGCTCCCTTTATCTCCAAGCGCATTTATGTCCACTGTTCACTCCGATTTTTGGCGGCGAGGGCAATGGAGACGTACGGAAAGGTTCGGGGGTTTTGAGGCAAATACACGCTGCAGCGGCCTTCATGTCCATGTTGTCTGCTTTCTTGTAGTGATTAGATTAAAATTTTCGGATTCCGGTAGAGCCTGGTCGATGCCAGGTCTACGTACCCTTTTATTCAGAGTTGGTAGAAAACTAAGAGTGTACGTAGTGGCTTGGTAGAACGACAGTGTTGGTAGTTCCCTTTTATTCTTTTATAGTACCGTTATCGTTTTCTGGAAGAATAATTGTACGTGTTTGTACGGTCAGAATTGAGAAACCTAACATGTACGTGTTCGTGGGTAAGCCGGCAGTGTTGGTCACATACACTATATGTCACTGTCGCTCATTCACCCACGTACAAATTACTATTACATTTTTTTCTCTGAATTCAAGCCTATTACCAGTGATAACTGATTTTTGTCTGTCAGAAAGACTATAGGTGATTCACCCATGTACAATAATGCTATCGCATTCATGTTTGTCTGAATTCAAGCATATCATCATGGGCAGCCTACTTGTATACCGAGTTTCCTCAGACATGCTTGATGGCTGGCCTGAAGGTGACCTTTTAGGGAGCGTAGTTCCTCCCCTACTACTGTGTCGGTACACCCTTTTTGAGTCGATTGTGGTTGTCTGGAAAACTTTAGGATATATTTAATGCCACATACTTTCGATATATCGAACTTAGGGAGTGTGGGTCCTCTTTTACCTCCGCTCCCAAGTGCCCTTAATTTAGATATATCGATACCATGGAGAATTTTCCGGCATTCTTTTTTGGGCGCACAGAGGCTTACATTTGATGAGATCCGAACTGAAAAAAGGCGAAGATTCAATTTCATGACATATTTTCACTGTCGCACAAATCTAGAGGGCAATTCTTGTGGCTGGTGGAAATTACGGCTTCCCGAAGTCCATGCTCCATCCTTCATCGCCGGCAAAGCTTCCCATATCCATCAACAACCACCACTCCGAGTAAGAATATCACAAGGTCTCTCCAACTCTTCTTACTCTACTTTCAAGACCGTCTCATTGTATGGTCATCTCATGTGAGAATTGCGATTCCTTTCCCAGTCCCGGCGATCCCCCTCATACAAAACCCCTCATACTCCGCCCATGACCAATTCCTTCGATTTCCAGCCAAATAATCCCCCAGCGCCCCCATTGGTGTATTAGCGCACCCAGAGCATGAGGCCTATGTACCGCCATACGTCGATGCCACACAAATACCAGGTGTCTAAACTCCGTTGACGGCGTATCGTTTTGCTCCGTTGCAAATGGGAGATCCAGCAGAAGCGGGAGGTACAATCCATGAAAATGAGCTCCCAGAAACATCTGATATCCAGCAGCAGTCTCGAAGAGGGAGGACCAGCTTGACGCGGCTCGCATGTGTATGTCCGTTGACTTTTCTCCGCATTTTCGATGGATCTTCGGAAATCCGTTTACAGTCCCAGATGGCATTACACAGGAGCAAGAGTATATTTTTGAATCGCAATACCCTCTGTGGGCTGCTGTTTTCCATAAGATTACGAAGGATGGTCCGCTAGTTCCGGTGAAGCTATTTAAACATAGTTCAAAAACTCTTCACAGTTCTATGAAAGGGGATGTCGACAGCGCAGCACTCGTCAGATCTTTTGCGTCGAATTCGGGTACCCATCTAAGATGGGGCGCCAAGATAGTCACTCAGGTTTTTTTATCTTTCGTGAAGAACGCATTTGTAGGGTGGCGTTTACTAGAGCGACAAGACAGGCTGGCGGATCGGGATAATTTCAATTCTCTTGACAATTTCCGACAGAGTCTGTCAAAAACACAGTCGTTTCCGGATTTTGTTTTCGACCTTTCATTAGAGCTGCTTAAAAGGCCACCGGCATGAAGGAGGAAGCTCTGGAAGCCTTATGGAGGAATGAAGGGGAGGCGTATGTCGCAGAGAGAGATAAAAAAGTGATGACCGATGTAAGTACAGCCCACACTAGGAATTTGCTAGAAATAGCGCCAAGCGGAGACGAAATCGCATGCGATTCTTGAACTCACCTGATAGGGTAACTTATCGCACAAAAGAGAGCTGCCACAAACCCAAGCAAACAAAAAATATAACAATACTGCGCTCTCTTGTGGTATTAATAAGGGCACAAAGCTGAGAGGGCATCGGACTGTCATACGCTGCGAACTATTTCAAGCTTTTTTGTCCCTTCCTCCCCAGCTGAGAATACCTACTACACCATCACTGCTCGTGCCTTCTCTCGGTGCAGTCATCCACCGCCTCAGCCCCTTTCTCCACCCTGCCCTTCCCATCCAATGGCCTGTATACACCTGGCGAGATCTGGCGTGCGATGGTATCTTCACGCCTCGGAGCTCCGGACTTCCGCGGCTCGGATCCCTGCCCCACATGCCTCTCCGGCCATTCCGACGTTCGGTCTATCCTTGACGAGCTCGGACATCACGCGGCTATATGAAAGGGTGGTACCGGGGCGGTACGCCGGCACAGCCGCCTGCGCGACCTTTTATACCCCGAAATCTCGCACCGCGCCATTTCCCTTTCCGTCAAACAGGAGCGTGTCCTCGTAGCCGAACTACACAAGAGCCCCAATGAGCGGCGAGCTCTAGACTTAGTCATTGACGATTCCATGTTCGCCCCATCTCCCATGGCCTTGGATGTCACCATTGTCAGCCCCTACTCTGCCCCATACCGCAACTTAGCTGACAATGGTGCGTCAACTTTTGACCGTGCCGAGAAGAAGAAAGTAGCATACTATTCTGCGGCTTGCCACCAAGAAGGCTTAGAACTCATATCCCTTACCATTAACATCCTTGGACAGATTGGAAAATGTGGTCTCAAGGCTCTCCAAGTCCTTACCAACTTCATTGCTGAGAGGCGTGGGAGACTCCATCATTTTGAGGTTCATTCCCTGCGTACAAGTTTCTCATCGTTCGTCCTCCGGTACACGGCTGTTATGACGAATCGCAAAATACTTATTACTAGTAGCGACAGCTCTCAATAATACTGCCTACGGCTGGGTCAGATAGTCTCTGTCCCCACTTCACGATTTGATATTAAAAGGTCAACTTTCCCCCCTTGTTACAAACTTCAGACAATACTCTGGAAGAACTTCTCCTGGATCATAGCTTACAGTCTTCACTCATCTCTCTTGTTGCACTCTCTCTGCTTTTTGGCTTGCTGCCCTGCTATGTTCTTGTCATTTAGAATGGTACCCTTTTTTTCAGGGTTATTCTCAGGCCAAGAATGTTGCAGAGTGAAGGCCTTTAGGGAACCTCAGAGGCTCATCAAACGATGGAGAGCTCAGCAACGAAGCGTTTGCTTCCGAGAGAGGGTGCTCACCAGGGGAAGAGAGCAATCGTGGCAAATCTACAAAGTTCTTTCGATCTATTTACTCTGAATCAAGACTTCGGACGATGATAATAGTAAGGAGTATGCTTCATATAAAGTGATTGCAGAATCTAAATCATCCCTAAAGCAGTATTGCCAACAACAACGTCTCACCTTTCAAACAGGCAGTTTTCCTAAGGGTCACAACACTGCACGCCACTTGTGGAGCCTCTTGTACAGCCTGTGACAATACACCTCGACGGCGTCGTTGTTGCGTCACATTCATCCTCAGCAGCAATAATTGATCTTATCCCAGTTCTGCACGTGCAAGGACAGGGCACCATCGGCGTATCCTCGTCACAACACTGAGTTCCGGCCACGTTGTTCGGCCCTCTAGTGCAAGTTTGGACCACACAACGCTCCGGCACGTTGACACCGCACTCTCTCTCTGCAGCGCCAAGTTGAGCTCTTCCAGTACGGCAAGTGCAGGGACACGGCTCTGGCGGATCACAACACCAGAAACCGGGAGACATTCGAGGGTTATCTTGGGAGCACATGGACTGCACGCAACGAGACGAAAATATGGGACGCGAACATTGGAATGCAGTCGATGTCATTCGCATTGGACCAGACCGACACACACATGGACAAGGAATCATGGCTTGTCGAGATACTGGAGTGGCGGCGTGGCTGAGAGATAGAAGGAGGAAGAGCGTGAAAAGATTGAGGGAGCTGACCATTGTGAATTGATGTAGGGGGATCCTAACAGCAAAGTTTTGCTTGAGGTAGTTCCAGGCCCTTCAGTGCAGTCCGCATGGAAAGCTAGATCCTGGTTAAGTCGCTTATTTATATGCTAATCTATCCTCGGAGTTCATGTTGTCATCTCAACGGGCCTCAATTTTCTGATAGGGGAAACTGCTGGGCGATTTACTGTCTGAAAAGAATGATCAACTTCTTCTGCCCGACTAGTCGCTGTCCGCTTTTCTCCAAACGCGGTTGTCTGATTGGAAAATGATGGCTCGAATCAAGGGGAATATGTAGGAACGGGCGTCACAATTAGTTGGGAAGGAACTGGATGTTTTCGCTTCTCGGTAGTTTGGTTCCAAGCGTAGGCGGTTTACAGTGAAGGACTGGAAATGACTCCGCAATCTGAACATACTGCCGCCATTGCAATATACAAACGCAGTAGACCCCAACACCACGCAAGTTTTGATATGACATGGGAGAGCTTACCAGAGAAAGTGAGCTAAATGTTCACTATGAACAAAGCTGAAGGACCACCATTGCTGCTACGGGATTTGCTCGGGTTTAGCTCTATTTCCTAACATTTTTTTGCGAGGATGTGTATGGGATGTATCGCATGTCTATCAAGTTCGATAGACACGACAAGAGAAATGTTGCCTCTGGCGTCGACAATACCTCGAGTATAATGTGACCTCATGGGTGGTAAGCTTTTTTAACCAAAGAACTGAAACTAAATGGAAGACTGCATATCATCATACAGCATTAGAACGGGCCCCCGCTGAGGGGAGAATTACATAGCTGTAACCTTTCAGACAGCACTGTATGATGACATGAAATCTGAATCGGAAATGGTGGATGTACTTTACAGGTAGTAAATCTTGAGCTGAATCTCGCCAGACTGACGGCATTTTTGCTGCAGGTATTGACTGCACTAGCGGATTCCCCAGGTGCAACCTACGAGTTCCCAAGATGAAATTACTTTTTAGTCCTTGAGGACTAACGGTCCGTCTTTCTACACGCTCCTAATGCTTTCTTGATCTAACTCCGTATATTCGACGCCAAGAAAGAGCAATGTTGATTGCAGGAGCATACAGAGATTTGGAGGAATGAACGGGCCATACCTCTCACAACGTCAATCAAATTGTCGAGGGCTGCGAGCAGTGGTCTGAACGGTTTCTTATGCTCAAAATGTTACATATCCAGCACGACAGGAGATGTCAGGAGCGGAAATGACACTGATCCCAGGGAGTTGAGATATGTAACTCCCGCAAGAATGTAGTACAGCGCAGTGCAGAATTCTGCAGCACGCAGCCAACCGCCTTTGATGGCAGCTGAAATTTGCTGATGCGACCAGGCTCCAAAGACATGGCAAAATTCACAACGGAAGGCTTTTTAGCAATCACGGTGTGAATCCCCCCAAAAGTTAAGCTTTACGCCTTGATCCGCGTCGGTAAAGATTGACCACCACCACCAAGCTTTGTCGATGCCAAAAGGTACGGATGGGACATGATGCCTGCATAGTTCCTGAACTTGGTCGCAAGAGTGGACAAGTCTCTTGGGAACGGCTTGGTCCCAATTAATCTTTCCAAGATTGCGTGTCCAGCAAACCGTGAACCGGAGGTCTAAATGAACGTCCTGGGCTGAATCGCACATTAGCTCCGCGCAACGGACTCCAGCTGAGGGAGAATATTTAGGTGCATTGCTTTTGAATGATATACCGGCTGTAACCCAGACTTTGGAAGAAACTGTCGCAGAGTGCAGAATTCCAAAAGGTTGAGCGTTCTGAAGCTGTGTGAAATGCATTTTCGGGCAATTTTTGCTGAGAATATGCCGAGAGGTGATGTACAGTACATCGATAGTGGTGCGGGTGGTTTGTAGCTTTTCTGGCAGTGAGAAAAAACAGCGGTGATGGATCTTAGGAGGAAAAATTGCGGTGTTTTAGAGATTGAAAAATAGGTTAGCCTATGTTCCAAAACGCATTAAATAATTGGACAAGTGGTCGGCATGGGAGAACCAAGAAACGGAGTAAATCCATGTCATAGTCGCTAGGATCTTAGTGACCACGTGGAGATTGTGTGCTGCGAGCGGTGAATGACTCCCAGTGCCGTACCGGAGATTCCGTGCATTTACGCGGATAAACCGTACGTAATGGCAGTATTGCAGATATCACATCAGTTTGTTCCACAGCAAGGTACCTTTGGGGTGATTTAATATTTGAAAGACATGATCAGCTGTTCCAGAGCTGTCGCGGATTGGCCGACGGGAAATAGTGTAGTACAGTACGTACAATATTCCTTTGAAGCTGTCAAGGCGCCTGGTCCCCCCCCTCTGCCCTCCCGCGACCCAGGTTTCCGATTCCAACCTCTGGTTTTCGACTCCCTCGGTGCCCCTTCTCCGGATACCGCATTATTTATCGAAGAGTTTGTGCCACGTGTAGCCACGAAATGCCACACCTCGGACGCTACGATTCGCACAAGCATCTACCAGCGTATCAGTTGCACTTTGTGGTCGTCGGTGGCTATGGCCATCATATCGCGCGGCCCCACTGCACGTGACCGATGTGGTCCATCCAGTTAGCTCGTAACTGAATAGTCGGTCAGTCGGTGTACACTCAAGATAAGTAAAAAGAGTAAAAGATTACAATCATTGCAAAGGTTATGTACAGTATATTGAGGGCTGGCTGTACGGAGAGAACAGAACAGTACAGTACTGTGCAGTACAGTACAGTACAGCACTTCTTGGTTTTCTACAGTATTCAATCCATGGTGTAATGCCACGGCATACAGCCGAGTGCTTGCAAAGTCCACGTCGTGACAATTGGAATGCGTACACTATTTCATGTTGCTGTCAAATACAGCACATAATCAAGTATTGATAGAACAAGACAAGTTGGAGGCTACAAACTGGAAGCTACAGTAATTAAGACAGGCTAGACGTAGGGGCCAAGGCTGGCCCATGAATTTAGCTGGCAGTATGGTTATAATTAGTTTAGTAGCGACACTAGATTTTGTCTATTCAAGCCTACATCGGAGACTCTCCAAAGTAAAATTGAGGTCATCGATCCCAACCATTTTCCATTCTACATCTTACCTATCCGAACCCGGTCACACATGGACATCCCTCAACGTTGCAAGCACTGCAACACATAGGAGGTACAAGCTTCCCGTGCAACTTCGGCAGAGGTAGATTTGAGCGTGTAACAATATCTACCCTCTGCTGATATCACTTGGACGCATATGCCATGCTTATCGTCATTGCGACGAACGTGTCTATGAGGCCGTGCTGACCCAATTTCACGCTGTAGCAGCAATTATGTTCAATGCAGCCTGTCTGTTGAGCGGCCTGGGGTTCTCCTAATAATAAAAATTAGGCGAAGTATTAGTTTTAGAGGGGGCATTAGGAGGGCTGTATTAGGGGAAATGTTGAAAAATAGCCAAAATCGCAGATAGCGCGCCTAATTAGGCAGATTACAGTATACAGTAAATATCGGGAAAAAATACCAAAAATCGCACATTCTGTATTGTTGCACGCAATTCCCACCAACTTCGAGCCCTTTCGAGTAGGACCTGCGGAAAAAATGTCAGAAATCCACAAAATAAGAGCCAATGAAAAAATTCAGCATCATCATCATCAACAGCAAAGCTTAGTTCTCATTGGCTGCTGAATTTTCAAAAATTAGCGAATTCTAATTTTTTCCCACCAATCTGCACCGAGTGCCCGCGTGCACTGTGCTGCGATTGGCTCTTAAACGATTCTCAATACTTTACGCTCGTTGGCTGTAGGGCTACCGATATGGGCCAATGGGCTGCTGCCAAGCTTGCATGGCACTGCGCCCATTGGCCCCGATTCTAAAATAAGTCTGACTGTACTTCTCAGTACAGTTGGCTACAGTACCTAATTTCTAAATGCCGCGCCATTGCAAAAGAGGGGGAAATTTGGGGTGTTTTTAATGCATGAAAAATATGGTCAGCTGTTCCCTAAGGGATGTTGTGATGGTAAAGGCTTACAATGTAAAGGGTTGGCGGGAACTTCGTTGGGAAATTCTACGCGGGGTGCGACAACCTTGCTCCCCAAAGACTGACTTTGATACGCAGGACACTCCAGGCGCAGCACCGGAGACAGAAACTCCACCACCGGCCCACCAGGAAAACAGCGATGAGACCCGGACAGTAGAGTGGAAACACTGGAGACCACCACCGTCCATGAAGAACCCGACAGTGTGACGCCACCGGCGACAGACAAAACTAACCTGGCCCCCACCCAGAGAACCCTCAACTGTCATCCTTGGGGTCGCAAAACCCCAGGAAACAGATGTTACCCACCAGCTTACGCGACCAAAGCCGGACGTGCCTGAAGCCTCTTCAACACACACGGGGAAGACCGAACGATGCACGAAAAGCACCCACGCCCTGTCACAACGCATGAAGGAGATGCGGGCGTTGAAGGCACAACTCGACCAATCCCCCCCACTGGGAAAACGGGCGAGCAAGGCCTCTCCATAAGTCCCGCCCTTCTTTCCCATTTCCCCGTAACAATGCCCTGATTCCTCCAACGGATTCCTCCGCAACCAACGATCAGTCCACCCCTACCACTCCTCTTCTTTCGGTGTATGATGCACTGCACAGCCCGCTAGGGCCTCGGACATCTTCAACAGCATTCCTGGGAACTGCATCCACAGTCTTGCCGGGCACTTGTGTCCTCGCACATGTCTCCGGTTGCTCGTATGCAGCGTGGTTTATTTATGGCTTACTACGCCTGGGATACAGAGGCGAAGGATGCTAGGCGTCTTCCTGCTTCCAGAAGGGGTGTTTATTTGAAACACCCTCTAACACTGGGAGGCGGTGTTCTCGGTACGGCGACCGTGACCATAGTGTCAGAACATGTCAGTTTGAGGACTGGAAGCTACATATAACTAAGTGCAAGTGGTTCGGCGCTGTGTTAGTAGGAAAAGAGTTGGATGGGGTCTGCTGCAGGATGAAAATCACTCGCGTCCAAGGCGTAAACTTTCGCAGGCGTCATGCAAATGAGATTTTCGAGGACGTGTATGATCTCAGATCTTTCCGCTCAAACGCGATCCAGCTCAACTCTTTGCTTGCCACAGTTCTTGTTTTCATGGACATGAAGTTTGCACCACGAGGTGGGCCATCGTTTTTGAAACTATAGGTGAATGTAGCGATGGCACTACCACTTCGCGATAAACTTTATACGTATCTGTGATCGAATAGCGAGCAGAGTCTCCGGCAGCGTGATCACAGCTCAAGACTGATTCATAATGGGGTCAACAACGTCGACGTACAGTATCTAGTACCAATTCTGTTCCGAGAGCTGAGAACGTGCCCTGAAATAATCCGAGAAGAGTATCGAAGATTATTTCATGACATAATTGGAAGATATCGTGGTGCTTCTGCCGGCTCTTCGCATAGCTACGCCCGTCTTTCTTGCCAAAGAGTTAGCTCGTCTCGAGATGTTACGAGGGGTGCAGACAACGCCAATGAAATGGAGGGGGAACCTGTAGAAATTGGGATTGATGAAACTACAGGGAGAGTGCTGATCAGACTCTATGGAGGTACAATGAAAGCCTCTGCGCACATGAGGCGGCCAGCGGACCTTTGGAAGAAGATCAAGCTAGACTTCCAACTCACCTACAATCATCTACAAATGACCCAGCCGCTCTTTTTCGAAGAAGGCTCTGGCAGTTCAGCTTATAGGACATTCAGATAGAAATGTGAATAGCCCCAGAGAACGCAGGATAAATTATAGGCTACGGAAACTCTCATCGAAAGTTGCAGGAAAGGGTGCTTTTCCTCTTCTTTATCCCTATTAGGGTCAGGATCCCTTTGATTTGGCCACCTATCTTCAAAGCCGAGGGTCATCCTCTCGAAACCAGGTAGGGATAAGGTGAACAGTATGACTTGGGCAGAGCATTCAAAGCGTCGTTTGTACACGGACAATATTTGCTTGACTCCGGGGCTCTTCTTTAAGTATGGATACTTCGAACCGCAACAAATATAGAGGAAATGAGGTTTAAGTTTCTTGAAACCGAGCAGGAGTCCCGCATCGTAGAACAGCGTTAGTTACAGAACGCTGCCGCTCTAGATGAAGACGGGATATATAAGCCTGGAAGATTGTATCTACCCGACAACCATATCTATTCCCCTGCGAACTGGAAGTCGAAGCTTATGGATGTAGAGGCAATTGTCGCACGGAAGTCAGTGCCTTCATTACTGGTTACGTTGACGATGAACCGTGGAAGGAAGAGATGGGCCGGCTGGGTCTATATATCGAGAACCGAAGCATATTACAGCCCCATGAAAGCAAGCCACGTGTGTTTGATCGCCCGGATCTAACTGCGCGAGTATAAAATCAGATTGCAAATGACGTCATGAAAGACATCAGAGAGAAATCAGAGGAATATTTTTTACGACGAAAATGCGTTGGAATAGCTTCGAAACTGGAGTTTCAGGAAAAAACACCAAACCACCATATCCTAGTGTTTCTTGGCGGAGGACTGTTGGAGGACGTCGACTAAATCGACAAAATGATTAGCGGAGAGCTTCCACTGCTAGGTGAGGATGACTGGCTACGCGCATTGCTCAAAAAATTCAATATTCATCGTTACTCTGCGTACTGTCGTGGGAGAACTAGGGACAGTCGCTGTGGCTTCGGTTATGACAGTAAAGACATTCAGGAGACTATAATGATAGATGAAATATGTAATCGATTCATATAACGACGGCGAGAAAAAGTAGATTTGAAGGTCTTTCCCTACAACAAGCAGCTTACGAAGAGGTACAAACGCCACATGAACGTGGAGCGCACGCAAGGAGGCGGAGCGATAGCATACTTGATGAAGTATACCTTCAAGCCTCCGAAAGAGAAGGAATTGACAATAAGCGGAAGAACAGATGAAGATTCCAAGCGGCTGGGCTCCATAAGAAACGATGTTCGACTTTATATGCGCGCTAGAGTGATGGGTTCCATGGAGGCGGCATGGCGAACGTTCGAGTATTGAAATCTTCGAATTGACCCTACCGCCACACCTTACACGTTTCATCTTCCCGGGGAGCGGCAAGTCATCATTCAAACCCCAATTTGCCCCGCCAGCTCCAAGATTCCCCGTTGGAACGATTTTTCAAGAGGCCATCTGAATATCGAAACATGGATTTCCTCAAGTACATGGAAACAGTGAAGCTGTACAAGACATTACCTGTCAGCATGCGGTATTTATCGAGCCAAATACTCCGAGACAATGTAAATCCCGTGAATTATGGGTTTAAGTGGGAGCAATAAGAGCGAAAAGTAGCCTGAATGCGATTTGTCCCCCCCCCGCAACGTCGAGCTCTTTGCTTTGGGCTAATTCTTATGCATCGGCCTCTGCTATCATTCAATGACGCAAAAAGGTGAAGAAGAATGAATTACAACTCCTTTCACGACACTGCTGTAGGGATTGTGTTTTATTCGAATGGGTATGAACAAGAGGCATCTTGACGAGGCGGTGAGAATGAGAGCGACGACAAGTAATCTGCGATACATGTTCGTTACCTGGTATCAACATGGGTCCGATCCGGAGACTGTCCTCGAGGAGCATTTCGATTACATGATTTACGATATTCCAGGGAGAAAAGAATCTGACAGGAGAAAAGACCTGGCGGACCACCTGATTAAGATATCAGACAAGCATGGTGGAAGACTTCTTAGAGATGTACGCTTTCTTAGGGATATGACTTCCAGAAGTGGTATCAGTCATTCGGAAATTTCGCGAGTTCTCCATGATCAGGAATTTTCCTTGAGGTCGAAGGATCACAGAGTAGGACTGAAAAGAAAGTACGACTCTTTGAACTCACAGCAGAGGAGGGCGTTCTATACTATTATAGAGGCTCTTTATGAAGCAAGAGATCAACAGAAATAATCGCAGAGGACAACCTGGTAGCAGTTGCAGACCTCATCCGTGCTCTCAATCAGTGGACGGAAAACATTCTTCCTTCATGGGCATGCGTGGACGGGGAAAACGTATCTCCTCTCGCTCCTTCGCGACATTGCCGTATCAGAAGGAATGTTTGTCGATATATGTGCTACCACTGGCATCGCTGCTTCACTTTACAAGGGGGCCAGACTTCACATTGTCTTCTTGGAATTGGTATCAATGACAAAGATAGTAGTGAAAGGCACGCAAAGCTTTCCAAGGACGGCCCGAGATCGCAAAGGGCGGAGCTAATTCTCCATCTTCATTGCATTATCATAGAATAGGCTTCCATGATGCAGCATATCCTATTTGAACACATGGACGCAATTATGAAGGATCTGAGTTGCCTTGTTACACAAGATTCAGCTTCATCATAAAAGCCATTGTTCGGAGGCCTCATCATCATACTGGCGGGGACTACTTGCAACTGATTGCAGTCGTGCCGTCTCGTAAATTAGTTTAGAATGAAGAAGGAGAGGTTAGCTATGTCAAAATCTTCTTAGTAGATGAGATTCACTGGGCATCTAGGCTGTGGGAAACAGTCCAAGTTCTGCGTCTGACTAGACATATGAGACAGGCAGAAGATGGGGAGTTTGCTTCTTTACTCATGTCGCTGCGCAAAGGAACATATTCCACACGTCGCACGCTACATTTGGCTTCTACTTTAAGTCCCTAGGAGGCATAAAAGTTTCTGTGGAGGTGAGTCACGTCAAGAGATCGCAGGGATATGCTGGTCTGTTCTAACAATACATTGGTGGACGAGCACAAGAGAAAATTATAGAGATGTTTCCAGGAGAAAAGTTCAAACTGTAATCAGCAAAAAAGATTGAGAAACACAGGGGCAATTAGGGGGGAAAATAAACAGCAAGAAACTCAATCATGTCGGAAATGACCTATCGATACACTCCATCTGGAGTGCACCCTCAAAAGCTTGAGCTCAAGATCGGTGTCCCAGATATGGTAGTGAGAAATGTGTTGCACCCCCATACCGTCAATGAAGCGATGTTTGTTGTCAAAGGATAAAGTCGCCGGGCTCATGCAGTAGCATCTGTGGACAGGAACGGAGAGACTATAGAGACCCACGTGCTGCACAGAATCGATTTTCAGTTTGCTTTTTTCAGCACAAAAGTTACAAGACGCCAGTTTCCCGTTCGTCTGGCATTTAGTGCAACGGTTCACAAGGCGCAAGGACGAACTCTCTCTAGAGTTGTTGTTGATTTATGCTCGAAAATTTTCGCTCTCTGACAGCTCTATGTGGCACTTTCTCGCGCTAGAAAATCCAAACACGTTTTACTGCTTCACTATACAGAAGATCGTCCTCGAAACTCCCGTTCCATCCATTCTACGTCCGTAGTTGTCTAGAACCCTGTACTACGAGAAGCAGTGGAATTTTTCGAGGAATGGTTTGACTTGGACTAGATTTTATCGATATAATAGACCTGACATTGAGTAAACATACAGATATACATGAAAAAATGTAGTTCCCGCTGAAATTTACTCCACGCTGAAGCTTTTCTCTCGCACGGAAAAGCGAGAACCCGAATAGCGGGCCGAGGTTTTCGGGTCTTGTTCCCTTTTAAGGTTTCTCACTACATGCATCCAATACAACACCCAGATATGAAATGTGATTGGCTTATAGCCAATATAGCTGTCACAGTAAACGAACCTCATCTTTCTTCCTCGGGGAAGTTTGAGGATGTGTTCACCGTAGGTGCTCGGAAGGCTGATAATAAGGGTAGGATGTGAGGAAACTGCAGTGCAAAGGGTAAAAGTGGGTTTTTCGTTGTTGAGCTGGGTTTGATATAGACTGTCCTCGAGGAAAGTAGAAATCTTTACGGCGGCGGGAACAAGCACTCAGTGGCGCCAAGGAGGAGTAGGATAGAAAATATTCGGAAAGAAGACGGAAAAGAACCTGGCAGGCTTACATGCCGTGCAGGTGAAAGGTAAAGCAGTAAGGAAACCATGAAACTGTTGATGGGGAGGGGTATTACGGCGCCCAGCAGCGTAGGCATAAAGGTAGCAGAAGAACTGAAAGCCTTCGGACCCGGGCGCACTGAAGATTTAGATTCCATTTTGAACAAGTAGGATATCATAGGAACTAAAACCTTCCCCGTAGCGCAAATGTTTGAAAAGTTCGGCGAGTGCTGCTGTGGCGGCTCCGGACAGAGCCCCCTAGTGAACTAGGGACTGGACAAGGGGATGGGAAAGTAAAATCCAAGGCTAGATCGCAGTGATCGAGACCTTAAGCACCTGGAAAATAAACTTTAGCACGAATCGCCGAAGGCGAAGAAGCAAAGCTAGAGCTGGGTAGGAGGCGGTGATCGAGGAGAGCTGTAATGACAACTTCCTTGCAAGAGCGCTGCAAAACAATGCGAAGTACATTTTGACGGCGACTGACGGTCTTCGTAATCGCAAGTAAGAGCATGCTTAACATCGGAATCTATAAGCGAGGCCACCTTATCAAAGCGCCTTCAACAGACGGGACATCGTTTTTCGCCATGAAAGGGAGGCATAGCAAGATGAAGGGATTCAGGAATAATCCATAATTGGGAGGAGAGGTACTTGCTGCGGTCATTGTAGGGTAGAGTTCGTCGAACTCGAGAATACTGGGCGAAATGAGCGCGCTTCTTGTTGTGGATGGGGTCGAGTTGGGGGCGAGATGAGGAGAGCACGGGGATTTATTTGTTGTACAGAGATGCTGGCTGAAACCCAGTCAGCTGCACGGCAGAGTACAGTATAGACGTAAAATATTGCGGCAAGTGCAGATGGCATTTCATTATACCAGCTCGACTCTCTGTATGGTGACCAACTGCCCTCCCGAAGTCAGTGCAAAACTCATACCCAAGAGAGTTCGGGCAGGAATATAGCGAGGGAACCTTTGGGGTCCGAGGAGTTCACGAAACAGGCCTTTGCGAGATATATAGCGAGGGAACCTACGTGTTGAATGTTCCCGTTGGGGTCCGAGGAGTTCACGAAACAGGCCTTTGCGAGATATATTGAATACCCTTCAGCCGATCTCGAATTCAATAGCAGACCTCAACTACAAACACGTTGTATTCCAGTTACCACGATCATGCTTCGGATTCTACGAAATAAGCTGCCTCTCGCGGGTCCTACCCATGTCTTGCACCACAAAAGGCGTGGTGAAGTTTGACCGTAAGATAGAGCGCTGCATGTGGTGATTAGCAGGGGAAGATTTGGACTCAGAGATCTTCATAGATCTACAAATGTCGGTCAAGGCAAAAGACGCCAAAAATCCATCTCTGGGAATAGCGCTCACCACCGCGAACACTATTTCCCCGGCAGAATTCCTTTCCACCCAGCTTCGAGACGGATAAACTGTGCAGAAAGTTCCCGACGCCGCCAATCAAGGTTCTAAAATGATACACTGCCGCTATAGTGTATGGTCTTCGGCTTGCTCCATCATTCGAACTAATTCCGTTCAAAATTTTTTGCGCCCCTCACATAACATCGCGAAAATAAGAACAATTGGCAGGAAAAGGGAGATGAAGCTCCAATTAACTGAGGCTGAACACTTTTATGTCAATAAAACGCAGGCAACAGCTACTCTGCCTTTCTTTACTGGAGTTATAGGCAGGCAATCGAGAATATATAGAGATTGACAGACAATTAGAGAGTAAAAACCAGTTGAACATGACAATACAGGTAATAGAAACAAACATGTAATTGATTAGATGGCGGTTGTTCATTTGCTTCACGAATATTCAAATAACGACCCCTCATCAGGCCTGCAGCACGAAGCATCACTGCAGTCTCAATACATCAATACTCCCTTGTCTTTCTTAGCCGTATTTCTTTTGCGTAGACTTAGTTTCAGCAAAGTCTTCAACCGCCATACTCAGATGGATATTGAATAGAGTCAGTTGCAACGCTTCAGCTAGAGGATTTTCTTTCTTTGTGAGGGCATCATCTAAGTTGATTTTTCCATGAATCCAAGTGATTTTTTCAATATTACCAACTTGAAACTCAAATCTGATGCATACAACATCGACGCGTATAGAACGGTCTATAAAGTTGCATCGAGTCGAAAGAGATGTAAATAAATCTTTCGAATCCACGCACAAATGAACTCCGACATGCGTATCAAGGGTTTCACTGTAAGCGTGTGCTATGTCCTTTGCTTCATCATGCCTTCACCTGCAGCTTTAATCTCCGCAGCCGGTACACTTTTCAATGGTCTCTTTGAATTGTGAGATATTCAGAATGGAGCATGAAATATAGCCTCTTTGGCCAATGGCCCGAGAAGTAGACCAGTAAGAATGCCTATTTGGCCAATTTTGTCACGTTTAGATGCATCGGCAAAAAAAATACTGATAGCTCATATTCATTAGCATCAGCTGGTCTTGGATACTTGATTACATTACCTAAATTTTTAAGCTTCCTTAAAGTATTTTTCTGCTGGAAAATGGTGGCAAATATTCGTATCAGGAGCCTTCTGCTGTAAACATGAGGCATAAAATGAGCAGAATGGGGATTTTGTCTTGCTTACCTAACCAAAGGAGCTATTGTGAGAAGCTAACTACGACTTCTCAATGTCATTAAGCAGTTCGCCAAATTTCTTTCTGTGAGTAAGGCTTATCAGGAGCTCTGCTAGTGCTTTAATCTTTTCATCTGCATAAGTATTCAGAACAATATCATTATCTTGTACTGTATTTATGCTGAAGAATCTTAGCTGACCAGGACCATGTGGGCCACTGCCGAACTTGAACAATCCATTAAAAGCTTCAATGAAGCTTTTGATGTCCTTAATACCTGCTTCTTTGATGTCATCAACAATCGTTTCTACTATTAGCACAATATTTTCATCCCCATGCTTATAAAACAATCTTGGTACTTGTTTGCATTGCGTCAGGACAAGGTTTCTAAAGAATTCGTCTGACTACAGTTTCCACTTGGAACTGGCGTTTACTAAGCCATATTCTGCTGTCAGTAGCAGCAAAATATGTTTAGAACTCATACGACTCTCTTTTGGAGAATTCACATACACGTCACAGCCATCAGTGCCAGTCTGTAAGAATGCGGCTTTAACACCAGCCTTGTAGACTGACCATCCGAATAAAGAAGCAATTGAATCAACAATTCGCAGTTCAGTTGGTGGACAAGTTGAGCAATCAAATGCTATTACATTTTTGAGGTCATCTACGTTTCCGTGAGGAGCGATTATTGCCTTGAGTGTAAGAGAAAGATCGTCTTCCTGCTTGACTTTGTACAGAAATTGACTGTTGATTACATTTGAACCCCGAGGAACTTGACTGCGGGGGACAGGAAGAACAGTTTCTAGAAATGTTTCCTCTCCCGTAGGGTATGATTTAGCAAGTGCAAACTGTTCAAATCATCCTTGAGCTTTGTGCTTCATAAATGCTTTGTTGCCGAGGTGGTCAAGCACGCTTTGTTGGATGCGTGGTTCATGGTCTATATCGGTAAATGCGATAGAGACAGAGGATGTACTTGCATTCACAGTAGAGTTCTCATATTTCCATTTCTCGTTATCAATATTTAGGTGCTCTTTGACACCTTAATCATACAGGACAGTAAAGTGACCATCAAGGTGGAGCGTCTCAACTGTTCCAATATAGTGCACTTGATTGAGAGGGCAATGAACCATTACGCGATCACCGCGATTAACTTGAGAGGCATCACGGTTTCCATCAATAAGTGGATTGTTATGATCATCGAAAAAAATCTGCATCTTCATGTGTTTCACACTCAATCTCTGATGTTGTGGCTTCATTACAGCTACTTTCATTATCCCCACCAAATGCAGCTTGCGTTGCATCATCTATCGAATCATCGACCGCATCAATGGAAGTCTGAACAGTTCGTGCTTTTCGGTCAATAGATAACACGACTTTAGGTGTAAGCCACTTTCCTTTCCTTCCAAAGCCGGTATTAGAGTATAATTCAATCATTTCACCAACTGTAACATGAGGCTCGGTAGTAGACCTTGACTTCATAATAAGTTGCCAGCTTGCGCTTTGCTTGTACTGTAGTTGATTTTATGCGTCTAA
This sequence comes from Kappaphycus alvarezii, assembly GCA_002205965.3. Classification (NCBI taxonomy): domain Eukaryota; phylum Rhodophyta; class Florideophyceae; order Gigartinales; family Solieriaceae; genus Kappaphycus; species Kappaphycus alvarezii. The sequence continues at coordinate 44,101 of NADL03000795.1, forward strand.
GACATCATCAGGAATCAAATAAACAGACCCTTCTGTGAGAGGTTTAGTAAAAAAGTTCGCTAGATCGAATGAAAAAATGGTGTTATTACCATATAAATCATTTGATATGGAAACAACAGGAAGTGCATGAATTTCTGGTGAGCTGTTATCATCAGTGCATAGCATTAGATAAATGCTACGGATCACACCATGCTTGCATTCTATAGGGTACTTGCTGTGACGGCGTGGCTGTATAGTACGGAACGAAATTTCACGTTCATCCATAAACTTACGAAATGCATCTTTGCCGAATGCACTATCGCCTTGTATAGAGGTGGGAAGCCAGAACTATGAGACCCAGCAGGCCTCAAAACCAAGTATTGCTTCTTCCAGTGATGTATACTTAACGGTATAGGGAGCAGAGAAACTTTTAGTGGTATCCATGTAATGAAATAAACATAGGGATTCAAGATAAAAGTAGTCAACAGATAAAAACTTCGTTAAAATCCACGCGAAAATGATGAAATTGATACTTTGCAACTTGGCTGAGGAGGCAGTAGCGCGATATGATACACAGTTATGGATCAGATTTGAAACATATTTTGACACTTGATCATTCCACAAGCCTTTTCTGCCAAGCAAAAAATGCATATCAGTAAAATTTGCATGACTGCAAACTTTCTTAGGCACTTTATCAATAATTTCTTTAACTTGATTCCACGGCAGATATTTTGACAGATTCTTACTGACAAACGAGATCACAGACATTTCACGTGACTCATATGAGAAGCTAGACATCGGCAGATAGCTAAGAAAGCCCTTATTGACCATACTGAAATGATATGCGTAGAAATCAGAGTAAAATTGTAGCATTTTCCTGAGCGTAAAGGATATTAGAGTATCTAGAAGCATTCGTGCCGATCTCCCATTGGCTGGAGCCATCAAGTACCATGCGACGAATGGATACAGATATTACACTGTCAGATACAGCAGGGATATCAATTGATCCTATAATGGGACTAGGGGCACTTGAATGATCACCTACAACATATTTCCAGTGGGTGTTCTCTTGCAATTTCGATGGAATAGAATTTAAAATTACGTCTTTTGATGACCGAGGAGCTCAAGCAGTATAAAAAGCTCAATTATGCCAATTGCAGAGTAGGGCGCCCCATTATTCACGAGTGGTCCAATAGAACCTGTACTAAATATTAGCGTCGTAATTTCAGTAGAGCAGTTGCTACTGGTCAGCAGGGTCATGTTGAAAGAAACAATTTTTTTCTTGCCGTTAGCATTATTGGTGTTGTCGAGGTTCGAGGATCTTCCAGCAGAGTCGAGAAAAGCACTATACTCAGAAGTAGTACCATAACATTTAACTCCTAGTTGCAGAGAAACGCCCTTGTTATGACTGTCATTCCAGTGTCCAAACTTGCAGCAGGTATGGTATAGATGAATTTTCAATGATGAGGTCGAAGGATGACGATACTTACTGTTACGGCCACGATAAACTTGATAAGAAGTCCCAGCAGTACTAGCGGAAAGCGTGAGGGTTGAACCATTAATCGAGGCCTTCTCACACTGTTTGACAACAGGGCTAGCTGTTTGTATGGCAAAGCCTCTAGTAGTCGTTGTTAGACGATTGGTTGGAAAAAATACTTTAATTAGGGGCTGCAGCAGCCAAAACAGAGACTCGTTGAGAGTGCTCAATGCTCTAATTGCTCAATAGCACAAGTACAGAAATGAGCAACGCTTGAAGGTTTGCAATTATCCATAACATAGACTGAAATCGTCTGTACTACGAGCTGCGGACTCGAGATTTTGATAAAACCAGTATCCCGATTTCGATCCATGATCATGCTTAGGAACTTTCCTACATCTGTTTCAAATCGGCTTGCGACTTTCTCGGAGATATTTTTTCAATTAGCTTGAGAAAGAAAGACTGTCTCCTGCAAGTATTATATCGTCTACATACACCAAAATGTATGTTTCAGTTCCCTTGTCTAAGCGAATGTAAAGGCAAGGATCTGATGCTGACCGACGCCAATGAGGATGGCATGAGATTCTTTTCGCCAGGCTCTTTACGCCTACTTTAGGGCATAGATTTCCTTTTGCATTTCATAAATTCATTCCTTATGAGTTTCGTTGACAATTCCTTCCGGTTCCTTATTATAGATGTTCTCATCAAGAGTGATATTCAGGAACGCAGACTTGGCGTCTGGCTGCAACTATTGTAGATTTTTAGATTCAATGTCTGACAAAATCAATCGCAGGGACGTATAAGTTGTTACAGGAGCAAACTTTTCTTCGTAATCGATGCCATGACGTTGATTAAATTATTTTACAATTTTTCTGGCACGTGCAGCTAAGCCAGTTACGTTCATCATACATGTTCACATAAATCCATTTGTTGACGACAGGCTTCACATCAGATGGGAAAGGGACAAGAGTCCAAGTCTTAGAACGTTCGATTTCGTCGATCTAGGCCTTCATAGCATAGTACCAAGTATCTTTATGTGGTCCTCTCGTGGCATCACTGCTTTTCAACGGTACTTTAGCATCATAGTTCCCCATTCGGGCACTCATTTCAATTGCGGTACTGTCAGGATAGCGACGTGGGTCCTTCTTAATCCTTCCAGGTCTTGTTTTCCGGGGCTCTATATTCTCGCCACTCTCTGGGATAGAGAGGTGCTCTAAATTCATCGAGCTCACTGCAACCAAGTCCGAGGTAAATTGACTTTATGCTTCTTCGAAATTAACTAAAGGAGGGGTATCATGTGCTGTTAAATCATACTCACCACAGTTTTTAGTATTCATTTCTTCCTTGACGTAACTTTTCTCAATATTCTTGACATAATGGGACCAGACTACCTTGCGTTACTCTGTAAAAAGACCTTCTATCTGTTTGTACAATGAAATCCCACAAACATTCATTCCTTTTCATGCTCGGAAAATTTCCCTGTACGTCTCAGCTTCGGCACATGCACAAAAAACTTTGCCCCAAACTTTCAGAGATGGGAGAAACCAGGTCGCTTTCCAGTAATCAATTCATACGTGTTTTTGAAGTTTCATTGCACAAGCAATAGAACTTCCTATTTCTTATCTAGTAAGCGGTATGCATCGCCTCCGCCCAAAGTTTTTCATATCCGGGTATCGTAATGATCTCCTACATCACTGTGCGAGCCATGTCCATCAGCGTTCGATTTAAGCGATCCGCTTTCCCTTCGATTCGGGCGAGTAGAGTGAGCTAAATTCATGATTTATGCCTCTATCCTTTAGCTAGCGTTTAAATGCCTCTATGGGAAATTATTCCGCATTGAAAATCCGAAGGCGACGCACTTGCACGCCCTTGACTTTAGTATTGTATATCGGTTCTAGCTCAACGGTTATGTCCTTCATTGCTTGGGATGCATCTTTCTTGGATTTCGTAAACCTCACCAAGGAAAGCCAACTCGCGTCATCGTAGATAGCAACGGAATATCGCGATACCTCTAATGACGGAAACCTGGTGGATCCAATTAGATCTGCATGAAAAAAAATGGAGTGCTATTGTATTTGATTCATCAAAAGGTTTGCGGAAATCAGTTTCTTACTTACCCTTCCAGCACGGCTCGAAAGTTGACAACTCCCGACATTGAGATATGTCAATGCCCTCAAAGTTCGAAATTGCTTTTTGGATTTTCGTCTTGCCTATAAACCCGAGCCTTGCGTGCCAGGTATTTTCCTTCGAAAGGGAATGATCTTTCCTCTGGCAGCAACTGAGCGGGGACTAACTTTGGGAACAGTCGGATTGTCTTCAGGATTCTCAAGATCTGGAAGCATTTAAATCTCATAAAGCACATCATTGCACTCATAAACTTTGAGTATTAACTCGGAGTTGCGTTTCCAAGTTACCAAAAAAATTCCTTCTCCATTTTCGTTGGATTCAAATTATACGTCGATCCATTTTTACGCATAACAGATATAGATAGCAGGTTAAAGATGAGCTCAAGTATGTGATTTACGTCATTTAATTCGATATTAACATTTTATTCATCGAACTACAAACTGCAACGGATCACCCCGCTAGAGCGAACTTTAGTCTGTTTCCCATTGCCAGCAAAAACGAATTCTTGGCTCTCGTCATGATCATCAATACGGTAGAAGAGATCTGTGCTGCTTAAAATGTGACGAGTCTCTCCCGAGTCCTTAAACCATTTATGCATGTCGTTTGGAGCATTTTCCGGGATTTTCCCAAGGGCAATCCTGGAACAAAAGAGATGTATCCTTGTCAACCTTTTCACCACTGATCTTTTCATGATCTTTTTTTACTTTCATCGTTTCTATGACGTCCCTTACAATATTTCCAACCACCTCGGCCATTCTTCTTATTCTTCTTGAAATTGAGACCGGGTTTGTAGGACGACGTGTCATGGTTGCCCCAATAGTTAACATCGACGCGACCTTTCCTCCCCCAATGTTGACATTTCTTCCCTACTGCCCTCCCCTTGCGCTGAGTGTAGCACCATCACCATGGGACTGGTCACGCTCACTTTTGTTATAGAGAGACGCTTCATATTTAATGATCATTCCAATCGTGGCGTTCATATCCACACCAAGCTCTCGAGATATGTCAGCGACAATCTCAAAATCATCTGTCAAACCTCGCAGTAAAGCACTCCTTCGTTTCTTCTTCGTCGTTGTTCTCGGGATGCCAGTTTTTTGCACTAGATCGCTAGTTTCGTAAATTAAAATACAAAAAATCTAATAATTTTGCAGTTTGCACTGGTTCGGCGCCAAAAATTGTTTTTGGAAATAACAACCCCATACAGTTCAAAATTTCATTCTTCAAGTGCAGTTTACTCCTATTTTGTAGTTTGCTTGTCACTTTTGACTACCTTGAGTGGAAATCTCTACAAGGAAGTCGCCAGTACACTACACCTGTACACTTACTTCTTAACGCATCGCATTCCATCCTTCCCCGAGGCGGAAGGTTAGATGAAAGGTGTCGACCAGCGCGTGCGTTCCTCTCAATTCCGTCCACTTCCCAACCGCTCCAGTTCCCCACACCCCTCTGTTCTGGCACACACCCGTTCCTATTCACCATCAAAGTACCATACCCCTCTTCTTAAGCCGACTTTCTCCAACTCCTTCCTCTTTCCCCTTCTTCCTCCTTCTCTACACTCCACTCCGTCCCGCATGTCTCCCAGGCGTAACTGGAGACCCTTTCTCCACTTTCTCATCGACCTTCACCTCCTTTAACTCCTTCAAAACACCTCATATCTCCTCAATCCGCCCTACCTGTCCTTCCAAAACCTCCACTCGCCTACTCAGTTCCACGTTCTCCCTCCACAGCGTCCCCACCTCCCGCCCCATACACTCTAAAATCCATCAATATACTCTTCCGCCATCACTCCAGCAAATTTCAGCCCCCTCCGAACACTGAACACCGCATCCAAGGGCACCCCAACCTCCGACGCACTCAACACTACCCCTCCCATCCCAAGCGCAACAATGAATTTCAATCCAAGAGCAGCATAGCGAGTCAAGTGTCGCACGCTGTACATACCGATAGCTTTGCTCCTCTTCAGTGCTCCAGCTATCCGTGTCGATGAAACATCTGCGACTTTAACCTTTGCATCCTTCATCAAGTTATAAATGAAGGAGAAGGTGCTGTGGACCTCGTCCGCAAAACCCATCTTCAGCACATTGGAACTCATCTCGTTGAGTATATTACCAAGAAGGAGTACCTCGTTCATTGATAAAGCCTTCCTGTTCTTGCGTTTCCAAAGCACCAAGTCCAAAGATCGCACGATATACATCCACTTTCTGTCCTCGGAGGGATCATTGATCAGTTCGTGCAGCACCAAAACGCGATGATGTCCGTCGATAGGTATGGCAGGCACCACTATCCTTCCATCCTGAACCATTTCGCTAAACTCTAATTCATCCACGACGGCAACAGCAATTGACCCTGCCGACGGAAGCCAGCCAAACGTCTTGCACTTTGCCAAAGTCGCTGCCTTGTGTTCAGCATTAATACTCCTTACCGTCTTGTCAGGGATTTTTATGTGTTTTATGTCCATAATCAGTCGATACTGGTCATAGTCTGAAACAGAAATCTTGTGCCCGAGTAGAGTGATATCCACCTCCTCCGAAGGAACTGCATCCCAGTCGTCGAACAAGTCGAGCTCAGGCGGGGTAGTTCTGACGAAGAACAGGAACGAGGCCGAGGATAGAAGAGGATGGTATGAGACCGAACCACGGGAGACGTTGTCGGAGGTGGAAGTGCTGGAGATAGGGACGGGATGGGAGGTGTGGTTTTGTTCGTCGTCTGTGGCCCATCGAAGGCAAACACAGTTGGGGTGACATCGACTTGATCGCGGGGTGGAACAAGTTCGAGAAACTGAACGAAAGCGAACTCGTTTGGAGTGTAAGTGGAGGAAGGCGTGGTGAAGCGGAGGAGAGAGATGATTTGCTGACCCAGGCGATGAGAGTGAGATTGGAGGAGCTGGAGCCGGCGACAAGGATATGAGAGAACTTTGGAGTTTTGGAGGAACCGAAGGAAGGGCAGCGAATATACGTTGAATGAGTGGGAGTGGAGGATCTTCGAAGGCGAGCTCGTTTCGATCGGGGATGATATTGTCAAGGGTAGGAATGAAGCCTCCGACAACGTATGCAAAACTGACGAGAGTGAGACAAGTTTGCCTGAGAGTGGGAGGGTTATTTTTGAGGGCCGATGTCTCGAGGGAGAGTGCGACGAAGGAGGGCAGTGCGGCGGTTCCAATCTGTGAGACGATGGAGACAGTGTCTGGGGAGAATAGATCTTGGAGGGAAGAAGTGGCTGTGTGAGGATTTGAGCGACGGAACTTGTGAGCGGTGATGTGGTCGAAGAGGGTTGTTTGATTGCAATCACGGACGAAACTGGTTTGCCGGCGGACAAGGGAAGAGGAGGGTCAGGGGACGATGAGGCAATGGAGGGATCAGCAGAGAGAGAATTCCAATGGTTGATAGCATGGGATCGGTCAATGGCACGTATTGGTTTCGTTGTGTGCGGTGGTCTGCGTTTGGAGGTTTGGGATAATGTGCTTTGAAGAGTATGGGCTTGCTCGAAAACACCTGCATCGTTAAAAAGGAGACCACCGAAGCGTCGATGTCGTCCATGATGTGATCGAGAAGGTGGAATTTAAGAGTGCCAAGATTGGAGGTATGGGGCCGAGGACATCGACAGCTGTGTGCTTGAAGGAACGGATTTGGTTGCTGAGTTGGAAAGAAGAGAAGTGGCCATTGTATGACGGATTTATAGCACATGGAGGTGAGAAGTAGATCTGAGTACTTGGAGAAGACCGTGGTAATAGGATCACATCGATTTCATCACAACAGCGGTCGAAGAAAGCGCCGATGAAGGGGAAGACCATGTCAAGGGCGCGGTATTCTTTTGCTTCTAGCATTCCGAGTAAGCCGTCGGAGGTGAAAAGACGTTAAGACTGCCCGCTTTCGGAAGTGGAGAAGTCGATGTGGAGGCCGTTAGCTGGAGATTGCTTTTCGATAGCGGCAAGGATGAAGTTGGAGTGCTTGAGAACGGCGGTGCGGACGGAGTGGAAGGAACGGCGAGATTTTGTGGGACTGACGGTGGTGAAGAGGTGTTCTGAGCTGATTAGTTCGATGGCGGCGAGCTTGATGAGTTTGGAAACGCCGAGGTGGAAGTTGTGGAGGGATTCGAAAGGAAGATGTGTATGGAGAGAGAAGTGGGGTGATGTTGAAAAGGGGTAAATTCAAAGAGTGAGGGGTTTTTGCGAGGAAAGGGAGTGAAGTGCTTGGAGGGCCTGGTCTTGAAGTTGCGTGAGACTCTAGGTTGCGGGCGAGGAGAGCTGTTTCGGAGTCGCGGAGGTGGGAGGAGTGCTTGTTGCGGGCTGCGAGTGAGCTGCTGTGATCGAGGAGGATGGGGTGAGAATATAGTGGAGTTGTGAACGAGGGACTGTGCATATATGACACGGGTGCTGAGGTCGGGTGCCGTGGGAGATGGCGAGGATATCCTTTGCCGCAGGACTGTCTTCGCAGTAGCTGGCGATGATTGGGTTGCATTGACTTAGAACGCCGTCTGCATCGCGGAAGGGGAAACCAGAGAGACCGGAATCGAAGAGGGTTGAAGGAGGGAAGACATGAATTGGTGCATGAGTTCCATTTTGGTTTCGCGGGGATGTTGGAATAGGAACGAGGGGTGATCTCTGATCTGGAGAGTGAGAGGTAGGATTGAGGGAGATTGGGAGATAACGAGAAGTGTAAGGTTATCGGAAATGAACTTGCGATGAAAGGAGTCGAGAAGTTGAGGAGTGTGATGTGGAGGGTATAAGGTAAAAGAGGAAGATTTGAAGAGGTAGAGGATTGTCGGAGTAGATTTAGATGAGGCCTATTAAGGAGTCGATACCGTGGTGTGAGGGAGATGCCAGATGAAATTATGCTCCGTGGACTCCATGATTGCGGTCTTGAGTGTGGGAACGACTTTAGAGCCGAGGGTGGCGGCCATGGGATGTGCGAAAGCGGGGAGCGGACGCCGTTTTGTGGGAGATGGGTGGAAAAGGTTTCTTGAAGTGTGCGAGAGCGAGCTGTTGTTTGAGGATTGAATTTCGCTCTTCTAGAAGATGGTGGCGGAGAAACCTTTGTGGGATCGGAGATGGTAGAGGCGATTGAAACCGATGGTGTGATTCTCTGGTGGAAGAGATTTGTTTGGAGCTCGAGGCATTGCTTTACGGAGAGATGGAACTCTGGAAGGTTGATTTGGAGAAGTGGGGATCGTTGAGAAGAGAGATGAGCTCGTCTGCTTTTCGTTGGCCAAGCTTGGAGGCGATAGAGGAGATGTAGAGAACCATTTCCTCTAGATGGGGGCTGTTGAGAAGGGGGTGGACGAGGAGGGGAGAAGGGGCGAAGAGGAGGCGGAAGTGAGAGGAACGGAGCCTGTGGCGATAAAAGGCGTCTTGGGTGTGAAGGGAGAGTGAATGCTGGTGTGGTGGTAGGAGTCGTGGTCAGTAAGGGACGTTGTCGAAGGGCGATGTGAGGGAGGAGGGTGTGGGGAGTTTGACATGGATTTGTGGCGCTTTGTGCGAAGAGGAAGCTGGGTTGATTGCCGCCAGGGGAGAGGAAATTCTTGCTGGTGTAGAGGCGATGAGGGCACAATCTCTGACGGCGCTGGATGGCGGGGATGGTTCGAGCGAAGAAAGAGCAACCATTGAAGCAGCAGAAGGCATACTTGACGAAGGAGAGATGGTGGGGAAGAAGGTGGTGGGGAACGTAGGGGGAGAGAAGATATGGCGCACGCAGAGCAAGTGACAATAAGGGATTGTGTAGAAGAAAATGGAACGCACGCGAGACTGAGTAATGGAGTGGTGTCGTTTATCTTTCCAGGTCGTGATGGGATCGTAACGCAACTGGTATAGATTAAAAAATGTCAATTTCTATATTAAATGTCAATTCCAAACTGCTTACTGTTAAAAATTTGTTGATGTAGCGGCTGAGTAGCTTTTCTGAGCAGCTCAGAGGAGCTACTTAGCTCCTATAGTCCATCTAGAAATTTCCATGTAGACTTCGAAAAGAGAAAGATGTATGCTAGTTAACTCTCCAAATAAACTAGCACAAACTGCAGATATGTACTAGTTTCTGCTTCCATAAAAACTAGCTCTAATGAATGAATGGAAATATTTTCAGAAAGTGAATCGTCCAAATTTGGGTAAATTCAACGGTTTTTTGTCATTTCTGTTCGTCCTTTTTGACCACCAAACTAGCATTCGCAGAACACAGAATTTACCAATCGGGTGACCATCGCTGCCATTTTATTTCCCAGTTCTGTCAGGCGATAAACGACCTGCATTTCATCCTCTCAGGCTGACATCTTCATGGACTGGTACTGTTCAAGGTAGGAATAAAGGGTGGCATTTGACACTGCATTGAATTATTTTTTCAATGTCTCCCTGACCTCTCTCGGGTCTTCAAGGTCGATAACTGAGGCACTACAGTATTCACTTAGACTTAGTAGAATATCAGCTAACGCCTATCTTTCTTAATCTGATACTTCTGCCAATTTTCGTTGCTAGTATCAGTCGGGGAAGCCAACGTCCCATTTACGATGCTTCAAAGTATCCTATTTATCAAAAAAGTTTCATCTTCCTGTAACAGCTATAGTAAGCTCTCAGCTGTGAGTTTGCTGATATAATAACGGTATGCATCCACCTTGTTCTCACTGGAACCAACAATGGCAGATAAATACCCTCGAGTATTCCACGTAGCCACTACTCGGACGCGACTAAGCAACAACACTCAAAGAATCAACCAATGTAACTTCAGGAGTACAGGGAAGCCACTGGGCCCATAACTTGTAAATAACGCCTGATTAAAAAACCGTAGACACCAAGGGTGCAATATTGGACAAAGAAGATGTAGTAATGGGTCAGCAGTGCTGAATATCTCCTTTGGAGATGAAGGATGTTTCACCAACGACAACATTGAAGTTCCTATTTGTATATAGACGCCGGATTCTGGGGCGCCAGGTGTGAGTAAATATCAAAATCAAAAAAGGGTTAGTATAATATTGGATGGAGAGGGAGGAAATAAAAGAGGGACCCAGGCGGATAAACGTGGCTATAGGCAAAGTGGCTGTTGGCAAGGTTTCTGCAAATGCGGAAGCTGGGAGTCAAGTTCAGAACCAACGCCAGGGTGGCTGTTTATTCTGGACCTTTGCAGCCAGGTAGGTATAAATACCAATTAGGTAGATTATGGTTATCTACGACGGCGGGGTAAGTAGAGTCAATGTCAGCCAAGTGCTGGAGATTACAGTTAGAGATAAGCAAATCTGACACTCGGCCCATTAGGTGACTTACATCCGCGAAAATATAAAGTCGAAGTTGGGGGCCGTGTAGTCCGGTCTGCAAGCCCTCAGACCCTATCGGGTGGTTATACAGTACCAAGAGTAATGGTTGGCTACAAGCGAAAACTGCCCTTACTGTATAGTACAGTTCCTGCTGATAGCAAGGGTATGGTATGTAAAGTAAATCGGATCAAAAAAAGATCACCCAAATCAGCTCCGCCGGTGGCAGTAGAGTATGAGTTCCAATTGCACAACAATTACCACGTACGTGGCCAGTCGCATTATGAGTATAGTAACTTGTTAAGAGAAACTAATTCTGGAATGATGATGTAGAAAGCTATCTGGTCGAGTTTTTTGAAACGTTCTCAAGTTATAGGGAGATAAAGTAACCAAAAGGACAACAATCAGTCTCTCTAAGCCCTATGTCTCGTCAGTTCAACCATGTAGTTTCTGTTGAACACTATTTTAATAGACCACAAGATATTTCACATAATGGGATCCACCACTGCTTAGTCGATTGAAATGGTTGTAACCTCCTTGAATGGAAAATATGAGACTATTGCGCTCGAGAACTTATGGTTAAAAATGTTTTGCCGGCTTCAGACTCTACTATATGATCATGCGTTTCGTTGCATGGAATTCGTGGATTATCTGAGTAGCTTGGATATTGAACGTCGTGCGATACAGCATATAAGACACTACAAGAATTCTTTAGAGTCAAAAAAGGGGGAAAGTTTTTGGTGTCTTTACTTTTGGAAGTTATACTGGAGTCAAAGCAACGCGACATTAGATATATCTATCTCCGCCTAGAGCCGCGCAGATTGATATGATTGAGTCTAATCTACCTCTGTTAGTTTTGCGAGGGATTAGAATTTTCAATTATTTGTACGGGAGCGATTTCCTGTCCGTCCATGAACTTGCGAAAGGGTATAACGCCCTTCTGATTCAAAAATACAAAAAAAATATTACAAGAATTTCTTGAAGCAAATGCCAAACTACTTGCTAAGAGAAAGCTTACCTTCATTATCCGCTCCAAGACTGTGAAGGATATTTAAATTCATGTTGCAGACATGATGCAGATATTAATCACGCAAAAAACACGAAACGTGGAAAATAGTCGAACAGCAGACCGGTACTCTCATATGAACATCCTCTCTTACTGAGAATGTGTCTAGAAAGAATGGAGGATAGATTAGTTCAGCAGTCAAGAAAGTTTATCCTGCAGTTACTGGAAATGAGCTTGCTGTCCCTGTTCAGCAAAGAGTTGATGAAATAAACTGCAATTCGATTGAGAAAACGCTATTGGAAGAAATAGAAGATAAAATCGTGATGAATCCGTCTGAATTCTTAAACATTAAGTGGGCGACACAGAGCAGGGACCTTTCTCCAGCAATGACAACACTGATAGTAGTGCTACACCTATTGTCCTTGACTTGGCTGACCTCTATGATGAACAGTTGCTCACACACATAATATTTGAATGTGGACTGAATTTAAAAGAAGTGCACCTATAGCCTGACATTCAGATAATTTCGCAATAAAAGGAAGGAACTGAACTGTATTTCAAGCAGCTCAAGCAAAATAAGTTCTTTTCAAACCATGCTCAAGGTTTAACGGCATTTTTGATACAGGAAACTTACGCCAAGGAGGATATGACCTTCAAGAAGTATTTTAATGAGGTGCGCCCATGCAAAGTTCCTAGAGGCTCAAATGACATCTTCGGATGTATTTTATTCAAATTTAAGCAACTTAGTAGTGCTCTGTGATGTATAAGACACGAGTTGCGGCACATGAAAAAAAGTAGCTTGATAAAGAAGACTTCATAACTGACTCGAAAACCCACCTTCCCTTTGTTTTTAGAATTGTCCTATTGCTATGTTCTATATTTCCGTGGGTAGTGGCCAAGATTGAAGTTAAGTCTGCGATTCTACAAATAAACTAAGCTCAAGATGTTGTCTATGACATGTCGCGTAAAGGATACACAAAAATATTTTTATTAGCTTTAGCTTTTAGCTTCATATGGTCTCAAAAACGCAATCGCAAAATTTCAGCAGTGCAGTTATCAGTTTATGCAATTTGTTGGGTTTAGACAACTACTTTCCATTCTAATGCTGTTCTGTCCCAATTAGTCTTGCTGGGTTGCCATATTACCTGTTAAAGTTTTAGACGACTTAATGCTTGCCGAACCTAGTAGATTAAGCAAATAGTTTGAGAATCAAATCATTTCTGACAACAAGATTAAGAGACTTACGATTGTTCCTGGAAGTTCTGGATCTATGATCTATTGATTGATTAGGATAAGGAGGGGTCTATTAACATTTACAGAGATAAAAAGTTTGACGCATTGTAGCTGTTAAGCGAGAAACTGAAGGCATTCTCTCTACGCACAGAAATTACATCCTGCCGCGTTTCTGTCTTCACTTTCTTTTGTGTCTCCCTCCACTTCCTTTTTCTACGCGACAGAATTTATATTTTTTTATACTGTTTTGCTTTTCTCGTTTATCTTTTATGTACTGTAATCCTCTCCTTTGACAGAAACCCTTTCATTTTTCTCTGTTTATTTGATATTCTTCACCCCTAAATATCTTTTTACATAATCAATATTTATACACGTGATGTTCGCAATAAATCACTTTTTAAAGACTAAGTCCCCAATTTATACTTATTTCCAATACAAGACCAATTTACGCCTACTTTGTGATTCAATAGCTCTTCCAATCTGAGCGCTTTGGTGTTATTTAAACAGATCGGGTGTCTCTAAAGATTTATATACGTCCCTGAAACAGCAAAAAGTTGACAATTCGCACTACTCACTTGGAAGCCATCATGCATGGACTACCCCCTTCTCGCCCCATTTCCAAAGCTTTTCATCCTCGCCCCATCACAGTCTCTCTTTTATTACATTCCCGCCCAACCTATGTAGAGGAATACCTCCGTCATCAAACCAAAAATAGTCTGACATAGCTCATTTCTCGTCACCTGGTAGAGATTAAAGCACAGAAATCGGTAGGAGGGGACTTGGAGGAGGATGACAAGGCAGGCTAGTGTTACGAGGAGTAGGTGGCCCCAGAGCTGATCGACGGGACGGATGAAGAGGATACTAATGGCAATACAGGGGAAGAAGATGAAAAGGCGGGAAAAAGTCCGCAGATGAAGAAAAGGAAGATGAGGAGTCTGTGGATGAAAAGGAAGATGTCGATCTGGGTCATATAAGAGGAGAAGAAATAAGTTGGTTGGAACAGGTGGTATCGGCCATTGAAACGGTTGGAGGGGCTTCTAGTGAGCAGTATTCGTTGCAGCAAGGGGTAGAAATTGGGAATTTCCAGGTCTTGATCTAAAGGATAAGTTTTCGAGGATTAGATTCGTTTAATGTCTTTCAAGTATCGTTTGTCAACTATTTGCCTCCAAATGAAGCCTTTTCCAACGTTTCATGTTGCTTCTAATAGTTTTATCGAGATTTTGCTTTGGGAGAAAATCTATATGCACTGACTAAATTGCTTCCTCAATGAGACGGTAAGCAAGTGGGGAGTTAACCTCAAACGAAAAGCTCTAATCGGTTCTCTAGCCTCTAAGCGAGGTAGAGCCTATCCTTTAGAGTTGTTTACAGGAACAGTCACTCAGAGTTCACGTCCACTCTTAGCCATCGCCCGTTAACGTCTACTGTAGCACTCAGTCTCTCGCAACGACTCTCACCTCGGTATATAGTAGATTCCTTTTCCGTTAGCGTCATTTTCATCCTACTAGCAGCCACATGAAATCAGTAGAGTCCGCCGTTGAAAACCGGATGATGAGATTTATGCCTTGGAAACATTTCTTTTTTCATTTTGAAATGAATCAGTCGGGTTTATTGGAAGTTTATAAGTCTATTCTGTTCATTTCTAACAGGTTTTTTCAGCAGATACGGACAATGCCTATAGTACACGATACAATTATGCAAAAGACCATACCACGACGCCTCAAACAGTTGGGATCTTCTTTTCTATATCAACGCCTAACCTGTAAAGGCAAGTTCGAACTGCGCGTCTAATTTTTTCTGAAGCAGGAAGAAGTAAGTGTGGCGACAGAATCACAGCAAATAAGTTTTTGGTAAGACCTATTCGTTCAAACCTCGGAGGCTGTTCGTCACCATGATTCAAGTATTTTCCATACTTTCGTAGTCCCCCAAAATCACGTAGTGATACGTTTCCCTCCCACTGTATTAACCATACCAGATAAAATGGTCGCAAGGGAGATGTAACAGATTACGTCTACCCTCCGGCGAGGCCAGAAGATATGTGTAATCATGAAAAAAAAGGAAAAAAATTCAGTTATACGTCTCAAACGCATTCACTTGTAGAGACGGTGGATCGTTCCTCCCTCCTTCCATTTCAGCCTTATCAACTTACGAGGAGGTAGTGAATTTCCACAGGGAATGGGCGGCATCCTGTGACCCTAATGCGAATCTCCCATCAGTACCTTCTGTCCTAACAACACACCCTCACAGAAAACACTAACTGATGATATCCACAAAAGGGTCCAGGTCAATCTACCCATTGGGAATCAAAGACGTCAAGCATTCAGAGCCTCGATGGCTCTACCAGGAGCAAAAGAGTCGATTTACTGCACGCCGGCACCCGGTCTGCGGACACACATCCCTACCAGGGAGTTTTCTGTCTGGTTTCAACTCTACTGCCAAGTCCCGTTGTTTGCGCCGGATACACCGTGCCCCAAGCCCTCATGCCCCGAGAATGTTGATATTCATGGGGACCACCTGTTGCACTGTCAGTACGGAAGATGCCGTATCGCTCGTCATGACATTCAAGTTCGATTATTGGAGGTCGATCTGTCAAACGCTGTCCGCCACCAGAGATATTTCTGGGCACCCTATAGGATATTCCGGGCCACAACCGACCATATCTTTCAAATATTTAATCACCCCACATTTACCCCCTTTGATAGAGCACAGGCCACGACTTGGACATCGTCAGCGCCCAGACATTCAAGCAAGCGGGATAGATTTCCTGGATGTTACCTCCGTTAACCCCCTTGCCCTGTCGTATTCCCGAATCCGGAACTTCAACCCCCAAACTTCCCTGAAGGCGGCCCGATCTGCAAAGCGTGCAAGATACGAAGGGTTACTTTCTGCTGAGAGAAGGGAGAGGCTAGTGCCAATCCCATATCTGTTCTGAGAGGATGATACCCGGAGGCATACGCGTTTGTCGCGGAATGGCAGCAAATGTGGCCACAAGGGCAATGGAGACCTTCTCGAGAGCCAAAATGGTCCTCATGCATAGACAAGCAGTGCAAGCTGTACTGTCTAATGCGGCATGCATCCTGGCCTGCCTTGACCCGTTGATATCGTCACAGGGTCACAGAGGCGCAGGCTTGTTTCCGTTTTCTCCTTTCCTTCTCTCCAAACTCCGTTTATATTCCCTCGCTAGAAGTATCAGACGACGAAGTAAACTACCCCATCATTTCCCCCTTGTACAGAAGTTTCGGCGTGGACATAATATGGATTAAAGCATTTGTTATTCCAATCGAGGAGGCTAATAATTCCGGCAAGGTCTATCCAGAAGTAGATTACTTAGAAAGTCGCTTTTTCACTTTTAGGATAGATCGAATATATCCTCCAACAGTTAAAACACCCAAACCTTCACCCTCACTTCAAATTAACTAATATTAGAAAAGGGAACACCTGCCCTCCTTTACCAAGGACAATAAAAAATCCACAAGCCATCCCCTACTCCCAGACAACTTCGAATATTGTTCAAATAGCGATTATGAACAACGATCCTCCAATTTTGTCATCATGCAAAGCATTTGAAGTATTCCCCAATACCTCCATTACTGTGTCGGCACACCTTTTTGAGTATATCCTCCAACAGCAAAAAACCTAAAAGTTTCCCTTCTTGAGTCGATTGTGGTTGTCTGGAAAACTTTAGGATAGATCGAATATATCTTTCAGGAGTAAAAAGACCCAAACCTTCCCCCTTCAAAGTTCGGGAGAATGATGGGTAGTTTACATCGTCGTCTTACACTTCTAGCGGGGGGAATCGAAACGAAGTTTGGAGAAAAGGAAAGGAAAAACAGAAACGGGTCTGCGCCTCCGTGACCCTGTGACTATATCGACGGGTCGAAACTTTGAGGTTTGTCAGGGTCCAAGTTGAAAAAGCAGAAAGGAGCGAAGAGGGCATATTGTTGTAGGAGCGTCTGTAATGAATGGCTGGACTAGTTGTAAATGAGAAGCTCAGGGAAAATTGGACAACGGGTGTTATAGTTGAAACACTATTCAGCAAAGGGTTTGATTTGATTTTCCAACCATTGCTAACAATTGAGCTAACGCATTTCTTGGGAAATTCTTGGGTTATTTTAAGGGATAGAAGATGTGGTCGGTTGTATCCCCGCCGCTAATGCGTTATGAGCGATAAGTCGTCACCAAGGCATTTCTGTTTGATACTTATAAAGGATCTTTTCTAGGGCTATGAGAAAAGATAATGGGACTTAACACAAACCATAATGAGACTTCGATGCTCAGCTTTTGGCTCAGGTTTCAGCTTGAAACAATTGAATTTCTTCGGTCAAGCGAGCATTTGATAATTTTGGAGTCAAACGAATCTAACTGGCCACCTCTGCTACGTTCTGGTATGTAACAAGTCTCACGGACGTCACATCCTTCCGATATGTTGTTATATTCCGTAATTTTTACGGACGTCATATCTTTGTTCTCAAAAAGCATAGCAGCTGTGCGAGATGTTCCGCAGCAATGCCTTTCAAACTGCAAAAGTAAAGATAAATTTACAAGTTGTTGCGCTCACGGATTTTTAGACACACCTAATTTACAAATATAAAATGTCTAAAAGCACTACAGGGCACACGTTGCCCAACCTATAAATTCTCGCTCTCCTTGTACCCCATCTGAATTCCTCCACTGGCAGTTGCATGCACGTTCTCGATCTAGAATCCGGCTCCCCTCGAATACGAATCCATCCGTAGTCCCGCAGGAACATGAGACGACTTGATGAAATGCTCTTTCGCAACGTGTATTAATCTGGACGATTTGCCCTGGTTGTGCTTCTCCAATAGCTGCATTTTCAGATAGGTAACCTACTCGTCCAGATGCTTTGTGGAGAAGATGGAGTGCATGATCACCGGTGGAGGCGTGAAGAGCCCTTGTTGGTGCGTAGCGGATTGTCGGTGGTCGCTTTGCAAGTGCGATAATAGCAACGAGAATTAAGGCGGAGGCGATAAGAAGAAGTGAGCGCCTAGAATCGTACGAAATAGATGGCTGATTTTCCGTCGAGTTGGAGGAAAGTATTGGTACATGTTGAGATGTTGCAGAAGTTTGATCTGTCATATTGTTTCTTTGTGATTGTTTCCGGCAAATACTGGGGATGACGCGTTGGAACGACAGTGTCGACTTATGTTTAAGTATTTAAAGCGAAGGCACAGTTCAGATAAATGCATTTGTGGTAGTAAATGAGCGAAAGAGGTGTCATAGTATAAAAATATCAGGCCCTCACTTATTGATACTAATGGGAATGATACAAAATCTTGGCCAAAAACAATTCCGATGATCATAAACAGTGGCTCAGTGCTTTTAAGAAAGGGAAGACAAAAGTGATATAGATTGCCCATTCTAAAGCCGTCCTAATACAGGGCAGTGAATGACTTTATTTGCAATATTCAATTAGGTCATAGTGTGAAGATACAAAATGCATCGAGGATTCCAAAAAAGATATCAAAATTGGGCATTGTAAGTGTAAAATCAAATCAAAGAACACGCCTTTTCTCCAGACATGATTCTACCCAACGTTGATTCATAGGTCGGTATGTTTTGTTGTCTGCAATCAACATTTGGCCCCGGCAAAAGAATTGGATGACGCTGCTTGTTGTATAAGAAATTACAATGGCCCGTATTTTGAAGGAGATTGGAATTACAGAGAAAAATAAGTAGAAACCAACTCCCCATGGACCGCTCTAAAGTCAAAAGACGTTGAGGGTAAATTCTGGCAGCTTTTTTATATGAATCACTAGCAGGTTTTTATTTTGTTCCAAATGTATGTGCATCCCATTACGGGGATGATTTTAATCAGGACATGGTGCTTAAACCAAAATTAAATGCCAAGAATCACTTACCACAAAATAAAACTGTCAGAGTTGGGCACACCGAGTGGCCCGAGCAACTATACAATTCATGTAATATTATCATGATATTTTACTCATTTGTCATTTCGAGTGCACACTGAGACTGCTGAGGTTGCGGATCTGCTTAATACATAATATCGTCCAAAAACCTGCTATACATTCTGGAACCGACCACATCTTCGATGCATTAAAATAACCCAAAAATTTCCCCCTTCTGGAATGGCGATAATTTTTCAGAACGGCCGTGCTCGTCAGAAATAACATTGTTTACTTTTACGTTCCTATTGCTAATTAAAGTAAAGGATCATTCGCAATACGCTTTCCATTTGCATCTAGCCATATCTGTGCAGTCTACTAGAAACAGAGCTCATCTAGACGTGTAGTCTCCCTTATATTTGAATAGTTTAAGGACTTCGAGTAAAATTCGTGCAAGGAGACGCCATTGAAATAAAACGCGGAAAGGTTTATTAGTTTCTAATCCTGACACACACAAGTTCATTTCGCTCCCTTGATTCCTAACGTTAGGGACCCTCCTTTATCTAGGTGATCAGGAACGATCTTAAAAATATGGGCCCTGTCTCCTCTATTCGATGAGCTGTAGGAGAAAATTACAGGGGTAGGTTGACAAGTGAATAACAGTTTCATGAAATACGTTAATATTTGCTTCTGAAATTTAATGGGGAAATTTGGGGTGTTTTTAATGCATGAAAAATATGGTCAGAAATTTAACGTGAAATCAAAACTAATCAAAGTTTAAGCACTGATTTACTGGGGCAGGCGGAAACTCGGGGGGGAGGCTGATTTGTCGGGGTGATTCAACCATCCCTACTTAGGAGGATGCCAAAAGGTGAGAACAAGGACAATGGGAATGAGAAAAGCGTGGCTACATTTCATAGTCCAACGGCTTCCCACAACAGTAGGCATTAGAATTTGTGAACTGTAGCCTGCAGTTGACGATCGACCAGCAAGAAAGGCACTGTATGGACGCTTCTGCAGACCACGCGTCAAATATATCTCTAGTCTTACATCCAAGGGTTCCTCGGGACCATTACAGCTTAGTATTGCCGGGGCAGGGGTTGTCGGATACGAGGAGGTCGAGTTTTTGACAAAGCATCACAATCAATGAGCAAGGGGA
Source organism: Kappaphycus alvarezii (assembly GCA_002205965.3). NCBI lineage: Eukaryota > Rhodophyta > Florideophyceae > Gigartinales > Solieriaceae > Kappaphycus > Kappaphycus alvarezii. The sequence continues at coordinate 64,173 of NADL03000795.1, forward strand.
ATCGTGAGAAAGGAAAGAGGAAGGGGCAACAAAGAACGACGAGGAGCCATATGACAAGAGGGAGTTATTGCTGGCCCAGCGATGGGAGAGGTAAGGTCAAGTTTGCCGGGGCTCGGGAGGGCTGTTCGTGAGGCTTTATACAGCGGTCTTGGTTTTGTTTTTTCTTATGCATCTTTCTTCTCCTGCATCATTTCTTTTCTCCTTCCTCTTCTCCAGTCCCGTTCCCTTTCACTTCTTATAGAACCCGACCCTCGCCCACTAATTTCGGTTGCCTCATTCCCTAGCGCTTACATAATGCCAATCAGGGCCATTTGAGAGAGTAAAACCGACCACTGTTAATCGCATAACACGAGCTGTGTGTTGATTAGAACTCAACAACGGTCGGTGTGAGGACGGGAAGGGAGAGTGCCACTCACACTTAGAGATACAAGTAGCAATAGTTTCACACCAGAACCTAAGCCACTGGTATTATAGAGAGCCACGACGAGTTGCTGAGAGCGGAAATGCCAGCATAGCTTAGCGTTACATCAATCACGGGCACTCAACCGCATACTATAAATCCCTCATTTGAGTGGAGCGATTACCGCAGTTGATCTTAGCTGAAGAAGAAATGCGCTATGCTGCCGAGCTTGCCGCTGGCGCCAATATTCTGAGTGGTGACCGGACGGTGTGAGGCGCGTTCCCCTCTACCAGGAGGGGAAAGGTTTGAGTGTTTTACTCTTGAAAGATATATCCGATCTATCCCATGGTTTTCCAGACGACCACAATCGACTCAAAAAGGTATACAGACACAGTAATGGGGAAGGAACTACGCTCCCTAAAAAGCTACCTTCAGGCCAGCCATCAAGCAGACCGCATTGGATATGACGGCTGCTGCGGCGTGTACCAGTGACCCGGATTCGGCCCTACATGTGCAATGGCGTATCGTCCCTCTCAAGCTTTTGATACACTTGCTACCCTGTCTCCGGCTCGGGACGAATTATCGACGATCGTGTTAGACATATTACGTTTCGGTCTGCGCGCCGGTACAATCACTCCAACGAGCAAATTTTGCAGCGCCTCGGCCATGCCACCTGCACTAGTGTTGCTACCGCCCTACTCGCTCAAAAGCCGTGTCTGTGGCAAGTCACGGGCACAAACTCGTGACGCTGGGTTCGTTGGGAGCTGCGTAACATTCGCTGATGATCTACGATGAATCGATGTCCTCGTTTATTGAATTACATGACCGGGCACTCATTCAGTTTAGGAATGCTGTAAAGAAGTGGAAGTACCAAATCACGGGCGCTGACGGATCAGCGAACTTTTACAACGATTAAAATTCAGACTGAAGTAGTAGCGCGACCTATGATGAAGCATGTGGACCACAGATGGCGCTGCGCCACCGTCCAGGGTAACAAAAATCGCATTGCGAAGACACTTATAGGGTTTCCACGGTGACTGATAGACGAAAAAACAGCAGAAAAACAACGAAACACAACATTATTGGATGAGTACTAAGCTTCGCACAAAATGTACTATTACCAACTTTTAGCTGTGTTGAACTCCACTACAGTAATTAGTTGGCGGGGGAAGGCAAAGGGATGAGTTGTTGTGGGCCGAAAAAGGTGCTCCCGGATGGGAAAGACAGAAGGAAGGAAGGGGGGTGGCAGGAGGAGTTTGATGGTTGAAGAGACGAGACTGTGGTACTGAAGATGCTGAGGTTGGGTTTTTACTTTTCTTTTTTCTTTCTCCCTTTCAAGGGTCGTGCTTTCTTCTACTTCTAAAGACTTATGAAAGCTCCAAATTGACTCAAATCATCTAGGAAGCGAGAGAGATATACACTCAGAAGGGCTCTAGAAGCATCGATTGCGAACTACACCTGTACTATTCTGACTATTCGTAAAAGTACCCTGATATAGTACACCATACGCGTCCATCCAGTCCTCTGCGATGAGAACACGATCACTTTTCTCTGGTCCCCCATAAAGGTACTTGCGATAGCCCTCAAATGCCTGTGCTCTCACATCATCATGACTCGAACCATCGTTTATGTAAGCCAACTTGGGCTCGAGATACTCCTCCTGCGACTGCCATTTGTCTCCGTCCGAGACTAACCCTCCCCCTTATCCTCTTCTGCTTCATCTTCTATGAAAGCCCGGCGAATAGCTTCCTTCTTTACTCGGTGGAGATGGTCGGCGAAGTCGGTGAATCCCTTAAGTGGCGACGTGTCGGGATCAAGATGCTCAGTCCGCAGTTCGGCTAGATGAACAGGGAGACGATCGTTCAGACGGCGGGTAGCTTTCAGTTTGGTGATTGATGGAAGAGGGGGACAAAGATCTCTACTGGCCTTGCGGGGGGTTTTCATGGTGTAATTGAGGTCTTGAATAGAGTAAAAAGAAGTTATAGGATTGTGGGAGTAATTGGAACCGGCCAAGGCTTGAAATAGACTCCTTTCGTGTCGTTGAAGTCCCTCCATTGCGCCGAGATCCACCTTCTAAAAATGATGGTGCATGGCCATACTATAATCCCGAAATGCATAATCCTTGCACCATTGAATGAGGAGCTTTTCCTTTGCAGACCAAAAAAAATTGAGCCAATCATCGATCAAAACTATCATAAAAGTTTCGGCTGCATGACTAACACTTTTTGCCAACTCCCAAAATTCCCAATTTGACCCCATTTACCGCTTACATAAAAATAGATACGCCCAATCTGTCAAACAATTAGGTCGGAGGCATGGAACCAGTGCTAGTGATAAAAAATATCAATATGGTGAAACGTAAGTACAGTATTACCTCCTCATCCGTCCTATCTTTACATCTCCATCTGTAACACCCGCAAAACCCCCTAATGCCATCGCCAACGTCGCTTCTCACCCCGCTACGCACCCGCACCCGCCACTACACAAATTAGATCTTTTCCATCTTTCCTCACCTCCCTTATCTTCCACTTCGCCCTGTCCTTCGCTGGTTTCTGCATTGGTTTCCACATCACCCACTGTCAAGGATTACGTCCCCTACAACTTCTATCAGGGGAATGGAACTTCTCCGGAACAATGCCATCACAGACAGCCAGCTGTTAAGATTACGGGACGCCATAATTGTATTATATTCTAGATTCATCACCTTGTTCACCTGACGGTAGTCGGCGCAGAACCGGGGCCTTCCTTTTTTTTCGTGTCAATTTGTACCGAAAAGGACGAGTTGGGCGGCGTAATAATTTCAGCTTCCAATAATTCCTCCGAAATTTTCCTTACTACTTTTTTATGCCTCAGCGGCGTTCAGCGGACTTTCGAATCTGTCGGAGTCTCTTCCGTCAACTCGAAGAATGTACCACCGACACACAAGCAGGCTCTAGATCTTTAATGTAACAAGCTATGACATCCGTGTCCTTGAGAGCTTTCGCCAGCTCCTTATAGTTCTTCTTTTCGAGGTAGTCCAGCTTCGAGGCCAGTAAATCTAAGCGGTCCACCTTAGCTTTTGCCTCTTTCTAAACCCCAGTTTTCGCCAAGCGAGGTAAATCAGGCTCTTACGGTTCCTTGTTAATGATTGCTGAGACAAAATCCTGTTCATTATCCGATCTTCCATCGTTTTCGCTAGAAAATGAGAAAGGATGGAGAGTCTCCTTATCTTTCGAACCTTTGGGAGACATAAATTCCTAACTGTTCGTCCGAGCCCCATTGATGCTGGACGGCTCATTGACGAATGGTATCACAACCTCTTCTTCTCTTATAACCAAAGTGACGTACTCGATTGCATAATAGATGTGCTCCTAGAGGGCTTTCAGAATCGAACTTCCAACAATAACGTCGAACGGGGCATTTTGGCCACAAGGAACTCTAAGTGCCCGATCATTGACCCGTAAGACACCGGAACTCCTTAAACACAACCAAGAACCTCTGCGAGAGTTCCGTTTGCTACGGTCACTTGAAGTTCTTTCTTCGCCGAGGTGAGTGCCAGCTTTTGGCAGAGGTCCCAAGAAAAGAGTTTGGTAATTTCACTCGTATTCAGAAGGGTATGAGTCTCCGTTCCATGCAACTTCACGGCTGAAATCTTGAGTTGGCCTGGACCTCCTGAAGAATTAACCATCGATACCTGTGTTGCCGGTAACGTCTTAGATAAAAATCTCCTTAAACCCTTTCTGACCTCCTCGGCATCCCCGTGGCAGCGGAAGCCATTTCATTGATCACGAAATACTTCCGGACATTATCCTGGAGCCCACTGGAGTTATTCTTCGACTTGCGGTTTCCTCCTTTATTATTCTTTCTTGGGATGGGGGTCATCACAGGCGGACAATCACCACAGGCCTTGTTTATGATGGATTCAAGATACATCCCATTTTCCCTTCGCTGCTTCGGAAGTGCCTGATCGTCCGCACTTCTATTCACGGCGGGAACAACGTCCTTTTTTGCGAGATTCTTGAACAACTGCTACCTTGTCATCATCCTACAGATTCTTCATTTTCAACTCTTCCCCAGACTCGGACCGAGCCCTGCCAACTTTGCCTTGCTGATCGTCATCACAGGGTTCTTGGACCAGCATGTTGCCTCAGAATGGCCTCTTCTCCCAAAAATCGTGCATCGTGTATCTCTATGCGGATTATGCGGGAAACGGCTCGCCCCATGGCCTTTCTGGTTCCAATAGTTGCAAAAATACTCTGCATCTTTCTTCACCGGCGGCGCTGTCCCATCGAATTGTTTCTTCACTAACAAGTATGGTTCAGCGAATTGGTGGGCCAGCTTGTCCATCTTGTTTTCCAGGTTCTGATAACTACGAATATATGGCCTTTGGAGGATCTTCTTCGGCGTTCGACTCGATAAGATTACTTGGCTTTTTTCTCCATAGAACGTCTCCTGTCCAATTAAAAACCCATTTATGGCTTTCTTGAGCCGCTTTTAGTTCTTCGGGTCTCTGAACATCTCAAAATGCGCCATGTCTTGGTTTTCTGTCACTTCTTTCCAAAACAGGCCAAATGAGGCGGTATCATTGAGTCCAACTCTCTTTAGATAGCTTTCAACTACGGTAGGTGGCCTGGTAAATCCTTTGGGTCCAATCTAACGTTATTAGTCTTCTAAATTTGTTCTTCCGGCTTCGAGCTCTCCCTAAACTCCTCGATGACCTTGAACTTAAGGTTTGAATAGTCCTTCGCCTCTTTTGTCAATGATCCATCGCGCCCAAAAGCCTCGTAGTGACGCTCAAAATATGCACTATCGACGTGGAGGAGGAGCTGGAGCAAAAGTATAGGTTCGTAAAAAAGACAGAAATGGTATATTTTTTACATAATAAGCCTAAACTATGTCCTCAAATAAGTGAAAATGCCCTCAGACAATTTTTCTCATATGAAGTCAATGAAACCATACGAAATAGCCACAGCTTTCAGTAATACTGGCTACGAATAGGCCAGATATTGTCTGTCCCTACTTCACATTTTTACATTAAAAGGTCACCTTTCACCCCTTTGCGACAAAGTAACTGTATTTTAGGATACAAAGAGGGCCTTTCTCAGCTCTTTGTACTTCTACAGTGTTACCTACAAGATATTATTCATTTTGTAAAGAGAAGCAACCTTGAAGGATACAGTCTTTTATATTTCAAGAGCTTGCCTCGGATGAAGAATTCGAGATGATCGAAGATTTGCTGGAGTCGAGCAGTGAGTATGAATTGTAGAAGCCGGGACGTTCTCGTCCTGTGCGTACTCTAAACATCGAATGATATCTTATAAAAGAAACCGGTACATTGTATGATGATTAATTTCCTCACAATTCAGTTTGCAACGAGAAACTATTCAAGCACCGCTTTTGACTTTGAGAACGTGAACGTGAGGGCAATGAAGACTTACTGAAAGGTTCAAAGGTTATGTCCAATTCCCGCCAAACCCTCTGGACAAAATTATATGAACACTTTATTGCAAACTCGTTTACCACTAGACATACATACAAATTAGTAGTCAATCTTCTTCTTTCCATTAGCAAGAACCACCTCAATGCACCTCTTGTGCATAGATTTGGCCAATTTATACAGAATATCTAGGCTCAATGCATCCGATATCTCGAAGACACATTCTTTGAGAGATTCCATGCTCTCAAACTGCCTCTGGTTAGCATAAACAGATCTTACAAGGATTCTCCACAAGTTTCCATGTTACTCAGGTCTAGGGAGTATGCAAGCAACTCAAAATTACGAATAAGTTCTTCTTCTAACCACCCTTTGGCAAGAAAAGAACAGTAGCACAGAGCACCATTTTGCATAAAGTTACAGGTTACCGGTAAATATTCTCCAAACGGCAACAGATGATGCTCCTATGTGCTTACATACTTCTGTCTGTCTAGCTCTTTTTTCCAATATGACTAGTTCCGACTTCTTCCTCCCCGCAAAACAGGCCCAAACCATTATACTTTCTCCGCCACTATGACTCTTGGAGAACCATTCCTTTTCATTGCGTAAATCATCCACTTGAACGCAAAACCATCTGACCCGTCCATATTGAACTTCTTTTTGTCAAACCAGACGATCTTATCCCACTTCTGCTTCGTCCGAGTCATTTTTCGGTTGCTTAATCGACTTGCGCTTTTCATGACGTTGCTTTATTGCAGGAGTTCTTGGAATTCGTTTTTAGATCAAAAAGTCAGCCTCTTTCAGAGCGCGACGGACAGTACGAGGCGGTACTCGCAGTTGAAGCACTTTGAAAATGCCTGGTGAACAGTTATCTCCGATAGAAGCCCAACCAACTATCCTTCTCTTATCAATGTCAGTTAGTTTCTTCCGTCTGCCGTCCTTCTTGCTGTTTTTATAAGCATTTCGATCACGCAGAAACACGGAAATGACCCACGTAGAGCGTTCTAGCTATCTTGCAATGGCCGCAATAGATCAGCAGTCTTCTTCGTGAGCTACAACGAAGCCTGCTTCGGAAAAAGAGTGTCAGGGGCGAAAAACAGAGTTTGGAAGAAGTACTGCAGCCACACTGAGAAATCATTGCTCTGATTTGTGTCCTCAGCCCCGCACAAGGCGCGCAGTTGACCCATCCTTTGGCTCCATGTAGTGACATCGAGGCGCGGAATGGACGGGTGCGGGTGGTGCCATGCGGTAACGCTTCCTGCGCCGCTGCATGGACTGCATCTGTAAGCTTCTTCTGTGATGGTGGGTTGTTTGAGGAGAAGTTGCTAAACGGAAGTCTGTCTGAAGATCGACAGGAGGCATTACATATGTCAAAATCTTCGAGGGCGTAATCGTATTGGTACAGTTCCGTAGTGTAAGCCGGCAACAATTTGGCGCACAAATTGTTCGAGGCGACACTAGACGCAAGGAATGAATCAGCGCCAACGTATTTCGCTGACGTCAAGCCAATTCCCAAAGTCGGCCTTTAGTCCTGGATCGGCTTGAGGGCAGTTTTAATTCCTTAAATATTGTATTATCAAGCAAGCTACCTGCCAACTTTTGGACAAAATTCTCGACCAGGCCGTCAAAACACTCGGCTCCTTTCCTTGTACAGGAAGGCGGAACGACTCAGAGAAGGTACCCCAACTTGCAGGCAGCAAAACAGTTTAGAAGTAATTTGAACGAAACTTGGGAGTCTTCTAGCTCCATAATAGCATTTATAAGAGGTTAGAAGTTCTGAAAATGGTCCAGGATGTGCTTTTCATTGAACGTCTTAGAACCTACTGGAACTTTTAAGATGAAAACCCCTTCGCAGTATTCTTGCAACATGTCAGGGGTAGGCCGCTTGCACTGAGGCGACGGGGGCTGTTGGTCACCAGATCTTGCATTAAGGGATGTTGGGATGAAGCCCAAGATGTTTGGCTTCCGGGAAAGGAAAAACGTCGATGGCCTTGAAATTTGCTTTCAAGCCGAACTTTACAAGTACTTGAAAGCAAATTTTGACTGCATACAGTATTTGAATTCAGCACCTGCTGTTATCTAAAGGAACCGATGTTTGTAATGATATCTTTATTATTTTAGGCACAATGTCCAAATAGTAGGATTCATATAGTTTGTTCCACACGCCCTGGGAAGGGGTAAAAATCATCCACGAACGCATAAGCACTAGCTCAAGCAAACAAAAAACGGACAAGATCAAACTCTAACTCAAGTAGAGCAAGAACGGCCAAGATCAAACACAAGCTCAAGCACCGACTCTCTGACAAGGACTACCTCACACTCTAAGAATTCCGCGAAGAACAGCAGTAGACGAGGAGGATCGAAATCGAGTTCAAGGCCTTTTTTTTTCTTTTAGGTTTTTTGGGCCTGTGCATGGACCCGACCGATCTCATGAATTACGCTCGACCTCGCACCGAAAACTCTTTGGTTAACATCTTAGTTTCCCCAGACAGCATAGCACTAGATTGCTCTTCGTCGGGAGTTAATAAAATGTTCATCACAACAATATATAGAAAACTCAGAAGTATCAAATGAGCTAGATAGTACTAAAATCTTGATAGACAGAACGAGGGAGAGGGGCGAGGGAGTCAGACAGGAGTGAGGAAGGGAGCGGCAGAACAGCAGAGAGAGAGAGAGAAGTGTAGAAAGAGTGAGGACAGAGAAGGAGAGATGAGAGAGGAGAAGGTGGTGAGGAACTTTACTCAGGTAGAAGATGGAGAGAGACCGGGGCTTATATAAACTTCAAGGCGAGTCGACTGATGCTTTCTGTTGATCGAAGGAAGTTTCCAGAAGACATATAGACGACGGTGAGTGTCTAACCTAAACTTTCTTGAGTTGATCTAAAGTAGATCAGCTCAAGCTTACAGCACTGTACAGTACATAAACATAACGGTCAAATTCTAGGCTGAACGTTAAAGTACGGTAATGACTGTAAGCCTCTTTGCGAGTTGTCAGCTGTCAGAAAAAGTTAAAGAAGTGAAATACACTAACACGCCACCTCAAACTACAACTGACCTCAGCAGGGCCCCCTCGACCTGAAAAAATAAAATACTAACTTGAAATAACTGGAGGAAAAATGCCCAACTCACTTCGAAACTTCACAAACTTGACTCGCATCAAATTTTTCATTAGAAGGTCAGAGACTTAGTCTTCGGTTCGATAGTGAGTAACAGAGATCTGTTTGGACGACACAGTTTCACGAACAAAATGATACCGAATATCAATGTGCTTGTTCCGTTCATTGATTGATTCGTTCTGTGAAGAGCTAATTGCGCCTGAGTTGTCAACTGATATCCTTATAGGAGTAGGTCATTCTCATTCATCAAATTGCAGAGAAGGTTTGACGACCAAATAGCTTATTGAGAGGAAGTCCACAGAGATATGTACTATGCTTCGCAGGACGACAGCGCGACATATCCTTGCTTCATGGGGCGCCATGAGAGAGGTCCACCAGAAATCATGAACACGAAGCTTTCGGTGACTTGCGAGTAGAGTGGCAGCCAGCTCAGTCAGAGTCACTGAATCCGGTGATGATGTGAGATGAAGACGACCGTAACGAATTCCAAAAATTTAAATTCGTTCAAGTAGCGATATATACGTTTGGCAGCCCTCCAGTGAGTGACCACCGGCTTTTCGCAGAACTGCGACAGCTTTCCTACACGAATCCAATGTCTGAACGAGTGAAGATCATCAAATACATGGACTGCCTATTGCAGAGCGATACGGTACTGATGAAGGAAGTTATTGATCATAGTTCCGTCTTTGTTGGAATTGCTTTGGACCATTGGAGTATCGACAGGTTTCGAGTCCGCCATTCGGAACCTTTCCAAGATCTTGCCTGTGTATATCGATTGCGAAAGATGCAGCGTTTTATCAGAGCGGTTTCGCTGCACTTTTATATCAAGGAACTCCTCGAAAGGACTTAAGTCTTTCATTTTGAATCTCTTATTCAGTTCTGCCTTGATGTTGTCGAGCATATGTCGACTGCTGCCTGAAATGAGGAGATCTTCAACATATAGTATTATCAGCAGAACATAGTCTCCTTCCGATAGATGTAAAGACAAGGATCGTGCGGTTTTCTGACAAAGTTGAGTTACAAAGTCAGAAATGCATCTATTTTTGCATAATATTGGCGAGGGGCCTGCTTTAATCCATACAGCGCCTTCAGAAATCGACAGAAGAGGTTGGGCTTGTTTGGATCTCGGAAGCCAGCTGGAATCTCCATGAATATTTCTTCATCCAAGTCACCGTTCAGAAACGCGGTTACTACATCCATATTATCGCATTCCAGATCTAAAATATTTGTCAAGCAGAACATTCGTACAACAGCAATAAAAACGAAAGGAGCATACTTGTCCGTGTACTCTAGTCCGGGAAATTGTCTGAATCTTTAGCGACGATACGAACCTTAGGACTGACGTTGGGTTTGATACGAATACGTAGCGACATGGAATCACGTCCATTCCCCTTTTCCTTGGAACGAGATCGAATTTTCTGTTCTCACGGATAGAGTCATCTTTCTTTTTGATCCCTGGCATCCAAAAATCAATATATTCTGCAGAAGTAGCTTCTTCGTATGTAGCAGGAACACCTGTTGAGAGCAGTGCAGTTTATGCGACGAGTGAGACATTTTGAGGAAGAGCTAGAAAGACACCAGCGGGTGGGCTTCTTTAAGACCCGAGAGGAACGACCGAGGAGCTACTGTATGGGCTTCTTCAGATGATATTGGATTGTCTTCACCGGGAGTGGACTTTTCAGAATCTTTGTCTTCGTCGCGGAATTATGTACTTCGAAAAACTCTTCAGAAGGAGAGTTATCTTCATCGGAGGAAATTTTTTGGCCATAAACTCCATTCAGTAGCTCACAGATGAATTGAGGGTGTGTACAACTCCCGATTTCATTGAAACTTACATCTCTGGATATTACCATTCTTCTGAGCCAATATCCCACCGCTTATATCTCTTGCTCTGGAGGAGTACCCCATCATAAGGGCTTCACGATATCTGGGATCCAACTTCTTGAGTTTGCTCTTTGGCACGACACACCAGCACTGTGCACCAAATACCCGCATGTGATACATGTCAGGAGAAATGCGGTTTCTGCGGTGGTTAAGAGTGGTTATCTCAGGCAAATAGCCTGAAGTAACGCGATTCAGAACATAGGCAGACGTGGAAAGTGCTTCAGCCCAGATATGCTTTGGAAGACCCTTGTAGTGTAACATCGAACGGACCAGATTGAGAAGGGTTCGATTCATCCGTTCTGCAGTCCCGTTTTGGTGCGGGGTGTGGGCCACGGTGAGCTGATTTTGGTACGCTGTTCTCCTTTAGAAAGTTTTTGAACTCAGCTGGGAGGTATTCTACGCCATTGTTGCACCGTAAAGCCTTAATGATAAGCTGATCTTCATCCATGGAGTTTTCATTTCAGTAAACTCATGGACTTGAAAATATTTCAGAGTCTAGCTAGGGTGTTTCTCAGCAAAGCATTGTAGTTTCGAGCAATTTATCACCTTGACTTGTGGCTCATAGGATAGACAACCGTCCACTTGGAGTAGTCATCGATGAATGATAAAAAATACCTAGTCCCCCCAGGGAAGGAGTTTCAACCTGTCCCAAGACATCAGAATGAACCAGTTCTGGAGGTTCTGCGAACGGACTTTGTCTTTTTTGGGATTGGGGCACGTTGGGATTACCAAGTATGCACACCGACGCAGAAATCATCTTCCTCGTTTCCTTGTACAAGTTTTACACCTTTCACGACAATGCTTCTGGTCATTGATTTGATTCCTAGAGCTTGCACGTGCGCCAATCTCTGATGCCAGATTGAAATTGGGCTTATCAAGGTAACTTGAGATCCTGTCGGTGGCTTTAGTGTAGGCTTGGTGACATCCAAGATGTATAGGCCATTAGTGAGCGTACCTGTCGCCACAAGAGTAGAGTCAGAATGGCGAGAAAGAGTGACTGTATCGTTATTAAAGCGCGTCTCAATTTCAAGCTTTGAAATGACAGATACGGAGATCAGTTGGTAGCGAAGGTCTGGAAGGTGTACTCGTTTTTCATTACACACTTGACAGTTTCGCCCTTCCGTCGTAAGGTGAGAGCAACGTCACCATATCCAATAATCATAGCCGTAGAATCTGCCCCAAGGTCAAGATTTAAGGGGACGCGAGAAGGTGATAATTTTGAAAGCTGAGCGTCGTAAGTGACATGCGAGGTACATTCTGAGTCCGTGATCCATTGCACAGATTAGAGAGGAGAGTCTCCCGTAGATTAAAGTGCTACTTGTCGCGCAGGGGAAGTCGACGCAATGAGACAAACGACATCTGGGCGTTCGGTAGTTTCAGCAACCTCCGTGGATCGAGGGATTTTCTCCAATTCCTCTAGCCCTATCAAGATGAGCTCTAGCTGGATGTCCTCTGGGAGCGAGATGAGGGAACTCTTGTAGCGTCGTTGCTATCGCGATGCCTGCCGCAGTGTATGCACATTTTGTGGAAGTTCCAGTTCGAGGCTTGGAAGACTGGGTTCCCAGGAGTGAGCCGTATCAGCGACTTTGAGTGCGTCTTGATCTGGCTGAGCATGGCGCTGCTCTTCTGGAGACATCTACTATGTATAAATTCGAACGAAAGCTTGCCATCTTCGATATTGGCAGCATCAAGGGCTGATATGAGGCTGTCAAAGCGATCGGGCAAGCCATTGAGGAAGGCCATGGCCATTTCGCTGTCCTCGAAATACACAACATGGATTTTAGAGTGGCCGCAAGTTGGCGAATACGGGCAGCAAATAGTAGAACTTTCTTATTTGGGTGCATCTGTGCGTATAGAAGCGACGTCTTGCGGGAGCTTGTTTAGCAGAGTATGCTTTTCGAAAATATCACAAATGAGTTTCCACATTTTTTGGCTGTAGTGGCGTGTTGAACTGCTCAAGGTGAGCATCTGAAAGTGTGAGTCCAATGATGGCTCTTGCCTTGGCATCTGCTTTTGCCATGCGGAGTGAGTTGAGAAGATGCTTCCGGTGGATCAATGTAAGATGATTGTCAACCTCCTGAGAGATAGGATGAGTTGAATTCGAGCTTTCCAAATGTGAAAGTTATCATCACGGAGATTCTCGAGATTATCAATACGGGTCCGGCAGAGGAGTCATGATGAGTATGAATGGACCAAGTGAATCAAAATTTAATTTTGTTTGTGGTAATGTGTTTTGTGCGGTCGTGTCTGGTTTGGAAGACGCGTTACAGTGGGCACAAGGAGTAATAGCCGACTTCCGCTCAAGATATGTTGCGGAACTTCCTACCACCTCTGTGCTGAGCAAGTTGCTTCGGACCCGATACTTTGAGCTGACAGAGATAACAAATGAGGAAAGAAGACTTGGGTCCCGAAACAGGGGGTATTATAAGTGCTAAAGGGATGGAGGAGAAGATACAGTGGACAAAGAAGTGGAGCACGTGAGAGAGGTTCGACAGTAAGCGGACTCGGGATTCTTAACGCTGGAGGGTCAACAGGAAGAGGCGCCACCGCAGGCGATAAAGGAGACCGAATGAGAGTGACTGAAGCAGGAGCTGGAGTTGTCGGAGGTGTTCGAGTGCCTGAGGTGTCGGAAGTGCTGGAGTAGGATAGATCAAGTTCATAACTTGAACTGGGGCCGTTACGTTTGTAACCCGTTTCTTCTGATCCTTCGGTTTCGAACACAGTTTGCAGAGATGGGGATAGGCTTTGACGGAGCTTGACTGGAATATTGGAGTTGTTTCCGATCGCGGGCCTTTTCTTTGTACCAAATGCCAAGACGCGTTGAAGAAAATCCTTCGTCTTGGGAGAGATAATCTTCTTGTGAGAGTGAGAAGGGAGTGAAACGACGTCTGGAGTGGTTGAAATTGAGGTTATATCACCGCCTTCACCGTCAGACTCAATACCGGAATCTTAGATAAGACGGCACTTCGGGTGAAGCTGTGGTTTCTCGGACCGAGGCGGGGCTTGAACAGAGTCTAATGAGTCGTCGTCGGAAGTTAAATTGATACGGCGGACAACAGGGTCGTCTGAAGAGATCTTGAATCTCGAATGAAGACGGAGCTGTAGATGCAATCAAGAGGTTTCGAGGAGATTTGGACTTCCTGTTGAAACTAGACACGGGCTGTGAGACAAACCGAGGTATGTGAAACAGAGACGATGCGAGTAGCAACGAGGAGTCGGGCCGCAAAATGGACTTTGTTCTGTGGTTCGGGGATAAAGAACGAAGGTGGGACGCACTACCAACCAAGGTAGGTAGTGCAGAGACGATGGGCGTTAGATAGGCACAGACAGAAGGTCAGAATATAGTGCAGAGACGACAAAGAAGTCAGATCAAACCTTAGGTGCTTTTTTTTGGAGCTTCTGTGTTTTCTTTCTTACACAGAGTGTAGGGTTGCTCGAAGTTTTTCGCGTCGATCAGGGAGCGCAAAAGAGATAAGTCGGTGTGCAGCGCTAGTGGCCTGGATCCATAACCTGATGGACAGAACGAGAGAGAGGGAGCAAGGGAGCCAGATAGAGAGTGAGGGAGAGAGCGGGAGAGTAGGAGGGAGAGAGAGAGAAGGGTAGAAAGAGTGAGGGACGATAAGGGGAAATGAGAGGGGAGAAGATGGTGAGGAACTTTACCCAGGTAGAGAATGGAGAGAAAGCGGCGCTTATATAGACTCCAAGGCGAGCCGATTGATGCTTTCTGTTGATCGACGGAAGTTTTCAGAAGAAATGTAGAAGATGGTGAGTTTTTTTAACCCTTAACATGCTTGAGCTGATCTAAAGTAGATCAGCTCAAGCTTACAGTACTGTACAGTGCATAAACATAACGGTCAAGTTTTATGTTGAACGGTAAATTACAGTAATACCTGTGAGCACCTTTGCGAGTTGTCAGCTGTCAGAAAAAAGTAAAGAAGAGAAATTCCAGACGAGCCTGAACTTGTTGTTTTCACCTCCGGGTCCCGAGCATGACGAGAGTTCGCACTTGCGACTTCCCATCCTTATTTGGAAATCATATCATGGACGCAGTTTCCGCCTGCCTACTAAGGAGCTTACTAAGGAGGTCTCCTGCCAATTGGGCTTGAAAGAATCCCTTTATGACTCCCTTACGTATAAGAAGGTGTCGGAAAAAACTGGATCGTCAAGTCTATAGTATGGGACGAGAAGGAAGCGGTGTACAATGGAGAAGATGAGGCCACCAGGGAATTCCATACTATCCTTCGGTACACCCTTTCCTTTGAGGTGCAGGCAGCTCCTTCATGCACGACATAGACGAAGAGGGCCTATTCACGCTGGGTTCGGACAACCGTTGGGAGACAATCTTTGAAATCCACGAATGGTGCCAGGAACCCCCTGGCGAGAAGCTTCTCCTTTCCTTCACTCGCTCTCGGGAACACCGCACTGATTAAACCAAGTACCACTCTTTCCTGCTCCTTAATACCCTTTCCTGCTCCTTAATACCCCGTTCATTGACCAGACGGAATGGTGTATTGGCGCCTCCATTGCAAATGGGTTGCGAGAATTAGGGAGAGGGGGCGACGCGAAGCGTTGGTTTGACTACTTTCGGTCAAATATGGCTCGATGCCACGCGAATCACTTGAGAAGAGGCGGATCCGAGATCTACGGACACCCAAAAGCACCTACCCCCCAAGGAGATTGTGCTCGAAAAACCCTGCCGATGTACCCTTCCGTTAAATCTGCGTTGGCCTTGGGCCCCGCCGTCTATATCGTCTCTATAGAAGGTTCCAACGGCGTCAGGCACTGCGTTGCGATGAATAATCAGACGGGTCACCTCCGCGACCCTGCTGAAACGTTCGTTCTTGAGCTCCCCGAGAAGTCCTTGGTTGAGCGCTTCGGCGGGAGTTCGACCTTCTTCACGATACTGGAAGTTCGAAAGCTGTCACTTAGAAGTGTAAAGGCATCGAAGCGTCTCCGCTGCCATGGCAGGACCAAATCTGAAATCCGTAAAAGTCGCGGCGCGCAGTCGGAGGTGAAGAGGAAACCGAGTAGCTCCGAACAGTAGGTTTTTACGATAATACAACGTTTTCCATCACTCAATTTCTTTTTTGGTAATTCTTTTCTTCTAGTTTTCTTTTTTCTTTCATTTTCTTTTTTTTGTAGGCATGGGTTTAAAACCAACGAAACAAATATATTACTCAATGATCAAAAAATATGTTGTTCAAACAAACAGGGGAAAAGTTCTGCTAAAGGGTAAATTTGCGACCACTGTGATGGGCGAGAATAGAGGGGACTAATTTTGCAAGCTTCTGGGGCGGACCACAAAAGGAACCAAACGCCTTGCGTGGATAGCACTGCGGTAGTGACATCCACCATACGAGGTCAGCCAATACCTCGGGTGATCCCCTTTCCATATCTGGCACGGGCCGAAGTATCTTGATTTGAAAGCTGGCCATTTAACTGTTGTCGGCAAGCCCGCACCATGTGCGAAAAAGATCCAGTCGGCTACTTTGAACCCTGCAGGTTCTGCGAATGGCTTGTTTCTCAATACAAGCTCTTGTTCATTCCTTCTTCGTGCCCTGAGTTCCACTTTTTCCAACAACTCCAATCGTCGATTGCTCTCCGAGGCGTTGGAGATTAGAGCTATCGCATCGATGATTCCATGCGCGACACAACTCCATACATCAACTCGAACAGGGATGCTCCGGAGGCGAGACGGCGACGACGGTATCCATGCAAAACTTTTTAGACAACAAGTATACCCGAAACTTCCACAAGTAGAGATTACCCCTAGAGCTTCCCTTTCACATGCAGAATAGTTCTTCTCAGCCGAATTCATAGTGTGGCTAGCATACTGCACGGGGTGTATCTTCCCGTCTTCCTTTATCTGGGCGAAGATTGCCCGTGCTGCGATTCTTGAAGCGTCAGGTTCCACTATAAATGGGGAATCGAAGTCTGGAAATGCCAGAACGGTGGTGTGGTGAGCTTTTCTTTCAAAGTATCGAATGCTTCTATCATTTCTTCTGTCCTTTTGAATTTCTTATTGCAAGACTTAGAAGCATTTAATGCGGCTGAAATCTCGGTGAAGCCAAGAATAAATCGGCGATAATAACTGGCAAGGCCAAGGAAGCCGCACAACTCAGTCGTATCCTTCGGAACTGGTGATTCATTATTGGCCTTTATCTTCTCTTTGTCGACATGAACTCCATTTTTGTCAACTTTGTGTCCTAGAAACTTCACAGCTGGTTTAGCAAAGTCACACTTAATGATCTTGAGCTTCAAACCTACCTTTCCGATAGCGTCGAAAATTATATTTAAGTGATCAATGTGCTCCCCGACGGAGTTAGAAAAGACGACAACATCGTCCAGATAAACGCGGTAAAGTGAATGTCCATTAAAAAATAGTCCGCCATACCCTGAAAAGTTGACGGCGCATTCATGAGACCAAGGGGCATAACCTCAGACTTGAACGTCCCGTAACGGCAAAAAAAGGTAGTCATCTCCTTACAATATTCGCTCATGCGAACCTGTATCCAGTATCCTGCGAACAAGTCGAGGGTAGTGAATACGGAAATACCCTTTAGTTCATCGAATATTTCTTCTATTTTGGGTAGAGTTCAACTATCAGCCTTCTTCTTACGGTTCAAAGTAGTGTAGTCTAAACAAAATCTGGGCTTTCCCTCCTTCTTGGAGGCGATAACTACAGGAAAGGACCACGCCGAAGACGCTAGGGTAAAATTCCTGCTTCCAGCATCTTATTAACTTCTTGTCGGACCGTATCGTTGTGACGCGGAGCCAGGCGTCGAGCTCTGTGGTAAACTGTATTTTGGGCCTTTATCTCGAACTTGGGTTCCACTGGAACCGCGAAGGGACAAAGCTCGTCAATCTTCCAAGCTAATATTACATTGCTTCGGAGGGAATCGTTTATTCGCGCTTGGTCTTCTTCTCGAAGGTGCGCAAGGCGAGCCCTCAAGGCCCCACGAACTTCGTCTTCTTCTTCATCGGTGGTGCCTTCTCCGCCGGGATGCTTCTCATCTTCTTGTTCGGAGACGTCTCCGCAGATGAACGAAAGAAGTTACTCTTCGGATGAATCCGATGACTCCGGCCCAGCGTTCGAATCGGATGTGAAATCTTCGCTGGGAGTACCGAGATCGTCGCCTTCGACGAGCCTCTTCTCGGTCGTTTTAGCGTCAGGTTCGAGCGATAGCACGACTTCTTCGCACCCGATGTACAGGCGCACACTCTGTGCTCCAAAGTCTAGGCTCGCGCGCTCAGATGCGAGAGCAGGAAAGTCCAAAAATAATGTCAAATGGAGACTTCTCGACGACAAGGTAGTCCAACTTGATCCCTTGTTCTCCGAAAGTAGTAGGGACGTTCAGCAACGAGCAGAAACAAGATGAACTTTCTCTATTAGCCACTGTTATCTTCCTTTACTTAAAATTCGGCGATAGATATGAACATTGAGACAAGACGGCAGACATCACGTTGGGTACTGGCCCAGAGTCTAGCAATGCCCAAACGTCAGTGCCATAACCTTGAGTTGTACGACGCGTAATAGGCGAGACTCCGGGTTGGACACGACTGCGACGCGGGGTACTGACTGCTTCCGAGCAAACGGCGCATTATCTTAGTAGCCCCATCTGCATCCCCACGAAGGAGCTGGCCAAACGTTAGACCGCAGTTGGCATTTGCAAATTCCGACAGGACGTCGTACTGGCCAACGTACTCTTGGATATTGTTATAGTTCTATTTCGCACGGTTGTTGTTCGTCGGCTTCCTGCTGCGATTCAAATTTCGAAATTCTTCTACTGGAAGGACTGAGAGGATAACTCGGGCTTGCTGCGTGTTATTCACAAGACGGAATATCGGAATCCCTTCGTAGCTTCCTTGGAGAGGCTGTTACGGTAAGCCTCGCCCTCAGCTCTTCTTTTCGTTGCATTCACGACTTCTTGAATAGCAGAATCGTTGTCTGAATCGCTTTCACAGATTACATTAACCTGGCCTTCTTTTCCATTTTCCTCCTTCCCTTTATTATCTTGAGCCCCGAAGACCTTTCCTTAGCGGCAGGCTAACAAGTGGCTTCCTAATGACCGATCTTTCCGCAATAAGAGCAACTTGTATTGCGTTGGGGTTGATCTCGCGGTTCATGGAGTTGTGACCTAGTTCGTTGCCATAAGAGCACGGACAAACTTTGTTGACCCTCTGTTTGCTGGCGAAGGTCCTGCACCGCTTTCTCCCTTCTTATTTTTTTAAAAAAATTGTCAGTCTGGAGAGATCCTTAGCTGAGCGTCCATCTTGTTCTCGATGTTTCTGGATCGGGAGTCTGGACGATCTAACAACTTGTCCGGCGGGACGTCTGACAATCGGCTTGAAGGGCCAATAAACGTGAGGCGATTCGAGTGAAAGTCTCTTAGAGTCTTTCTAATGCTCGAATATTCCCGAGGCCCACGAAAAGCTAAGAAATGCTGTAGCTCTTCGTGACGACAGGCAGCGCTGTATTAAAGTCCAAATCTTGCAAGGTTGTCGAATCTGGCTTTCTCTAACAGGGGATCTATCTTCTTCAGGGAGCCAGAAATGTCTTCAATGTCGAGTTCAACATCTAAAGCTTGTCAGATAACGTCTTAGGGATCTTCTTCCTCGACGAAATGCTCGAAGAATTTTTGCTTGGCGGGAAGTAGTTTTTGGCCTCATTTACGAGTCTGCCATTCGAGGTGAATGTCTTGTAGTATAAATCAAAAGCCAGGCCGTCTAAATGTCCAAAAAGAGTAAGTGCTTTCTCCGGATTGGGTTTAGAGGCCATAATGGCGTTTTAATAGAAAAAGAAGAATTTGCGGACATCGCTAGTGCCGTCAAATACTGCTGCACTGGCGCCGAGAGTTTCAGCCCTCCACAAGAGTAGCATGTTGTTGTCGGTCGTTATGTTGTGAGTTTACTTGCGCGCATCCGACGCTTCGCTTATATACATATAAGCAAGCGCCGAAAATGCATGTGGCCAAAGGGCGGCCGGCGGCTCCTAGAAAACAAATAAATTTCAGCACTGTAGTCTAAAAATACAAATTTAAAATAACCCAGAATGGAACATTTGTCCCCATCAGACTGCAGATTCAAAATAGCCTCTACAGTACTTTTTCGCCCGGTTGTTACCAAGAGCCATGCAAAGTACTGTACTGTACTGTACTGTACATGGATCGCGCGATCCAAATTTGAGGCCATGTAGTACAGTACTGTACTGTACATGGCTCTCAGGAGCCAAATTTGTGGCCGAATAGTGTACGCCTTGTTGGCGGTACAACACAATCAAACCACGTAGAGGGTTGTACAGTGCAAATAACTGAGATATTCCGGGCCTGGTATTTCCATTAACATCATAATCAGTAGCTGGAAGCCCATTCAGAGAGCAGGCGGCGTTGGAATTAACTATCAATGTGGCGTGTCGTTGAAAGAGAACGGACTTCACCCTGGTGTATCGGATATATCTCCCAAGAGTAAAACACCCAAACCTTTCCCCTGATGTATTGGTCCCAAGCTCGGTTGGCGAGCGATAGTGCGAACTAGAAGAGAGGGGTTTGCAATGAAAGCCTCAAAATCAGAAGATAGAACTGGGAGACTTGTAATTGAAGTCCAGTACGTTGGTGCATGAGTCGCCCCCGTCGGAGATGGCACGAAGGCTGGCGACACCCACTCACCTCCCTCAACACAGCCATCTCCGCCAAACGTAGCAGGTATGAACCACTGCTCGCGACGGCTACTAGAGGAAGGCTTGTGCCTATTCCAATATCCACCTTTGGAGGCTGGTGCCCAGACGCGTACGCGGTTTTTAATCGATGTCGCGCGGAACGTGCCGTTCTAGCGATGGAGACCTGTGGATGGTTAGAGCGGTGCTTACCCAAAGGCACGCTGCAGCGGCCGTCATGTCCAACGCGGCATGCCTGCTCGCTGGCATTGAGCCGGCCCTGCAAGGAAGGTCAGGTAGTGTTACCCATCAGCGACGACTTAACCCGCATGACGCATTATAAAAATCGGGCTGTTCCGTACAGTATAGATATGTGAATATAACCGACCACGTCTTCCATGCATTAAAATAACCCAAAATTTTCCCCCTCACGGAAGTATTGATACACCAAGAGTTACACTATCTGCTTTTTTAATGCTAGGAAGCCAAGAAATATCACCGCCCGAATTCCACGACGTGATCTTCCTCTCCCTCGACTCACCCTGATTACCATTAAATCTTGTAAGCCTCCTTAGGCACATCCGCCTTAATAGCGGCCCAGTACAGACTCGTAGTTTCATCCTCCTTAAAATCGCCGTGGCCACCGGACAAAAAGTCCCTTCATTGATGTACTTACTGCCGTCGATACTGTTCCACTGCCCAAACTCAAACTGGTACGGTTCCTTGACCCCCTCCTCTAAACTCTTCATTCGTATCGTCTTCCCCTCCGGAAACCCCGTGATTCCCAACGGAGTATCCCTGAAAAAGTCAAACATCACCCTCAACGTCCGATCCGCATCACTATAAGAACACAGCACGGGCCCCGCCACCTTTTCCTTGACCGCGCCAAACACGCCACCCTCCCGAAACTTTCTCTTTTCCACGGCGCCCTGCACGAAAAACACAGTGTGCACTTTGTGCGGCAAGCCGACATCCTTCTTCAACAACCCTCCCAACACCTGCCCACCCAGACTATTGCCCATGACACAAACCTTCATCCCCTCGCCGCCCTCTCGCATCAGCTTCCCGAGCACACTACCCATCACCTTACCTGTCCTAACGCCCCTTGCAATCAAGCGTCCAAACAGCACATGTTCGAACGGTGCCAGCACAGTAGAGCCTACCCCCACAGCCACCTGACCAAGACTCCGCAACATTCCATTCCTCGCCTCTGCCCTCAATCTGTTCACCCTCTCCGACGCGCTCTCTTCCTCATCCTCTTCCTCTTCCAGCTCCTTCTCCTCGGCCTTGTCAGCCATCTCGCGCATGACCCTCACTCCCTCCCCCTCCTCCTCCTCTTCAGCTTCCTCCCCTCTGACCACCTTCTTCGCCGCCACGGCAGCCCTGAGTACATCAGACTCCTCTCCTTCTGAGCCGAACGTACGTTCATTCTCAGCAATAAGATCCAGTCGAACCTCTGCATTTGTCTCACGTGCAAAGTCACTGGGCAGGGAGGCCCAGATAAAGGCGAGGAACAAGGGACGGAAATGTTCGGAGGGAGGGGCATGGCGTCGTCATTCTGCATGCCGCCGATAAACTCTGTAAACGGAATCGCAATGGCCTTTGAAGGGGGGGTGTTCCAGCCATGAGTCTGAGCGATGAGATGGGTGGGACGGTAGGACCGAATTAGAGGGAGGAGTGCATCGGAAACGAGACGTGTTTTATACGGGAGTTCCTCGGTCTCGGAGAGCTGGATGAGATAGTAAGGGTACTTGGAGGAGCGTTTGGCGTAGTAGGTGTTTTCGCTGAGGATGTCGTCAAGTGAGGGAGGTGGGGTGGGACGGGGAGTAGTGGGGCTTGTGCGGGAAAGAGGGAGGAGAACCAGTCGGCGATGAAGGAGAAGGGGTTGGTGAGCGCGGTCGGTGGTGTGCGATAGCGGGTGTGTGCGGGGAGAATGGGGCGAGGTTTGGAGGGAAGCGGGGAATGGAAGGAGTGAGGCGGAAGGGGGAGGAGAGTGGACGTGGGAATGAAGGCCATTACGGGACGATGGGATGGGGGTGGATGGTTGGCTTGGGTGGGGAGGGGCAGAGTGGCGGTGGTTGACGAGGAGTGGGGAAAGGGGTCGTCAAGACGCTGGGATGTCGATAGAGGGGGTTTCGTTGCGGGGTAAGGTTTAAACTTGGTTTGCAGGAATAGCGTAACGAGTTATGGTTGTTTGCGTTGGGTGGTGTATGCGGTGGTTTGTGCTGGAGGGTACGACAATTGAAGGATAGTGACGGATTGAAAGTAAGGGTTGTGGGTGTCTACATTGTTGGGCTCTGCTTGAAGACTTCTTGCGTGTGACAAATTGGCAGTAGCCCAGTTGCCACCTGAGAGGCACTGCGCGATACATGTTGATCTTAGAATAGCAAGAAAATCCCCTGGCACAGAGGCTCGAATTGCGCTATTGAGATGCTGTTTCCAAATGGTCAAGGCGCTGCGGATACAATATTCGAGCACTAGAGGAATTCATGCAGCTTACTGTAATGTTATCGTACTGGTATGCCTTGTTGTAATTCCGTATCATTTGTTGCATCTCTTTCAGCGCTTTGCATAAGGAAACCCTGAGACAAACTCCCAAAATTCATTTCCCGTTTTGTGATACGTTGGCTGTAAAGTAAATGGCTTACCGTCTTGCAATACAGCAAAAGGAGAAAAAATTGGAGGGGATCACCCATTGCACCTACTCATCTCAATCCCTAATGGAACATGTGGCCTCACTTCAAGAAATGATTACAGTACTGTACTTTCCAAATGATAAATTACCCAAACCCCCTCCCCCGCATCAGAAAATGCTAATGCCCATACAGTATATAGTATTGTCCATGTCAAACGCGGCATGCCTGCTCGCCGGCATTGAGCCGGCCCTGTAAGGAAGGTCATGTACTGTACTGTTACCCATCAGCGACGACTTATCCCGCATAACGCATTAGCCGCGTGGATATAACCGACCACATCTTCCATGCATTAAAATAACCCAAAATTTCCCCCGTGTAGTATTGTACAGGAAAGTTTAGGCTCGTTCCAAAAAAAAAATTTTATATGGGATATAATATCTATCTATATTGTGACTATTCAGACCATATGCCCCTTTCCAATAAAAAACTTAGTATATGCTATTTTACAACATATAATGAGCTCTTCAACTTGATCCACTTTGTAGAATCTGCATCACAATGCAAGAACGACCGAAACCACCGATCATATTCCAACCTATCACACAAATCAATTCCCGTTTCTTGGTAGAAGGATGAGAAAGAGCCGAGCCATAGGCTTGGCTACTGCTCTTATCGCCAAACGACGTAGGAACACACAAACCATACTGTCCGCGGTGTCCACCTTTATTGCAATACTGCCAATCGGCTATGGATGGGGCGAGGAAACTGTGCAGAGGGGAATATTTTCATTTGCAGCGGTGCTTGCTGGAACACCACCCCGATTTTTTCAGCGCCTCTACAGGATGTCACATTCCTCTTTTATGCAACTAGCTGAAAAACGTACCCTTATTGATGACTGCAAGTTTAAAAAAGTTCTCCGTTACAACGCTTATCTATAACAATACGATGGCTGGCTGGCGGATCCTATCTTGACATTGCTATGGCTCACAACACATAACCATCGAGCTTTTTCTACTACATTGACGAGACAATATGCCCATTGGACAAAGAAATTGAGATAAAGTTTCCATATCGAGATGAGTCATGGCTGAGACTAGCTTCAGATGGCTTTTCAAGAGCAGGAAGCAGCGCTTTAGACATATGCTGTGTTACCTTTGACTGAATCGCGATTAAGATACAGGAGCCAGCTTCCTGGGAAGTATCAACCGCTTCCAGTTACTATAACCGGAAAGGATGGTTTGCATTAAATGTGCAAGCTATTTGTGATTGGAGTATCGGTTCAAGTTTCTGTCATGCCATTCACCTGGTTCTACGCATGACAGCAATGCGTACGCGATGAGTGGCTTATCAAATTTACTTTAGAGAGTGGAAGGCGGACTTCTCAATGGGTTTTAGATAGCTGCAGATGAAGCCTATACACGTGCTAACAGGCTTTTAACGCCATGGCCTGGTAAAGCTCTGAGCACAACCAAGGACTGTTTCAATTATTGGCAATCCTCCGCACAGATACAAATCGAGCAGAGCTTTGGAATGATTGTTGGTGGGTGGGGCGTATTGTGGAGGCCGTTGAGGTGTACGGTTTCCAAGAATGCTAAAGTAATTTCTGTTTGTTGCAAGCTCCATAATGTCATTATTGACAATGACGGAGCAGTAGTGCCTCCACCTTCGGATGCAGACATTGGTCATCACACAGAGCCAGAGGATCGACAGGTGCTGTTGCAAGACGACTGCGATGTTAATGACTTTTTCCATCATCGACGTCGCGATTTGGAAACATCTCAGCTTCGCGTTGATTTTACAGAAGAAATAGAGGAAAGCGCTAGACGAAGGCCGTATGTGTAAACAAAAACTAGACTAACTTATCACGTTTATGTAATTATGCGGTGGATTGTCCAGCATTACTCAAATTGACATTCTCACCATTTGCACCTTCACTATACATAGCCCTGTCAATAAGGTCACGCATACGAGCCAGTCGCTTCTCCAAGATTTGTTTAGTTGATTCAACAGCCAGGACCTGAAGTTTACTTGCTGGTAGAGCTTCAATACTTTTAAGAATCTGAGCTTCGAGTTCCATTAAACTCTTGACAGTCGACGCTACCTTAGTCGTCCTCTCCAGTTCCATTATGTTTGCGTCGGTCGCTATTGCCGATCCCGTTTCTTTTATTACGATTGGTTGCGAAGAAAAACTGCTTTCCGCAATCTTGCTTAACGCAGCCGCCACTGATTCAATTCCCTCGTCTCGTTTGCATTTCTCTGCCGACAACTGGGCTGGCGGAATTGATCTCTGCTTGTGTCAATATCATTCAGACCGGCCTCAATTTGGGCATTAGGTGGTATTAAACGCACTACTGCGTCCAAACTAGGATGATTATAGAACAACCAGAGCATATACGAAATGCTATAATCTCCACTGGTATACTCTGGGAAGGTTTCCGGATCGCTCTGCCGAGATCTATTGAACTTTTCGCAAGCAACAGTATAGGCTGAACGGAGCTTACCACATCTTTGTTTTAGAATAGTACCATTGCGGACATATGGATGTTCATTCGGATCAAACACGAGAAGAACGTCTTCTGTAACACCACACACGGCATCAGGATTATCTGGACAGAATTTCTTATCGTTAAAAGGCTCGAAAAACTCATGTCGAAATGGGTCGTGACGACCGGCATCAAGTTCAGACCTTGTTTCAATACGTTGGTACATGCGAGCAACGATAGAGTTGTGCCGTGAGTCGGCAATGACGTGACATAGACGCGTTGTTTCGTGCTTAGTCCAGTTCGGAACGCGACCGCGCTCAACACCGGCACGAGCAGCTGGTCCCCTTATCGTATAATCAATAGTTCTTTGCTCCTCCCACATAGATGCCAGTTCCATAACTTTTTACTGTCGTGTACTCCTGCTTGTTCTAGGAGGGTGGAAAGTGCTGCTTTGGACCCGGAACTTAAAAGTCCGATTCTCCGTAATGCCGCGGACAAAATCGCCTGCGTAAGTCGGCGAGGATGCATGGAGCGTAAAGTAATCGGCGGCTTTGCCGATGCGGTGGAGGGGCTTCTTGTTGACGGATCATTGGCCTTTTCGCGTAGGCTTAGGTCTTAGGGCGTAATGGAAGGAAGGGAAGTAGGCGATAGCTGGAGAGATGGGGTTGAAAATCGGAGATGCGCTCCGTTGTCGGGAGCGGACTCCATGCCGTCAACCATTTGTGCCGCAGGACCATCGACGGTGGGATCCGTGGCATTAGCCATCTTTGGCTCGCCGAGGTGGAAGGTATAGGGAACGATGGAAGGTCGACTGTAGCGAAAGAAGTGACCGGGTCGACAAACCAACCATGGAGATGGACCATACAGAAAATATATGCTATGCAACTGGTCATGAGCGTCAGGAACAGTACCACAACACAATCAAGCCCAAATATGATATGCCCAATTACCAGCTGCCATATTACTGTAATCAGCATTTCCCATATTTTATATCCCATATAAAATTTTTTTGGAACGAGCCTTAATCAGCATTTCCATATATTACATCCCACATGAAAAATTTTTTTTTGGAACAAGCCTGAAGAGCGGCTTGTATAACGCACAACCGGCATGATAATGCAGTACCGTATGATGCAACAGACCATATCTTTCAAATATCAAAACGCCCCAAATATACTCCTTGAAAACAACTCGCTGGCGCCCTCCTACAGGAGAGTGCACATTTTTAGTCAGCTCTCCCAATGTGGTCTTCTCCGCGAGGCATAGAAGATAGAGTGAGAGGAAGAAGTTTAATTCATTCAGTGTCTACTACCCTTCAATCCACTCTAGGAGGTTGGAATCCAGACGCCTACAGAGACGTTACCGAAAGCGCGGGGAACGTGGTCCTTAGGGCGATAGAGACCTATGGCGAGGTCCGAGCGGTGCTTCCCCAAAGCCACGCTGCCGCGACCGTAATTTTCAATGCAGGTTGCCTGCTGGCGGGCCTTGAGCTGGCTTTATGGGAAAATTAAAAGGTACACTGTACTACTGGTAACCCTGTAGGATATTCCGGCCACAATCGAACATATCTTCCAATTATTAAAGCACCCCGTATTCTGTAGTGCTGGGAGATCCTGATGGTGATGCTAATTAAGGGTGTGCCCTGAGATCATGTTTTTCGTTTATTTCTGGAGGGCCCCTATTTTGCTACTACGGACTATCCGGAATCTACCTTACAGCTACTACCTACTCTCATCTACAGTACACGTGGATTGTTTACAGTTGGCACAGGTCCACCCTCAAGTCCAACATGGCATGCAGCCGAAACTGGACTCTGGCAGGCGCCGTGGTTGGGATACTGGACTACACGTGGAACCCGACTTGCTGATCTGGAATTCCATTCCTTTTTACTTATTTTTAGTACCGCTTTGATTCGATGCTATTAGAGCACTTTTTCCGTTAGTTTTGTTCTTTTACTTTTACTACTTAGTTTACCCTATCCTAAGGGACGCTACGGTAAAAGTACCTGTTTTCGACCTACCCTTCCGATCCCCGACCTTAGATCCTATTTATCTTTTCTCCGGCTCGTCCCTCTCTACGTCGACTCTGGTCCTTCTAGCGTTTGGGGTAGGCCCACTTTATTGTGTGTCACGTTCTGCGGCCGTCTATCCGTTTTACAGTCGCGGTTATCCCTTGACGTCCTCGCTAGTCGCTTTCTCTACCACAGTTACCGCCCTTTTTCTTTTACGCGATCGCACACCCCTAACGTGATCTCACATTTACCCTTCTCTCGAACTCGGTGCCCATCACCACTCTTTTGCCTCGTGGCGTCTGCGGCTCGTGATTGCACTACATTTTGGTCTCCCGACCTAGAAGGTTTTATCCGGTTGACCTCACGTTTTCTTTTTTTTTTTTCGTCTTCGGACACCCGTTTTGTTCTTTTTCGCAGTGTTGAGATCGTTTTATTTGTTTTCTTGTAGAGATTTTTATTCGTTGGCTCGTTTCGCTAGGTCGGGAAGATTTCATTGGTTCTTTATTTACGGGTTTCAGAGTTCTTCATGGTACGCACAAGGTCAGCAGGTTCTCGCGGATCTCAGACGGGAATACCCCAAGCTATCCCGCCATCAGAGCTGCTTTCACCGGTTCATCCGTTCCCCTGAGCAGTGTTGCCCCTGATACGTCCCCTTCACCCGCCGATTTGGCAATCCCCGCAGGTCCCCAAGTTGCAGTCAGTGTATTCGGAGTACCCGTCTCACCGCCCGCTGTTACAGCGTAACTCTGGACTGTACCATCAACGATGGCTGTCGACTCTACGACTTCGGGCTCCCCCGGCCTACCGCCAGGCTTGCCGCAACGTTTACCGGGCTCGTCTTCTTGGTCCGTTCTGACATCAGTCGGTTCCATGGCGCTGACTCCTTCACTCTCCCCTGGAGTGTCTCAACGTCGCCGTCAATTTCCCCCTCCTGACCCTGCTCTCCTGAGCGCTGAAGCCTTAAGGCAAATCACTACGAAAAATCCGGTTTCTGGAGTGCTCGGACCGGCAGTTTCCGTTCCCGCCTCTACGGCTGACCCACTTTATGTGCATCCTTATGCTAGCAGTACAGTTGTTCTGGTTTCGTCATCCCCTGTTGGGCATGGTCCCGCGACAACGCAAGGTTTGACTGTGGAATCCGTTCGTATGGCTCTTGCCACGGAAGCTCCGGAATCTACTCCTGTATCTTTACCTACATCTAGTCGTCTATATTTTGCTACTGTTTCGGAAGTACTGGTTTTTCAAATGCAGAGTACCCCTGCACAGCCATCCCTCCCGGCGGAGAAGCCGCTGGATGATGGAGAACTTCTCGAAGCGCGGAAGCTACGTCCGGAACGCGGAGCCGCAAATTTTGTTCCTGAATTCACAAATCGCGACCAAACAACGCAAGGCTAAAGAGCATGAAACGCTGCTCCGGGAATTAGCACCAGTAATCCGATCAAATAGGGAAGACCTGAATCGCCTCAAGGAGCGTGCGTCAGCGATATACGCACCTGATGGCTCTGCTCGGGTTGAAAAGTCCCCTTTTCCTGCTATTTCTCCTGTTTCTGTTGTTTCTACTGTTATTAACCCCCAGTTATCTGAAATTACAAGCCGCATCAAGCGATTGGAAAAGGTACCCGCTTCCCGCGATAAGCACCGAGAAGCTCTCCTGAAGGAAATCGAAGAGTTTAACGTCGTCGATCCGAATGAGAAGTCTCGAAAGTCCAAGTCCTACCAGTCGCGCTCAAGGCATGCCGAACGCGGACGCGCACACTGAAAGGGAAAATCCCGTAATGAATCTGATGATTCGTCACTGACGAGAAGACCCCTTCTAGGCATGAGCAGCCCGACGTAGAGTCACCTCTCTCGTTGGACGATGGCATTCGGCGCAAGGTTCCGCGTCACCTTGGCCTGAGAGAACTCAAGCCGACGGAACCTCACTTTAATGAGTTAGTTTCGCACTGGTTCTACCGTTTAAGGAATCGAGACCAATCTCGTACCGGTCCAGAGACTGGTAAGATCAAGGATCACATCAAGCGTTTTGGAGCTTGCGATTAGAGATCTCGCATTTGATGGATTGATCCCGTTCTCATTCTAGATTTTCTAAATCGGTTCACTGATGAGTTTGATACATTGGCAATGTCTGAAGTGAAAGCATTTATCGTGATACAGTACCTCCTCAAAGTAAATGCTGCCGCTCTCTTCCGAAGCTCTAAGGCGACAGCGAGCTCTACGGATGGTGTTTCATGTTGGCCGGAGGCTATCCAGTTTCTGCTGCGAACATACGAGACCCCGAGCGTCTTATGCGAAGCAATCATCAACCCGCGAACGCTATATCAAGGACCCAGTGAATCTGAAACGGCTTTTGGAACTCCTGTATCGAAATCTTGTAATCTCATTGGTAATATTATTCCTGTTTCTGATAAGATGACTATGTTTATTATGGTCTATCCGAGTTCACTCATACCGGAAGAGCGCGAAATCAGGAAATCCCGAAGAGCACCGAGGTCCCGACATGACGCTCGAGAGACTGGTGCATTTTGCGCCAGACGAAGTAAATTACGCACGCGCCAAGATCAAGAAGGAACGAGAACCGGCTTGTTCCCCGTCTTTGTGTAGGCAGAGCAAGACTCGCTTCAAGGATGGAAAGAAGATGCTTGCCGGACCGAAGACGAATTTGTACATGGAGATTCGCGACAGCAGTCGAGTGATTCCCAAGGTTTGGAGTTACACTACGCGGACACGCATTCTTCTGTACCGACTTCGGAACTGCCTTCGACGGAGGTCAATACTGATGACGGAGAAGACTCTCTTTTGTATGCGGGTCACCTCCAGCGTTTCGTGCGTCCACCACCTATCGCGCACACGAACGGTCGTCATCAACCCTCTCGTCCTGGTTGGGTCGACACCCTTCCCCACTCTACATTCGAAAGTCCGAAGCCGTTCGTGATTTTCCACGCTTGCTATGATTCAGGGCATATTGCGCCGTAAAGAGATCTCACGATACTCCAGCTGTATCAGGTGATTGTGAATTACGAAGCTCTCTCGGAATAAGACCGCAACCGCGTACCGAACACTTCGTACCTCAGCGCGAAGGCCCACTTTGCCGTAAGCGCTAACGAAGGTCCAGCACTCGTTTACGCGGTCCCCCTTCCCCTT
Source organism: Kappaphycus alvarezii (assembly GCA_002205965.3). NCBI lineage: Eukaryota > Rhodophyta > Florideophyceae > Gigartinales > Solieriaceae > Kappaphycus > Kappaphycus alvarezii. Next base: position 94,908 of record NADL03000795.1, read on the forward strand.
CTGTACGAACAGCTCCCAGTCCGGCTAAAGCCCATCCTCGTGTTCTCACTCGTGCGACGGATGAGCCCGACAAACTGGAAACTAGACAGGGTTCTACTCATTTCCTCTGAGGAGGTTTGGATATTACCAGTGATCTGGAGCCGGAGGGAGAAGAACTCGAATCGAGTGAGACCCCTTTTAAGTGCTCCGTGAACGTGAACGTGAATGTTGAAATTGTCATTCGGGCCTTGGAGTCGATACATTCCGGATTACCGACGAATGATCGTGCTGTTGTCGGCGAAAAGGAATTATAAAGTTTACGCTGACGTGGGTGTTAGTCCGGATGTGGTTTCGTAACTTGTGTGTTTTCGATACCGGCGCAGGACCCAACTTCATTCGTTCATCGGATCTACCTCCAGGATCTCCCATACTTTACGCTGCACTCCCTTCTATCGCTGACGCGCACAAAAGCTCATTGCGTACAACCGGACTTACCGAGCTTACCGTTCGAGTTAGATCTCGTTTGAACAAAGTACAGTTCATTGTATATGAACTTCTCGCGGCTCCGCATATCTCGGGTTGCGATTACGCGGACCGGTTCATCGCTGCAGTGTATCCGCAACGGCGTGAAATTGAGATGGATGACGGATGTACAGTACGGATCCTTCGGAAGCCGTCACCGAAAGCACCTGTTGCGAAATCCCCTTTATCCCCTTTACCCCTTAAGGAACCACCTCCGATCTCGGAAACGAAGAAGGAGAAGTCGCGAGGACGCATCACTAACCGAATTCGAATCACAGTACCTCGGGAACTCCCCGCCAACTCGCAGACATGGGTCACCGTGAAGACGCAACGCGCGGGCCTCGTGATTGTCCAAACCTTCGAGAGGACGTTCCTGAAACAGGTAATCCTGGCTTCCAGTGGTGTAGCCGAAGTAACCACGAATAGCCATTTCGAATCCTCGTCGAAACTTCTGGGGTACCCGGTTCGGCTTATGAGAGACCAAGTCTTAGCGCACGCGATTCCGCACTCGACAGAAGTCATACAGAGTCACGTGATGCTTGCGGAAGTGCTGGGATTTGAACCCTCTGACCATGTGTCAGAACGTCCTGACGTCGACATACCGACACGGAGAAACAGGATACTGTTCGGGATCCCCCGTGTAAACCTCCTTCAGTCTAATATTTTGTCTTGGACAAGTTAACTCTTGATCAACAAGTACGAGTTCGAGACATGCTCCGACAATTATCTTCGATGTGGAGTTGACACTTGGGTCAAATATCTTGTATTGAACACCATATTGATTTGGTACCAGGGACACGTCCCTCCGGGGCACCACAGTACCGGGCAGGCCCGAAACAGAGAGAGATTGAGAAGAATGAAGTCGACAAAATGCCCGAAGAGGGCATAATTGAGCCAACTCAGTCTGAGTGGGCGAGCCCAGCTCTTCTGATCCCTAATCCTGATGAAAAGATTTCGTTTCTGTGTGGATTACGGTCAGCTCAACGCGAAGACCGCGAAAGACACTTATTCGCTTCCAAGAATGGATGAGTACATCTACTTGTTGGGCAAAGCGTCGTCGTGCACCACAATTGATGCGAATTTTGGATATTGGCAAGTGTGGGTTGCACAGCGAGATCGCGACAAAAACACTTTTGTGTGTCACAGTGGGTCATACCAATTTCTGCGTATGTCGTTTAAACTGACCAATGCGCCTGCGACGTTCCAGCGCACGCTCAATTTCTTGCTAACAAGGTACAAATGGCAAACTTGCCTCGTTTATTTGGATTATCTCGTAATCTTTTCAAGGACTTTCCAGGATCATCTCAACAATGTTCAGGAACTCCTGTCTATCTTACAGAATTCTGGGATATAACTACGCTTGAAGAAGTGCTCGTTTTTTACGGACTGGGTGAAATACCTTGGGCACATCGTGAGACCAGGAACTCTGGAAGCTGATCGCGTGACTACCGCGGCACTGAAAGAAGCTGAACCTCCCTGAACACAAACGTAGATCGGTTCATTTTTAGGTTTATGTAACGTCTATCGCCGGATTGTTCCGAATTATTCGCAGATTTCTGCACTGTTGAACGAACTGTTGAAGAAAGGACAACCGCCAACAATTGTCGAGCTCAACTCCGATCAGCTTTGCGCGTTCCGCGAGTCGATACGCCAAGTGACGGAACCTCCAGTGTTATCACTACCTAAACCGGGATGTCCCTATTTGGTTGATAAAATGCCTCGGATTACCAGGTGGAGTGGCACTGTTCCAAAACATCGACGGTGAGCGACGCCCAATTGGTTATTGGCCCCATACGTTGAAAAAGAGCGAGAAGAACTACTCAGTAATCGAAAATGAATGCCTTGCGTTGTCTACGCCATCACGACCTTACGTCCGTATCTACAGTACGAACAATTCGTGATTCACACTGATCAAAGTTCGCTACGATGGCTGATGATGAGATAACCGACCCATCAGGTAGACTTATGAGGTGGCGACTATGCTTTTCTGAATTTGACTTACTTTCGTCTCGAAGAAGGGAAAGTTAAACACCCAGGCTTATGCGTTACCGCGACTCCATTCGTTGGGATGTTCCCCTCTTGAAATCGATGAAGAGATTCCGTGCTTTTGTGTCGAGACAAGATCGGAAGAAGAATTGGATTGCCAGCGTGAAAGCTACCAACTGGCGAAAGAAGAAGAATAAATTGACTTCGTTCGTTTGATTATGATGAGTTTGATCATGCAATTATCGCATCTGACGGGCCTCTTGCTGATGAAATGCTGAAACCGATCTCCACTGAGGAACTTTTAGAAGCCAACTGAAGGAGAGGTTCTGTCAGCAGGTAAGCTCTCGTTTCAACGGGGGTTATTACTTTTATGCGTTGAATGAACAGGTATCCTCGTGCGTACCGTGGAATCAAGTTTTCAAATTGTCGTGCCTAACACGCTTCAAGCGAGAATTCTCTACCTGTCGCATTATCTAAGTTATCTGACATACAGGAGGGAAACGAATGTACTATGGACTCAGAAGATTCTTTATTGGCCTGCAATGGCGATTGAATGCTACAATACGGTACGCAATTATGAAACGTGCGCGCGAAATCGCGTTAAGACTCGATGTGTTGTCAAACCCATCCGACTCTTTCTGCAAATGGTCCGCTCGAATCGATATCTATCGACATTCTGGGTAAGCTTATCAAGACACCGCGACCACGCGAGAACGAATTACTGCTTGTAATTACCGATCGTTTCTCGAAACTCGTTCGCATAATCCCGCTAAGCGTATCAACGATCTGATCGTGGCCAAATCATTTGCTCATCATTGTTTTTCGTATATGGTCCTCCACAGACTGTGTTATCAGACAACGGACCGCCGTTACTACGAGATTGTTCCATGACATCTGTGGAATATTGGGAATTAAGAACATCTTTACTACAACGTATCATCACCAAACTAATGGACGGGTAGGGCGGTTTAACCGGACGATTCCCGCAGCGTTGCGTCACTACTTGACCGACCACCCTACAGATTGGCACTTATTCACTGATGCCCTTACGTACGCGTACAACATGCAATCGCATAGGACCACTGGGTTATTCCCGTTTGAATTGGTACTATCCAGACCTTCTCCTGCTTTGGAAGTCTAGAAAGAAACCTACATTTGAACTGGGAGTACCCCCGAAATCGTATCACCAGAAATGGCGTACATGGTTGACAGCACTGATGAGTACCGCTCGCAAGAACATGGATAAGAACCAGGAACGATACAAGAGAGTTTTGATGCTCGACTGCGCAAGATGCGATCTACACTTTTGCCAGGTGGATACGCCTTAGTCTGCAAGGAACACTTTGCCAAGGACGCCCCTAATGATACACTCTCGCCGATCGCGGACGTTCCGTATCGAGTTGTCTCTGTCGGTCCCGACACTGCAGTCCTGGATATAAAGGGCGAGTACGAGCGTCTTTCACTAGATAGAATCGTGTCTGCACCAAGGCCTGAGACTGTAGTCGGTGGTGAGCAAAGTGAACAGGAGTCTGTAAACGGAGTCCCATCTGGGAATGTGGAAGTGTTAGATGATCGAGTGAAAACGGAGTCACCCGAGACAGAAACGAGTCATGCCCAAAATGAGAGAGTGGGTCATGGCGTGGAAACATCTCAAGACAGCCGGAGGCGGAACCAGATAAAACGCCTACAGTGGAAACTGCTCCGGAACCATTCATTTCGCGTACAGTTAATCTGAAACCGCGTTTTAATCAAAATATTATCTGCAGTCTCGCAGTTTACCACCGCTGGTTGAAAACAGAAGCCAAGGTGGCGATTTTGCGACCAATCGGGTCAAGCCTTTTGTCATCGGACAATACGGATCGGAATTTCTCCAAGCAAAGACGTAAAAGCGGTTGACACCGAAACTGACCTGTCGTCTTTGAACAGGCACGTTACTGTACAGGAGTCCCCTTCATCTTCCTCAGGAACTTCCGCTGCTCCAAGTCGTGGAAACCCCTACCCCTGGGTACTCCCGACCGCCCCTTTTCGAGACTAAGCTCACTAGTGATACCGCTTCCTGTGAACTGAAATTAGGACGAGGCTCCCACCCAACAGGCCGAAACTCGAGCGCTGAAGACACGAAGAACGAGAAAAACTCGACTACGCCTCGGTCCAACCCGTACTGGTCACAATACCGAAGTTAGGAGCCCATAGAAGCGCGTTATCGCTGATGCTGCTCCCGACAAACGGGTTTCGTTCGCGCCAACGGCGACTGTTATTCCTGATCACGGAGTGGGAACGCCACCTGCTGTAGAGCAAGGAAAAAGTGAAATCAGGAACGCCAATGCAACGACTACCCCCTCTCAGGGAATTATAGATCGAGATCTCTCGAGTCACACTGGTACTATAGACCAAGATTCTGGATCTCCCTTTACGCGTTTGAAGCCGAAAAGTCGCCGCCGACATGCTGTCCCTGACCCGAGCTCGGAGGATGAGCGCGAGTACGTGATACCAAAGTGGTTGACCATGGAGAGACCTATGACGGAATTACAATGTACAAGGTTCGATGGTTCGGGTACGCCCCGTCCCAGGATTCTTGGAAGCCCATAGGGAACATCCCGCGAAGTCATATACTACGCGACGATGGCCATATACGGACCTCTCTACCAGTTGATATGGAAAGTGCTCAGTGGGCTGACCCGTTACGGTTGTGTGAACACCTCGTTCTGTATTGGAGTCACCGTTCAGGGATCGCGACCACGCTTTGATTGTCGAAAATCTTGTCAATTTGCCTCCCCTTCCATCCCCTTAACGGTGGGGTTGCAGCTTCAGTTCTCTGGATTGATCAGGATCTCCTTCTTGGTACAAGTTTATCCCTCTCTCCCTTCTTCTCTACGTGAATTCCCAAACTATATTGTCGCCGAGAATACTCCCCTCTTTACTTTCTTCCTTTATTTACCCATCTCCTTAGTCGCAGTGTTACTGCCACTTTACGGGATCGCCCGATTCGCTTATCGCGTAACCGCTTGTCGACGCTCCATTGAGCTTCGAGCTCCCTTCCAACTACAGGGCGGATACGTGGGCAACCACTGACAAACGGGAACACCCGATAACGCTCAGGAAGATCTTGTTTATCCACTGCTATTTTTCCTCCAACCCGTTTTTTGCGTCCACTAAGACTAACTTCTGTACGGATACCCTGATGACATTGACGCGTCGACGCTGGGACATGCTCAGGAGAACCTTTGGTTATACCTATCCTCCTGATTTTGCAAGTTTGACCACCTTCAAGTCCGGGTAACGGGCAATTCCGCGGATTATATCTCCCTTTTAACCCTTGCCCCACCGATTCTACTCATTTTGCTCACATCTTAACGGGAAGAGATGTCAAACAGACTACTGTACCCATCCGGATTTCCGGTCTGTTCCGAGTACTCTCAATTACTCCTTTATTTACCCATTTTCTTCCCCTTTTCACCACGTTTTTACCGGATATTACTAACTACCCCATCCCCACGACTTTTGTCGATTCACTTGGGTTTATCCCAATACTTTCAACCCACGAGGGAATGTTTTTGATTATTCAAGACGATACCAAGCATGGCATGTCCGCCAATCTAAGGTTTCTCCGCACCCAAGCTCCTACCTTCGGATGACATTCTACAGTGCTGATCTCAGTCAGGATATCGCGATCACGCGAAGTCAGTACATATGAGAGCAGATTCGAGCAATAAGGGTATCATATTTGCCTCGTAAGTCCTCCGACGGGAACCACAATCGTATAAGAAGTCTAGAACGTGCTCAATCCTTGCATGAGTGATCTCGCGACCGGTTCCGGAAGACTCCAGCACACGCTACGCCGTTCCCCAATGACCGGGACTACACGTGCCGCGGTGGCGAGGAGAAGCGGTGAACCGATTGCTTGCGAAGACTCGTGTGGCGCGACTGCGCTTCGCCGGGGATCTTCCACCTCGATTATCGGGTCGGTCCCGCTCGCTGTTGTACACCGGAGTGATCTCGTCCTCGTCCATCGGCTCGACCTCATCGTCTTCCGTAAGCGGAACCTCGTCTTCTCTGGTGCCACAAGCACGTACCAATCTCCTGATCGTCGGCATTGGGCGCGGGTTATTCCGTTACTGAGCCGCTTGCTCCGATAAGATCATCGTCATCGCCCAGGGATCATATTAGACCCAATATCCACACGTAGGATGACTACGCCTGGAGAGCGATTACCGCGAGGGTATTAGTGCGTTTTTGTTTGATAACGGGACTGCTCGGATTATCCCATCGATGGTGGCGTAATGACGAAGGTGTTCACGAAATTCTTTCATTTTCGGGTCCACCCAGCGAACGTCCAGTTTAACTGGTTCATGAATCCACATAAGGAGAGGAGGATCCACCACATACGATAATTGTCGTATATATACCATAGTAAAGCAGCCGCGACTTTCGCTGTTAACTCGGAAAAAGCCGGACACCACGGCGCCGTATCCGGAAAGTCAAGAATTGGGTACACAGATACACTGTAACGAGGGGAACCTCGACTAGGAATCCCTCCGGGGTTTCGACACTGCCCATTGAGAGGTTACTTGGAGACAGATGCGAGCGCACATTGCGTAACGAATGATTTTGATCTCCGGGTCTCGCATACGAGACGATAAACGAAACGAGATCGGACTCGACGTGTCCAGCTGACCATGTCCCAGTAAGAGTTATCCCGTTTGTGTAAGTAGCGGAACTCCGCATGAATACGAAAGCCCAAGAGCATAGCACGCTGATCAACTCTTGGCTCGCGAGTGCGCCACTCAGGCTGGAGCTGGATCGAACCAAGGCGGGGACCATGGTCAATCTCCCAGTCTGTACAGAGCAATCCAAGATCAAGCTTGAGCGATTCCGGAATGCGTTTACGCCCAAAAATCCTGCGAAGTCACGAGTATGAGTGACCAAAGGGTCGCCTCTTGGTTGACTGAAGGGCCTCTTCCGGATAAACTTGAAGGTAATCATCCGGTAAGGCGGAATACCGTTCCCAATGCTGTGAGTACACGATCTCAGACTGGAGATCCTCCGGAAAGTAATGGTTTGCATAGTATCGCTCGAGAACCTCAGGCTACGGTACGCGTGGTAGTCAAACCAAGGCGCCTGGGCGGAAAGGTCGCAATTAATAAAAGGTCTTTCCCGATGAAAACGTGCGGACTCGGAAACTTCCGATTGGATAAAGTACTGATGATCACCCCCAGTTAGGTTCCCTCTGGATTTTACGGTTGCGCGACAGACGCAGCGGGATCACCCGTGGCTTGTGGAGGCGATTGTGCAGGATTGAAACTGGGACTGCCGGTTGGAGTGTTGATATGGCCCATGATGGTTAAAGGAAAACGCGATATCGCGAAGCGGAAGGGCGATTAACAGGATGAATGTGGACACACGACGGATGGGTGAGCTGATAGAAGGCAGAATGGGATACCCAGAGTCGATAGAAACGATAACCTGAGCGGTGATGTGCTGCGCAGTGAGTGCACGACAGGACCCGCGATTCCGCGTGGCGTTAAATATCGAATAGCCCTCAGCGAGTTGTCTCAAAATACCGTTGGACAACCCTTTTTCACGTGACTACACTGGATCTCGCCACAGACGGTCGGCCCTTTATTTGGCCCGGTTTCGGGATCGATCTTCAAGTGCATGCCTCAACGGCCGCAACCACGGATCCCCCTCTACCGCCGGATTGTAACCCTTCTGTTGTTTACCGCACCACACTGTGGGCCAGCGATGATATCCTGGGTACCCTCAAACCGCCAACAGGGAAATTCCCGACGCTCTAACACGACCGAACCGCTTCGTTCTAGCCAACGCAATTGGAAACTCCCGCAAACATGGCCCGGCTTATCAAGTTGACTTCATGATTTGAAATGGGTTCCGCCGCTACTGTACTGGAAATTTTAGGATGGCGCGGAAACCCGCTGCACTTTATGTGCCCAAGTTCTGGTGACCCCCCAATGGTTTATCGAGCTACACTCTGTCGCTGTACAGCATTCTGGATACTCTCTTACGCTGCGAGTTTTTCTCACGTTGACTACCGCCTACTGGGCTATGGATGCTGATGTGGACTTTGCCGTGACTACTTCCCCTGGTCATGACCGTCTTGAATAATTCTACCAGTTTATCTGGATCTTAACGGCTTTAGCTGATACTACTTTACGGCGTTTTCGCGAACTACTGCGGGTTCTCCCGATCTTTGCTAAGCCTTCTGAGCCTTCTGGCAATTTAACACACACCCTCTCTGCAAGTCGAGCTGCCTTACCGCTAACGGGGGGAATGTGTAGTGCAGGGACATCCTGATGGTGATGCCAATTAAGGGTGTGCCCTGAGATCATGTTTTTCGTTTATTTCCGGGGTCCCCTATTCTGCTAATACTGACTATCTGGAATCTACCTTGCAGCTACTACCTACTCTCAGCTACAGTACACGTGGCTTGTTTACAGTTGGCACAGGTCCACCCTCAAGTCCAACATGGCATGCAGCCGAAACTGGACTCTGGCAGGCGCCGTGGTTGGGATACTGGACTACACGTGGAACCCGACTTGCTGATCTGGAATTCCATTCCTTTTTACTTATTTTTAGTACCGCTTTGATTCGATGCTATTAGAGCACTTTTTCCGTTAGTTTTGGTCTTTTAATTTTACTACTTAGTTTACCCTATCCTAAGGGACGCCACGGTAAAGGTACCTGTTTTCGGTCTAGCCCTCTGACCCCCGACCTTATGTCATATTTGTCTTTTCTCCTGCTCGTCCCTCCCTACGTCGACTCTGGTCCTTCTAGCGTTTGGGGTTGGCCCACTTTATTGTGTGTGCTAAGTTCTGCGTCCGTCTATCCGTTTTACAGTCGCGGTTATCCCTTGACGTCCGCGCTAGTCACTTTCTCTACCACAGTTACCGCCCTTTTTTCTTTTACGCGATCGCACACCCCTAACGTGATCTCACATTTACCCTTCTCTCGAACTCGGTGCCCATCACTACTCTTTTGCCTCGTGGCGTCTACGGCTCGTGATTGCACTACAAATTACCCCCATTACCGAAGATTTTAATACAAAAGTTAAAACCAAAGCTCTGTTTTGACCTCAAAATAATGCAATAAGCAAACTAAAAAAAATAAATTTGGAAGTAAGTCTGATTGAAAAGGGAAAACTAGGTGGCACATGGATACCTATGTCGTTTCTTACTACATGTAATGAGTTAAGTTAGAATCTTTTGTGAACTACCGAAGCAGAAGTTAACATAATAGGCAGTAGCCCATTGAAGAATAGGCAACAGCAGCAGAATGAAAAATTTAAATGCAAAAACAGAAATCAAAACGGAAGTAGTAAATAATAGAAAAGAAAGAATGCAGCAGCAGACACAAAAGTTTTACTTTGAGAAGAAATTATTGAAAATTATAATATGAAAACGCCCATGAGGCAAAAAGCAGCAGAAGTAGCTGAGAACCGCAACCGGAAAGGACGATTCGTCCTTCCGAAGGGGCTTGTCACAATATAATTATTACGGTACAAGGCGAAAGAACGAATCCTCTCCTGAGTTACATTTTTATCCTGGGTTGCATTTAATTATCAGTATACTGCACTGAACCATCGAGAGTGAATGTGCATTACTCTCACTCTGAGGCTACAGTATCCTATTTCATTTATCTATGTTTCACGCAGTATATAAAGGACACTGGAGTCCGCTTTGTGGGACTCGAGATAACAATAACTTACCCCTTCTCCAAACTTGTACATGTATCACAGCCCGAAGGCATGGAACATTTAAAACTTAAGAAAAATTGCTGGTCAAAATCTACGACAAGTAGACCTGGGCAGTCATCCGAGCACGGTGGGTCAGGGATCGGACCGATATGGCAAAATTTGGTCTCAACATACCGATTCACCATTGTGGCTCGGTCCCTAAATGGGGCTGAGAGGGACGATCTAGGCCGTGATTGGAGAACATGGAACAGTCTGGTCCCTATTGAGAGTAATTTATAGGGAACGGTACAATCCAAACGTATCGCTGCGGCACCGTTAGGGGACGGCAAACTGTTTGAGTGTTTTTTCGTTTTGAAGATTCTTGTATAAAGTAAGGATACTCGTACTTGCAATTAGTAAGTTTAGAAATCTAAGCCTGAACTCTCCTTCAGTGCGCAGCTCTTACAAATATTCAAAAAGCACACACAATATGTTAAGACATATGTGTCATAATAGCATAATTGTGACAATTTAGCCGCGATTTTTTATAACGGAGACGCAAAATCTGCTTTGCCCCAATGTCGATGACTTTTTTGGGGAGCGCAATTCTTCCATCATTACTGTTTCGTTACAAATTTTTGAGTGGAATAGGGAGAAAAGCTCAGCGGCCTCCTCCTCGATCTGATGCTGTACCTTATTATCCTCAAAATACAGGAACGCTTCAGTTCAGACGAAGGGGGACACGGAGATTTGGCAAATTTGCTACCTCAACTGTGGTACCACGATGACGGGTAAATTATCGGGCGCCACGAGAAACTTGTCAAAGCGATCAAAGCGATATTTTTCACTGGCCTATGTTTTAATACTGTATTACACGTGAAGCAATGTTTATTTTTGTCAGCTGGTTTTCAAATTATACAGTTATAATTACTGGGATTATATTTCCAGCAAATTATTATTTGGATTAATGCTCTCTTGGAGAATTATCCAATAATTATTATTGAGCATGAATTTGGACTAAAATTATTATTATACTGTTGGAATCATCTTTATAACTTTCTACTATGATATTCAGTATAAATATCCTTAGGCTGTTAGAAAATTTAGAAAGCCTCGGACCATCGAAATATCCCCGTCGATCAATAAATATTTTTTCCTTCTTCTTATTATTCTCAGTCGTAGTCTGGTAATTTATTATGCATTTATTTGGATTCATTTACTTTAAATCTACGTACATCATTTAATTTTTACAGCGTAACGGTTTTGGCGGCCGGTAAGGGCTTTTGTAGCGCGTAGAGCCCGTCTTGCACCGGTAAAGGACCTGAAGAGTTCGACCGTATTATGGAAAACTGTGTTCGAAAGTTGTCACGTGGAGTACTTGACTATGAAGTTTTCCGAGAATTACATCTACCAGTCAAACCCAAGGAAACGATAAAACCGTCTCTTGGGATCGGGCTCACCTCCGCGCACAAGATCTCGGCCGCAGCATGCTTGACTTCTAGCTCATCATTTAACAAGCTTTTAAAGACCTTGCTCCCAGCACCTATCAAGGAGATGGGAGCATATGAAGCAGCTGGAGACGCTCATCAGCGGTGGCAAACCTCTTGGTTGCCGTCTAAAATTATCTTTCTCAGTGTAATTTGCTCACAAAAAGACCATCGCAAAAGAAATTGACGGACGCAATCCATGAGGCAGTACAAGAACGAATTCGTCTTGAGGATTCCAGGACGCTGCCGTTTCGGGCATCTATAGCCCTTCCTGGAGCCAAGGAATGGGTATACTGTCCTCCATGCCCCGGACTCCCGACTAGCATTGAAACGCGAGAAATCTCAATGTAGATTCCATACTACTTCTAAGTCCCACTTTTCAACTTAGTACGCCTTTTCCCAGAGAAAATTGCAGGGAACTATTCGAAGTACGCGGAGATCACCTCATGCACTGCTTGCATGTATCCAAAAGGATCAATTGTGTGCTATCATCCCGTCGTACAGCCACGCTTTGGTCTCCACCACACGAGACATGACATCCAAGCAATGGAAGGCGGCGGAAAGACCCAATTTTTTTGATTACACCATCCTGAATCTCCTCGCCCCCTCCAGTAAGAGAGTGAGGGCCTTCCACCCGATGTCCTCTCTGCGAGTGGCGCGAAATGGAAAGCAGAGAAGAAATCAATTTTTTTATCCCGACTTCCACCGGAGATAGGCTTGTGCCTGTGCAAATCCCCGCCCTTAAAGGTTGTAACTAGGATGAACGTGTAGTGCTAAATGAATTGGCAAGGAACGTGGCTGTGAGGTCAATGGAGAGGTATGGAAAGATTCGGGAGGTTTTAATGCAAAGGCACACTGCAGCCGCCGCCATGTCCAATGCGGCCTGCTTGATATCTGTAGTGAAGGTAAACTTTTAGAGAGCGCAGTTCCTTCCCAATTACTTTGTCAGTACAGCTCTTTGAGTCGATTATGCGTACCTGGAAAACTTTAAGATAGATCGAATATATCTTCCAGCTGTAAAGACACCCAAAGAGTTTGATCTGAGTAAATCTTCGAGAGAGCAGATATTCAGAACAAATTACTCGAAGAAGGACATATTGCAAGCAACAACTCCAAAAGTGCTACCGTTGTATAGTTGAACGAACACAAAGAGGCTGGTAAGGACAAAAGTTAAAGGGGCGAAAGGGCAGTATAAAAGGGGCAGGGTCTACCACCTATGTATGCTCTGTGATCAGCGTAAGCAAAACGATTCGTGCATCTGAAGTTGACTCTGAAGTTTCCAATTATTTGGGACTGGCTGGAATTTTTCTCTTAACTTGCTTGCCATCTCCCAGAAAAAGCAGTTGTCTCAGATTATGTAGACATTTTGAATAGTCTTAAAGCCTCAAGGACGCATACAAGTGCCATGAAATGAAGGATAACAAGTCATTTGGAGGACGGAGATCAGGGATAAGATACTTGCAAGGCGAAAATCTACACAGACTCCTCACCATTGTCATCCTCAAGATCAAAAACAATAAATTCCTGCAAATTATTCAGCTACAGATGCATTGAGCAAATATTCCTTCAAATGGTTTACTGCTTCCTGTGGCCTCCATCAGAAATATCTATATCACTAGCAATATACTTATTCAGCTCCATGAGGTATTCCACAGAATACGTAATATATATCCACACGGTGTTGGCCAGATGTATCAGGGTTCCTATTAGTTTCCTGTAGAAATTGAATTTGACAGCACATTACCACCTTCAGCACTCAAATCCAACCTACTGGAAGGGGCGTAGCCATCGGTTTGCATTCGGTTATTCCAATGGCTTCCATCACGCGCTTAATCACCAGCTGGTTGTGTAGCTTAGCTTCGCGCCCACTGTTCTAGACTTTTATTGTTGGAAACCTATCAATATTTTCCAAGATGCGCATCTCGAAATCCTTTTCGAAGTATTGAAATGACCTCTTCCTCTTCACGCTCCTTATCAGCATAATATCGTAAACTTAACCGGCTACGAACACAAAATACTTACTAGTCCTCAGTAGGTACAGTCTTTGGTCTGCCTTGTTCTGTTCACAGCCCATGTTCCACAAGACTTTCGAGATGGATATTCCATTCCCTTGATGCTTGACGCAAACCGTACAACGCCTTGTTCACTCAATATGCGGAGTTTTTGAAGCCCTTGTCTTTGAATACATCGGGCTGTTCCACGTAAAGGCCTCCTTTAGCGGCGCATTTACGAACGCATTCTTCGCGTCCCTCATAGACCTGCACCAGCCAAAGTGAACTGAAAGGGCCATAAGGAGGCGAGCTGTAGCGTACTTAGAGACAGAGGAGGATGCCTTTGTAAAGTCCACTTCAGGTATTTGCGAGAACCACTTTGCCACCAGTCGAGCCCTATGCCTAATCACTTGCCCTTATCATCCATTTTTAAGTTGAAGACCATTTGGTCCGAATGACCCTTCCACCAGCAGTGATCCTTACCAAGTCCCACCTGTCCAGTTTATTCAAGGAGTTCAACTCAAAACGCATCTCTTTCAGCCATTTTCGGCGTCTTCTTTCTAGAAAGCGTCTTCGTAAGACGCAGGTATTCTCTCACTCTCAGTAGACGTCTCCAACACAATTGTGATGTTCATACCCAAATCGGATGAATGGCTGACCAGCTGTATGAAGTTCACTTCGACGTATTCCTGGATAGTTAGTCAATGTCTCAATGTCGGTATCACGCATACCGTCGCCCTGGTCGCTCATTTCCGCATTTACTTCAGGCGTCATTTGATCGGTTTCGGGCTCGTGGTCTTGCTCTCACACTGGACTTCCACCTCATTAATCAAGCCAACAGACTCCATCAAATCGATGGGTTTGTCATCTTGTGCCTTATTGGTGTCGTCTTTGTGCGCTACCGAGTCTTTCAACAGAGTCCCTGGCTCTTCTTGCACATCAAGCTCGATGAAGTTGTTGCTCGCTTCGGTGCTGCACACCAGAACCTAATCTAAGGCAACATCCTTTCTTCGGCAATGGCCTTGCCATCCGCCAACAACACCCTATAGCTTCACCGTTGCAATAGTCTACGAACATCCCGGTTCAGAGCTAGAGTCGGACTTGTCGTTGCGCTTCGATTTCGGCTTGTGAACAACCGCCTCACACCCAAATTTGCGCAGGTAGCTGGTATCGGGCCTGTGTCCATGAATGACCTCGAAGGTAGTACACTCGCGCTTACAACTTCGCGACACTTGCCGATATAAATGAAAACAAACCGTACACTGCCTCTGCCACAGTTTCTTCCCGGCCCCCTTCTGTATTCAGCAGCATGGTTCGTACCATGTCCATGAGTGTTCGGTTCAGGCGCTCCGTCCGCCCGTTTGACTACGGCTAGTAAGCCGTCGTCAGCTCATGTACCAGTCACTATGCTTTATTCAGTTCTGAAATGAGTGTCCAACATACTCCCTACCACCGTCCGACCTTACTCATTGGACTGTCTCTCGGCTGACACAGGAGAGATTCCCAACCCTTAAATTGAACAAATTCCCCATCTCCCGTATCATCTCAGTTACTGCGGTTGGCGTTTCAATTTTGCGATGCAAGAAACGCACAGCTGAATACACGCTGTATTCAACTAATAAATTCGCAAAAGGGGGGAAATTTGGGGTGTTTTTAATGCATGAAAAATATGGTCAGCTGTTCCCTAAGGGATGTCGTGATGGTAAAGGCTTACAATGTAAAGGGTTGGCGGGAAGTTGTCAAACGCTAGAAAACTGACGGGAGGCCGGCCAACAGGCACGCTGCATTGGACATTACTGCTGCTGCGGCATGACGCTGTGTTAATATTTCTTTGACCTTTGCGTAGGTCTCCCTTGCCCTCGTAGCGACGTTGCGTGCGACGTCGGTTAGCAACGCGTGGGCGTCCGGGTGCCATCCCCCGAGGGTAGAGATAGGGACGGGCACTAGCCTACTTCCGGCGGAAGACGCGATAAAGGACTCGTATCTTCTGTGTTTCGCCGTTCTTGCCGCGTTAAGCGAGGTGAGTGGGTTGAATGTCCTCACTCTCCTGTTCGAGGGCGCTAGTGGGTTGACAAAGGTGACGTCGAAGAAGTCTGTTCTGCCGGTTCGTCCCATTGCGCGAATATCAGGTCTTGTGCGGTGGACCCCTTCTCGCGGCTCGATGACTGGATGTCGCGCGGCTTTCATGAGATCGCTTGCCAATAAACGAACCTGACAGTCGTGTCTTCGCGTCCTCTCGCCCCGTGTAAGCAGTGCAACAGATGGTCGCCGAAACAGTCGAGAGTTTCGGGGCAGTTCCGCTTGGGGCATGGTGTTTCCGGAGGGAAGAGCGGGACTTGGCAATAGTATTGGAACCATATTGAGAATTCTCTTGGTTCAATGCTAGTCTTAAGGCCCGGAGATGGGGTGCAGTACACCCAATCTTTCGCGCCGGGGAGCCCATGGAGGCACGGAAGGCCTGCCGTCTATTGTCGCCCACATCGATCTCCTCTTGCACCCGCTCGTGGATGGCGTCCGATAGTGTCTTCTGTGATGGTGTTTGTTTGAGCAGAGGGCACTAAAGGGGATAATCCTGGACTGGGAGGAAGAGAGGGACCAAATCTGGTGCGCCTCGACGATGTCTCGGTACGTTGAGAGATCCGTAATTGCCGCTGGGACGAGGGCTGCACACAGCCTGTTGGACGCTGCGCTGGAGGCGAGGAAGGCTGCAGCTGCAATTGACTTCGCCGAAGTGAGTCCAATTCCCAGTGATGGCTTCTTGGCGGTGATCGGTTTCATGGGCAACTGCAGTTCTCGAAATATGTCGGGGTCGAGGACGCCCCCAGCCAGTGTGCGCACACAGTTCTCCATCATTGCATCGAATATTGCAGCGCCTTCCGCAGTGCAAGCTGGTGGCACCACCCGTAACAGGTATCCGAGCTTACAGACCCCGAAACAGTTGCGCAGGAGCTGGAACGCGATGTGCGTGTTCCCCAAGGCGATGATAGTGTCGAGGAACGGCTTCAGGGACTTCACATGGCCTGTGAAGTGCTGTTGGGTAAACCGGTTGGTGCCAACGGAGCGTTCAGGACAACTGTGCCCTCGCTGTACTCCTGTGTGAGTTCTCTTGGATAGAGGCGTTGCACTGACTCCAGTGGTGGAGTTGGCCACCAGATTCTGCATTTCGGCACTGCTAGGTGCAGACCCCGAGCTGTGGCCTCTGGCGATGACAAGATGTCCAGTGCCTTGCGGAGCTGGTCGTGTTTTGCGATGATGTACCCATCATCATGGTACCAGAGTTGGAACAGCAGGTTGCCGAGTTGCTGCTCTTCGTCATCCCCTGATTTCATCGAAATAATTCGCAAAATA
Organism: Kappaphycus alvarezii; assembly: GCA_002205965.3. Lineage (NCBI taxonomy): Eukaryota > Rhodophyta > Florideophyceae > Gigartinales > Solieriaceae > Kappaphycus > Kappaphycus alvarezii. The sequence continues at coordinate 111,911 of NADL03000795.1, forward strand.
TTTCGACTTACCCGGTGAGAAAGTCTTCATTGGACCCACCACGTCACTGTGTACCCATTCGATCGGTCTCGTAGCATCACATGCTTGCTCCTCTTTTATCCCCTCCGCGTACGCGTCCATTTTACAAGTGCGCATGGCTCACAATTCTAAACTGCAATGCTAACATCTGATTCCTTTATGCCAATGACGTGTGGCAAAGTTTCCCTCATGGCGATTTAACTACAATTCCCAATCGCGCATGCCACTCTGGCGCCTTGCTGTCCTTCGTTATGTTCACCATCCCACCGTACACACTAACGACCACTTCTTATATCCCTTCGGTTGTCTCAACTCCCACTATTTAATTGTGCTCGACGATTTTTGCACCATCGGAAGCGCAACAGAGCATGGATCATTATGCTCATTGTCATTAATGGCTTTGAAATGACTTCGCCTTGCCTGGGACAGCGAAATCAAATGTTCCATCAAGCTAGGGGGGTTTAGTGTGTATTTTATAGCATTACTGCGCTCTTCCTGTCTTTAAAGATAGTCGTCAATCTCACTGTGGCATATCCGAAACATACTATCGCATCATTGTTACCAATATGTACAGTCCCTTCTTCGTTTGTGGACGTCATTAAATTCTCGCATCTGTTCTTGATATGCCTTTTGCAGCCCGAATCGAGAATAAATCGGCTCGACTACAGGCCTTTGGCACCATTTAACATCACTTTCGGTAAAGCCAACATCGCATTAGCATAATTATTGTGTTCCTTATTCTTACTCTTGCAGTCAAGGGCAATATGTTCTTCCCTTCCACACACGTAGCATGTGCCCTTCTTGCTTTTGTGGCGTTTGTTGGCACTCGTGTTTCCAGTCTTATTGTGCCAGCAATCCTTGGCTAAGTGTCACAACTTGCCAAATAAGAAGCACTTCTTCATCACCTTCTTAGTAAACAACACCTTCTCTTCGACAATCGCAGATTCATACAAACGCGTTTCATGAACAATTATTTTTGAAACCGCCTCATGGTAGGTGTATTTACTGTCCACGATTGGCTCTGCCTTGATGTTTAAGTCTTCAGTTGGACCTTGCAGCAGTGTAAGCTTCCTCTCTACGTCTGAAATAGTGTGACCTGCGGCTCTCAAGCTCGCAATAAACCCTAAAATCCTGTTAGAGTAAGCAGCAATTGTCTATCCCTTCTGCAGCTCTGCTTTCTGCAGCTTTGATAACTTCGCATCAATTGATGCCTCAGACAAGGCTTGAAAAGTTTTTTTCAAAATCATCCATGCATTCGCCGGACATCTTAACTTGCGCACCACTGCCCTGCACGAAGCCCCAAAGGGGGAGAAAATATACGCGAGCGGGATATCTCTTTTCTGGATCTCCTTGCTGCTTCGTTCGACGTTCTCATGCGTGTCCTCTACGATATGTGATCCATTAACCTCTGCGTGACCGTCCCCGACAGTAGGGGGAGTACTTACAAACCTATCTTCGAATGACTACTCGACGTAGGTCCACGGACCTTTGCCATTGAGCATCACTTCGACATCATTCGACCAGGTGAAATAATTTTCCGCTTTCAGCGCCAGAATTCGGAACTTGATGATATCATTGTAATCGTCCATGTATGACACTAAATGAATAAAAGAAGGTGAAAAGTGAGTGTTACGCTTTAAAGCAAGAGAGAGTTGGTCTACCGCTATTTTTGGAGTGATTAGAGGTAAAATTCTGGGCCCTATCCTATTGCGAAACATACATATACCCTTTTTAGTTTTGACTAGCTAGCGACGAACTTTCTGTTGCAGAACCAAGAAGAGTGAAATGGTCGGCGCTACCCATTACTTCAGAGGCGGGATGCCTCGAGATAGTCAGCAATAGCGCCAGTATCTCCGTAGCGTTATTTCAGGAGACTTGAATCCCAGGGTTAATCGCCTACATAGACCTACACAGTCGTCGACGCACACCAGGACAAGGTCGTACAGGGTGACGGGTAAAGGCTGCGGTTGCAACAAAAAGTGCGTTGCGTGTTTTGTACTGTTTGTCAATATTTTTTGTTGTTATTCTATGTCGTTGCTCAATTCTCTCTAGAATAGTCGTGTAACACCTCCCAATTATTCTATAAAGGTATGTTTCGATTCTACCTAACAGTTATAAATTCAGAGTGTGCGAGGCACCTTGTCCATGGGAACAAATGCTATCCTGGGTGGAGATGTTATCGGATAGTCGACAGAATACTGAAGTTGTGAATCACCTTCCCCGATGATGCGGGCCCTCATTTCAGCCAAACTAAAGCACACTCGATACATGGAACATATAACACCATCCAGCCAGGCTTTGGAATGAGATCAATTGTTATTTCTAAAATAGGAATAATGAGAGGGCAAAACAGTTCGACACACTACGGAAGACCTTCCTTACAGAGCCGGCATTGAGCCGGCTCTGTAAGGAAGGTCATGTACTGTACTGTACTGTTACCTATCAGTGACGACTTATACCACACAACGCATTAGCCGTGTGGATATAACCGACCACATCTTCCATGCATTAAAATAACCCAAAAATTCCCCCCGTAAGACAGGTACAAAACATATCGAGATTGACGAGCAGATAGAGACGAGCATGATCTGGAACTAGACACGCAGATCAGAGATCAATGGATCATGAAAAATACAACGGTCTGTGACACTGTCACATTTTGTAGAGAAAGCCCACGCCTGGTAATCAATAGGAATTAGCAGGTACACACAACTCAGAATCTTGAGGTGTCCAGCACCGCGTACAAATCCATTTGGATGCGCATATAAGAAGAGTAATTACCTTACTGTATACATCTGTCAACAACGCTTACGAACTTCTGTTGCGTTCGGTCGCACCTACAGCTAATTACTAGATGTTTCACCATAAACAACCCCATTCATTCCCATTTGAAACATGCACACGCAAGGAAGAGAGGGATATATATCTATCAAGAGAGACAAGTTACCAGTTTATTGGTCTGGTTCTCTGGAAACACTCGCTGCTGGTTATATACATCAGAAATAGAAGTAACTTTATGGCATCAGTAAAACGGAAATGGAAAGGCAAACTCAGTCACCTTCGTGCTCACGCATAGAGAAACTTTGTTATATTTGGAAGTGGCACCGCGGTGTTTCTTAATACTGTATTCCTCACCTGACAACGTCATTACGGTACTTACTGCGATCAAAACGATATCCTCCTCTCCCCTGTCGGGATTGATACCAATGGCGCCTCCGGCGACGACGGTCAGGGTTCTTTCCGCCGCCTTGCTTCCTTCGCTGCTTCCCGCCGCGGTTCGTCCCCTCAACCGGAGCTTCGCGACTTTGTTACCCATTTTGGACTTTGTTACCCGTTTTGGACTTCGTTACCCGTTTTGAGTTTAGTCTCCAAGTGATGTAGGCGCGATAGGTTTCCACCTGCCGCCCGCATTCGTAGTTAGTTTCTGCATACCCTCTGCACGCTTCTGTGTGAAAATTGACCAAATATTTTAATCTCTATCCCGGTGTCCTACAGTGATGCTGAATTGTGGAGCAATATTTTTATTGAGGCCCACAATTTATATTTATTATGAATCATCAAGGAATAATTTTATCTATTTTACACTGGCACTAGTGTGAAATAATTTTTATGTCCTACAGTTGGGTTTTTATATTATACAGGCTATAATTATTACATTTATGCTACCAACAAATTATTATCTGGATGATTGCTTACCTGGAAAATACTGCAATAATTATTGCTGAGCCTAAATTATGTCTACCAAAATTATTGAACGGCTCACCTGATTTTTGTAGCAGGTTCACCCTGGTGTAGAGTATAAGTAGTCTAGGTTGTTAGAAATATTTTTACATCCTCGGGCTATCGAAATATTCCCCTCGATCAGATATTATTAAATTTGGTTTTCTATTCATTATTCATTCTAAGTCCGATTGTGGCATTTATTTATTTATTCAAGTTGGAACTATTTATTATTATTTGGATCTACCTATCCCAATTATTTTGCAGTTATGGGCCCAGATCGCCCCGAAATTCCTTCAAGGCCGAAATTTTCATGGGATCTTCGCACGGCTCCTTGGACGGATGGTAAAGGACCTCAAGAAAAATATTTTGATGCTGTTCAAAAATGGAAATCTGTTCATGATTTATTACCAGCATCAAATTCTAATAAGGTTCCTAAGGCAGTACAAGGTCTTGTCTTACAATCACAATTATTTGGACGAGCTCTTGATATTTGTAAGAAAATTCCAGACACAGAAATTCAGTCTGAAAATGGTGCATTAGCGATTGCTAACGCTATTCATAAGGTGGATCCTCTATCATCTATATCAGATACATTTCAAAAATTCTTAGATCTATTGCACACTACTCGTGGTGATAGTGAGTCTTTCAAAAATTTTGAATCACGGTTTGATGCTCAAATTGCCCGATTTCATTCATCTACTGGTACTTCGAAATTACCTGAAGCACTGGTATCATTTTTGCTCCTGGCTAATTCCAAAATTGATTCAAACCAGCGAGTATCTATTTTGGCTGCTGCTTCTCCGAAGCATGAAGAAGCCGATTTGGAAAAAGGAAAAATCCTAGAATTAATCAAATATTCAGAAATATCATCTATTATTCGTGCATGTGATAAACCAAAAAATACAAATCAAATATATGGAAATGCTCAAAAATATATCTCTTCAAGTCAATCAAATATTTCATACGGAGAAAAGAAAAATTTCAAGAAAAATAATAAGCAAAGATTATCTCCTGAAGACTTTGCTGCGCTCAAGGCAAAATCAACTTGTGACCGATGTGGAGAAATTGGCCATTGGGCCTATGAAAAAGATAAATGCAAGAGTGCTAAAAATTATCATAAAGGTTCATCATCTAGAATGGGAAATGCAGAAAATATCAAAGACAAAAATGATTCTGGTTCCGTAACATTTCATATGGTAAAAACGGTGCTTGATTCTCCGTCAAATACGTTATACCCAGGTCCGTTACTTGATGATGGAGCACCGTATAGTGGAATGGGTATTGTTGAATTACGAGCACTTTCGAAATTTATTTTACCGAAATGGAATGGAATTCTTGATGAACTTCCTGAATGTATCAAGGACACGCCCTTCTGGCAATACGGAAATGGCGACCACTCAAGCGAAAAAAGAAAAATGATCGGTTCAATATTTTTATCAGCTATTTCAGACAATGGAAATCAGGTTAAAATAAGGCATCTAATAATCAGTGGATCATCTCAATGGGTTATTGGAAGAAATATCACAAGAAAATCAAATATTATTCATATGACGGACAATCGCATCGAGTTCGAGTCCGCAAATAATTCAATCGATTCTATAACATTGGTGGATCATGGTCATCATTGTTATGTACCCGGAAATATATTTATACAATCATCCGAACCTATTGAAAACTCATTTCTATCAGCAATTTGTTCCAACAATATCAATACATCAAAAAATATATCTTGGGCTGAAAAGAAGAAAATAATTAATAAGGTTCACAAACATGTATGTGGTCACTCAAATTATGATGATATAAAACTATTGTTACAAAGAAATTTTATATGGGACGATGAATGCAAAAAATATTTATCAAGCATAATTGACTCCTGCAAATTTTGTGATGTCACAAAAAAACCATCTCATCCTCGTGCAGTATCTTTAAGCTCTATATCTCGCGGATTTAATGAATTGGTTTGTGTGGATCATTTTTTTGTGGAAAACTTGGATATTTTTCACATTATGGACTCAGTTACCAGGTATTCAACTGGTTCAATAGTGCCCTCTTTAAGGATGGAAAATTGCATTGATTGTATTGAGACTCTCTGGTTAACACCATTTTGGGACCCTAACATTTAATGGGAGATCAGGCGTTTGACAATGATAATTTTAGAAGCTATCTTGAGGAAAGAGGAATTTCGTTTTGTCCTATTGGTTCCCGCCGCCATAACAAAAATTATATTGAGTCAAAACATAAAATATTGAGAGACATTTATATCCGTTTAAAAATATCCGATTCTTCTGCAAGTAATACGGTTCGTATTGCTCGAATGTTTCAAATATCGAATGATTTATATGGAAATGATGTTGTTTCTTCATACGAGCTTGCCACTGGTCACACTCGACCCATCGATAATTCTGGTCCTCGAAGTCTACCAAATGATTTAAGAGAAGCTCATAATGAGCTAATAGCCAAGAGGAAATTAAATCTTATTCTAAAATCAAAGTCTGTGACCGATATCCAATTAATGTTGGCGATATTGTGGAAATTTTTATTCATCTACCAAATCAGAAAAGAGGATCTTGGTCATCGCCCAAACCAGTATTGAAATTCGACAAAAAATCTCTTATCGTCACAGTACCTGGATCCAATGGAAAATTTATACATGCTGCAATTGAAGATGTCCGACATTCCGTTTCATCTAATGAACTAGCATACCAAATTCAAAAGGCAAATGATTTATTGAATCAGTCTATTGAATATTCTGTGGAAGATATTTCTGATGAAACAAATATTACCGAAGTGAAGAATGTGGGCGAAAACAATTTTGACGATCATTCTGATGATGGTAATTTTAACCAAATATGAATACTGATGTCGAAAAATATAATGAATCAGAAATTGATGGAAATTTATCAGAATCTAAAAACATATTATCTCTCGAACATGTTCCGATTGAATCTGAACTTAGTTCCCTGCACCCTGAAAATTTAATTCATATCCCTATTGATGAAAACGATGGAATTGATGCGCATGAAATTGAGTTGTTACCTGGAACGGAATTGAAATCATCTGAACAAAAAGATCTGAGTTTTTATCATAAAAGGTTTGGATCTAAAGAATTTTTACTTCATCAAGCATCTGGACTTCAATCTCATATTATTTCAAATGCGTACAATACGGAAGAAAATAATTTTCTCACTACGTGTTCAAAAATTCATGTTTCAAAAATTCCTCCCGACTCGAATGTAATATCCAGTCACGTTTTATACAAAATAAAAATTTTGGATGATGGAAAATATTATTGCAAGGCTCGAATTGCTCCGCATGGAAATGAGGACAAGGAGAAAAATAATTTGAGAACTGATTCGGAATCTTGTTCTCCGATGGCAATTAGAATTCTCTTATCAATTGCTACAATTTTTAAATGGAATTTATCAAAGGTTGATGTGAAGTCTGCATTTTTACAATCTGGATCAGCATTACGAGATGTTTATGTGAGACCTCCTCGGGAATGCTCGAAAAATCCTTCTATTGGTTATTACTGTCTGCTTCATATGGGTTAGTCAACGCGAATGCAAAATGGCAAATACACTCTGATAATACTTTCTTTGACCTCGGATTGAAATCAGTCGTTTATATACCCCAATTATTTTTCATGAGTTTAAAAGGATCTTAATTCTGCTTGTTGTTAAATTGGTCGATGATATACTTATTACTGGACAAAAAAATTAAGAAGCAATTTATCCAAGATCTTGGGAAAGTATATAAGCTTGGTACAATCGTACATAGTCCTGGATTTTTATTTCAATGGAGTTAAAATCATGCAGTTTGATGACTATAAAATTAATGTCTCAGCTGATGAAAGCTAAATGGACTGGAACCCCATTCAATATCAAGAAATCGTCGAAAACAACCTGATGAAGAAATGAACTCATTTGAAAACTTTGCTTTTAATTCGTTAAACGGATCAATTGTCTATTTGGGTATGGTTGCATCTCCAGTGTCTGCCTTTACAGCAAGTTATTTACAACAGAAAAGGTCAAATCCGTTGGTTCGTGATTTATCTATCCAATCTTCTATGCTTCGGAATTTAAAATCTTTTGGTTCTACAAGCACGTATCGGCGCCCGGAAGTTTCTGGAAATTTCAATTTATCAGTTGTTTTTTTTCTGATGCAGGAAAACCAGCCGGATCGACAAATGCTCAACTTGGATGTATTGGTGGGTTGCTAATTGGCTCCTTAAATTGTAATTCAATATTTCATACAATTTATTGGCATTCACATCTATCTCGGCGTCCTGTTAAATCTATTGCATCTGGTGAAATATTGGCTGCTGGTGAAGCTATCGAGGAAGGAAAAATTATTGCAGCAGCATACAGTACACTTCTAAATATCAATATTCCTCTTCATGTTGCTGTTGATTCAAAAGATCTATTCAGCTCTCTATCTACTTGTCGTGTGCCTGAAGAAAATCTATTAGAGCGGATGTTCAATTAATTCGATATAATTTCGAAACGAACAAAATCAAGAAAATGCTATGGATACCTGGTTCAATTAATCCTCCGACCCGCTCACAAAAAAGGACAGTCCTGTATCTGACATGCTCAAGCTCCTTTTATTTGATGGATCTATACCTATGGATATGAGTAATATTTTATCTCGGGATTCATCTCAGTCAACAGGATAAATTTAATTCAATATTTCAAAGGGGAAGTAGTGTGAAAATTGACCAAATATTTTAATCTCTATCCCGGTGTCCTACAGTGATGCTGAATTGTGGAGCAATATTTTTATTGAGGCCCACAATTTATATTTATTATGAATCATCAAGGAATAATTTTATCTATTTTACACTGGCACTATTTTATGCTGAATTCAGTGTGAAATAATTTTTATGTCCTACAGTTGGGTTTTTATATTATACAGGCTATAATTATTACATTTATGCTACCAACAAATTATTATCTGGATGATTGCTTACCTGGAAAATACTGCAATAATTATTGCTGAGCCTAAATTATGTCTACCAAAATTATTGAACGGCTCACCTGATTTTTGTAGCAGGTTCACCCTGGTGTAGAGTATAAGTAGTCTAGGTTGTTAGAAATATTTTTACATCCTCGGGCTATCGAAATATTCCCCTCGATCAGATATTATTAAATTTGGTTTTCTATTCATTATTCATTCTAAGTCCGATTGTGGCATTTATTTATTTATTCAAGTTGGAACTATTTATTATTTGGATCTACCTATCCCAATTATTTTGCAGCGTTACTTAGTTTTCCTGATAAGTGCAATCGCAGACGAGGCCTAATTTGGGTAGCCCTTTCCATACGGTGAGAATGGAGGTTCTGTGGAGTATACATTGTGGACTTAGGTGTCGCCCAAAACCCTTCCCGCAAACAACTGGCGTATTCCGGACGAGTCTCGCCGCGTTGACGAGCAACAAGGTTTGCCGCGCATCAGCAATCGGAACGGCTACCCGTCGGCAATGCCAGTCGCAACCCGGTAGACGAATTCCCGAGCAGTCGGGTGCCAGCCCCCCAACGTGGAGAGCGGAAGGGCAGTGAAGCGGTGGTCAGACCCCTTCGATCGTTTCAATTCGACAAAGCGAGTGTCCTTGGATGTTTGGGCTCGAATGGGGTGGTTTACTTCATTAGTCTGGTAATCCGAGAGCATTTCTGAGTGGGGACGTACTTCAATTCGGTTACCCTTTCTTTACATTGTCAATAATCATCTGATATCGACATCAATATGTTTAGTCCTGTCATTGACGGGTCCATTCTCTGCCAAGCTTGATACATCCTTGGTTGCCTTCCTTGATTATTATCTTTGTAGACATTCCAGTCGCCTTTAGAAAGATAGGATAAAATTTCCTAAGCCAAAGAACTTCTCTTATGGCAAAGCATAGAGCAATATATTATGCTTCAATAGAACTCTGTGCAACACAGCTCTGCTTTTTGCTACGCCAGCTGATAAGCCCACCAACACCAGAAATAAATATCCACTTATAGATTTGCGCTCGGGTTTCCTTGTGCCCAGCCTGAGTCACTGTCTCCAGCTATGCTGTCATTTTCTTCAGGTTGTTCCTTATTCTCGTAGTACATAATTCCAAAATTCTTAGAGCCCTTCAGGTAACGAGGAACTTGTTTAGCTTCTTTCCATAGTTATCGTCAGAGGTTTGCATAAAACGAGATAAATAAACCGTAGCGTAGGCAATATCCGGGTGGATCGTGCTAGAAGGATGTAAGAAGACACCCAACCAATTGCTGAACCAGAGTTTCTGCACTTCATTCGGCTCTTACCCACGAGCATGTCCGGATATGCTCAAGTCCGTTCCGGGAGAGAGTGGGACTGCTGATACAATACAATCTCACATACTGAAGTATCGTAACATTCGATCAATAAGTGTTCAATAAGTGGTGCATGGCGTAGTTTTGTGTACCCTGTGCCAGTTTCAATAGAGATCCCCAAAAACTTAGAACTATTGTCTGCGGTGCCGACAGTAAGTCTTTGACTGATCAACTTGACCGTAATGAAACTTCAGAGTCATCATTACCAGTTATTATGATATCATCAACGTATAGAAGAAGAAGTATGAGACGAGTCACCCCTTGTGCGGTAGTATATAGACTAACATCTCCAAAGGGCGGATGGAAACCTAGTTCCAATAAAAATGAATTGAAATAGTTCACGCCAAGCTCTTGATGCCTGCTTTAAACCGTACAGTGCCTTGTGTGTGGTAGATACACATGATCCTCCTGTCCGGCCTTCCGCCTGCCGTCCGGCCTTATCGAAGTTTTGTTGTTGGGCAACGTAATTTCTTGAGCAAGTTTTGCATTTAGAAATGCCTTTTTAACATCGAAAAAAGTGCTTTTCAATCCATTTTTGGTTGATATAGCCATCAGTAACCGGAAGGATGAGTATCGCGCAACGGGCGAAAATACAAAATACTTCAAAGTAATCAATACCTTGTTTTTGCGTAATTCGAATAGCAACTAGACGTGCACGATATCTTTCCAGCTGACCTTTAGAATTTGTATTAACGTCGAAACCCCATTTAGTTCGAACACATTTGCGGTCTTTCGGTAACTGCACTGATTTCCAAGCCTTATGCTCATTCAGAAGAGAAGTTTTCTCCATCATTGCATGTATCCATTGATTTGCATTATGACCACTTGTTGCTTCTTTATACGTGAACTGTATGCTTTCTCAATGTACGTCGAGGGGGGGGTCTGTTACGAGACAGGCGCCTTCAAATCCCAATCCAGACGGCGGTAAACCAAACTTAGAGCGGTTCGATTTCCTAATTATAGGAAAGTGCTCTAGCATATCCTCAGATATAATTCCATCTAGCCCTGAGATCTGAACTTGATTTTCTTCATCTGAAGTTATTTCAGCTTCATTGTGTACAGTATCATCCTTTTGAATGAAATGACCCTTTGACCCCTTGTTGACATCACTTGACACCTCTTGAGCAGTAGGTAGTTCAGCTTCAAATTTAAAATCGAAATATTCCATTCCATACGTAATACCGAAATGCTACCAGTCCTACTGGACCCGCCGTCGTCAGGCATCGAGCCTATAAAGTTCTTATTAAATTCAACATCTATAAATATTTTGACCATTCCTGTTTTAGGGTCCATTGTTCTGTGGGCGGTCCCCCCTTCGTATCCAACCAGTAATTCCTTCCTCAACTCGGAGGGAAAACTTGCCTTTGTGGTTCGATGTAGGAATATGTATAAAGGCCCTAGAACCAAACACCTTTAGTTTTCGAAGGTCCGGCGGATGCCCATAAATTATTTCGTAGGGGGTGGCACGGCCTCCACTACTGTACGTATATAAACGTTTTCTAAAATATTTGGCAGTATTTACTGCCCCGGCCCAGCATCGTTCCCTATTTTCCCGTATATATTCATTACCACAGTTCGAGCCATATCAGGGAGAGTGCGATTTAAAAAGTTCGGCACGACCATTAGGTTCTGGGGAGTAGGGTGTCGTTAGCTCACATATTATTCCCTCGTTAGCTCACATATTATTCCCTCGTTAGCTCACATATTATTCCCTCGTTAGCTCATATATTATTCCCTCGTTAGCTCACATATTATTCCCCGATTTTGTAACCACGATTTTAGAACAGTACAGACGTATTCACAACTACCGTCTGAACGCAGCCACTTGACTTCCTCTCGGTTCAGCACTGTTATTGGTTTCACCCTTCTGTTGAACAGATTGCCCAATTTGACGATCATTCCTTTCAATAAATGAGCCACTTGTTTCTTCCTTTCCATAAATCTTACCATAGAAAATGAGCTGTACCCATCAATTTAAGTGACAAAATATTGTAAGTTTTCGAAACATCTTACTCGAACAGGTCCAACCAGGTCTGAATGAACACGATGTAGTGGATTTGATGCCTTTTGAAAATCTTGAACAGATTTCTTGGATGTTGTTCGGATTTAGCTACCTTACATGCCTCACATACACTTTCTAAACGAGGCCATTTTTCAAAGTCATTCCTTTTGATAATGGAATTGATCGCTCCATAGTAGTATCGCTAGCATGGCCAAGTCTTCTAGGCCATAGTCCTTAGCTTAGCACTCATAAACTCCTTTGACTACATGGGCTTCAAATTCGGCATTCTTATCAACAGATATTACCGCTTTATAGAGTCTATTTCTGTTCTCCTTAACAACCAACTTTGCCCCATTGGTGACTTGTGCTGTACAGTGCACACGCCTTCGATTGAATTTTTCTCATCACTTTCGAAAACATTTTCAAATCCCTTCTAACGGATTTTTGATACTGAGAGTAGGTTATACAAAAACTGAGGAGCATATATTTGAAAAAAGTTTTGATACTGAGAGTAGTTTATAACAAAACTGAGGAGCTTATATTTGAAAAAACATTTGCACCCGACGACTTCCTATGATAGCTGATACATTAACAGTACCCACTCCTTCCGTCCCCAGTGTTTCCTTATTGCCCACTTGTATGAATCCTGTTTTTGTTTTGAAGGATTTAAAATTAGACATATTTTCGGTGAGGTGAGAAGTGCACCCTGAGTCTGTCATCCATTTAGATGATTTATCCATATCCTCCCGCATTACCACTGAGTTCGGAATATTACCAACAGTAGGATCAAATAACGTAAGCATTGCTTCTTTCGTCTCCTCTTTCTTACCTTGTTTTGAGCCTCTATATTGCAAAACGTACATATATCGTTCTTTAATTTTGACTAGCTAGCTACGAATTATCACATCATATATACTAAGCCCGCGCCTGGTAGTCAATAGGAATTAGCAGGTACACACAACTCAGAATCTTGAGGTGTCCAGCACTGCGTACTAATGAATTTGAATGCACGTATAAGAAGAGTAATTAACTTACTGTATATATCTGTAAACAACGCTTACGAACTTCTGTTGCGTTCGGTCGCACCTACAGCTAATTTCTAATTGTTTCACCGTAAACAACCCCATTCATTCCCATTTGAAACATACACACGCAAGAAAGAGAGGGATATATATATATCAAGAGAGACAAGTTACCAGTTTATTGGTCTGGTTCTCTGGAAACACTCGCTGCTGATTATATACATCAGAAATGGAAAGGAAAACTCAGTCACCTTCGTGCTCACGCATAGAGAAACTTTGTTATATTTGGAAGTGGCACCGCGGTGTTTCTTAATACTGTATTCCTCACCTGACAACGTCATTACGGTACTTACTGCGATCAAAACGATATCCTCCTCTCCCCTGTCGGGATTGATACCAATGGCGCCTCCGGCGACGACGGTCAGGGTTCTTTCCGCCGCCTTGCTTCCTTCGCTGCTTCCCGCCGCGGTTCGTCCCCTCAACCGGAGCTTCGCGACTTCGTTCCCCATTTTGGACTTTGTTACCCGTTTTGCGTTTAGTCTCCAAGTGATGTAGGCGCGACAGGTTTCCACCTGCCGCCCGCATTCGTAGGTAATTTCTGCATGCCCTCTGCACGCTTCTGTGCTATACTGTACAACTCGTAAAGAGTTACCATCTATCATTCCTCACATGCTTTCAAATGGTGCAAGAAGGTCTCTCTCTCTTTGAATAAAATGACCCTTTTACCCCTTGTTGTGATAGATGAGTAATACAAGTGTATGTGATTATCAGATTAAGTCTTGAGCTGGACAAGAAATGCATCATTGTATATATACTGTGTGAGCTGTACGTGATCTACTGAGTTGGATCACATCAACATTAGTTGTTATGAATATATATAAGCTAATACTAGACTAAGAACCAACAACAAAAAAAAGAAGTGATAATCTAGTAATCTAGTAGGTTATGGGCCCAGAGAACGTCATGAACAATATCATGTATACCATCGAGAAATTGACTGAGAGTAATTACGCCTCGTGGGCATTACAAATGAAGCTCGTACTGAGGGCTAGAGACCTATGGAGGTTTGTGGAAGGACGTTCCATTACCGAAATGGAGATTCAAGGTGAAGACTCTGATGAGGTTGTAGCCAAGAAAAAGGAGTACAGGTTGAAGCAGCAGTAGTTAGCTGAAATACTCTTGAATGTTGATGCTAAATTTCTACCATTCTTAGCAATGAAAGACGATCCCAAAGATGTGTGGGATGCTTTAGAGAACATGCAGAAGAGCAAGTCCTCTGCAAGTCAGTACAGCTTAAGGAGTAAGCTGTTTAAAATGAAGATGAAGGATGGAAAGTCAGTACGTTCGTTTATTGAGGATATATATCAAATTGAGAATAGACGCGCGATGAGCAATTATGTGATCCAGAAAGAAGATAAGAAGTCCGCTCTATATCAATGACTAGGCCCTTAATACGATATGATTAAAACGGTTTACTAAAAACACTGCTTACTTGACGTTTGAAGTAAGTGTGTCAAGATTAGAAATAAGGGAATAGGAACTCAAATCGCAAACAGAAACATAATGTAAGAAGGAGCAATGCTGCCTTTTACAGGGTCAGAAGGTGAACCATAAGGCTAACAGTAGAAGTAGCAAGAAGTTTAAAGGAAGCTGTTACGGGTGTGGCAAAGTCGGTCACAGATTTTCCAGTGTTTCTATAATCCAGAGTCGCCACAGTATAATGCTAAGTTGAAGGTATCTGACGAAGTTAAAGAGAAAATACAAAAGCTGAACAGTAAGTTCAAGAATAGAATAAAGGAAGATTCAGCATGTATAGCATTTGCGACTGGGATGAATGGTATGGAATCTGAGTGGTTCCTTGATAATTGTGCTACGCAGCACATGACAAACCGGCGTGACATACTATTCGACTATGAACTAAGAGAGATACATGACGAGGTCATGAACACGGCCGCTATAAATGGAAAAATGCCTATTAGAGGATATGGCTGGTAATGTTAAAGCAAGACATAGATGGGACTTGCAGAACGATTAAGCTTAAAAGAGTGGCCCATATCCCGACCATGCGAACGAGTCTAATGTCACAGACGTTGGCACAAAATGCAGGGATAAGGATTGAATACCCAGCAAAGTCTAATGCGATGAAGGCGTTCATAGGAGACGAGATCATCATGAAGGGTAATACAGAAGGCCATGGTATATGCCATTTGGTTGGCATGCGTGCATTAATATTTGATGGAAGCAATGAAGTTTTGTTAACCAAAGTGGGTGTGATGACTTGCAGTTGATGCACAGGCGAATGTGCCATGTCAAAAAGATGTTTTGAAAGAAATGATCCGAACGAATGCAGCACATGGACTGGATGCAGTAAAGAACAAAAGGCTGATAATAGTTGTCGAGAATGTAATGAGGGCAAGCAGATTGCCACACCACATCCATCTAGGGCCAAGAAAGCCGTGACGTTCTGGAGTTGGTACACTCAGATATAATAGGACCTACGAGAGTGGCTTCGATCAGTGGATCAAAGTATGTCCTAAGTTTTCTAGACGACGCTAGTGGGGCGTCCTGGATCAGATTTTTAAAGGATCGATCAAGTGTTCCAAGGGCACTTGAGCAATTAATTAATATGACAGAGAACCTAACTGGGAAGAAGGTAAGGCACATCAGGACTGATGGGGGAGTGAATATTTGTCCAATGATTTGCAAAACGAATTCGGAAAGCGAGGGATCTCACAACAAGTAACACCGCCGTATTCCCCTGAGTCTAACGGAAGAGCAGAGCGCTTAAACAGAACCCTGGTTGAGGGGGCAAGGAGTTTGCTGTCAGAACTAAGGACAATTAACAACGTAGAAGACTATGAGTTTCTATGGGCTGAGGCCGTCGCTACAATGAATTTTGTGAGAAACAGGACACTCAAAGTCTACTCATGGGTCTATGGGAATAAGACCCCTTTTGAAGTTGTACATGGCACAAAACCTGACCTTTCAAAACTAAGAGTATTTGGTTCTGCAGTTCAAGTTAAGAAGCCTGCAAAGTACAGAGAAGGAAAATTTGATTCCCTGACGTGGAACGGCATACATGTGGGATACAGTGAATCAGATGCGTACAGAATTTTTGTTCCTGATCTGCATAAGGTATAGTGTCAAGGGACGTAAGATTTATCAAGAAGATCCAGGACGGCCTGTATCTGAATCTAAGACTATTAGTACAAGCAGTCAGGATGATGTCGACGATGTGTGTAGTAATACAGATGATCCCACAGGTACAGAGAATGAAGAAACAACCAGGATTGGAAGAGCTTGTTAAGCAGAATGAACACCTGCTTACTCATGTACCAGAGAGACTTAAACGTGTCACCAAGCGTCCAGAGAGATACACATATGACAGCATGCTGGCATTCTTAACAGTACAGCAGCTTAATGATCAGTCCAATGAAAATGTACCTACATCCATAGAAGAAATAGAATCGTCCATGTACTCTAAGGAATGGACAGAAGCCATACGGACAGAGCTTGAATCCATATCAGAACATGGAGTATACAGAGTAAGTGAAGTTCCTAAGGGAAAGAAGTTATCAAATCGAAGTGGATTTTTGGTATCAAGAAAGATGCAGATGGTAAGATAGTAAGGCACAAAGCCAGACTGGTGGCAAAAGGTTTCACTCAAGTTCATGGAGTGGACTACTATATGAAGTGTTTGCACCTGTTACCAAGTTCTCTACAGTAAGGTTCCTATTGGGGCATGTCGCCGCACGTGACTTCGAACTAGAGCAATCGACATAAAGACAGCGTTCCTAAATGGAGAGCTGGAGGAGGAGCTCTACCTTGAACCACCACCACTACCAAAGAATTTGAAAGCGAGTTTAAATCTTTGACATGGCACGGCAAAGGGTGAGATTGTTAAAAACACTATACGGGTTAAAGCAGGCATCACGTGCATGGAGCGTGAAGTTTAGTAAGTTCATGGAGGGTATTGGTTTTATGCAGTCCGATGCGGACCCATGTTTATATAAGAAGTCATCAGGGGACATTTTTTTGTGGTCTTTTATGTTGATGATATATTGATCGCCGCCAAACGCAAGGAAACTTGTGAAGTTGTGAAGTCTATGATTCGAGGCAAGTTCGAAGTAAGGTGTCTTAAGAAGCAAATTATTTCCTTGGAGTGAACATACAAAGAGACAGGGAATCGAAAGTGGTACTCATTCATCAACAGGATACATCAGTAAGATACTGAAGAAGTTTAACATGGACGGCGCAAAGGAGTCAGTAACTCTATGGTATTGGGAGTATGAAGAACGGAGAAGAAACGCCCTGAATGCACCGTATAGAGAACTAGTGGGCTGTTAATGTATCAGCTGTCACAACCAGACCTGATATAATGTATGTAGTTGGCTTTGTCGAGACACTACAGTCATCCACAATGTCTCATTGGATGGCTGCCAAGAGAGTGCTGCGGTATTTGAAGAAAACATTAGTTACGCTATCAAGTATGGTGGTAGTAATGCACTCGTAATCAATGGATATACCGACTCCGACTGGGCAGGAGATCTATCTAGGAAATCTACAAGTGGATACGTATATTTTTAGCAGGTGTGCTTTTACTTGGAAGTCTAAGCTGCAGAATGTGGTCGCTGCATCAAGCACTGAAGCAGAGTATATTGGACAGGCATTAGCAGCAAGAGAAGCACTCTGGATTAGGAAGTTGTGCAATTTTTTTGAGATCGACATCAAGTCAGTGACGATATATGCTGATAACCAAATGGCTATTAAGTTAGCTAAGGAGGCCTCTTTACGGAAAAAAGTAAGGACATTGACGTTTTTACCATTTTGCTCGAGAACTATGTGAGCAAAGGAAAGATTGAGATCAACTATATCCCCACATCATCAATGCTAGCTAATTGCATGACCAAGTCACTTGAAAGAGTCAAACTGGAACGATGTGTTTCTGGTATGGGAATGGTGCAACATGAAAACTGAACCTGAGGGGGCATGATAGATGAGTCATACAAGTGTATGTAATTATCAGATTAAGTCAAGAAGTGGACAAGCAATGCCTAATTTTATTTTTACTGTGTTAGCTGTACGTGATCTACTGAGTTGTATCACATCAACATTAGTTGCTACGAATAGTATATAAGCTAGTACTAGACTAAGAACCAACAACAAAAAAAGAGAGGCAAGTTATAATCTAATAATCTAATAGTTGACATCAATTGAAACTTCTTGAGAAGTAGGTAGTTCAGCTTCAAATTTAAAATCGACAGCTTCCATTCCATACTTAATACCGAAATTCTACAGACCTACTGGACCGGCAGTCGTCAAGCATCGAGCCTATAACGCTCTTATTAAATTTAACATCTCTAAATATTTTGACCATTCCTGTTTTAGGGTCCACTATTCTGTGGGCGGTCCCTCGTTCGTGGCCAACCAGAATTATTTCTTCAGCTCGGGGAGGAAACTTGCCTTTGTGGTTCGATTTAGGAAGATGTATAAAGGCCCTAGAACCAGACACATCCGGTTTTCGAAGGTTCGGCGGATGTCCATAAATTATTTCATAGGGGTGGCACGACCTCCACTACTATACGTATTAAACGGTTTCTCAAGTAGTTGGCAGTATTTAATGCCTCAGCCCAGTATCTTTCCCTATTTTTCCCGGATGAATTCATTGTTATAGTTCGAGCCATATCAAGGAGCGTGCGATTTAAGAGTTTGGCACGACCATTAGATTCCGAGGAGTAGGGTTTCGTTAGCTCACGTATTATTCCCCGATTTTGAAACCGCGATTTTAGAACAGTACAGACTTATTCAACCCCACCTTCTGAACGCAGCCACTTGACTTCCTTTCGGTTCAGCACTGTTATTGGTTTCACCCTACTGTTGAACAGATTTCCCAGTTTGCCATATCCATATCCTCCCGCATTACCACTGAGTTTGGAATATTACCAGCAGTAGGATCAAATAACGTAAGCATTGCGCTTTGGCCTCCTCTTTATTACCATGTTTTGAGCCTCTATATTGTTTCTTGCTTGAAGAATTTTTATATCATCGTTTCTTATACATTGAACCGGTCGGATTATGATAGCACTTATCTGCAATATGGATACGTCTTCCGCAGTGTGAGCACAAAAAAGGACCCCTTTCTGGACATTTCCGCTTTGTTACTAGGTCTTGATTACATGGAACTTTGCACATTGGGGACTCGGCCACATCTAACTCTGCCACTGCCTGCCCGCACTTCTTTTGGGCCACTCTAATCACTTGAGCTGTGACATAAAAATCCGATGTGACTCCTCGTAAAAGTGCCCTTTTCTTCCCAGTTGGGGACAAACTGTGGCCAATTTTTTCAGTTCATTCAAAAGGATCTCAATTCTATTGGCATATTCAATAATTGACTCAGACGGATCCATTGATCCATCTTGTAGTGCTGATAGCTTAGCATCGATAGAGGCTTACGACACCATGTGGTAAGTCTTATGAAGCGTCTCCCAAATTAACTTTGGACCTCGAAACCTTAGCACAGATGCCTTATATGACGGACTAATGGGCATAATTATGTATGACAAGGCAGAGTCCCTTTTTCTTCCTTCTATTTCGGGGCGCTGGTCTAATTCAGCGGACATTGAATCGTTTGAAGAATCCACAACGTACTTCCATAGTCCTTTTCCTCGGAGGAAAATCTCCATTTCGTTGGCCCATAAGTAGTAATTATTGGCATTTAGAGGTTCAATACCCAAACTCGTAATGTCCAACTTTGTCTTCAGACATTTTTCGAACTTATCTTTCGAGCGAACAAAGAGACTCGCCGTAGTACATGAGACTTTGAGGTAGGTAGATTTTGGACAAGCGTAACTTGAACCGGGATTTGTTGAATTGTTTCTGGGCCCATAACCTGTCGCACAGCGGTTATGGTTATCGTCCGTAGGTTGTTGCACTTTATCACCAAGGTCTTGGCTATCGCAGACCATTATATACAAGATAGATAAGAGTATCCTAACAGAGTGTGATCCAAAGACCAACTCAGCTAACGCACTAGAATACAAATGCATAGTGCTGAATTTTGTTACAGCACATAGACTACAACTGCACGTTGATTTAGTATTACCTTTGTACTGTAAAAATCATATGTAATATTTTGCACGTGAAAGATCGGCACACATTGCAGATACCACATCACAAATTGTACCCTGTATCCTGAAAAATGGTCAGAGGCATAAAGCTCTCGGTGTTTTGCCCTTGGAAGAACATTCGACCTATCCTAAAGCTTTCCACACAATCACGATTGACCATGGTTTGAACGCGCAAGTTTCTAACGCTCTCAACCTGCGCCCCATGGAGCCGAACCCGTCTTCGAAGAATAAAACACTGAAACATTCCCATTCGCAGTAACATATTGCAAAACGTACATATGTCTTTTTTTAATTTTGACTAGCTAGCTACGAAGTATCACATCATATAGAGTAAAACCGCGCCTGGTAATCAATAGGAATTAGCAGGTACACACAATTCAGAATCTTGAGGTATCCAGCACCGCGTACAAATCCATTTGGATGCGCATATAAGAAGAGTAATTACCTTACTGTATACATCTGTAAACAACGCTTACGAACTTCTGTTGCGTTCGGTCGCACCTACAGCTAATTACTAATTGTTTCACCATAAACAACCCCATTCATTCCCATTTGAAACATACACACGCAAGAAAGAGAGGGATATATATATATCAAGAGAGACGAGTTACCAGTTTATTGGTCTGGTTCTCTGGAAACACTCGCTGCTGATTATATACATCAGAAATGGAAAGGCAAACTCAGTCACCTTCGTGCTCACGCATAGAGAAACTTTGTTATATTTGGAAGTGGCACCGCGGTGTTTCTTAATACTGTATTCCTCACCTGACAACGTCATTACGGTACTTACTGCGACCAAAACGATATCCTCCTCTCCCCTGTCTGGATTGATACCAATGGCGCCTCCGGCGACGACGGTCAGGGTTCTTTCCGCCGCCTTGCTTCCTTCGCTGCTTCCCGCCGCGGTTCGTCCCCTCAACAGGAGCTTCGCGACTTTGTTACCCGTTTTGGACTTTTGTTACCCGTTTTGGACTTTGTTACCCGTTCTGGACTTCGTTACCCGTTTTGCGTTTAGTCTCCAAGTGATGTAGGCGCGACAGGTTTCTACCTGCCGCCCGCATTCGTAGTTAATTTCTGCATACCCTATGCACGCTTCTGTGCTATACTGTACAACTCGTAAAGAGTTACCATCTATCATTCCTCACATGCTTTCAAATGGTGCAAGAAGGTCTCTCTCTTTTCTTTCTCTGTTGGACCCATTTTAATTAAATATTTTACAGTCAGTAAAGAAGCCGCGCGACATCCAGTCATCGAGCCGCGAGAAGGGGTCCACCGCACAGGACCTGATATTCGCGCAATGGGACGAACCGGCAGAACAGACTTCTTCGACGTCACTTTTGTCAACCCACTAGCGCCTTCGAACAGGAGAGTGAGGACATTCAACCCACTCACCTCGCTTAACGCCGCAAGAACGGCGAAACACAGAAGATACGAGTCCTTTATCGCGTCTTCCGCCGGAAGTAGGCTAGTGCCCGTCCCTATCTCCACCCTCGGGGATGGCACCCGGACGCCCACGCGTTGCTAACCGACGTCGCACACAACGTCGCTACGAGGGCAAGGGAGACCTACGCAAAGGTCAAAGAAATATTAACACAGCGTCATGCCGCAGCAGCAGTAATGTCCAATGCAGCGTGCCTGTTGGCCGGCCTCCCGTCAGTTTTCTAGCGTTTTGACAAGTTCCCGCCAACCCTTTACATTGCAAGCCTTTACCATCACGACATCCCTTAGGGAACAGCTGACCATATTTTTCATGCATTAAAAACACCCCAAAATTTCCCCCTGTAAAGAAGTTCGCCAACGCAGGTATCCGCTCATAACTTCGGAGCCCTTTACCGCTTCAGAATGTCTTGATCACGAGGAAGCAGATTCCCGGGACGAAATGAAGGAGCGAAACAGTGGATTCATCATCTTGTCAGTGGATGGTTGAAAGGACAAGCTTTCATGTCAACCGGCTCCAGGCCTGGTGTAGAGACTCTGAGTCGACGTTATTGCTTGTTCTAGGAAGGCGCACTGTACCAGACGCTGGACGACTTTCGAGGTACAGTAACTACACTGAACCAATCACACTGTCCGCGTAGCGGGGAGGTTGACTGGCGGTTATTGCGAACAGTAATCACATTGTAGTCCTAAATGGCATCCATTGATTGGTCACACTGTACAATTATATGCAATACATTTGCATGGAAATTACAGTGCACGAAAGAACTATGGCGCACCCCCATTTTTGACTATAAAAACAAAACAAAACCTTAAAATT
Organism: Kappaphycus alvarezii; assembly: GCA_002205965.3. NCBI lineage: Eukaryota > Rhodophyta > Florideophyceae > Gigartinales > Solieriaceae > Kappaphycus > Kappaphycus alvarezii. The sequence goes on from NADL03000795.1 coordinate 134,401, forward strand.
AAAAATAAATCTTACCAGTCGCTTTATCACGGCAGTTAACATAAAAGGGCGAACTATCAAAGTGAAACGGATAATTTTCGAGATTTTACAGTACAAAGGTTAACATACTGTACTGCACTGTGGGGCTCCTCATGGAAATGTTGGGGATGGTACTCACTGCATACTGTGTGTATGTACAGTACAGTACAGTACAGTACAGTATATACTGTAGTACAGTACAGTACAGTACAGTACAGTATGTACTGTAGTGCACTGTGCAGAAGACTGCTGTACAGTATGTTAATGTGCTCCATAATTTTTTCACCCCCCGAGGTAGCCTTTGTACTGTAAAATCTCGAAAATTATCCGTTTCACTTTGATGTATAATCATCTTTACAGTACTTCATGTATTATAAAAGGCGTACAAGCCTAGCTGACAGTGTAAGCTAAGATAGTTGAAGTTTGTCGCTGCCCAGCTTGGGAGTACGCGCTAGGATCGATTTTGCGAAGGTAGACCATATGGTCGGCGAGATTCGTTGGCGCAGGTGGTCTAGGGCCGCCGCTGGTGTACAGAACAGTCGTCGCGATATCAATTTCGCATGGGTCTCAATCACTCCAAGGGTTGACTTACAGGGCGCGGCGAAGAGTCGAAAGCTATCGGAACAAAGTGAAAACCGAGCATTGGAAAAGTAGCGTCCGGGGTCAGGTTAAACGCAGCTCTCACTGAGCGGTCGAAGGTCTTCACCTTGTCAACGTAGCCCGATTCGGCTGCCCGCAAGGTGCCAATGCAGCTTGTTTGAGGTAAGATCGGGCCATGGGATTGCGAATGGTGCCATCATACGCGATTTGCGTCGGCGCATCGAGCGTGTCAGTAGGTTCCGGTCCACATTGGACGAGGATGTCGGCTGGCCGGAGGTCTGTACCCGGCACAAGGTTGGGAACTTCTTGTCTGTGAGCAAGACCGGCAGGTCGGAACATGTCGGTCGTAAGGAGGTGCCATAGTCGTCTCATACCCCGTTGGCATGGCGTCGAAGGCCTTTTTCGCAACTGGGCGAGCGAGTTGCCCTTGCCCGAACCGCTGCCTTGAGTCGATAGGCGTGAACTAGACAACCCTCTCGGGTGCCACTTGTGTCTTCCACCCGTTGTGCGCCTGTACTGCGGATTTGCATGATTGGACAGCAGTGTTCATTAGCACAGTGAGAAGGGTAGAGCACAAGGCACGCGTGAGGGGTACGGAGGAAAGGAAGGCAGCCGCCGCAGTGAGCTTAGCGGAGCAGAGCTCGATGCCAAATGTTGGCTTGCGGGGCCCAAAGGGCGCAGTGGTAGTTGTAATTCCCGAAAAGTCGGCGTCCAGAACCCCGCCCATCAACCGCCGCAGCCTGTCTTCAACAGCGATGTCGAATTCAGTTGCTCCCTTACGAGTTGAATGAGGGGAAACTACACGTAAGAGATCGTTGATTCCGACATACACCAAAGCAGGTCAGCAGTAGGTGGAGAGCCACCTGAGTGTCCTCCAGGGTCAACAGGGATTTGAGTAGAGGCTGTAATGAAGTGACGTGCTTTGAGATTTCGAGCTCCATAAATAGGTCCGACCCTATGGGTGCGCGGAGCACTGTTGTCCCGGCGTTATAGTTGTGGCGAAGCTCGCACGGAAGGGACTGCTGAACAGGTGGGGGGCGGTTGGCCACCAGACGGCACACTTATCCATGCGCAGGTGTAAACCCAAACTGCGCACCTCCGGAACGAGAGGGAACTTAGTGCCGTTCGAATGGCTTCGTGGGTACCACTATGTACCCATCGTCCAAGTACCACAGCTGAAGGAGTACAGAAGGCCTGCCTGTGGTATCGCCCACATTTTCCAGGCGGGTTTTCAGTTCCCGCGTCACTTTTTGCAGCACAAGGGAGAATAAAAGTGGACCCAGAGGATCCCTTGCTGCACGCCTACCACGCTCCGGAGCATTATCCCCACACCACAGATGACCCGGGTTTACCGCGTACGTGTAATTGACCCAAGGTAAGAGCTCTGGGAACCTCTGCTCGACCTCCTTCAAAAACGCACTCGGCTGACCAGGGAATGCGTTTTGAAGGTCAACGGTTAACAGTGCATACTCTGCCGATTCGCCATGCTCCTCATAAAGTCGCCGTACAGCGTGGACAACTGCCTCAGATCCTCCTGACGTTGCTACTCCCAACTGTAGTGGCTGAAAGTATTCGGAAGCCTTCTCGGAAATGCGAGTCAGCAAACATCTCCCACCAAGGCGACGTAAGGTCTCCCACGGCGATCGGTCTGATTCCCGTCGGTTTTAGGAGTGCCGTAAGCGGCGCACCTGCGATCCATGCCGATATAGCCGCAGGGCCTTCCCGTTGGCTAGCAAGTTGACCACACTAGTTAGAGCAGCTAGCAAGCTTCGTCCACCATTGACAACTGGTGGGACCTGTAAAAGCTCAACAAGGTGGTTTGGCGGAGTCCGGATCTCCCTGCGGCGCTACCCCTTGGAAAGCTCCGAACGCAATGAGGACAAGTTTTGGAGTGAAGGTTAGCTTGGGTAAATAGGGTGGTTTACTTGAGTGGGTTGGTATAGGTTGGTCTAAGGAAAAGGAACTCATCCACCAGTACTGCATCACCAGCAAGGTGAAGTATAGACACTGTACAGACAAATCCATGGCTATCCCTGTGCTCGTAATAACCTCACCCGCGCACCCATTTTACACACATTCAGAAGGCCTGCCCATGGACACCTTCGGGGTTGAATATAACAGGGGCGGTTTCCGTAGAAGATTGGGGCTGCTTATCACCGACTGGCGACGAGCGAGAGGGTTTCGGTAGACACGGAGGGTTCACCGAAGACTTGTTAGTCTTGGGTACTGAACGGAGTGCGGAGGACAAGTAAAGCAAAAGAGGGAAGAGGCAGAAAAATTCCACCGAAAATACCCTGCAGAACAGACACCCCCGGCTTGAAAAGAAAGCTCCTTCGCCTGCCATTAAGAACCTTGCAGACGGATGCGACGGCGACAAGCTGCACCGCGAACGGGCGACCTTGACGAAAACCATGCAGCGTCGCTTTACAGGGGGGAAGTTGGGGAGTTTTTGATCCATGAAAAATGAGGTCAGCTGTTCCCTGAGGGATGTCGTGATATGGGTAAAAGCTTACAATGTAAAGGATTGGCGGGAAGCCGTCAAAACGCTAGAAAACTGACTGGAAGTCAGCCACGCTTTACAGCGCCGTTCGAAAAGCAACGCCATCTTTGCGCGCCATTTCCGGTTCGTCCAACGTGCTCCGGGCGCGAGAAGTGGGGGTACTGTCGACAAGGATATTGACGAGATCGGTGCAGCGAGTGCGAAAAAGGGGGAAAGGGTTGAGTGCCTTGCTCTTGGAAGATATATCCGATTTATCCCATTGATTTCCAGACAATCACAATTGACTCAAAAAGGTATGCCGACACAGTAACGGGGAAGGAAAAGTGCGCAGAGTCGCGTCATGTCGATCTGCAGGGGAAACGGACTGGACGGGAGGAAGTGGGCGCGCCCGCACCCGACGACATGTCGCACGGGGCGGGCGCCGAAAGCGGCGAAATGTTAACCAAGCTCTGCAGTGGTTAGGTTGAGTGATGAAGGTAGGGATGGGGTGAAAGAAACGAAATGCTGAAGTAGCTTTGCTCGAAGTCCTGTAGTTTACTGTACTGCGAGTGGAACATAGGAGGACTACTGTACTGTACTAGGAAGTACTGTACAGTACTGTACAGCACCACAGTAAAAAGTTCAAACTTTATGGCATTAGCACCGTACTGTACAGTATACTGTAACAGGAGTCCGCTGCAGGATCCGACTATGTTGCTAGCTAAGGGCCAACAGGATGGTCCACGTCGTCCACGTACAGCGACATGCGCGAAAAAATAGCTTGCGCAACTGGCGACCAGATAGTGCAACTGATGCGGCGCAACAAGAGCGTGCGGATCTCTCCAACAGAGCTGCTGAACTTCTCCGCGATACGCGGCAGGAGACTCTCTATGAAGAGGAAGGTGGCGGGAGAGGCGACCCCAGAGAATCGAACGCCAGCGGTTGGAACTCGAAATTGAGGGCCTGTGTCGGGTTGTCTGAGGGCGGTGGCAGACACCGCGAAAGTTTTCGCTCCAGGTCCGTCACCTTGTTGCGGTGAGCGATGACAGGGGCACCGCTCATTTCGCGGGTGGCCTTCGATCTTACGTTGTCCTTGAACGGAGAGACGACGGTGACATTGCCGGCAATGGGGCGGACCGCGTTGTCGTCGGGGGCAAGCGGTGGGTGGACAAGGATGTCAGCGGGTTGTAGTTCAGTTCCTGGGACGAGGAGTGGGACCTCCAACTGGCAGTCTAAGCCTGCGGCGCGGGCGATACGGCCGGCGATGATGTTGCGTAGCGAGTCATGCCGGTGTTTGCCACCGAATCCAGAGGGGCACAGGTCGACTGCGTGATCTCCCAAGCTGTCCATCGGGCGTTTACAATGCTCGCAGTTCAGAGGAAGCGAGTCGCCATAAACAGACAGCCCGAGGAAGCGTCGTATCATGATCCTCCAATGTACGGCAGATACTTCCGTGTCGCGCGGAGGGATGTGCGAGCAAGAAGGCGGCACCAGGGCCTTTACGGAATGCGAGGCCGCGTATCGGGTCCCGCGCTGCGGCGGCGGTGTGGTCGTCGGGATTCGGGCAACGAACCCATACATCGTCGGCCCAGTGTACCTTGGCCCGAGCCTCCTGCTGCACACCCTTTAGGTAGGTTTGGGCGGGGGTGTGGCTGCAGAAAGGGGAAGCGGGTCAAAGGAGTCCTGGTCGACGGAATATGGAAGGCCGGGATGCGGAGCACAAACTCGCGCATAGGGATGGCGGCTTGGCGAAGGAAAAAATTCTTGTCGTGGCGGCAGCGGGTTCCAGTGAGGGCGGTGGAGCGCGGTACGATGTGAGTCCCAGTCCTGACGCGAGCAGGTGCCGCGTCAATGAGGCTTGAGGCAACAGCACCATGAAGGAATGGCTCGAGTAGCGTGAAGCCGAGGCCACCATGTCGGAAGGCCAGGTAGCCTGGGACCACGCTTTATCGGTTAGCGTGACTCCATGAAGCTCCGAGAAAAACGAACGTTGCTGGGTGTCGAAAGTCTCGGCAGCCGGACGGGCGTCATTCGGGTTAGCGAGCTTGAAGGCGTGCTCCACAAGGCAGGCCGATGCGCACAGGCAGTGCATGTGGTAGCGGGTCCGCGGTCGTCGACCTTGAGCAGCAACGCGAAGGTGCGGCGGCAGCTATCGGTCTTGCCCTGCAGGAACGATTGAGTGAACCGGCGGTTGCCTATTGGAGCTCCCAATAGTTCAAACCCGTCGGAGGAGCACTCTGCAAGGCGGAACTCGCGGAGGAACGCCTTGCGTTCTGGCCGCAGGACAGTTGGCCAGAAGACGCGTGTTTTGGCAGCGTGGAGGTGCAGGCCGTATGCAGGTCCCTCGTCACGGAGTAAGCGGAGCGCTTTTCGGAGCTCGGGGAGAGACCCCATCAGCGTCCCGTCGTCGTGATACCAGTGGTTCATGACTACACCTGTCTCTGCGGCGATCCGGCGGATGAGCGGCTGGATCGTTAAGGAGAACAGGAGCATGCTGGCCGGGTCGCCTTGTTGGGTCCCCTGTGCACTTGGTATTGTTGTTTTGTGACGGTTCGGCACAATCAGTTGCGGCCGTGCGGCCGTATATCATGTTAACGAACCGGGCAAGGCCCGATGCTAGCGAGGGCAATCGGTCCAACATTGACTGGCGATCAACGAGGTTGAAGGCGTTGTGCGCGTCAACGAGGACCGTGGTGGTGTCGCAGCGGCGGGAGACCCGGCGGAGCAGCGTGCGATTGTCGTGGACGATTGCGTCCATTCCAGACCTGACCCCGTTTGCCATTTGGAACGGGGCTAGGAAGGCGCGAGTATCGTCGATTGCAGCTGGGAGCAGCGTCTTTGTGACCAGACGACGGAGTACCGACCCGACGGCGATGGGCCGGATCTTTCCAGGCTTTGGCTGGATGGGCAGCAGCGTAGCGGCAGCTACAGGCGGCAGGACAGAGCACGGCAGGTCGCCTTTGGCGATCCGCGTGACGAGCTGGGTGAGGACCTCCGTGCCCGTGACTCCGGCTTCTGGGCTGATTGATGTCTTGACTAGGAGATGAAACCAACTCTACGGCGTGCGGTCAGGGCCAGCAGACGTATCACGAGAGATACGGCGGACTGCTAACTCGACGACGGCATCCGGTGTGACAGCTGGAGGAGGTGGGAGGCTGTCAGCCGGCAGCGGTGCGATAGGGCACCACGGCTTTGGGTGTACGGTGCGAAGCGATTGTATGGTCCGCGGGTCGTTGACATCCGCCAGCGATGTGTTGTGAAGGGACCGCATAGCCTTGGCGTAGCGGGCATCGGCACACAGCATTTGGGCGCGGCGTGCTCGGCGCATACTGCTGGAAGGGGAGGCCAGTAAGCAAACAAGCCTCATTGGGAGGTTACTGCCAATGCCAATTATCGTTACGATCGTCTACTCGACAGTTATATGTACTTTCATTAGATCTTTCGAAAGACATTTCAAAAAAACGTTTAGACAAAAAAACCTCTCATGTTTGTACAGTACCTATCAAATTTTTAGTTGAAATTTTACCACCCGACCCAAGAGGTGTGTCTAATTTAGGGGATTTTATTTCGAAGACTGCTTCTTTCCAATTGGACTGGTTTTAGTTCAATTCCAAACCTGCACTTCTCGAAGCTAGCGGTGGTAGTAGATACTGAACGCATTAAACTTCTTTCAGTGACGCTAAAGCCTAATTTCCCGTGTCTATTCAAAGAAAGAACGCATTAAACTTCTTTCAGTGAGGCTAAAGCCTAATTTCCCGTGTCTATTCAAAGAAAGAAGTTTAATGCGTTCAGTATCACCATGAAATGTGACGGTGTGCTCAATTGAGTACAAATTTTTTTGCTAGCGGAAAAACTTAAAATTTCAATAAATATTACTTTGAAATCATGAATAATGAAAAAATTTTAATTAGTCGTATCTGGTCAGCGTACAGTAGCGTGTGTGTGTAATCTTTACGGGATGTGGAAAGAGCATGTGGGAGAACATGCTGAGGGGGATTACAGAGAAATTAACATGCATAGGGGGATGAGAGAGAAACTAATCGGAAATGCATCTGGTAAGAATTTGACGAGCTTGTAACCCATGCAAGCAGAACACAGTAGCAGAAATTCTTTGCTCTGTGCAAGGTCAATAAAGTCATGGATCACTCAATTGCGTACATTTGTCGATTGGACACTAGATCTCTCACCCCAAAGAGATCTGTTCAGACTCCCCGGAAGGGAAAACGTGTTTAATTATACTATTCAGAGATCAGCAACTACTTCAAGATAAATTCCGCTTCCACATACAGTATCTTCGAAATGAACAACGGGCGTCCCTCGAATTACAACAAGCTCGCAAAGGTTTTCAATGCTGCTTGGATGTTCATTCGACAAAAGGTTCATTTTCTTCATAGACGCGAGGAATGCAACGAAAACACTTTCCAATAACAACCCCTGCGCTCAATCTTTCAGTTAATACTGATCCCTCTCTTTCAATTGGTCTCTTCTTGGGATGACATTGATCACATCCCTCGCCCTGCCGCCCTCTTAATCTGATTCACTTAAGCCACTTAAACTCTTGACCACACTTTCCTCTCCATCTTCACACTCTGCCCTGCATCGCTACCCTCTCAAGCTACTTGCCAACGATGCCAGGCTTTGCATATCTAGCCATGTTCCTGTTTCCTTTTCTTCTCTTCCTTTCTGACATATTCCTCTCGTCACAGGCAGCTCCCGCTACGCGTCCTTCGCCCAGACCCAGGTCATCCCCGCCACTATTTACTCTACCCGAGGCCATCAAAAAGATACATCTTAACATCGGGGCCAATCTCACCCCACTTCGTCCCCAAAAGACGATCCGTCCGCGCAGTCATCGTTATCGAGCCAAACATTGCCATCGCACACTATCTTCGAGAGGAATATCAGAAGAAGCGATACGTGAATCGTTTCTACGTCATCAACTGCGCTATCGCTGGGGCTCCGCTGGCTGGCCATTTTGCCCCGTTTCATCATTATAATAAAGATGCAATGTCTTCCAGCCTATCAAAGGCCCTCCAGCCTGGTGGTAAGACACCCAGTTTCGCAAACAGGGATGATTTTAAACCCAGCGAGCACTACGGACCGGGTCCAGGGGGTATAGACTTTGTTCCAGTGCTAAGTTTGGAGGCCTTTTTGGCAGCAGTTCCAACGGATGTAACAATTGACTATCTCAAGATTGATACGCAAGGGTACGATCTGGATGTTATTCAGAGTGCATCGCGAACCAGTTTGGAAAGGGTGGGTAAAATTATGACAGAGACTTACCTTCCGGGGATGGAAAAGAATCGCTATGAAAATGTACTGAATGACTTGTACAGGGATTGGGTCCCGTATATGCAAAAGATAGGATTCGCTCTGACAAACCCTCCGAAAAGGAACGGCGGCGAGTATGACGCTATTTGGGTCAAAGCGCCAGTGGCGACGCAGAGCGTCAAGTAAGAATCTGAATCTCTATCATATACTTGAGATAGTTCTCCAATTTTTCAAGGTTTGAATTTATGACTACTCAATGACAGCGGATGACTCATTGCTCTTGTTGGTAGATCAATGCTCCACTTATTGCAATCAGCAAAGTAAATGCTACAATACAGTACGAAACTTGATTTCCTGCTATACCTGCAAATTGCTGATATTTTAGGTGCGCGGCAACTGTATACAGGCTTTCGAATTAGTATTTTTTACAGCAATATTCCTCAGATTAGGGTATTCGCATTAGCAAAAGAGGCAAACACATGATTCGAAAAACAAATACCCATTTGGTTAGAAGTAAACACGGATGGCATAACCTGAAAATATGACACCAAGAGAGACAGCAGCACCGTAGCACTAGGGTTTAACACGATGTTCAAAGAAGTATGAAACTAAGATAGTTTACGTTACTATTGAGATTGGGAGAAAAGGTTTGGGTGTTTTACTCTTGGAAGACTTATCCGATCTATCCCATGGTTTTCCAGACAACCACAATCGACTCAAAGAGGGTATACCGACACAGCAATGGGAAGGAACTTGAGATTGAGATTCCTCTGCGCTTTGCTCCCGTCTAATTTAAGCAATGAGTAAATACTGCATCCTCGCGCAAATATCTTTACCATTTGAGATGTATAATGTTGCCTGATGCTTCATCTACAGTACAGTGACAACTATTGTGCGTCTTATGTGGTAGGAAAGACATCGTAAGTTTCGAATGGGGAGAAAAGATTTAATGCTTAACTGCAAATAGGTTAATAAACAGGGCAAATATTGATCGCCATTATCAACATTTTCATTGTAGATCCTGCCACATGGTTTGAATGCACATTCACAGGACTCATACTGTAACCGTTGCACCATTTGCAAACCACCCCCATTAACCTCAAAATAATTCATGGCACCCAACAACCACCTCATGTAATCTGAACGTTATATGCAGTCATCACACCCGCTGTCATCTACTGAAATCTCCGCATAACCATGGACCTATAGCGAACAAACTGTAGCTCGAAGAATGAGCACTAAAAAGATGAGGACTTCTCCATGCCATTTTTCTAAACTTTCCATTACTGACGTAGATATCTACCCTTTTTACTCAAATAGTACTTCCACCATACGAACGAGGCCTTATCCAGAAATAATCCAGACAGTGTGTCAGAATCTAAGAGCGTAGTAATTTGATGAAACGACTTGTGTACTGAATTTGTTTCCACCATTTTGTTATCTGTATTATCAATATCCCTTTAAGATTTCATTGTCTTATTTCTTCATGTCCTGCTAGCACCCATCAGGCACAACAATAGATGACTTACACTAATCCTTTTAGTTTTCAGGATATTTAAATGTCGTGTTGGAGTTGTCTTGTAGTGACAGACAGCTGGAGATTCTTAGCCCTACTAGACTATGTTTCCGCTCCTGGTATAGATTCAACTAGGGATCAACGCAGCGCGTCATCATTGAGAAAGAATGGACAACATCATGAAGGAATCTTAGTGAAATCAATTACGCGATTGGGAATAACCTGGGGTTTATTTTCTGCGCAAAGTGCTGATCGACACCAGTCAAATTGCATGATCGAATCGTAAATGTTATCAATATCTGCTCAACAAACTTGTACGGCGAACTATCTGAGACACAATCAACGAAACGAGCAGAAAACAGACAAAAAAATTTACAACAATCCCATGGAGCTGGAGCGATTCGTATTCCTTCATTTTACAAGTTCACAACTGATATTATGCTTTCCAGTGAGTCCTTTGGTTCCGTTTGGGATAATCATTTAAGGTTTCAATATGTTGTTTGTTCATACTGTATACAGGAGAGACTTAAGTTTACGTCAGCGCTGCATATCGGAATAGAAGCCGCAGTTGTACCTGCAATGTTACAAAGATAGTATCTGCATCAAACACCGTACCGTCCTCCAAATAAGTAGCTCACACAGGAACCAATTTATGTTTTCGCTTGAGTTAATGAAACTATAGAGCTAACTCAACATCAATCAGGATTCGAAACTATTCATTCTGTAAGCTCATGCAGAAATGGGTTATTTTCCCTCCGCTTTGAGGTATCAGCAATCTCTTAGCAACTCAATTGAATACTCGCACGAATCCAACCCCACTTATTTCCTTAATGCAACAAAGTACTTATCCGATCTCATGTGACACGCAAGAAGTGACACCGTGGATCAAACGAAAGATCACTGACAATGCGCTCTGCTGGTAGCTTGAAGCCATGGAACCTTGCCCAATAATGGCCATTCGCATACTTATCTCTCTAGGAAAATGCATGAGAACAGGATGTACGTACTCAGCTAGTTGTTATATAAGCTTGCACCTAACACACCCCCACTCCCTACCATCACGCCCATCAACTCCCACAAACATTTACTTGTCAAGGATCGTAGGATCACCTGAGCAAAAGAGTTGCAATCACCATCATGGCTCGTCTCACTCTGCTTCTCACTATCGTCCTTTTCTTCCTCGCTTCTTTGCCGTTTCCATCCCATATGAGGAGCTCGAGAAGGGGACTTTCGCCAATGGAGATCTAATAGAGGATGATGATCTAATGGAGGATAGCGTGCACCTTCGGTGGAAGTACTGTGGCCCTTGCGGGGGTCTTGGCCGTGCCGCGTGGGAATGCAGAGCCAAGATGACTGATAACAACAACTGTATCGTTCAGGGTTGCCGAAGGGGAATCAGACGTGGCTTCTGTTGCTGTTGCCGCCCTGTTATAAGATGAAAGTGTGGACCAGGTTTGGAATGCGGTGGATAGCTAGGGAAGGGCAGTGCTAGAAGTACGCAATACCATTGCACCTCATGCGTGAGGAATGGCCCAAGAAATACAACTGGACACCAATTTCGTCCTTCCACGTTGCCAGAAATCAGTCCCCCGTCACTCCTGTTCCCTTTGCATCTGCCGTTATTAAAGTCTCCCTTCCCGTGGTTACAAATAACCTTTACTACAACTCTAAGACAGGAAAATCGATTTGTTTCTTTAATGTTTGAAAAGTTCGGTTCGGCTATCCCCTGGTGTATGCTAGACGTGTTCAGGATAATGGGTAATGTCATTCGTGGGCCTGAATGGCTGGCTCAAAGCCTGTCAGCAGGCATGATGCATTGGACATCACCGCTGCTGCCGCATGCCTCTGGGTTAAAACCGCTCGAACTGTCCCGTACGTCTCCATTGCCCTAGCAGCCAAGTTCCGCGCCACGTCGGTAAGCTCTGCGTAGGCGTCTGTGTGCCAGCCCCCGAGGGTGGATATAGAGATAGACATGAGCCTGCTTCGGGCGGCGGTCGCGATAAAAGATTCATATCTTCTATACTTTGCAGCCTTTGCCGCGTTGAGGGATGTGAGCAAGTTAAAGGTGCGCACTCCCCTGTTAGATGGCGCGAGTAGGTTGACAAAAGTGACATCGAAGAAATCCGTGCCTCCAGTGCTTCCCATTGTGAAAATTGACCAAATATTTTAATCTCTATCCCGGTGTCCTACAGTGATGCTGAATTGTGGAGCAATATTTTTATTGAGGCCCACAATTTATATTTATTATGAATCATCAAGGAATAATTTTCTCTATTTTACACTGGCACTATTTTATGCTGAATTCAGTGTGAAATAATTTTTATGTCCTACAGTTGGGTTTTTATATTATACAGGCTATAATTATTACATTTATGCTACCAACAAATTATTATCTGGATGATTGCTTACCTGGAAAATACTGCAATAATTATTGCTGAGCCTAAATTATGTCTACCGAAATGATTGAACGGCTCACCTGATTTTTGTAGCAGGTTCACCCTGGTGTAGTGTATAAGTAGTCTAGGTTGTTAGAAATATTTTTACATCCTCGGGCTATCGAAATATTCCCCTCGATCAGATATTATTAAATTTGGTTTTCTATTCATTATTCATTCTAAGTACGATTGTGGCATTTATTTATTTATTCAAGTTGGAACTATTTATTATTATTTTTATCTACCTATCCCAATTATTTTGCACCCATTGCCCTGATGTCCGGCCTTGTACGGTGAAGGCCATCCCTCGGCTCGATGGCGGGGTGACGAGCAGCTTTCTGCAGGTCCAGGGCAAGCAAGTGAACTTGGCGGTCGTGTTTTCGAATTCTGTGGCCTCCGTAAACACAGTGCAGGAGATGATCCCCGAAGCAGTCAAGTGTTTCCGGACAGTTTTTCTACGCTAAGACTACTATTGAACCAAGAGAATTCTTGATATAGTTCCAATACCACTGCCAAGTCCCGCTTTTCCCTCCGGAAACACCATGCCCAAGCGGAACTGCCCGAAACTCTCGATTGTGTCGGCGACCATCTGTTGCCCTGCTTGCACGGGGGCGAAAGCGGGAAATTTTTGGGTTATTCTAATGCATGGAAGATGTGGTCGGTTATATCCACGCGGCTAATGCGTTATGCGGGATAAGTCGTCGCTGATGGGTAACACTACAGTACATGACCTTCCTTCGGGGCGAAAGGACGCGAAGACACGACCGTCAGATCAGTTTATTGGTGAGCGATCTCGGGAAAGCTGCGTGACATCCAGTCATCGAGCCGCGGGAAGGACTCCACCGCACCAGACCTGATATTCGCGCAATGGGATGCACTGGCGGAACAGAATTCGTCGATGTTACCGTTGTCAGCCCCCTGATACACTCGAACAGGAGAGTAAGGACTTTCAACCTGCTTACCTCGCTCAACGCAGCAAGAACGGCGAAACACAGAAGATACGAGTACTTTATCGCGTCTTCCGCCAGAAGTAGGCTGGTCCCCGTCCCCATCCCTACCCTCGGAGGATGGCACCCTGACGCTCACGCGTTCCTAAACGACGTCGCACGCAACGTAAGCAAGGGAGACCTACGCAAAGGTCAAACAAGTCTTAACTCAGCGTCATGCCGCAGCGGCAGCGGTGTCCAATGCGGTGTGCCTCTTGGCTGGCCTCCAGACAGTTTTCTAGCGTTTTGACGGCCAATCCTTTACATTTTAAGCTTTACCCATATTAAATCCCTCAGGGAACAGCTGACCTCATTTTTCATGGCTTAAAAACACCCCAAATTTTCCAACTTTTCAAAAAAAATAGGGAACTGAATACAGGCTTGCGAGAATAAATTACAGTGCCTTGTAAGTGGTGGGTTGAGCGTTTATTCAATACAAGTTTGTTGGACTCATGAACTGAGCACTATTCGCAGTAAACCGACCCTGTTGCAGTTCTATTGCCGGGTACCACTGTTTCCTCCAGCTTCAAAATGCCACAAGGGGGATGTGCGGCGCTCATGGATCAGTACGGTGACTACGCGCTGTGCTGTGGCTATGGAACCACCCGTGGGTGGCGGCGCGACTTGCAAACACGTTTGATTATCGCAGACCTCTCCAAAACCGCCCGACACCCTGTCCTCGAGCCCCCACAACCCGGCCATGCAGTTCGCCCGACCATTAAGGCGTTTGGAGAGAACGGGGACACGGACTATTATGACGTAACCGTTATCGATCTCTTGACCCCCGCCCGCCTTCCGTCCCTGGCGCGATGCCCCACCCAAGCCCCTTTACCATGCCCTCCTTGGCAGGGGCAGTCGCTTTGCCAAGTTGATACGTTCCAAGGGTCCTGGACATCGCTTCATTGCCCTTCCACTCTCCATGTTTGGGGGCTGGCACCCTACCGCTCGGGACTTCGCCAACCTGGTTGCGACTGTCATTGCCGCATGGGCAGCAGTTCCGATTGCTGATGCGCAGGGAACATTGTTCTCTCGTCACGCGGCGAGACTCGTCCAGAATAACGACAACTATTTGTTGGAAGGAGTTTTGAGCGACACTTAGGCCACAACTTGAAATTGTGTATGTATTTCAGAGAACCTCCGTTCTCAGGGTATGTACAGTAAGTGGTTATGTAGTATGTGTAGTATCAGCGGGGGGGGGGCGAGGAAGGCACAGTGAACGGGTACAAAAGCCCCGGGATGCCGTTGCAGTCCCGTATTTGGTGTGTTTAATTAGGCCGATTGCCGTCGATAGTTGACACGCAGGTAGCTAGGTGGTCCGATTGACCATTTTAACCTATATTTCTGTCCCTTCGATCGCCCCGATCGGGCGGAAAGCTCTGCCTTATATAGGCGTTAACATGGCAATACAGGAGTGGTAACAGCTTGATAAGTACTGTATTACCGAAAGCACTATACTGTACACCAGAACTGCCACCTGTCAAATACGGCACAAGTCATCGAAGTTGCCAAGTCATTGCAGTCGTGGCCCGCGATTGGACACGACCGTTTGTACAGTATGAAATGTACAACAGGTTACCTTACTTACAGTAGTCCTCGTCTGCGATTGCTCTTAGCGGGAAAATTAAGTATACAGCATCGTGCCAACCTATTCAAGTAACACCTAAAAACCCCATTAACCTTATTTATGTTATCAGCAAAATTAAGTATAGTACAGTATACCGTAGCAAACCATTCAAATAGAACCCCTACTTGCCCCTATTAACCCCATTGATCGCCTTCCAAAGTATATATACATGCACGGAGGTGCCAGATTGGCGAAAATAGTTTACCATAGCCCAAACTTCGCACCACTCGCAGTAATCCAACCACATTTACCCTTCTCTATCTGGAGTAAGGGGGTTTATTTTCTGTAATAGAGATACTGGCTAAGACCCACAGACGGTTTTTCATAGCAATGTAAAATTCATTGCTATAGAAACCTAAGACAAACTTTTCTGATTCTCAGCTTTCGGACTTCCCATAGTAACAAACAACCTATTTCCCCGAAAGTTAACTCGATAAACAATCTACTGCAATGTCTATTTATTCCTTTTTCTAATGCCTACATTGTAAAAGTCTGGTATCCATCTGTGTCTTGCCTGGGCGCATAACCTCAACGTTCCTCTCACCTCTGTAATTAATGACCCTATGCGGTTTAATTCGAACCGACCAGTGCACCGTACAGTTCTTGATTGAGCGGCGAGAAGGGTCGTTGAATGTAAGGCTACTAGGTTAAAGGGCTGGAAGGCAGAGTCGTCGCGTAGCTCGCAGGGCAAGGGGACTAGGCCCAAGATACCAGCGTGCTGCCTTTTCCCTGCGCTCTGGTCAGCCGACATTACACACCTTATATAAGCGCATACGTAATCGCTTCGCCTCTAATATTTCCGCTCCCTTCGAACCGCCTTTATACGTGCATTTTTCCAATGATCGCGTTTCCAATATTCTTTGCGTAGTTCTGTGCGCGTCCATTCTGTGTTTGATCTTTGCTGCATGTTCTCTCTATGCAGCTCGTTGTGCATTTCCGTTCCGTAGCTCTCTCATCGCGTATTGCTCCTTCGTACGTGCTTGCCTGTTACTGATCATATGCATTCTGTCTCATCCCGCTACTTCGTGGATTCCAACTTGTACGTGTCACACATGCGCCCTTTCAAGCATCCTCGTCGTATACAGATTTGCCCATTGCTTAATCTAAATCTAGCCATTTGTGCACGTGACCATCAACAAAATTACAGCAAGACCTCAGCAGCGAACCTCTGGGACAGCTGTCTAATGTCATCAGAGACTAAAGTTCTCTTTCTCAGTAAGGTATGGACAGCAGCTTACAGTACAGTAAGTACAGTACGCTAAAAAAAACTGTAGACAAAGGATCATATTTTAAGATTGGCTGTCAAGAACAGCATTCTTTAACAAAGGCGCATATTTATTTAACATGTCGTGTGAATTTAAGCACTAAAGGCGATTTGAGGCTACTTCTCGTACTTTTCTAAAATTTTCAAAGAAACGGATACCGGAGTGGGAGAAAAATATAGACACACACCACTAAATTCTAGAGCATTTAAGCACCCAGGAATTATGGCAAAATTTTTGCCAACTCGAAGACTTGCCTAACTAAGAGCGATGTAGACCGCTGGAATGCCAAAAATAAAAAAGTGATTGTAGAAGAGCAAGGAAATATTCTCGTTTGCAGTAAGGAGAATGGTCTTAATCAGGAGACTACCCCACGGCTGGAGAGATATGAGTAGCGACTGCGACCTTCCCTTAATACCTCAGTTGCGTATAACAATAAACAAAAAAGGGGAAGAACGTAGAAGATAACACCAAATGAAACTCACTACCTGTTGCTACAGGCACCTAAGGGAGACGGATCGGCGGAGCAGCTAAGGGGGACCTGAATTAACCAAATTTTATGCGCGTCACACAAAACTTGCTCTCTTAATCACGTAAATTTTCCTTCGATAAGGCTAAGGAGGCACTTATGATAAGATAACACACATCGAGAACCGTTTGAAGTGGGCAAGTGTGTGGAGTATATCTCATTGGGGTAATGTTATTTTTTGATGAAAAAAAAATCTTGGAGGCCTAGATTATCTACAGTATTATTGGTATTATCTGCGTAGAGAGGAACCGGGTTTGCCGAAACTCCGAGGAGGTAGTGAATAGTTGATGATTTGGATATTATCATTTTAATTACATCAATTATGTATATGCGTAGTGGTTCTCCTGATATTTTCACCAAGTTCATTTTTTTAGTTGACCATGATTAGGCAATATTGTCCCTATGCTACACATATCTCAAAGTTGCACTCAGTACTTAATAGTAATTACTCAAAGTATGACAAAAACTCATCTGAAAGAGTTTTATTCTTCTTTGGTACAGATTCATTAAAAGAACGAGCATTTTGGACGAAATAGAACCCAATACGGAAGCTGAATGAAACCTTTATATTGCATTGAATGTAACATCGAACTAATAAACTTGGGGGAATGAGAACATGTTAAATTCGGAAACCATTGTGCTATAGTTTTTATTTGAGATGATTATATCTGTTACAATTTTTTTCTCTCACTGCATTTTCACCTGAAGTAGAATTCTTATGGGATGTTTGTGCGTAGTTTTGTTTTTATTATTTCTGGAAACGATGGCAAAATACATATAGATGTAGTTCCTTAATATCAGTTCTGGAGAAAAACCTGAACTGATCATTTCCAGGGCCTCCTTCGATTATCTTACAGTCCTTATCTTTATCTTTTAAACTTATTTTGCACTTTTCCAATGTTTCTCAAGAAAAATTGTTTCGCTGAAAGTAAAGTTGTGATGATTAAATGATATATTCAGGCCATTAAAAATGATTGTACACAAGCCAAAATGCTGAGAAAATTTTCGCGCAAAAAATTTTTGATATTAGGAAAACATCTCTGTCGTTTTGGTTGATCTGGACAAAATTACAAGGTTTTCATTTTTTTATTTTATAGTTTCAAATGAATTTCAGAGTAAAATATTGAGAATGGGTTGAGTTGAACCCAGGATGTTGGATATTATTTATAATTTAATTATATTCCATTGGATGTAAAAAATGTAGAAACAAAGGCTAGCTTTACCGATCGCTCAGTTTCCGAACATGAAGCCAAAAAATGATATCTCAATTGACTCATATTTCGGGTTATTATAAAAATTCAAATAATGACTCTATAATCCACTTTATTCAAAAAGAACGAACTCTATGACTGTGAAGTTCAGCGAGATATTGAACCCACTAAAATTAAAGTAAATGATTAAGTACTTTGAACTCAAATTATTTATAATATGATCTGATATCAAGTGATAAAACACAATGAAATATGAGTCTCTTCAGTCAAAGCCACGACAAAGAATAAATGCGAAATTAAAAACGCGAGAAGGTTGAAAAATTATGACATTTGCACAAAGTACATATATTCCTGTAAATTGTGGAACAGTCACAGAAGTATCAGGGAAGAGAAATACTTGGCTACAATTATTGATGGAACAAGGATGTATATTACTTCCAAAAAAATGCATGAAAAAGGAATATTTAAATAAATAAATAATTAAATTACTGGAGGTAGTAATTATAAAAATTAATGAAAGTAACACGCCAAGTACCTTGCGAAATAATTGCATTCGGATGAGGGGCAAAGTTCTCAATTTGAAATTTTTCTCTTGCAAAATAGATTTGAGATCGAACACATCTCTATATGGATTCCTTCAAGATCGAACTTTGTCGAGATTGCTTACTTAAAGTGAGATTGCGGAAGTTTAGAAGGAGAAGAAAAAGCTAAATAGGGATTTTGAAATGTAACTATTTCTAGCTAGTTTAACAAACACTAGACGGCAATCTTATATACTACTTCGGAACTAAAATATCGCATTAAATAGCAAAAAGAGCGACTCTTGAAATCATAAACGAACCGACTATAAACGTACAGCACATAAAGAATTTTTTAAAAAATATGGTCTCAAACCACAGATTGAGTCGCAAAAATTTCAGTATTGTAGCTTACTTTTCTTTTGTTCGTTACTCTTCCTTTATGAGATTTTTAGAAAAAATTGTTATATAGCAAAATAATTTTACCCATAAAATTTCTTCCAATTTCTGCAGT
Organism: Kappaphycus alvarezii; assembly: GCA_002205965.3. Classification (NCBI taxonomy): domain Eukaryota; phylum Rhodophyta; class Florideophyceae; order Gigartinales; family Solieriaceae; genus Kappaphycus; species Kappaphycus alvarezii. Next base: position 153,364 of record NADL03000795.1, read on the forward strand.
AGTTTTTTTTAGGTTGGACGTGACATTTCATAACTTCACAAATTATAGCCTCTGTTCGTAACCTTGAGTAATCTCTCTTGACCGTGCGACTATTTCATAACAGGCTTCTTGTAACTTTCTGCCGATGCAAGCGTATATTTCATGTGAAGTACCAGATACTGCTTTCAATTTCGGGCGAGAAGTCGAGAGTAATTGATAGTGAAGTGCAAACTCCTACTGCTGTATCTTTACACATCCACTATATATTGATGAACACAGTATATTTCCTCTGTATGGCATCACGTACGTCACAGTATGGTATGATTCCACTGCGAGCCGTATAGTACTGCAAGCATTATCAAACTTGTCCATACTTCCAGCTCCAGAGTACATCGAGTATACTGTGCTCCACAATTCGTACCTAACTACTTTTCCTACTACAGAATATCTTCAATGGACAGAATACAAAAAGGTAATTATTAACGCAGCATTAACTCCTCCTTATGAATCCAACCTACTCCTCCTTTAGTTGACATATATAGAAAACAATGAAATATTTAAAATAATGGAATAAATAAATGAATGAACACTAAATCTATGTGCGTGTCCCTCACTGAACCATATGAGTGTCTTAGGATGCAACATTCTCTATCTAAGTTTTTCAGGAATTTAAAGGCGGACAAGTAAATTTCTCCCTTTCTTACTTATGCTTCCCCATTTTTTACCTCTAAGATGTATACGGGATCATGAAAAAGACTTAATCCAACCGAAAACTCATTAAGGGTTTGACATCTTCTGTTTTTCGTGTTCTTTTCGGCTTTCAGTGATAATAATGGACCAAAATTCCCGAAATAAGCCAGAAGAGTTCTAATTGGTTACAAAAATTTACTCCAACAGAAATTGTTTTTAGTTGGGTATATTTTTAGATCATTTGACTAATATTTGCCTGAAATTTGTCACCTTTAGTTTCCAAAACTGTTTCGGCTAATTTACCTCTTGCTCGATTGTTCGTTGCAAAAGTCCTATTTGAGGTATTCACAACAGAAAAAGCCACGATAAATACGATGTGATAATGCAAAACTGCTTCTTTATGTTTGGATGGAAGTACTATTTTATTTTTTTCAATGCGTAAGCCCCTTTGAGATCAAAATGTTTTTTGCACCATTTTGCTTACAAGTAAATTTCATTTGCAACTAAACCCTTCTGCAGGCTAAGTTATCCGAGTAAATTCATGCGGCAACTAAAATTACAGGCGGTGAGATCGAAAAGTAAGACTCCGTCATGTACGGTAAACTCCACCTCTTTGGTTTACAAACTTTCAATTTTGGAACCGAAACTAGTCAAATCCAAAAAAGATAAATTTAAACTGTAAACATCAATGCAAATCTCAAATAGGAACGCCATTGCATTCTTTTTAGTCTGATAGACTTAAATGAAGCATCGAATTTGGGGAAAAAAGCACTTTCCAAACCTTTTGTTCAACGAAGACAGTTTATTTCTTTTCTTATCCGAAGAAAGTGGAGATTTTTTGTTTCAAATTTACAACCTCACTAAAAAATTCAAACTTTGAATACTTATGTACGTATTGTTAACTATTCCGGACCTCCGGATCAACTTATTGACCAAGGAAGTAAGAAAAATGAAAAATCACCCTTCGTATTTCGATCCAGCAATCCTATTATACACTATAGTGGATGGGATGAATTTGGATACACATAATCTCTTCTACTGTATGTTGTATTATGAAAAAAGAAAATGTTTATTTAATCACAGGTTGGTTACCGTTTACTCAATAGTGACGAAAGCAGACTATCACAAATCCCATTTATAGAAACTAGGTGCTAAGAATTTTTAGATAGTTCAATATATTTAAAAATTCTGGTAAAAAACAAATTTGTTTGTAAAAACTTTTCCGTTGATAACTGAAAATGTTCCAAATTTCTATTGAATCAATTCACTTAGTAAAGCACTGTTTTAGCGCCAACGGCCAGCATTTGAATCAAACGGTTTTTTTGTATACAGTTTCATGAGTACCTAAACCACTTCTTAATTTTTTGCGGCAATTTTTATTGCCATTATCTATAGTTATCTCTATAAATTAGTCCGTTCCGATGATTTATTTGCACAGTTTGAAATCTTGTATTGATTTAAGATATTTGATAACTATTTTCTCTTCCCATGGGTTATACAGCTGTAGTAAATGCCGTTTCCATTCCCTAGCTATTATAGGCCACTATTGAACTTTCTAAAAGTCTTTTTGAAATAGAAATATCCTCAAAGTTTCAAATATTAGAGTAGATACTGCATTAAATTAGAATCATTGGTTTGTGAACCATTTAGTCGTATTTATGCACCGAAATATCGCCATATTTTAGTTTTCCGCAGCTACTTACTTATTCATAATCCCGCTGTTTTGTTTTGGAGACTCATGAACTTGAAGTCATTATTTTGTGTAAACCATCTTGTTACATACTTGATTATTTCAGCTTACTTTGGAGAATTTATTGAGTGCTAATTGATGAAATGTTTTTGTTATTGATTCTGGTACCTCCACCTTACTTTGATCGCGTGCAATTATAAAAGCATACATACATCATTCGGCTGTCTAGTAGGATTTTTTAGATTTGATTGCGGTTTGATTTAGTAAGTACAGATAGCTAACTGGGATCTATGTCCAACATATTGAATCACTTCACTGTATATAGTTCATTTTGTTGCTAAATGGAATGAAAATTCCTTTTAAAATTTCTCTTTTCTTAATATCTATATCCGTCCTTAATTACGTACATAGCCACGTTATGATAAAATAGAGCACCTGATTGGTCTGGAGGAATAATTTTATACATGAAACTCAAATCAGAAGGTATTATTTCTTTCATAAAGGATGAAATGAAAAGGCTTACATCGTTTTCATAAGTATTCTATCCCACATAATCAAATCAATTGTACGGAAGCCAAATTTAAAGCTGAAATAATGATTCTACTTCTTAAAAATGAAAAACGTGAAAAAATGTCTAATATTTCAGATATAAAGCTGATTCTGTAACATATGTCACATTGTTTCAGTATTCTTATTTATTCATGGATTTATTCTGGAAGTTTTCTGTTTCCTGCCTTGAAAACGGCAGCAATAGACTATAATCGTCACTTTCACAGTCTTTGAAGTAAATTATTTTTAGTAAGCCATATTTTAACCACTTATGTATCTGCCCTCTATAAGTGATCTGTAACGAAATTCAGATCTCTCTCTTGATAATTTGCAGCCAACAGTGATTTCTCATGCATGTACTCTCGTTCTTAAAATTATTTATAAATTTTTTCTGCATTTTTGTTAACTCGATTTGTAAATACGTATGTAAACCTTTTATTAGTTATATTTACTAAATTAAATGACAATAACCAAATAAGACTCTTTTCAAGCTTGTAAAAGATTTGAATCTACTGGAAACTATAAACGGGCATCATGTAAGGTGAAAAAGTTATTTGCTCCAGATACATATTTTTCTCTCCTCTATTTTTAGAAAAAACTTCAGCAAACAGTCATCTATTGTTACAGTTACTAATTTTATAATGAAGTAAAAAATGAGAAACAGTCGAACATATTAGCAGTTAAGTTTCCCAAGTTAGAGAAAATGTTTGTAGCAAACTAAATACAAAAATTTTTGCTGACGATACATACAAAAGAAGGAAGTAAATGGCTTTTTGAATAGTAAATTGACTCAAAAAATTACTTAAGTGTGATTTTTTGTACTATGATATGATTAAAATGAGAACGAGGGCTCAACTTTTTCATATTTTATCAATAAAAATGCTACTCAATTGGAAGTTATCTTACCCGCAGAACACATCTTCACATTCGATCATTTGAAATACCAATTATTGTTTTCTGCGAGTCATCACTGTAGTTAAAAGAAATCAAAATGAGTAAAAATGAATAAAGATTAAAGAGGGAAGTAAAATTAAAAGTCATAAATTTGTCAATAATCCGTTGTTTTCCTTTTAAAGCAGCCATTTTTATACCTCTTCAATGAAATACAAGTACGGATAGAAAGAAAGCCTATATCTTAACTAATTTATTCTTAGGCTCCTCAGGACCTTCTTTACTGTTTCTATTTCTCGATTTCATTTTATTTTCATATTATAGTCTCTGACTCAATTTTTGAGCATCCGATACCTTTTTAGATGGTGAAATAATGGTTTTCATTTTAGTGTTTTCCTTCTTTTTCAGTCTGTTTTGATTTTTTACATTGAAGTATGTTTCCACGCTACAAAATAAGAGAATGATTTAAAAAATTTCCCAAAGAGCTTATTAATGCTTTTCTGTCAAAATACATATCTCCTCCAGTTAACCTTTTCTGGTCAATAATCTACTACGGAAGACATGTTGAAGAAATGCCCTACTTCATTAAGACAAAAGGCTTTTAACACTATAATTAGCTCTAATATGTTTCCCTCGATGTCATGTTTTAAAAGTCAGCACCATATGGATGATTACTTCTGCAGATTCCCGTGTTCTGTTAAAAAGAAGGCAGTTGGCTCCAAAAACTTAATTTTGACTATTTACTCCACTCGATACACATATTAAATGATGCGTACGGACCTCGAACTGTAGAATTCTTATTGAATCATTTTGTATACGGAAAAAGAGATTGTGCAAATTTATCAGCTGTAATGTTGTTCAAGGGATGAAAGAACCAATCATTGGATTATACTCTCAATGTTCTGTAAAATAAATATGTATCTAGTATGGTTTAGAGTCCATGTAGACTAGGTTATAGTGAAATAGCGGTTTTGATTGGTTCTGAGCGAGTTTTTGAACGAATTATAAAAAAATTAAGATTTCAGGGCAAAATGAGCTAATTATATAGAAATGGCTTGTTTTCATATAATATACATATTTTTTTGAAATCTTCAGATAATATTATTAACAAAAGGGATCAAACGCTAATCATTTCCTCACAGGATAGATGATACTTTCTCTTCCAGAGAGATACATCTAATTACTGAAATTATCGTTTTACAGTTGTTCTGACTACATAGAGGAATCAAGAAAAGATGGGAAAGCGATCGTCCGCAGTTTTGACCCAGAGGCATACGGATGCAGTGGTTATGTACAGTATTCTTGCTTTCAGAATTTTGCCCATCCTTTTAAGCGAACTAGTTCCACAATAGCTATCATCTTGAGCACGTTCAGATCATACCGCAGTATATCCGACCTGTGCCTTTCAAATATTAAAGAACCCAAACTTTTGTCCCATCTCCATCCTAGGACATGCCTATTAGCATAGTGCGCCCGCAACGGGTCTAGACCCCTTTCTCCTCTCCGACCAGGTCCATCGAAGGGTTCTTTCGATCTATATTATCCATTTCTTCTCCTCCGTATGACCCATTTCGACATCCACCTCTTCATCCCCGGACTACCCGACCACTTCTCCTTCACTCGGATTCGTCCTCGATATCCATTCTATTATCCCTTAGACCACTTCTGGAAATACGCAATCCTCGACACTCCTCTTACTTAACGTCTTCCTCTTCCTAAGCCCCACCCCCGCTAAGTCCTGTTCTTCTATCTCTACCAACATTCGGGATACAAGCTCGTGAGGCGCTTTCTTGTTTGGTGACGGAGGTACTCCTCCACTTCGGCTGGCCTCGAATAAAATAGAGGAAGACGGTGATGGGGTGAAGATAGCAGTATTTGGAAAGGTTCAAGAAGGGGGGTCTGTGCATTTTGGCTGTCGACGGGGTTAAAATTGCCACGGGTTTGTTTTTGAAGGCCTTGGATAAATTAAATCCCCCACCCGAAGGATTTTAATAGCACCAAAAGGCTTAGATTGGCAGCTCTGCTGAATCAAATATGGGCTTAAACTAGTCTTACGATGAAAATTACTGAACATTGCCTTTAAAGGACAATTAATTCCGGGACTTAAGGGTATGAATCTTAAATATGGAAGAAGATGTTTAGGGTCTAAGAAATAAATAACTAGAGAAGACAAAGAATCGCTGCCAAGAGGGAACATAACTGTAAAATAAAAGAGAAGAAGAGAAAATAAAAAGTTCAAAGAAACAGGAATTCATTTTCGTAAAAGAAGCAAGGACGTGTAGAGAGAAACATCAGGAGAAATAAGTGTTGCTCGTTAAGAGAATAATTTCAGTTTCTCCATTGATAGTACTCTAATTGGAAGCCTCACTGTAGTTTACCATGCGTTGCGGATCCTCATGGAAGGCCTCAGCTATTACTCTATTTACCATTGCAAAATCGCTCCTTCTGGCCCATATTGTTCCCTGCCAACAAAGCCGTTTCGTAACTATCATGCTCCTTAGATTCGCCAACAGCGTCGACTTGGGAAATACTCAGCTTCCGCATTGGTACCGTGCATAGAGTCTAATATATCTTCAAAGATAAAATACCAAGACCTACCCCTCTGTGGCGCCTCGAATTTGGCCTCCATGCTCCAATACAATTTCTGCTCCGACCTTTTCCGTCTCGTGGGACCATTCGCCATTCAATTTGACCGTGACCACATGGATGTTTACTCCCGCGTGAACCACGTCCCCATCACACTCGATGGTGAGGCCTACTTCCGCTCACCACTCTTTGAACTTGGCCATGGATTACTCCGCAACTCTCAACGTTTTTATTTTTGGTTGCCCTTGTGTTTTGATAGAACACAGGGGTCGTATTTCGGTGCTGGAAGATGGAAACTACAATGCTAACCTAGGCTTAAACTCGTCGCTACACTAATATTTTGGTCGTGCAAGTTTGCACTAACAAATGCACTAAAGTGAATGCAGCCACTTCTGACAGGCGATGGAAGGTAAGATTGTACCAATACTGTCTTACTTCATACAGAGCCCCGTATATCCCAACTCTTCTCCAAGAAAAGATTAGCCCACTTTCCGGTGTAGATCTTTATCTTCCTCCTTTCGTCCCACGTGCAACGCCTACGGGCGAATTCCAAACTATTCGTTCTGAATTTGCGCAATACTAACCTGAAACATAGCTGCGACGTTCTGAGCCGATCTCCCATGTACTGTTCAGGCACAGCAACGAGCCGACATGAATTTTTTTGGGAACGCCGCCGCGGGAAGGCTTACTCACCCCTCCGAATACTCCCTCCGTCGATACGCCACAGGGCCCACTAGAACTCCCTCTTCTACGCATGAGCATCAGATTTCCATGCTGCAACCCCGCCGCGTCCTTTAACATCTCATATTCCCTCTGCTCCATCAAGCAACGGCTTCGCGAAGGCCCTCCCGTGTTCAATGATCCCTGTCCTCCTAGATTCCCGTGGTTCAATGCGGTCACAGGTCACAAAAACGACCATGCCACAATTCGCCTAAATTGTGAGAATTGAAAAAATTTTTACAAGTATCGGAAAGCTATTTAATTTTGTCCCACATCGAATACAGTGGTGAAAAATTGTAGAATAAAGTTTTATCAAAAACTCGTAATTTTTACTTATTGCAAATCATCGAAAATAATTTAATCTATTTTCACTGGCCCATATTTTATACTGTACAACACGTAAAGCAATTTTTATATATGTCAGTTGGTTTTTAAATTCTACAGTTATAACTACTGGAATTATACTACCAGAAAATTACTATTTGTATTAATTCTCACCGGGGGAATTATTCTATAATTATTACTGAGCATAATTTGGTCTATGAACCTATTTTACTACTGGCATCATCTTTGTAGCTTTTTTATTATGATTTACATTATAAATAGACTTAGATTGTAAGAAAAATTGAGCAAGCCTCGGACCATCGACCTATTTCTATCGATTATCTATCAATAAATATTGGTTTTTTCATTACTATTCTCAGTCCCATTCAGCTAAATTTATTATTCGCTTATTTACAGTTATCTATTTTGGAACCACGTATTTCATTTAATTTTTTATATTAATAGCCACGGCGTCAACCACCAACCCGTCCACGCCCAAAACGCCCATGTGCAGCACCTACCCCGCTGTATGGTCTTCCCGACCACCGGCCAGTCAACTACCTCGTGCAACACCCTGTTCCCCTCAAAACCACCTACTCTACAACCCCTAAAGCACGTGAAGACACAGTACAAAGCGCACCATTGGGGAAATGTTTGAGTGTTTTTGCTCTTGGAAGATATATTGAATCTATCCTATAGTTTTCCAGACAAACACAATCGACTCGAAAGATGTGCCGACACAATGAAAGGGGAGGAACTACGTTCCAGATAATGTCACCTTCAGACCTGCCATCGAGCAGCCCGCGCTGGACATCACGGCTTCTGCAGCGTGACTTTGCATCAAAGTCCCTCGAACCTTTCCGTACGTCTCCATTGCCCTCACGGCCACGTTACTTGCCACGTCATTTAGCACTGCACATGTATCTCCTGGTGCCATCCTCGAAGAGTAGAGATTGGCGCAAGCACTGACCCACTTCTGCTGGAGGTCGCGAAAAAAGATTGATATCTTTTCTGCTTTGCATTTCGTGCACCTTACCATCCGTGATCTGTCGCGTGACCTTCGGGCCGCAAGCGGCCTCGAACGTAGCCGATGAGGGTAAGTTAACCTCGCATATTACAGCACCCGGGAAAGCCTTGGGAGATCTTCCCGCCTGACTCTGCCTCCTTTTCAGACCCTCTAATGCACAGGCCTGCCCCACCTAGTCTCTTAAAGTAGCTGTCCTACATCTCTAGTCAGTAACGCACCCCAAATTAACCCCCTCGGGCAAGGCGTCCACGTCGCGGACTTGGCTTTGGTCCCGTCGCTCCGCTGTACTTTTGAACCGCTGGAATTTAACACTTTCGGGGCCGCGTCGATTGGGAGAGCGACAGCTGTTCTGACGGAGGCTGTGGAAAAAGACTGCATTCAGCTTCCGTTCCCACTTGAGCTGCGTAAATTTTCCAAGAATAACACACGCAAACTCCCCCCACTTCCGCCTGTGTAATGTCCGATCCAGGACTAAGAATAATTGGTGCCATGGTAATTGAATATCTATTCCAAGAGTTAAACACCCGAGTCCCTCCTGTGATTTTGTAAGGTTTTATTCAGTAAATCCTTTGTTTTGACGAATTCAAAGCGTTCTCTGTCGTAGAGGGCCCTTCCTCTTAGCCCTGCTCTACATAGAGTTTCCTTTTGCTCTCTTTTTTCCCCCTCCCCGTTCCCATTCGTCTTCAATTTTTCCACGAATGGACGACGTAGCCTGGAGGTAGATATGTTCTGAGATGAAGTGAAGATACAGATGGTCCTCATCGTGCTAGGAAATATGTTCCCCGAGGCAATTTTCAGCTGGTGGAGAAGCATACCCCGAAATTTGCGATCATGATTAAGGATACCTTTCCGCCCTTTACGTTGTGACGGCGGTTTGTAATAGGGTTGCTGATCTGACTTTTTTTATCATACTAGAAGCGGAGTGGGAGAGGTCGGTCGTTATATGCGAAATGTCTGGAAACCTCTGCTCATGTAACCGAATTTCAATCAGGATCAACTTATGTTACACTTAGTATGTCAGTGAAGGCTTTCGGACTACTTAAGATGAAGGCACAAAGTGCTGACAATGGAAAGATGCAGGCTCTCGTTCCTATTGTGACAAAAATGTTTTGCAAACTGGAGTCGTACGAGAGACTAGTTTGCTCCGAATTAGCCAAGTTGGAGATGATATTTGACCCTCGACTCTTTAATGATGTTATTTCAGATTCCGATCTACTACGTAAGTATGTTTCTGTTTCGGAGTCCGGGAGTAGTAGGATAGAGGCGACGCAATCATCAGGGCCGGAGTCCTGCTCGAACAATGAACACACAAGGCGAGCAGCTTTTAGATGAGAACAGTGCTGCTTTGTGAAGATGATGAGATTGGCCGTTTATAGGGTCGACGTCATGTTCTTTCCGTTTTATCGACCCGTTAGAGTGGTAGAAAACAAATGAGAATCGATTCCCTGCATTGCTCCTGTGGCCAGAGGTCTTTTAGCGATTCAGGCGTCTTCTGTGGCCAGCGATGCTTCATTCCCTTATGCTAATTTTGGATGAGTCTCGTTTAAGTCTGAGTGATGATACTACAGAGTCGTCTGTACTCCTCAAGTATTGGAATAATTTCTTTAAGAAGTAAAAGTGGCTTCATTATAAGAATTAGTACTAATTTGTTTCCATAGAGCTTTAATATTGTATAGTCTTGTAGAATACAGATATACACATGCATGTATGCTTGTGCAGCTTTGGAAAAAGTTCCGGCTTGATGCAGCCGTAGATGTCTACTACCATCAGGGGAAGGATCAATGTGTCTGGCTTCAGTAACTGCCACTGGATAGTTTGTGTAGTTTTCTGCTGCACTACACACGTGCCTGTGCTGGTTTTGATGTGAAGTCTCTCTTTCTCTCTCTTAAATCATCAATAATGAGGTCTAGGCGCAATTGATGTACTGGTTAACATGTATTTACGGCCCATAAGTATTCGTTGTACAGTAACCACTGAGTGTACTAGGACATTAGCCGCGCGTCCGTCGCCGGGGCTGTGGTTCATAGGTTAGTGGAAACTGTCTATCGCAAGCGCGCATGTCTGCAAATATTAACAGCGAAAGACTAGCATATTGTTACTTGATGGCTATGCACAATACGAACATAACATAAAATACATTGTATCAAATAGTTGAAATCATATAGGAAATCTGAGACCGAGAGGACATGGAAACCTCATTTGATCCGATCTCAAAGTTCATTTAACCGCAATAGTAAGCTTTTCTCGGGGCTAGCTCCTCACGGATTTAACTAGATACTTCTGATGTAATGAGTTCACAGGTAGCACCAAACTCTGTGGTCTTTATTAGAGGCACTTTGGCGTCTCAGAACTGAGACGCACTTTTTGCCGCTATTTCCACAGATTAAATACACAAGAAAGTAGTTAAGGACTCTGTAACTACGTCATAGTTCAAAAGAATACCTGCTAACTGTTCTGAAATGCTGGCTGTTCTGACCTGCTTGCTGGCTAAAAACTTTATTCTTCTTTTTATCGTTTATCAGGAACTCTATGTTTGTTAAGTGAATCATTCAAGGATCTTGTTTTGGTGTATTCTAGTTCGCTTTTGGTTTGAACATAGCGATAAGCGTTCCAGTACCTTCTGTGCAGCCTTAAAGTTTGGTTCGGTTTGTAACTGTTTAGGCCCGCAACTGTTTCGGTTAGAACACGTCCGAAAAGACAAAAAAATCGCATTTCACTTGTTAAATTAGTCCATGACAGACGTGATTATAGCGCAGTCTAGTTTTTTAACACTATTTTCTCTTAGGAGTCGGTTTCTTATGGATTTTTGAAATAATTAGAGTGGCTTATCCCTGCCAGCAATCAATTCGTGGTTGGTCACTGTACTTGTGCCCAATACAAAGATTTGGCTTTAAAGTAACATGTGTTCCTTTCCTCGGACTATCATGGGACCGTGTCCATGCTGAAATTGTTTTGTCAGGTATGAGATAATTTGTTACGTTCCAGAAACTTAAAAAACTTATGAAGTTGACGTGTTTCAAAGAAATGGCGGATCTGAAATATATCACCATGAATAGTTATATCTTCCGGAGTCTTGCAAGTATATACAGATGGAAAAAGATCCTTAGAATCAACAAAAGAAGTGAGTTCAATCTGAAATCCGAAAAAAGTGGCGCAGTGAGCCAACAAGAGCAAATCCCTCAAACAGTGCTTCACCGCAAGCAAGAACCTCAGCACTTGCCACAGATCTTGTTGGACGTCTTCACAGATGTGGACTCCAGATAAGGACACGAAAAAAGGATCCAAAAAGTAGAGCTCCAATCAAAAGACCTCCAATATGGCCGAAGTGACCTCTGGCAGCGGGTTGGGATGCAACTGAAAACATAACCACTGCTATCTCGAACTTTCTCTTCTTGGTCGGTCTCGTAAACCTGGATACAGTGACGAACTGTTTTGAATCACTAAGTCACGGACATTTGTAGACGAGCAGCGTTGCTGGAGATAGCTTGATGTAAATGCAACCAAGGGCTGGCAGCTATTCTAATAAAGCCAACAGAACCACTGGTTTACCCGAACGTGTGATTCTCGTAGTTGTTAAGCTGTGCATCGCTCTATTTTCTGCGCGAGCAAGAAATAGAGCAGCTCTGTAATTCTGATAATTTTTGATCTGCATGAACAGTTATTTGATAGTTCGGATCTTGGGACACTACAAAACCAAGTAAGTTGATAGTACCAGGCATGTGAACAATAGTTTCGATCTTATATTTTTCAGATGACTGGCGATTGAAATGGTCCCTATTTTCCTTCTCTCCACCGATGAGAATGTCATTGGTCACTCTGGAAACGACTATAAGCATGACATCTTCTCGGAGAAGTTGGAATAGCTAAGGTAGGTGGACAAAGCTTTCAACCCAAGTCTGAAAAAGAATTAATCTTAATTTTTCTGACACTTCGCGTTGGTATTGACTAAAGGTTAAGTAACTCCAGTAACCAGTAACACCTCAAAGTACTTTTTCAATTGGACAGTATTTTATCGCAAAAAATGATATCTTTATTGTTTTTTAAAACATTTCTTTTTATTCCCCACCAATGAAATTAGAGTGTACGGCAACCGAATCATGTCGTGCGAACAAATTCCGCAATCTGGGCAACTCTCCCATCACTCTCCATTTTGGGCTGTTTACAGCCCATATCCTATGGCCCCAGCACCCCATTGGTATGATAATCGACAGCCTTGCCGTTTCACTATACCACGCGTTATGATTATTGGGCTTTTTTTGATCTTTACCAACAACATGGTATGTACTGTATTATCACTGCATCGTACAGTAGTTGCACAACTAATGAAAGATTGGCGACATGCGATCATGACCAAACAATATTGGGAATATTGATGGTCATGTAAATATACACCCTACGGTTTATTTGGATTCCAAACTTTTTCTAGACAACGCTTAACACGTTTCTGGTCAAGAACTCATTATGCGCCGTCTGTCGTATTAACGCGTCATTAGTCATGCATTCATTTTCTGTAGCCTACATTTACCATGTAATAATTTCGTGCCTTCAGTGAAAGTCATAGAGTCCGTAATAATTTCTCAAAAACAAAGCTGCTGAAAAATGAGTTGATTCGTCAACTAAATGAAAAACCGACTTTGAACAAATGTACATTACATCGACAGCCACTATATGATTGAAACAGAGTTCATCTGTACCCACACTAATTTTAAATCGTCTTGGTCGTGTAGAGTTAGTCAGACAGGTTTCGCACGACCTTGACAGATTCTCAATGTATTTCCCCACTCCACTGTTCATTTCATTTGGTCTTGCTCTACGCAGAAGATTTTTAAAGGCTGTAACAGAGGGATGACCGAATACGCGCTGTATCTTTCTCAATTCCTGTTCCGTATAGAAGTAGTATGATAAGTTTCCTCTACTCCATTTTTGAATGAAAAAGTAATTCTGGAAGATCAGTTGTTGACTCAAATGCTCATATCGAACCACTTAATCCTGAATACTAATGTCCAGCCCATTATCCAGCATGTCCTTCATACTCAATAAACTTGGAACATTGTCCGATACGATCTGGAACCTGACATCGATGACCAAATTTAAATCTCGAAATGGTACAGGAATATTGACCGTTCCGATTGAGTTTTTGTTTCCACCTAAACCTTTCAGTGTCCGCATGCGATTTTTGTTAATTAGACATGGTGCGTCGAATTCCTCCCAGTAAGCCTTGCATTGAGCAAATGAAATAATAGAGGATCGGTTCGCACACGTATCGATATAGATACCCTTGGATTTAGTTGACTCTCCAGTCTGTAATTCGAGATTCATTCTAGTTAGCTCTGAGTGAAGTTCAGTGCCGTAGGTCCTGCCGTGTAAGAATGATGGATTAGTCAAGTGTATTTCATCGGATTTGTGTGGTTGAACGGCATCTTCAGAGATGTAGGCAACGTCTGAATCCTCTATTTCATCCTTTTCTTATCATCTTCCTCTTCTGAAAAAGGGATATCTTGATCATCGTCATTTTCTGATTGGTTATCAACAGCCAGCTCATTGACTATCATCGCCAAATCATCCACTGTGACCACTTCACTCGGCGATCGTTTCTTGATTCTCGCTATAGCTTCAGTCACATCCTCTTTGGAGTGCCTCCTGTAGGCCTTCTGATTCTTTCCGCAGACGTAGCAACCTTGATGGCCAGCTAGCCATCTAGATGATATCCTTTGAAACTTATTCCTGCTTGACCCAAATTCTCTTACTTTCTTTCTGTCTTGTCCGCCGTATCGCTGACCAAGAATGTAGTTAATTGAGCTGTCTTCCGAATATTGTACATGGAACGCGCCAGCAGAGCAAGGTTCACTAGATAAAAACGTTGCTAGTCTGTTACGGGTATCTCTGGAATTCATTGGTACTGGTTCACGCATGGATTGAGATATCCTTGTGGTTTCTGAAGACAAAACAAGCTGGCCTCTGAAGAGCTGATCCCACAGATACACTGGATCGAATTGTCTTTGTATCTGCGATAGCCGCTTAAAGTACAGTCTGAACACGTCCAACTCACTTCTGTCTCAATGTTCATACATGAAGCTAGTCAAACGCTTAGATTGCCATTCAATCAAAGCACGATTGCGTTGCTCTACACTCATGTAATTGTCTATAAGCACCTGTGATGCTTCTTCGTATGACTGTTCTTCTTTGTAGGGACTCATGTAAAAAGACAACGCCTGGTCCTTCAGTATGAATGGAAGGTCCTGAGACTTTTCGGCTCCTGTTAGGAGGCAAACTCTACACATTGTATCATAAACCTCGAGTGCTCCCGGTAGATCTTCATCGAAAGACCCTGAAAACTTCTCTCTCATCTGATTTGCTTTCATGAATAACACCCAGAGATGATGCTCCGGCTTGGTTATTAAAGTCCGATACGTTTAGCCTCTTAAACTTGGTATTTGCATCTTTCAGATAATCATCACCTTGGTTCTGACTGCAGGGCTCGGCTGTTGACCTCTTAGAGACTTCTATAACCTTATTATTGTCGTCCCTTCGCCATCATCAATATTACCAGAAGCAGGGTCAGGACTCCTTTCCTTATCAAGCGGGCTGGATGAAGCATCTTTGAATGAAGGATAGAATGTTAATTGCCTTGGGGCTGCTATATCCCTTTCTTAGTGTATATTGTTGTCATTTTATGCCATCTTGCCAATTGGTGTGAGTTTATCTTTTTTCAAACATTCGATCATTACTGTAGTTCTCGGATAACCTTGCTTCTTTGGACATAAACACCTCTTTCTGTTAGCAAACTGATCCTTTTGATGTGAGCTGCGCTGCAAATATGGAGGATAGAGTGTTCACGCAATGTAGAAGTGTACTCAAACCACATGTTTTGCCCAGAAATCTTTGTGGAAATAAATTCCTCCCAATATCAAAATACATTCTTGTATTCCATCATTTAATCATTAGTAGCTGTATTTGCTAGTTTCTCGGGATCTCTAATCTCATCGTAGAACTCATTTAGCGTCGAATGAGCTCCTTCCTCGTTGTCAACTTTGCCACAGCACCCTTCTGTGCTTCCGACTTATTTTCATTCACATTGACTAGTCAGACTTGTACCATGCAGCTGCAAACTGGACAGTTATAACTCAAGTGAGTTATAAATGAGTTATATATCTAAAATTTGGCTTTTTGGTACTCGTTGATAACACAGCAGCGCTAACATTACGCACTACGTAATTTCACTATGTAAGCGTACTTCCAGATCAGTTATGGCTGCGGAGGTTTTCGCATTCTTATATGGTTTCAACAATGCATTTGTCGCAAGGGATATCCTGGAGGAAGTTCTGGACCAGAAAATTTAGATTGACGGTCGCACGTTGACTCTCGCACTCTTTTCAATGTTGACGCGAAGAATAGCGCGACTCTAGAGAAGAGAATACAGATAAACATCAATGCTATGCGCGAAAGCCACTCTACAGGGGAACTTCGCTTCCTGGCTTGGATTCCAGGAGTTGAGAACCCAGCAGACGCACTTACTAACCACTCGTTATCCAACAGGCATCCACTCTGGAAACTTATGCAGACCAATGCACTTAAGGTCAGCCCTCAAAGATGGGTTGAGGAAGCTTGTGTTTGAGATTGAGATTGAAAATCTCAAAAAGAAAATCCCCGAGTGTCGTCTTAACGCTTCAATAGTCAAGCATGCATTTTCTGTAGCCTATATTTACCATGTAATAATTTCGTGCCTTCAGTGAGAGTCAGAGGGTGCGTAATAATTTAGGGCATCCTGTTGATTCCGGTTGCGGCATACGACGTATGTATCCACTATATATATGCATGTGGAGATGGCAACATACATTGAATAAAGGGCAATAACGAACAATCAAACAACAACCCAGCCCGCTACACAAAGCATCCCTGGTATCTTGCAGGACAAACCGCCCCGCACAGGGCTGCAGAACCCTGCAAAGTTACTGCCGGCTAAAGGGCCTCGCACAACCGCTGGCCGGGTCGTACGCGGGAACCAACCACCGGACCCCATACCAGCCCTCCCACAGGGCCCACTGTGGTTGCAAGGTTACAATTGCCAGGAAAGGAGAAAATTGACACAGTACCTTCCGGCTCTGTAAGAACTATCTTCCAATGAGCTTGAATGAATGGTAGGTTTAACTCCAAAGTCCCAGGTACAGGACCTTTCCACATAGAGGAAGACCACACTCTTCTTAGTTCCGACCTTCTTCTCCAAACAATGTAGAAGAAATTTCGTGAACCGTGGTTTTCACACATAGAAGGGTCACACGACCAGTTATGAATGGCTTCGTTCCATATTTAAACCATACACAAACGACATATATTATTTATTGAACTTCCGTTGTTACCGATAGAGCACTGATACAACTTTCGATGGGAAATTCATAAGTACACCTTCGTTTTCATCATAATGAGGCATATAGCCTGGTTTGACACTGGTTCCAGGAAGTAGAGAGGAAGGGTCAGTCTCACTCGATCCGGACGTGACACAACCAATCAAACATATAACGTCTGTTCCTGCTCCATGACCACATTTGCGTAAGATTTTGTCTATCAGATGTTGATTTTATGTTCATGACATCACATAGCATCGTGAAAGTTGCGAACTTGATACAAAAATGTGATACCAGTTCTGACGAAAATTGCGCTTCTGAAAAGCTTGGATAGAAAAGGACGCTTTTTTATTCACAAGGTGTTTCACGGGTTGCGCGCAATACCTGAAAACGCGCTCAAGTCATATCCGACTCTCACCTTCAAATTGCCCACTTTGAAGCCATCACAAATATTACCTTCATCATTTCGAAGACCTTAGTTGTCTTTATGCAAAGGCCTCAATGGTTTCTCACAACTCACTGCCAGCGTCCGTTGTAGTTGAGAGAGGACCATCCTTCCCCGATGCAAATCCATCAAATGACTATCCTGATCTGTCCCGAGCGCACGCACACGACTGTCCACTATTCCAACTTGGGACCAGAGAGAATTAATTTCCAGAACAAGAAATGAATATGCACTTCTCATCCGTTTAAGATCTTTCTGAATTGACCGATGACCTCATTATTCAACACCGATGAGTGATGTCTCTTGATAGCTTGACCAGGTTCCCAGGAATCTTCTGTGGTAGTAATATACTTCTCATATGCATAAAGGACTGGTCCTTCACTTGCAATCTTCACGAGAGCTTCTCATTGTCGTTATCATGACTTTCAGATCCGCGTTCGGTCGCTTGAATAAGATATACCTGAGCTTCCTGGGAAGCTCAGGTTAACGGTATCGACCTGAGCTTCCCAATCGCTGTTCCACGGATATCTTATAATCCCTCTTCCAATTGTTGAAACCGAGGAACACTCCTTAACCAACAGAATCTCTGCAGAGCACCACATGAGTGCTGCTTTTGGTAGAATTCCCATTCGCCAAAGAACCTCGATGAAGTCCACCCTTCTCGGTATTACTTACAAAACGTCTTTGAGACAGATTCGTGTCGATGAATGTCTTTTATAATCCATCGAGCGAGTTAAGATGGTAAATGGTAATTTTGCGGCGAAATGAGACAGTGAGCAGAAGTATACTGCGTTAGTCCTAACACTTTCCAATCTCCGCTGGAAGGGTCATGGTGAGTCGGGGAAATAACCCTCTGAAAACTTGGTTGCCACAGGTTTGCAGAGGTCTCTGTTGTCCATAATTTAATGAAAAAATAGAATTACTATGAATCGAATGATAGTGTTTGATGCAGCATTTTGCTTAAAAGCTGTCCAGTGGACAACGACATGATTGCCCTTGGACGCATCATCTTAAATATCGACAACCGGTATCCCCCAACCCAGCAACAGCGAAATTTAGTGTCTTCTTCAACCTTTTTCAACATGAAGAACTCTGGGTCGAGGTCTGTTAAGAAGCGCACCACCACGGAAAGAATGCAGTCGTACAAGAAAAAACTAGCAAGAAACAAGCGACAGAAGGCTTTACGCTCTCCTAATTCTGATCGACAGAATCAAATTGAAGAGAAAGAGACTGTTCATCAATCAGTCCTAAAGACAAATTGGGACGTCCCGCTACGTATCGACTAGATTTACTTTCGTAAGCTGCAACTGACAATGAGGCGATGGTATTGGCAAGGAAAGGGTTGCTGGGTCCCAAGGACCATTAACAGATGTCGAAGGAAATGATTGTGCATACAAGAGGCTGAAGCAAATTAATACCATGGTTGTTGACCCTATCGTTGATTCTGCAAGTACGGAAGGAGAGAGGGAGGAAGAGGACCAATCAATTGAGAATGAAGAGGGAGACTATGTTGCGCAACTAGAAACTCAAGTCGATCTTACCTCGTCGAGTAATGTATCCCCTTGTCGGGTGATGCCGACGCGTGGAAGTAGCACCCTCTTCTCAGACCTGTGAACATAAAGAAAGAAAATCATGCGGGGCCGAAGAAACTTGACGTGGAGGAAAGAAGACATTACATGTTTCCAGTTACCGAAATACCTATTTGTCAAAGTCACTACTTTTTTACTAGCACTAGTACACGGGTACTAATTAGAATGGTAATCACCAAGTGCGGAGATTCAGGAATTGATACGGGCCATGAAAGTTGAGTTAACAAATTCTTTTCGAAATGAACTGACCCGAATGAGGCTACTTATGTCTGATTTTGTGGAGGTGATGAGACCTATACCGAATGCGATGGGACGAATCGAGAAGAATATCAGCAATGTTTCACAATAAGTAGGGGAAAATGGAAAAAGAGTTACCAAAACAAAAGCTGGGAATAAGTGGGCATCACTTTTGGATACATAAGTGCAACACTCAAATAGCTTTTGCAGCTCGGAAATATTCTCCGTAGTACTATCCTGCAACATCCCTATTCTGTTAAGCAAACATTTCAGGAACGAAATTGCATCCGTTTTGCTGATTGTTGCGGCAGAGGCATTTCTTGTAGTTCAATTCAGTCTCCAAAGTAGTTACTCGAAGGATAAATACCGATTTGGCACCGGGAAGAAGGACTTAGAGTTCAAATATGGGTCGTCTCCAATGCGTTGTACAACATTCAGCAAAACTCGTTTAAAAGTTTCTTTGGATATAAAGAAAATAAATTTTCCGTGGAACCAAGGGGGAAGTACTCAGAGGATGTGATTTAAGTCGGACGGGATCATGCAATAGGAGTGTTTACAAAGATGAAAGTGGTCGTATTTATCTTCCAGCCTAGTTGCAAACGAATTATATTGGCACAGACCATATTCTCTCTGCCCGGGAAACTCATGAAACGAAGTATGACAAAGAAAAAAGTGAGAAGGTAAGGGGAGGCCCTTCAACTCATGATATAGCCGTGTATGGTGCCAAAACTGTGTATCGTCTCCTCGGATCCCACCCACACAATGCTTGTGAAAACGAGAAGATATTGTTTTACGCTGATATCGGATTTTTGTTCGATCAGTGGAGCGGCCATAGCATTTCACAAGATCAAAGTGAAGTGAAGGTTCCTTTCATGATCGAACGCTCCCTGTTGGACAATTGTAACGATGAATAAATATATCAGCAATCCCCATGTATCCCCGATGCCCATGAAAATAAATAAACAGAGAGGAACAAGGAAGCGTATGTAATGAACAAGTCTATTTTCGAGGCGTTGTTGCTCAGTATGCAAGATTTTGTTGTCCAAGTAGAGTATACTGTGAATTTGGTACCGAACGAGGGCAAGAACCGGCGACGGAACGGGGAGAGTCGAACGCTTACACACAATATCAGCACTCTGGACGTGGCCGCAAAATTAATGAGGGGGTTTGCATAAACCCCTTCACTAGAGATGATTTTTAGATTGAGCAAGGACTCATTTTGGACAATATTCTCAATTGCTCTAACATTTGGATGTTTGATTCGTGCTGCAGTGTTACTAAGAAAGTATGTAGATGAAGAAATTGGGAGTCCCAAAGATATTACGTTACCATTAATGCGAATTTCAGAGCCACAGTGCACGCTCGATTATTTTATGGCTGGACAGTCTACACGTCTAGGCTTGCTCCAAACCAAGTATCTGAAGCCCCATGAGAAAGAGTTCGCCGCTATTAATAATAATCTGATTGAGGAACACAAAACTGTAAACTCTGAAGCCAACAGCTGTAATAAAGGTAACGAGAACGAAGCCATTATTCCTTCTGCCGCAATCGGGGTCACATTAATGTAAGAAAAGGAATTGAAAACGAGGGACATATTGACGAATCCCAAGTTTGATTTGGTCGGTTTATTATCCAGTTCTAGTTGGATATCCTTGCGCTTTACGCTGGAAAAACACCTCTTCTCCATCAAAGACACTTCCTGAATGCTTAATCATGACGTCCGATACGGGTTTACAATGCATTGCAGAGTCTTCGGTGAAATTACAACGAGTTTAAAGTACGACTCTTCTTATGGTGCTTGTGAATTGCAGCAACTGGAGCTAATTAGTGCTGATAGAGTACCAGGTACATGGAAATAGCGCGAGGATGCAGGAAACATTCTCACGCAAACAGCGAATACAGAGTAGATGTCTCGTTGAAAGAAACATATAACTGCGAAAAGTGCGGAGATAAAAGATGACTGTTGACATGAATTTCGATAATTGATGTCCGGAAAAATGACCAAACGCCTTATCTCATGAGAAATCAGTGCAGCTTGTATTCCAGTGCCATACTGCAAGACGTTGAAACCGTTTGTGTTTCCATGTAATATGCCGTCTACTGAATGCTGGAGTCGCCTAGCTTGCAAGAAGAATTTTGAATGACGAGATCCAGGATCTAGTAAGGGAAACATGGTATCATAATTATGCCATACATGGTTGAAGATGCGGTGGAACCACACAGTTCCAGCACATAAGTCGCCGCCAAAATTTTCTAACTTCAAAACTGATTTTGGTACACATTCCGCTGCTCCAGGCATACAAGAAGGCTGAAAACAAGTATAGCGTTTCCCCTTTCACACAGTGGATCGCTTGGAGAGAGCTCCAATGACCTCTCCTACCTCCTTAATAAACTTTCTGTCTCTGCGCTCATCGATACATTCTTCGCCTTTCACCTAGCATGATTCTCCGTAGACACCTTTGGTACATGACTTTTTTGGGATTATTTTGCAATGATATATCGTGCAGCGCTGCCACCTGCATTGCCAATCGTTGTAAATACAGTGTTTCACTGCAAGGATATGGCAATTCTTATGATTACTCTTTGAAATACATCTCTTCAAAGGTTTATGCACGGCGTCAAATACTATTTCCATAAACTTGCGGCAGTGAGATAAAGCTGGAAGAGATACCTCACATATTTCAATGAGAAGATGAAGAACCGGTTTGTCCATAAAATTTCTCGCTAAATCGGACTCCGTGCAGAGTGCATTAACTGACCTAATGTAATCTTTCGAAAGTAATCTCAGTTCATTAATGTAGTCTCCACGATAGTTTCCAATGAGAAATTCTACACACTGCTCCCCATCGATTTCAAGTTCAGACCACCAGTAAGTATATGCGATTATCTTTTGCAATTATCCATTACAGAGAGAAATTTCCGCATGAAAGTGTTCTCATTATCACACAAGTAATATGGTTGAATACTGGGGCTGCAGCCGCCAAACACACTGAACACTCCTGAAATTTTTATGCTATTTAAGCTCTTTTTTTTCTAGATAAAACCCGTACAATGTTTTACGAGGCCGTTGCTGGCCAAAGCATTCACGAAAAGATGCGTTGGCTAGATACTCAGTTTCTCATCACCAAAAGCTTGGTAACAACAAGTCAATACATCCTGAGCTAGACCTGTCAAGAGATGATCCGGAGATACTAAGTTTGAAAGGTACGCGTAAAGTAACCCACTTACAACCTTCAGTTCTTCTTCATTTTTGGGAATTGTATTCCTTACATCGCGCAATAGAGTGTCAAGGCAGACAATGGGACTGCTCCGTACAGAATTGTTTCCATTCGCAACCATAGCAATGTATCTACAATCGGAGGAGGATATATTGCTTTCATGGAGTACCTTATGGCGTTCCCAAGTCCGTAAGAACGAAGGATGTCTTCCGTGTACATTGGTAGCATAACCATACCTGGACTCGTTACAAATATCCTTCGGTAATCTTTGGAACGAGCATAGTGTGCAGGGACTACTGGCTTTGTGTCCCAAGACATCAATGGTATGCGAGGCTGCTGGATAATCTCCTATGAAGCCAACGACACCCAAGAAAACCTTACATCTCGTACCATTGCTGAGAAAACTGTCGATACCGTTAACGGCACCATTAAAGGTATCATCAATAATGAAATGAAGTCCACAGTTACTCTAGAGACCAGGTGGTGCGAGGTATATAGTTCGAACTGAGCGGCTGGTTGATCGAAATTCATGCGTTAAGCCTATGGAAGAAATGTACACGCCTTTGGCAGAACCTTGATGGTACATTGTCCAAAAGGGTTGAAACCATCTATGTACAAACGAATAAGATAAGCGAAGTACGTTGTTCCATCCTTGATAGTATCCTTGTTGCTTAGATCAAAACATACGGCATCATCACCAGTTGTATTTTCAGGAATCAATGATGAATTACAGCTCCCTGTAATACATTAGGCTACAGCATCGACATTTTTAGTGAAAAGAACTGTCAAGGTGTTAGGGGCTCTCGAACATGACTACTAAATCAGTACCCAAGATGTACTTCCTCTGTCACATCTCCAAAATGAATGGATCAATACCACAAGTATCGTGTTAGAATATGTCGTGAAATTCCCGTAAGTCTTCGTCCCTCAAAGCGGAGTGCAAAGGTCACCAGGTCGCGCGACATGGTTTGCTTCATTTTCGTCGAAATTCGAACTATCATCATTAGTGAATGTATACATGGAAAGATGAGTGCTGCATTTCTTCTCTGTATCACTAAAATGAGAACTGTTAAGCAAAGATTTTACCCTTCTCGTCTCTTTGCTGCATGTAGCAAACCACCCAAGTTACAAAAATATGTCCTGTGAACATAGCCAGCAGATATATGGTGCAAATTGAACAAGCACACAATATTGGGGAACCTTCTTCTCACATTGATCTCAACTGTACTACCAGGTGGAGAATCATCAGACAACCCGTCCTTCTCAGTAAAAAAAATTGTTGGGTGGAAGTAGTACCGCATCTCTGGTCACGAATGTGGGAGTCATTCCAATTGTAATTCGTGGCCTACTGATTACTGTGCAGGAATTATCAGACCTAACTATACCGTTGCATGTGCTGTCCCTTCGAGACGACGGGCTGCAATCTTGAAATCGGAAAAGCAGCTCAAACAATACGGGATTCGCAACGTCCATAATTGTCCAAAAGGAGGGAAATACCACTCTGACGGAAACAGGCCTTGCTGATCCGATATCTTCACTTTCTGAATTGATGGTATGAGTATATGATGGTTTTGACTCTTTTTTTACCTTCAAAGAACGTTGGTAAAGCGTCATACTGTTACAAAAGGCACCGTATCTAGTCATTTTAGATACTGACTTATTGGCTTTGGTAGTACTGCCGTTACCATCGGTTGTCGGCGAAACACTGAAATCGTGTATGCCACTGCGAGGGAAACAGTACTTCAAAAGATTCTTCCGTAGGCGAACGACAGTTTTTCAGTTTGGTACTCCACGGTAAATTGGACTACTTTCATCCCCCTCTGTGTCTTCGTCAACGGAATGAGGAGAGTCTGGCTCTCTCAATGATTCGTCGTTGTTGAAATCCATGCCAATCATGTCCTTGAGGTGTTTGTAATGGTCAACCGTAAAGCGCATAATTCCAAGTACCATGTCTAAGGCGAGTGAACCATTGTTATTTTTCCAAAATTTCAGTCTATGACGACGTGTCGTCAGTGTTGATGTTTCTGTAACTTGAGAGTGGGTCTCCGACAAATACTCCTGTGCCGGAGTCGGAGAGGTTTTCTCGTCCACATATGATAGTTTCGTCAGGTGTTTCGTTCACTTGACATTGATTAGATGCAAAATAATTGGGATAGGTAGATCCAAAAAATAAACAGTTCCAACTTGAATAAATAAATAAATGCCACAATTGGACTTGGAATGAATAATGAATAGAAAACCAAATTTAATGATATCTGATCGAGGGGAATATTTCGATGGCCCAAGAATGTAAAAAAACATTTCTAACAAAATATTACTGCTTATACTCTACAGCAGGGTACAATAATTTGGTAGACATGATTCAGGCTCAGCAATAATTATTGTAGTACTTTCCAGGTAAGCACTCATCCAGATAATAATTTTTTGGAATCATAAATGCAATAATTATAGCCTGTATAATATAAAAATCCAACTGTAGGACATAAAAATTATTACAAATTGATGATTTATATGGAAATGATGTTGTTTCTTCATTACGAGCTTCCACTGGTCACACTCGCCCATCGATAATTCGGTCCTCGAAGTCTACCAAATGATTTAAGAGAAGCTCATAATGAGCTAATAGCCAAGAGGAAATTAAATCTTATTCTAAAATCAAAGTCTGTGACCGATATTCCAATTAATGTTGGCGATATTGTGGAAATTTTTATTCATCTACCAAATCAGAAAAAGGATCTTGGTCATCGCCCAAACCAGTATTGAAATTCGACAAAAAATCTCTTATCGTCACAGTACCTGGATCCAATGGAAAATTTATACATGCTGCAATTGAAGATGTCCGACATTCCGTTTCATCTAATGAACTAGCATACCAAATTCAAAAGGCAAATGATTTATTGAATCAGTCTATTGAATATTGTGGAAGATATTTCTGATGAAACATTAACGAAGTGAAGAATGTGGGCGAAACAATTTTGACGATCATTCTGATGATGGTAATTTTAACCAAAATATGAATGCTGAAGTCGAAAAATATAATGAATCAGAAAGCGATGGAAATTTATCAGAATCTAAAAACATATTATCTCTGAACATGTTCCGATTGAATCGAACTTATTCCCTACACCCTGAAAATTTAATTCATATCCCTATTGATGAAAAAATGGAATTGATGCGCATGAAATTGAGTTGTTACCTGGAACGGAATTGAAATCATCTGAACAAAAAGATCTGAGTTTTTATCATAAAAGGTTTGGATCTAAAGAATTTTTACTTCATCAAGCATCTGGACTTCCATCTCATATTATTTCAAATGCATGACAATACGGAAGAAAATAATTTTCTCACTACCTGTTCAAAAATTCATGTTTCAAAAATTCCTCCCGACTCGAATGTAATATCCAGTCACGTTTTATACAAAATAAAAATTTTGGATGATAAAATATTATTGCAAGGCTCGAATTGCTCCGCATGGAAATGAGGACAAGGAGAAAAATAATTTGAGAACTGATTCGGAATCTTGTTCTCCGATGGCAATTAGAATTCTCTTATCAATTGCTACAATTTTTAAATGGAATTTATCAAAGGTTGATGTAAGTCTGCATTTTTACAATCTGGATCAGCATTACGAGATGTTTATGTGAGACCTCCTCGGGAATGCCGAAAAATCCTTCTATTGGTTATTACTGTCTGCTTCATATGGTTAGTCAACGCGAATGCAAAATGGCAAATACACTCTGATAATACATTCTTTGACCTCGGATTGAAATCAGTCGTTTATATACCCCAATTATTTTTCATGAGTTTAAAAGGATCATTAATTCTGCTTGTTGTTAAATTGGTCGATGATATACTTATTACTGGACAAAAAAAATTAAAGAAGCAATTTATCCAAGATCTTGGAAAGTATATAAGCTTGGTACAATCGTACATAGTCCTGGATCTTTTAATTTCAATGGAGTTAAAATCATGCAGTTTGATGACTATAAAATTAATGTCTCAGCTGATGAAAAGCTAAATGGACTGGAACCCCATTCAATATCAAGAAATCGTCGAAAACAACCTGATGAAGAAATGAACTCATTTGAAAACTTCGCTTTTAATTCGTTAAATGGTTCAATTGTCTATTTGGGTATGGTTGCATCTCCAGTGTCTGCTTTACAGCAAGTTATTTACAACAGAAAAGGTCAAATCCATTGGTTCGTGATTTATCTATCCAATCTTCTATGCTTCGGAATTTAAAATCTTTTGGTTCTACAAGCACGTATCGGCGCCCGGAAGTTTCTGGAAATTTCAATTTATCAGTTTTGTTTTTTCTGATGCAGGAAAACCAGCCGGATCGACAAATGCGCAACTTGGATGTATTGGTGGGTTGCTAATTGGCTCCTTAAATTGTAATTCAATATTTCATACAATTTATTGGCATTCACATCTATCTCGGCGTCCTGTTAAATCTATTGCATCTGGTGAAATATTGGCTGCTGGTGAAGCTATCGAGGAAGGAAAAATTATTGCAGCAGCATACAGTACATTCTAAATATCAATATTCCTCTTCATGTTGCTGTTGATTCAAAAGATCTATTCAGCTCTCTATCTACTTGTCGTGTGCCTGAAGACAAATCTATTAGAGCGGATGTTCAATTAATTCGATATAATTTCGAAACGAACAAAATCAAGAAAATGCTATGGATACCTGGTTCAATTAATCCCTCCGACCCGCTCAAAAAAAGGACAGTCCTGTATCTGACATGCTCAAGCTCCTTTATTTGATGGATCTATACCTATGGATATGAGTAATATTTTATCTCGGATTCATCTCAGTCAACAGGATAAATTTAGTTCAATATTTCAAAGGGAAGTGGTGTGAAAATTGACCAAATATTTTAATCTCTATCCCGGTGTCCTACAGTGATGCTGAATTGTGGAGCAATATTTTTATTGAGGCCCACAATTTATATTTATTGTGAATCATCAAGGAATAATTTTATCTATTTTACACTGGCTATTTTATGCTGAATTCAGTGTATAATTTTATGTCCTACAGTTGGGTTTTTATATTATACAGGCTATAATTATTGCATTTATGCTGCCAACAATTATTATCTGGATGATTGCTTACCTGGAAAATACTGCAATAATTATTGCTGAGCCTGAATATGTCTACCAAAATTATTGTACCCTGGTGTAGAGTATAAGTAGTCTAGGTTGTTAGAAATATTTTTACATCCTCGGGCATCGAAATATTCCCCTCGATCAGATATCATTAAATTTGGTTTTCTATTCATTATTCATTCTAAGTCCAATTGTGGCATTCATTTATTGATTCAAGTTGGAACTATTTATTTTTTTGGATCTACCTATCCCAATTATTTTGCACTGATCGGCATAGTATCATGCACAGCCGCAATAACTGCATCTGTCAGCTTCTTCGGCGATGGAGGGAACTAATTCCGTTTAGCAAGAAAAATGCTAAATAAAATTCGTTCCTTGGGTCCACAATAAGCGCTCCATGCGTGAAAGGCCGTGATAGTGTCTTCATACTGCGTCAGGTCTTGAGCAGATGGTTCAGTGTCCATTCCGTGCTTGATCTCAACATCAGGGCTGACCTCCAAAATTGCACGGAATGATCCCTATTAATTTTCATTACTTCTTAGCCTTCAATTGCAGGAGCCAATTGGATCTTGTAAAATATTACTCACAAGACAAATGATTCGTCAAATGTATAATTAGCATGCGCGGAACTTCTGCTTGTGGTTACAAGGTCTTCTAAATAGTTATTCACAGATCGTAGGCCTGTTGCTCTGACAAATACGTAGGCATTCTCACAGTTTAGGACATCTGACCCCAATATACATTGTGATGCATCCTATAAGACAACTGTTTTGAGCTCCAAATCATTAAGTTTTTCTCTATTGAGTAGTTAAATTTTAGTTTGAAAACAAATGTTTCAGAAAATGGGATGGCAATTTTGAATTCTTGATTTGTGTCACCCACAAGCGCGGTATGAAGCACGTTAAAATACACTAAAATGGTAATGTAAATGATTTCATCAAAGCAAGGGCTCTGTCAAACGCGTTTACTGACCCTGTGATCAAACCTTCAACACATTTCACAACGAGGTAGCTAACCTTCACAGGTCAAGTTTTTAGCCATATTTCAGCCTCCGCACGGAGGAGCTATGCCCTGTAACTAACATTTTCATGCACTATTCTGCGTCCTGTGATTTTCTCACGAGTGACCCTTCCTACATCCATATGGATAACGCCTCCTCACAGAGGCGCCGCACCCTGCAACTAGTGTCATGTACTTTTCGATTTTTCTAATCACCCCGCAACACATTTAAGGAGGTATGGAATATGTTCTTCGATCCCTATGCTTTCTAGGAAGATGCCGCTTCCGCATGGAGGCGCCACACCCTGCAACTAAAATTTTATGCACTTTTTGAGTTACGTAATCAGCTCGCAACACACTGAAGGAGGTATGGAATTCGTTCTTCGATCTCCATGGTTCCTGGAAATATAGAGCCTCCGCACAGAGACGCCGCACTCTGCGACTAACATTTTCATGTACATTTTGAGTGGTGTAATCAGCCCGTAACAGAATGAAAGAGGTGTTGAATGTTCTTCGATCTCCATTCTTTGTAGGAAGATGCCGCCTCGGCACGGAGCCCCGCACCCTGCAACTAACATTGTCATGTACTTTTCTGCGTCGTTTAATCAGCCCGCACCATACATCCTCTTCTCCGATCTATATATTTTCAGGGAAGACGCCGCCTCTGCACGGAGGTGACACACTGTGCAACTGAAAATGTCATGTATAATTTTGAGTGTTGTAGTAAGCCTAAAACAGGCATTTCTTTCTTTGATCTCTATGTTTTCTTAGCACATGAAGTTTCCAGACGGAGGTGCCACACCTTTCAACTAACATTGTCAAGTTTTCTTCTGACTCCTGGGATGGGCCCGCGACGCGGACTTTCTGCTCCAACGATCGTCTTTCATCTTTCTGCTGTCTCTGCACGGCGCGGCTGCGCAATATCCTGGTCAACAGTTAACATTCTTACTTAACATTCTTATGTTCTTCTTGAATCTTGCTATGTCATCGACATGTTTGGAATGAAAGCGAAGATGGGACATTCAACCGCTAAAGCCTCAACGCGGATGCGTTCCAAGTGATAAATAACGAATTCAACCGAAGTTCATGTTTTTATTGCGTCTTACTCTTGATTATTGTTGACGACTCCTCCGCAAGGATGCACCATGGGGTTCATCCTTCATGAATGCTATTTACTGTTTAATATGTTGTGTTTATTTATGTGTACCTGTTTATTTTCGAAGGGAGAGGCAACGTAATGGTATTTTTCTGTTTCAAAATAAAGATCCTGCTGTTTTCCTACTATTTCAGGACGTTATTTGAAGTGTCCACCGTTGAGAGGCCATTATCTTTGTGGCAGCATGCAGGTACTCTGGAGGATTCATTTCTTGATTCAAAACATTGAAAAGCGATTATGAGAGTGGTTTTAAAGCAGCAGGAAGTCAATGAAAATGTTGACAATTGACAACGGGTGTTGCCACCCCCAAACATCTCCTTGTCCGCATTATATTGGAATACTCTGCAGCAAAAGGTACCATTCTTGTTGATTAAGAATTCCAGTTACGTGTCACTGTAACATTGGGAGGAGTGAACACCAATTAGTTCAAGTAATACCTCTGCAAGCGATGTTCGAACTTTCTGAACTCGTTAAGGCAATGCCCACCATACATAAGAATTTTGAATTTTCGGAATGCGCAGTTCAATGTACCCTAGGAAAAATGCCCGGCTTGCAGTGATGATAATTTCGGGGCTACAGTAAATAGGACCGCTTGACTTCGTTAATTTAATGCCCGTCATACACAAGAATTTTGAAATTTGGCGGTGTATGAATTGCACTGTATCCTGGAAAAAATTGCCCGGCGTGCAAAAATGGCATTGGGGGAAAAATTGGTTTGGTTTACTGCGAGTATTGGAACGGTTGGGAGTCCTCTGTATTTGTAATCAAACCATTGGCGGGACCTACATTGCATTGTAAAGTGTAAATTAAAAACACAACGTAGACATTATTCAATTTATTTAAAAAAAAGTACATTTTAGTGAAATAAAGCGGTTAGCACATTCGCGAGGGGGAATAACAGAGACATCACGATTCGCTTTGCCGGACTGGAGAAAGGCAATTTGATATCAGCCTTTGACATGCTCCAGTGAAACAGAGTGAAAATTGAGAACAGAAAACGGAACCTAAACCTAAACAAGTGCATGAAGATGAGTAATTCTTGAGATAATCTTCGTCCCTGCCTTTTTTCCCATGCGGGGCAATACGAGCCTTGAACATC
Organism: Kappaphycus alvarezii; assembly: GCA_002205965.3. Taxonomy (NCBI): domain Eukaryota; phylum Rhodophyta; class Florideophyceae; order Gigartinales; family Solieriaceae; genus Kappaphycus; species Kappaphycus alvarezii. The sequence continues at coordinate 184,017 of NADL03000795.1, forward strand.
ATTTGTTCATTATCTCTTTCTTTGATCTTATAAATGAAATGAATTGAAATGATATTCAAGTCACTGCGTATTTTGGGGACATGAAATTTGCGTCAATTCCCAAGAAAACATCTTCCTCTGCGTTATAGTCATTATCAATCTCAAATTTTGGAAGTCCCTGAGCTTGGTGGCGCAAAAATTATTTGGAGCTGAATATTTTGTGATACTCATCAAGTATCTCTTTCTCAGCACTTTAGAGCTCAATATCAGGGAAAAACTCAATCTCATGTGAGGATATTTCAAATTTGTTACTCAGTATCATCTGATTTTTGACCAAGTGATTTGTACCAATTCCTACTCTACCCAATTCAGTGAACTACTGCGGAGGTTGTTGTTTTTGTTATTGTCACGATAGTTTGTGTCAGGTGACTCATCATTGTTAAGTTGAACATGTACAATCGGGATTTGAAATATTTCAGCAGGCTTTTCATTAATTTCATAATCGTAATCAGCGTCTCATACGACCAGATTTTGATCCTCTATGGTGTCCAAGGTGTCATTTTCGCTTATATTGCGTATTTTTTCTTCCAGAGAACAACGAATAGAATCAATGGCCTCCTCAAAAGCATAAGTTAGATGTAAGTCAGATGATATAGCATACCGAATATCTTCGATAGCAGCTTGCTGAAAACGACCGCTCTTTCCAGAAACTGTAACTGTATCTGACTTAAGATCAGATATAAGAATTGGGCTAGACTCAGAGCAGGATCCACGCTTTCTGGGTCTGTGATCGTGCAGAACTGGACGATATCACCCTCCGTATTATTTTTCTTTCAAACAGAATTAGATCTGAGGATAGAATTTAGTTTACGCTTTACTAGAAGCTCAGCATGTGCTTCAAGGATTGCAGGGGATCTGAATTGATTGTTTGCCATCGACAGGAGGACTAAAGCCTTTCAAAATCTCATGGGGAGAAGCAACATCTGTACCATAAAGTCATTAGAGATGCATAATGCTTGGATAGCAAGTAGCTTATTATCTGAGTTTGGGTGGACAGATTCCAAGCGGAGAAATATCATGAATCACTCGTTGTGTTGACTCAATGACTCTCTTACTATGTCTACGAGGAGGAACGGGGCGAAAATAAATGCGATAAGCTTTAATATACTCAACAAACCGAGTGTTTTCAAATGCTTTATCACCTTGCACAGCATTTGGACTCCAAAATGAGAGATTTAACCATTTTCACATGCTAGAATGGCACCCTTCATATTGGCTGAGGAAACAAGCGAACAAACTTAGTACCGAGCAACGGAGTCCATGCAGTGAAAAAGAACGAGTTGACCAAGAAACTTGTGATAAACACAAACGATATCATTAAATCCACGTGTCATACTGCTTAGAGATACCTTACGAGCTCCTTCTGTCACTTGACTGCATGATACTGCTCACATGTATCAAGAATCGCCGACAGGTACTTAGCATAATCTGGTGTGTATATCTTATTCCTCTGGAGCAGTAGCTTGATGTATTCGTAGTCTTAATGATGGCACATAAGCTTACGGACTTTTATGTGTAAGACGATCCGCGTCGGTCCAAGTGAGATTACTACTAAAATAACAAAGAGAAGGTAGCACTGGATAAAGTCGAGAGCTTTTTGAATTGTCTAAGAACCATTTGCGGGAATAAAGCAGTGGTCTCCTTCATCAATCATGTGCACAGTGTTAACAGAACCAAAGTCATTAATCGTAGTCTCGATGTTGTTTCCGTACAATGCTTTGTAACATTGTTTCCAATCATCCACTGCTAAGAAACTTCAATATCCATGTGGTTGATTTTACCCAAACAGCCTTGAACTGAGCGGAGCAAAAAATCAATTAAACCAAGTATTATACGCTTGGAACTTCAACTATTACCGTTACAGTATTGCCAGAACGTTCTACTATTAACAGAATAAGGTAATGGACCTAGGCTACCAGTCCAATTTGGAACTAGGTCTGTGGGAAACTTAATCGAAGCTCTACCAAGCCGAGTCCACTGTAAGAAGCACCATTATGGGTCAATACGGCCGATGGAACCTTAGTTTCAATTAGCAGACAAAGATTAACCTAGATGAGCCATGTGAATCCGAGACACCACGTTTAGAACTGGACTTCCTTCTTAGCTTTTCAGCCTCAATAGTTCTGTATCCCATTTATTTTTAGCAAGATCATCGCAAATATTATCAGATTTTGGTGTCTTTTCTTGTCACACCCCGACATGTAGAACTGCTTTTTAAATCTGCAAGTTGGGCAGGAATTGATCTGCGCTTCGGCTTCTTACCATAAACTTCTTAGTAGTAGCTGAGTAACTAAAAGATAAAGAGCCAACAGAAGACTGTTCTTCTTACTGATTGCTTTGGCCTGTCACATGCCCGTGGAATTGAGGCAGCTTCCTCATAGGCAATATCCATGAGCACGGATGTAGAACAGCTGAATTTGATCTGTAGGATACGTTAGATGTATACTTCGGAGCTGGTGCCGCGAGAATAGGTACTCGTGGCTCGTATCAAGCTTGGTATTGACCAGTAGCAGAAACGCCAGGATTGATTCAGAGATCTTAGAATCACCAATGATTGAATTAAGTCGACAAAAAACTAGCCGAAAATCTGGATTCATAGTTATAGGTGCTTTCAGAGTTGGCGTGACGTCTGAAGCACACTGGTAAGCTTTTAAATTATATCTGTAACGATAGATAAGGAATCTTTCTTGTAGATGCAGGAAGCAACCACCATAGCACCATCATCACCTTGGATCTCAGAGTCGATGAGGGGCTTGCAAAGATCCTGAGCACGACAAAAAAACTGGGACTGTAACATGATTCCTTGAAAACCAACCCGAATCTTGTTTGAGCTCTCATTCGGGAGCTTATTATGGAACAGTTTCCAAAGGACAACTGCATTGTAATATTTCTTGGGTCCCTTCCCGTCGGTCCAGGGAGGGTTCTTCAAATCCCGAGTAAACTTCGGACTATTCGGCAAACCAGTATCTTGGCCCATAACTGAGGAATTTCTTGTGAGCCAGAATTTCACAGGTGCAGTAGATCCGAAGGTTGATGATTATGGGAATAATTATTTGGATATTGGTATGGACTTCGGCAACTTGGGAACGAAGTTGAAGAATAGACAGTGGAAGACCGTAGAAGAAACACGTATTGACTTGGTTAACTGTCGCATCCAGCTTTGCTTACTTGCCAAATGCGAGTAATTATACATAAAGTGATCCAACAGTGAATAACATAAATACCAAATAGACCCAAAAAGGTAAACATTTGAAAACTAAAACAGATTTACCTAAGTAGCACCCGCCAACTGCAAAATACAGCTGTCATTCAAACTTTGCTGCAACCCATGACGTAGCAGACAAATTTAATGGTACCTCAACCCGCAGTTGAGCAGCCAAGTGGCATTGGTATGGTAATATATCAAAGGGGAAGTAAAAAAAAGCAAATTGGAACGAATATCTCTATTGCTACTCTCCTTCAACGACACGCTTCGTTGATGGTCACTTGAAATGTCTCCTGCTTGTTGAATGGGCTACCAGCTGCTATTCAGTTGGTAGAACGGCCCTGTTGTTTGTGCAGTAGATCCCGAAAATGGAATAAATGCAGGGCCATAAGACACTCAGCCTTCTTGCCGCAAAAATAAAACAAACACATCTGCCTCCTTCATAAATCTAAATTAACCGATTTACCGCATTTTTCATCCTTCCAGAGGCAACCTCCAGTGGTTGAGTGTGTTCCTTCACAGCCAGACACGTGGGAGCAATCATTTATATCCACACCAACCCCTCTGCTTCGCCACGCATGATGTGTAATTCACGCTTTTCGGCTTGCTAACCTTCAGCACGCCGCTAAGCAGCTGAGTTTCTCTCTCTACACAGCCCTTCTATGTAGCGCTTCATAACGCCTCCATACTAGATGACGCCCGGAACAAGAGGGGGGGAGGTTTAGGTGTATTTACTCCTGGAAGATTTATTCGATCTATCCTAAAGTTTTTCAGACAAGGACAATCGACTCAAAACGGTGTGCCACCGCAGAAATAGGGTAGAAAAAAGAGTGTCTACGCCTTCGTATTGGAGGGCATGGGTCCTCCATGATCGGGCCTTCGCTCCGCGTGTTTGTCACTGCCAGCATTATAGCCGCTGCCCCCGCCCGCTTACGCAAGGACGCCTGCCCCACACCCCGCTCCCTCTCCGTACTTGGGAAACGCCCTCGTGGCAAAAGATCCTGTCTGTTCAACCAGGCAGGATCAACTTTGTCCGCAGGATCCAAGGCAATCCGTTCTTCATCGTCCTCGGCTCCTTCGACCCTGCTTCTCTTGCTGATATGCCCGTCAATCTTCACTACCCCCTAAATCGAGCACATCAAGAGGCCAAGTCAAAGGTTTTTGAAAGATGACACGTAAAAGAGAATGCCTCCTCCCAGCTGCTGACGAAGGTTGAGTCCGATCAGGCCGAATGGATGAGAGATACTGGAGAGCTAGTGTGCTCCTTTACTTTCACGGCCGATAGGCGGTCATTATAGACTACTGTAGAGGTCAAGCCGGCCTTTCTCCTTCGTTGCGGAGAGATCCTAACGACTCTCCGCCACACATTAGACCATATCGAACGGCGCAAGTCGATGCGGAAGCCATAACCACACGCAGGTAGAAGGACAAGCCTCGAACACAGATTGACTACTGGTGGCTTGGCAGTGGTCTCCCACGTCCGTTGTGAAGTGAATGCACGAGCGAGTAAATCCCAGCCATCCAAATCAGGGAGACCCATCGGACGCCAGCAAAGCAAGCGTAGGAATCACGCTGCCAACAACTGCCAATGGTAATAATATCTCTGTTACAGCACTGTGTAATAGAGACTTTTTCGCTGTCGCTATTCCAACTCTCTATTACACAGTGGTGTAACAGAGGAACCGCTTCGTCGTGAATGAATTTGGAAATTTGATTTTCCTTCAATGTTTTTATTTGACGTGGGGACCCACGTCATCGTTTTATTTATGTAATTATATTCTAGATAGTACAATTCTATAGTTACACCTCTACTTTCTCGTAGGTTCTACTGAGCTAACAAAACTATAGAATTTCTAGAGTAGCGCTACAGAACTATCTATAAAAGGGGGGCTCATCTGGATTCTTGTGGGAATTCAGGTGCACTCCATACACACTTTGCCCCCAACTTTCTGAAACCCACTACTATAGTCTTTACTGTTCCTTTAGCAGCGCCCCGGCTCCCTCCCTCTCTATTTCACAGCTCCAAAGACGTCATCCGTCACCGCATACGCGCCCTGGTATCTCGTCACAGGCTGCCGCCCTTCCTATTTCCGTATCCCTTTACTCCGACAAAGTTGTCGTCCGAGCACTGGAGCATCATGCTGCACAGGCACCTCAGTCTCCTAGTCTATACAGACTCGTTGCTCTCAAAATGCCCCACTGTCAGGTGGACCTAGATGGGAAAGGGTTGGGTGTTTTACCCTTGGAATATATCCGATCTATCCCATATTTTTCCAGACAACTACAATCTAGATGTCCACAGTGATCATACCGCAGACCGCTGCATCTCAAAGTTTTGACGCATTCACCGCCACAATTCAATCCGCAACTGTTTCGCGAGGCACGTTTTCCACTCCACCCGCCTGGACTGCGAGTTTGAAATTGAGAAGTTCCCCCCGGTACGGATTACAGGCCCGCTGACATCCTCCTGGTGCAACCTCCACGTGGCCCTGAAGCCGGCCTCCACTGGCCCGTCGGATATGACGTTGCCGTGATGTCCACGTTCAAGCAGTCAAGTGGGGAAAGGTTTGAGTGTTTTAGTCTTGGAAGATATATCCGAGCAGTCAAGGCGCTTGGTGCCCCCTTTCCCCTCCCGCGACCAAGGTTTCCGGTTCCAGCCCTGGTTTCTGACTCCCTCGATGCCCTTCCCAGAGACTGTTTTATTTATCGAAGAGTTTGTACCCTACTTTGCCAAGAAATGCCGCACTTCAGACCTACCATTCGCATGCGCATCTACCCGCATATTAGTCGCGCCTTAAGGTCGTCGGTAGCTACGGCCGTCCTATCGCGCGCCCCACTGCTTGTGACCGATTTGGTCCATCCAGTCAGCTCTTAACTGAATAATCGGTCAGTCGGTGTACACTCTACAACGCAGACACTTCCGTGTCGCCGGAGGGATGTGCAAAGAGGAATGGGGCACTGGGGCCATTGTGGAATGCGAGGGGGCGTATCTGGTGCCTCGCTGCGGAGCCGATGTTCCTCCGCCATTACTGTGTTGGCACACCTTTTTGAGTCGAATGTGGTTGTCTGGAAAACTTTAGATAGATCGAATATATTTTCCACAGTAAAACACCCAAAACTTTTCCCCGGTGTGGTTGTCAGGATTCGGGGAACGAGCTCAGATTTCGTCGTCCCAGAGTCCTTGGCCCTCGCTTCCTTTCTGTACCCGCCCCTCCTGCTGCACGGTAGATTTGGGTATTTTTCTGAATAGGGATGTGGATCGGCTACTTCCCTGGGCATTTGTGGGAGGGTCTCTCATTGGAGACAGAGTGAGGCAGACGGCCTTAGAGGTGAGACCAACTAAAAGGTAGCTCCTATCGTAGTACGGTTACAGTACATACAGTACAGTAAAGTATACTGTAGTGGACCATCCGATTAGATCTTAATCTTAATAGGCGGTGAGGCAGTGTACCCTCGAAATGACAGTACAGTACAGTATAGTGCTCTGCATAGAAATTTCACTGCATTGGAGTGCAGTGCAGCGCTGGTAGCTACGTGCTAACGGACCAGCACAGTTCAGAACCCGGAAAGGGTGGACGCAAAAAAAATGGCAGTCAAGCTCGTGCCGGGAATTGAACCCGGATCCCCTCGGTGACAGCGAGATATACACAGGTTGCTTAACCATTATACGACACGAACGCTTTTGACTTCTTGCAAGCACTGAGATAAATCAAAAATATTTATTGTATGCAAGTATTAAGGTCCCGATAAGCGAATATTCTGTAGAGAAAGTGTCAATGTTCACGGGAAATTTCAAAAAATTATTGAGAAGGAGATATTTCCCCCCGTAACTGCATGTCTCACCAAACAATGCCTAACTACGGAATTAACCCCATAACGTTATGCCGGCCGTATCGCCCGTGCAGCCGATCTGGACTGCCAGTTTGAGGCTCCGCTCCTGGTGCCAGGCACCGAGCTAAGACCCGCTGACATCCTCGTCCAGCCACCGGCAGCTCCCGATGGCACTGCGAAGCGCCCCATCGCCTGCGGCGTCACCGTCGTATCACCGTTCAAGGCCAACGTACGATCAAGGGGTACCGTGAAGTGGGAGGTGCTGGGTCAATTGCGCACCTCAACAAGGTTACTGACCTGGAACGCAAGCGGTCGCGTCGACTCCCCCGCCCTCCGATAACTCCACACAAGCCCCAATTTCGATTTCCAACCTCTGGCTTTCGATTCCCTGGGTTCGCCTTCCCCGCTACTATCCGCTTCATACACGCGCAGGCTGTGACATCGCAAGACCGTACCTTCGCATACCAATGTTTATCCCAGATTACAGCCGACCCTAGTTTTCAATCATTAAAAACACCCAAGCCTTCCCCGTTCATAGACGATGTCCTCCCGCGCATCGAGGCAAAGTTGCATACATCTATTAGAGTCATCAGAACGAGATTCTACCGACGCATTAGTTAAACGATCTGGTCGTCTCTCTGGCGAACGCTATCGTGTCCCTTACACCTCTGCACGTGGCCGACGTGGACCACCCGGTTAACACTTAGCTAGCAACATAGTCGGTTCCTGCACTGGCCCCCGATATGAATGCAGTAAAGTTTTCTTCAAATCACATGGTCGTCGGTAGCGATGGCCATCATTTCGCGCGCTGTACTGCACGTGACCGATGTGGATCATCCTATTAGATCTTGATCTTCATAGGCGGTCAGGCAGTGTACACTCGAAATGAGAGATGAGTAAATATTATTATTGTAAACGGATTCTCGCCTATCCGGCCTTTGCCCCACACTCGCAATTTGCGGGGCACTGGGAAATGCGGAAGCGCCAGGGGCAACGGTGCAGTAGTTGCAATGTGAAAGGCATTTGTTTGACTCGGCGCCCTGCTCACGAAGGCTACAGCCAACATCCCAAAATTCATCCCCCTACAAGTTGCGGACTGAAGCAGTCTGCAGCCCTTCAAATAGTTCTGTGCATTTGCGTTCAGAACCCTGAGCGAGAACCTCGAGGCCGAGAGCGCGGAGGTCGGATGCTCTCAACTCAAAGCATAACGGGGGAGGGGTCTGAACCAGGCCCACATAACCGCGGGTACACGACGGGTCATGCAGCTGTCCAGTGGATGGACACCGTGGGTTTCGCTGCCCATTGACACGCGAGGTCGCGGAGGCAATCGGGATGCCGGCGTAGAAGGCATGGATAATACTACATGATGGTTGAACTTGATGCGCGGGATATCAGACAGAAAGTTCTACCCACAAGCGGGCAGACAGACGTAGTGGGACATGCTTGAGTCGAATATATCTCCCTAGAGTAAAACACCCAAATATTCCCCGCCTGCTTGAGAGGCGGGCATAGACCCCATGCGGCTGCCACCAGCCCGTGGGACGACACGGGAAAAACGCTGCGTCGCGACACGGAGGATGCGCTGAACTCGGCACACAGATTACGCTGGGTGGCGGAAACGGGACCGAGTGTTTTGGAAATGCTCCAGAAGTCCGGGCAGTCTGACTGCTGTCTACGGAAGACTCACGCTGCAAGTGCATGCAGCTGTCAGTGTTCAAGGGTGCGTCGAGGTTCGATGAAGTGTGTTCATTGACTAGGGAAGCAGGCGCTACAGCGGTGAGATTGCGTGTCGTGATTGACATACCGTGGCTTGGAGGGGAATGAGGGTTTGCGCTCCCCGATTCGCTGTCGCTTCTGGCTTGTGCGGATGGAGCGCCGCGGTTTGCAAGATTGGTTTAGGATCTTGTGTGCACTGCGATTGGTGTTGCCTACACTAGTCGCAGTTTTTTTGTCAGAGATGGATTCAAGCACGCTGGTTTCGTCTGCAGAGACGAAGTTGCCTTTATGCACCATGGCACTTGAGATCTTTCGGACGGTATCAGTGTCTACTATGGCTTTCTTTGTCGGCTGTTCGGCTCGACCAGCCCGTTGCCTACGATATCACCATGTTCTCCTCATATGTCTCCCCCTCGATGTGATACATGCCGCCTGGAAGGGTTTTGGTGTCGGTGCGCTTGTTAATGCTGCCAGAGTTTAGATGTTTTTCCGGATGGTACAAGACGCGCCCCTCCTGCCTGCTCTGGTGGATCCGTCCCTCAATGTCCGATTGCACTTTATTCCGCCTGCTGTTGATACTCTGGGTGCTATACTTGACCGTTTCGGACCACGCATCAATGTGGAAAGAATGCACATTGCATTCCGGCGACATTGCATTCCGGCGAGTCCAGCATTTTCATAAAGGTAAGGCTTGTATTCAGCAACGGCTCAGTTTTGCTATCTGTTCTAGCGTTCCCGCTGCCCTCCTTACTCGCATGCCATGTTACGACGATAGGCGCTCACCTTGAATAGCTGCAACTCCTCGTATAACACAGTCCAGTGACAACAACCCATCTATTCCATAGAAGTATATCCGCAGGTTCAACATCAGGAAGTCAACATGGTAAAGTACACCCACACAGCACGACGCCACAAGCCGGATACGCTTACAAAAGCGGGGCCACAATCAGTACTCTAGCTGCGCACGACATGCCATCAATCCGAGCCAAGCGGGCCGGGACTTGCACAACGAGGCAGGATTGTTGGTGAGGAAATGGGAGGGATCATGTGCTAGGGGGTTTGAGGGAGAATGAGGCTTAAGGTTTTCTGTAGGGGTGAAGCTTCGAGGGAGGTGTGGAACAGTAGGGTTCAGGATATGATTCGGGAAGAGGTCAGCAGATGGCGGCACATGTTGCACTCGGCGGGAGGAGGCTGGCTCGGTGGCGGGAGCCATTTGGAGAGAAAACGGGGTTCATTGGACACCGAGTGCATTGGATGCATTCTTTTTGGCTGTTGATGTCAGTTTTAGGGGCCGGTATGTAGCTTCGTTGTAACGGCTCCACGTGCGACAATATCGTGTGCTAAGGGCTAAACTGGGACTTCAGAAAGAGCCTTTCTTGTTTACATTTGTTGGGTGTTTTGAAAAGACATGCTCGAAACCCTTGTCAGAGGTTTATGATATCGAGTTCCGTGGCACTTGCGCTGTACTGATGGAAGGAATGGCGGTTGAATTGGGAATTAACTTTGCACTGTCGATTCCGCTGCCCAAGTCATCTCTTTCGATCTTTCGGCATAAGTCCTGATTCAGCACCCCATCTCCTTTGCGAATTACCGTAGTGTAATTGCCACGGCTTCTACTTGTACCCATACGAATACCCTACGCGAGCCTCGGCACCGCCGGTCCCACCACAATCAACCGTTATGTTATCATATTGTCCGGATCGGCTGAAAGTCATCATCCTCGATCCGCTCGCATTGTTGCTGCCCAACGTCCTTTCGACGATCAGCTGAAGGTCTTTCTGATGAATTGCCCTTTAAATTGGAACGTCTAAAACCAGCTCGAAATGCTTGGACTCACTTCATATTGTCTCATTTGCCATAGGTATGTATGACAGGTAGGATGTGAAGACCAGGCGAGGAAAATAATCATACTGCTTGGCACTGGCTCCGCAGAGAGACAGGGACAGCTTTACACTTGAATCGTGCTTGCTCAGTGATGCTTTACTTGCTAGGATGTCATACCTGGTGTAAAGAGGTGAGTTAATACCCACTCATTGCCTTGTCCGATCATTCACTCTTGTTCATCTCGCGTCTCAAAATTACTATCGTGCATTCCCCCGTTTGTACAGACTCCCAAGCTAACCTTCACTGGGTATTGGCCAACGCGCATCTCACAGTAAACTCCTCAATTTTGCCCACATTTATAAGGCGTTTCTCTTTCCCTAACTGTTGGAGGTCCCCAAATTCATACACCCTAATCTGCTATTGACCCTTAGTCCACAGGCGACAACCTAAAAGACTCTGCCGTCCCCGTACCAACCACACCTTTGTTCTTGCAAACCCATTTATATTTCCATTGTTATCCTTATTTGCGTTGGCTTACTCATGTCGCTGTGAGGGCCATGGATACCTTTGGGCGAGAAACATCCGTCCTTATCCAGAGGCTCGCCGCTGCAGCCGTTTCTTTCAATGCCGCGTGTCTCGAGGCTGGCCTCACACCAGTCCTTTATCAACGTCCCCCCATCCGCTCTTCATGCTTAGGTACTCCTCTTTTGGTTAATAACCGCCACTGCCTCTAAATTAATAAAGCACCAAAGCTTTCCCCCCAGGCGCAGACCCGTTTCTGTTTTCTCCTTTCCTTCTCTCCAAACTCCGTTTAGATTCTCCCTCCGCTAGAAGTGTCAGACGACGAAGTAAACTACCCCATCATTCCCCCCTTTCCCCTTTGCTTTACTCAATGGCGCTTACTCGTCCTTCTTTGTGATGTGTTATATCCCATCATTGCACAGGCGGGATGCTTGTGGTGTTTTCCTGTTTGAAAAGTCAGACAGGTTTCTTTCGCAACTATTTTAATGACACTTGCACGTCTTTCTCATAACGCTTACTCCAAAACTCACCCGGTTCTCAACTCTCAGAGGTCTTGCATACGTACACTCCTTACTTCCTCCTCAAAAAGTGCGATTTGGCATTCTACACCTTGATCTGAAGAACACGAAGAGATCCCTGCATGCACAAGCCGCGTGGAAAATCTGTTCCTGTAGCTGTCACATAAATTTCCTCTCAAACCAAAATGTGGTGACTTTTCTTTTACCTATGTTCACTACAAATGAGTTAGGTGTAAGAGCCTGTGATTCAGAAATATTAAAGGATGGAAAGTTCGGGTAGTTTATCATTTGGAAAGTAGGGTCATTTTGGCCTTGCTTTACTGAAATAGGCCGTGTGGTGCTCATTTTCCCTTTCTAAACTTCGTTGAAAAGATAGAAGAGAACAAGAATCACTTTAATTGACAGGGTATCAACCAGCATATCCGTTTCAGTGAATGAACTCCCGTGTTTCCCCTCCTTTGGTTGATAAAACTTAACACGAATGAACACACATCTGTCCTCTTACAGGCAGACGTAAATATCTCTCAGTGACGTAGAGTTACTGAGGTAATTTCGCCAATGTGCACACCCTCCGACGTCTGCTTGGCAGGGTTAAGTCTTCATGAAGGGACACGCTGCTCACTCTGTGAAAATTCTCAACGCCGCACCCTCCAATCCTTGACGTCTCAGGTTATACGCGACCGTTTTTCCTTGCGCAGACGGTTTTGTTCGGCGACATAATATCCTCCGCGATCGTCTCTTTTTTGAGCTCACATACCTCCCGATTGCTATAAGCCCAAGCAGTAAATGGGAATTCCCCTAAGACTCCAGTCTTCCCGCCCCACTCCGTTGCCATCTCGATCTATTTATCGATGATCCTCAATTCTCTCCGCGGCCACAGGTTACGATGTGACCATAATCGGACGCATTCTGCACCGTGCAGTCGATCCTCGTCCACCGCGCCCTCCTCTCTCCTCTCACGAGCCGAAGAAGTCAAAACGGGACGTTACCAAGCTCCATAGAGTGCACTAGACGTAGACTTTCATCCAATGGCATTTGATGTGTGCAATCCTGGACGAGGCAAATCTTCCAGGAGGACGGCTATGCCACCTTCCTTACAGAAGCGGCCATATCTTTTTAAAAAGCCCAAGTTTAATAATTTTTAGAATAGCGTCTCTACGGTATATGCAAATCCGGTTTGGGCAACAGTGCTTCGGCATAACACAGTCTACCACCGGTACCCAAACAGGCCTGACTCTCGTAAAGGGACCAGTCCAATTGCAGAACGCCATCGACTGCTGCTAAATCTCAGCTCTTTGCTTCAGCAGCGAACTGCGATCGTGATAAATCGCAGAAAACCACGACGGTATGAGCTCTGATAGTTATGTTTTATATTGAAATAAAGCCCCTCTTCTCTCACGCTGTTTAAGTGGCCCTCTCCATGATTCAGCAGTAGCAGGTAGTAAGATGGCACGTAGTTCTCTAGGGAAGTTTGCCCACGCTTCTTCTCTCAATGGAGAATGCTTTGCCTCGATCGCTTTCGATTTATTCACGTCGCTTTGGACTGTGCTGCAGGGATGTGTGAAGCACGCGTCATCCCGTTGTCTTGCTACCAATCCATAATGGATACTCGGGCGCAGAAATTACATCCTTGCAAGAGGCTTGTATCCGAGGCTGCAAATAATTAAAATGCGTATCATGTACGGTATCAACGGGCATTCAGGTGAATAGTCATTCAAAATCAACAACAGAAGAAAAACGTTAAATGGAATAATGTGTAATGCGGTCCAGCACCCTGTTCGTACCTGAACTTAGGATTTTACTGCTGTATGTTTTACACTCTATTGCTACTTCCTCTAGAGAAAGGCATTCATTAGGACGATCAATAATGCCTCAGATCTGCTGCCGGGCAATTTTCAAGCCCCGTCGACCCTAAATTCCAACCGACCTCAGTTCCAACCAAATGCTGCCCAATCCTTGTTGCTGTCAACAACACTACTGCAGGGTATCCATACTGTCAAATGGGCCTCAGCGGTCCGCCTATGTGCGCAGCGGGGATTTCGATCGTAGTTGCCTTTTTTATATTCTCACTGATTAGTACGAATGTGGTCGGCCAACGTTTGAAAGCAGAAAAAATTTGGCCTTATTTATCTCAATCGATAAATAAGCTCCGTATCCATTTGGGTATAGCTGAGGCTCTTTCGATAGCAAAAACTTCCAATGAAGATACTGGGGCGTGCCAAGGGTCTCAATAACTGCCTTGGGTCACAGCGAAGAGCATTCCACTTTAAGGGCTTGTCCACTTTATGCCGAAGGCTACGTCTCGTTATGAAGATGTATCTAACCACCCAACCGCGCCAGCAAATGTTCAATCGCTTTATGTTTGACTGGTGTACTGCTCGGTCAGGACATTCAAACTGTCAGTTCCTAGTATGCTGGAATAACTGTATTTGCGCCCTACTACCTTACGCATATCTGCTGCTTTAGTTTGTGAGTATTTGCGTTCGCACTTGTGGCTCTGATTTTCGTGGTCAGTGTCGAATGGCGTCTTGAGTTCCCTTTGTCTCTCTCCAGTAAAGCTGGTAGATAAAGTTATGGTTTGTGGGAATAAAAGCTTGGGTTGATGTGGACAAAAAGTAATTATATACAGCATTGCGTTGGACATTATCTGAACTGATATGGGCATGGTGTCCAATAACGCTGGCAAACGAAGTCCGGTTCGTCGATTGACGACTTTCGGGCAAATGGATGAAAGCACATATAATGCTACGGCGAAAGGAGAACATGATTTGGTAGCGTGAGAGGTACAAGCTATCTCGTGTTACGAGGGATTTTTTAAAGGCGGGAATGGATTGAGTTTCCTAGGCCAGTAAAAACATGGTTGTAAGACAGTACGGTATATTTAAATATTCCAAAGTAGAAAGCCACCATGAAACATTATAAAGATTTCTGCGTAGCGCTTTCGTAAGTGTTGAGTGGGTCGTTTTAGTTTGAATCTTTTTTATACTATCGATATATGAATCTAAGAGGTGATTGATATTGGGTATATAATCGCATCGGGCATTTATTTGTTGGTTTGAAAACGTTGCACGAGTCGCTGCACCAGGTTCTTTTTCTTAGTTCGTTTTCATGTCCTTGAAGTAATTTTAGGGAAGATCTGCTATTGGATGCATTTAGTTTCTCATTGGCATTTCAAAAATTATGGATAGTACAAGGGGGTTAATTTTTAGCTTTAAGTGGAAACGGTGCTGACGTACGGTGAAGGAAGTGTAGGGCGGGTGGATGGAATATCAGCTTGAAGGATAAATGTTGGTGGCCGCCTATATCGATTTCCGATAAAATAATCAGGTCTACTTATTTGCCAGTATGTTATCCCGTGATAATATAGATGCTGAAATGCTGCGGTGGATAGTCGTATGGGAAAACATTACTTTCCAAGTTTGAGATACACAAAGAAGTCTGCCTTTTTTGCTGCCTTTTTTTCTTGTTGACGAGTGGGAAGTCAATCTCTACACGGAGATTCATGTCATCTTCGGGGAGCTAGTGTTACAATGTACAGCTGCATCTCTTGAAAACACTCTGAAAGACGAAAAGTAAGAGCAGGTGTATGGTACAATCAGGTGAGATAGGATTCAGATAGGGATATATGCCAGCGGGGATCACCTGTGTTGTCGTTGCATCCTGGGAGTATACGAGGGAGTGGTGCAAGGTATAACCATGATTTTGAAAATCGCAACCTCTGTATGGAATGCGTTGATCATTCAATAGACAGAGATATTGTTGTCCTCGACGCATCGTGCTCGATCTAGTTCACAGAAAAAATGGGAGTTGTGTGAGCTAGCTAGCTAGCTTGCAGCCGTTGCAAAATGGAGTGGTTCATAAATCATGATCCATACAGAGCTGCATTTTCAGGACTCTGGGATATTTTAAGCGATTTTTAGGAATCACCAATTATGTCGGCAAGTTGCATGGCTGTACACGATCCGCTGATTGGCTGAAAATCATGTTGACAAACAGGTTGTCAACATTGCGAGGCACAGGGTTTTACGGCAGTTTGAATGATTGCAATTTGTCCACATCATCGTCAAAATGTCGAGTGTACTTGGGGTGATGAGCCAATCAGCGGCGTCACATCTACCATTCCGCCGCTCCCATTGGCCAGCCTCTCCCTCCAAGTCTGTACATTTCGGCTCCCCCTCCCCTTTGCCCTACTCTTTGTCCACTGCGTCCAGCCACAAATCTTTGGTACACATCTCTCATGAACGGCGCCTTGTCAACATGCATTTCAACCCGGCAACTCTCCCTGTGACTGCTTCGCTCCTATCTCTCTATATAAATTCCCCTTGCATGCTGCCTCACCCCCTTTCCCCAAACCCACTCATCCTATCACTCAACATGTCCCACTCACGTTTTATCCGACTTCGCACCCTCTCAAACAAAGAGCCATCAATCATCACTCCACCCTCAAGCACCGCACCCGTACTACCCACCGCTGTCTCACCAAGCGACAGCAGAGCAACAAACGCTCCGCCGAAATCAGCCGCCTCTCCCAAAACCTCTACGTCCAGTTACTAGAACAAGAAATCCATGCCGAAGAATCTCGACAACGTTCCCTCATTCAACAACTCTTCACCTGCACCGAAAAGGCCCTTGTTACTCGACAGCATGTGGGACGTTTAGAAAGACAGATGGAAGGTTGCAACAGCAGTGCCAGTTGGATTCAAAACGGTTGTTTCGATCAGGCCGCAGATGAACGACGTGCATCTGTTATTATCGAGGGTGTGGTAAAGGAAGGGTGGTAGGGGAATTGAAAATGCGTCGCTCACATTTTCGCCAGTTTCTGTCTTTCAAACGCACCGGACCTGTACCTGACTTGGAACCAACCTGGGAAGGCGGAGGCGATTGAAAGAATTCTACCTGTAATTGTACAATGGACAAACATATTTAACAGCGCTCAACTCGACAGCATTTCGGTGGTAGTCGCAAATCCGTGCCATTTTGGAGCCAGAAAGTTGCAGCATCTGAACAAGGGGACAGGGAAAGGTGGCCAGTGTTGACAAACACAAAAGGTGTGCAGTTTCTGCATTGCTGGCATATCGTCATGTCCCAAAATTCGCCATGAGTAAAAGCTACGACTCGCCAATTGTCTCGTGACAGCAGGGTCTGTTTCATCAGCTTCAGGAGGCAGGGCTGTTGCAACTTACGTAGCTGTTGCCAAACGGCACACCACTTCCCGCCATGACCCTTGTGCCATTCTTGGTTGATTTGACAGCAAACCCTGGCGCCCTTGGTGCCGAATCGCTTGGGACACGTGCTTGCCACGCGAACCGTTCCAATATCGACTTCAAAAGCTCCCCTCTTATTTGTAAATGTTCATGTTGTTTGTAAAATCAAAGCACTCACATCATCCTCATTCTTGCAACTGCAAGGCACCGACCATTTTTTGATAAACAATAAAACGACCAACAGTTTCCCCGCTCTCTTTTCGTGCAAACGGTAACCTTCCCGGCGCACCATTTCAAGCCCCATCGGCCACGCCTACAAAGAATTTGCAACAAGGATCAGCAGTAAATACATAAGCTCGTTGGTCACCGAGTAAGAATGCAGACACTTTTATGTCGCGAGGAATAGAGTGCCATAAAAGTGTGACGCACTGATTAAATTCGATCAAGCTCGCAAGATTTTGCAATATTCAGTATCGCCAATCCCGGTAACCCTGACAGTTATGCAGGCGATACTGGAAGCTTTACATGGCAACCAGTCATGGCGCACAAGGGTACGAGGCCTGCTACAACAGCTTTGGCCTCTGTGAACAAATGGAGTGGAGTTACTTTTCGGTTGATCACTGCAGCAACACAGCATGAGAGAGACATGGGGAGATGCCATGTGAGTAGTTCTGCCGTAGAAAAATTAAAAACGCGTTTCCCCCAACGAATAACAATCCAACAGCAACAAAATATGGATCTATGCGCGTTCTCCAGTGTAATTTCCCGTTTGACGACCTCTACAGTGGCTTGGTTCTTGGTAATTGGACATGGCATCACCTCAATGTGCTTTACTGTGGCTCTGGAAAGGGTCGTGTCAGATCAATCAGAGGAGGACCCTTTGTCGCAAATGCCGTTCCAAATGATAGATCTCATTGGTAAGGAATGTGAGAGTGAGTTGATTTTATCCAACACCTGCAAAGCCCGCTTTCTGGATTCCCAATATTGCTTTTTCAAGAGCATTAGCGGTGAAAGTGTAATTAAAGTGTTCCTGACATTGAACATCCACAAGAAACTGTCTCCAAGATTCATTTGCCGCCAACTCCATTCCCAATTCTGTTTTGTGTAGGAAGAAAACAAATACGTATTGCTGATTTAACTAATATGTAGGATATTCCGGGTCGCAACCGATCATATCTTTCAAATATGAAACCACCCACATTTCCCCCCTACTATGAAAACCACATTCCACACATGGCGCAATCATATGAACCATCGCAAGTCGTTTTTACCTACAGCTGCAAGAATCAGCTACACATCAATAGGATATTCCATTAGAAAGTAGTACATGAGGGACCGTAGAATTAATATTTAATTTAAGCAGAATAAATGAATGTTTTCTTCATCTAGGCACCGACTGGCACATATTTTTGTGCTTACACATAGACCCTTTGTCGACAACTAAAACTATTGAGCATTGATCGATAACATGTTTACTTTCGTCAGCTCGCCTGACGGCGATTAAAAGATCTTTTACTCTTTTTCAAGGCTTTTGTTCTACCAAATATGTAACAATCTGGCTATGCAAGTCTTGCAGAACTCGAAAGCTCTGACACTATGCGGATTTAGTTACGTTTTCAAAACGAGTTTCAGTGCAAATATTGGAATTGTAGTCATTTCGATATAAACTTATGATTTGTATGTACTGCTAGATTATTGACTACATCTCTTGAGGGGGGAGGGAAAAAGGGGGGAAACTAGGTTGTTTTAGTAAAGCGATTTGGATTAGTTTGTGTTACTAGAAGGATGCAGGCCAATTCAGGGCCATCAGGGGTGTCTCCAACGCTTTCCTACGTATTTAAAGACCCTGAGATACGTGCATATGGAAGTCCTGGATTGATCCGCACAGTGTAATGGGCCCTGGGTAGTTCTATTTACAATCTCGTGACGATAATAATAAAATTACAGGTGCAACTGCACTAGCTAGCTATAACTGCATACAGAGAGATACTATATATTAATTGTGTTTTAGATTTTCCTTAACAGCATCAATTACTCCTCGAGTAAAACGCCTTCCTGAATGGTTCTAAAAAGCTCAGAACTCCTGTAATTTTCCACCGGGCAGTTCAATTCCTATTGACCCTCTAGAATGTTCCGGGCCACAACTGACCACATCTTTTAAAAAAACAAAAGCACCCCACATTCCCCATCCCCTACTGGAAAAAAATTTGTACGTACATTTCAATTGCAAAGGAGAGCTGATCAATTGTGGTACCAAAATTCTAAACAACTCTATGTTTTTGCAGAGCAAAAAGTAATAAATCAGTTCGAACTGAAGTTTTCTCTGTCAGCCCCGCAGTATTCTATCTTACCCCTTCTAACCTCTCTCTACCGAAAAACATTTTTTTTTGTCCCTGGCACATCGCAAAAATTGGAGATAAGAATTTAAAAGAGTATCATTACGCAACTTTTGGCCGGACATTATGAAAAAAGAGTCACCTTGAGGCGATCTCATTGCAATTGGAGAAAAAATTTTAAACAAGGCAGAATGGAGGTTCCCAATTATTGAATTTTTGTTCAGACTACGAAAAGCAGTATCTCTCGGTCATCATCAAAGAGATAATCACGTCAAACAAAATGTCCAACATTGTCCTTGAATACAACGCAAAAGACCCGAAAAATCCATCGAAGATCTACCCAACCGAAACCTGATCTAATAATCCCAGTATGGACATACTGCAGCCTATATTGACGATTGTATGCAGAGGACGCATTGAGAGATGCAGCAAAGAATTAAACTCCGCAAAATTTCTCTCCACAGACATAAAGAGTAAGAAGCAGGGTAAGGAGATAACCTTCTTGTTCAACGGCTCTTCTCTGTTCGCCAAGAAAGGACCATCGCAGAGCACGAAAGGAAATCCCATCTCCACGCATTGCTGAATCATTACACCCATGATTTAAAAGTGGCATAATCCAATATCTTGACAAAAATCTACATGAAGCATAACTTTTCCAAAGTTCACCCTAGAATTAAATTTAAGGACACGAGATGTCCTGATGATTTCAACCGGTCGGATTTACTAATCGCCAAAAAATAAAATCAACAATCTGAATTAACAAACTATAACCCTAAAAACTCACCCGAGCATGGTGCAGGAAATGGGGGAGTAGTTACAGCGAGACTCTGGAGTGCTGAGAGACGCGGGAATTTTGGAAGTGGGTGTCCTGTAACGAAGAGGGTGGCAGCGTCTTTATCTATCTAGAAAGATATGGGGAGACAAGCAAGGTTGAAAACAGAAAAGGTTATATGACGTTGTCATATAAGCAGCAACCTTCGAAATTTGGTACATATTATATTGCAATGAAATCAATTTACGCCATTTTTCTGAATCATAAATTCTCCATAGGGGGACCTGGGGTGGGTTTACTGAGATAGCAAAGTAGGTTAATTTACTAGGAAGCTATGCGTTGCAATTATGTCGAGGGATCGACAGTAAAGCGAGTATTGAAAATGCTATGGACGAGCTTAAAAGTAAAAATTAGTCCTGTTATGAAGCATACCGGGTTCGCGAAGCAACGTATAACACAGAATGTCTTTGTGTAACAGGATAGCCTGACCTTCGGATATTAGTCCCTCGCTCGGTTCGCGACAGATCGTGCCACCTCTGTCGGAAGGGAAACGGTTGCCGGGTCCCGACTACCGTTCGCAGAGATTGGGACAGAAAGAAGGCTATTTTGCCAAGCAATTTGCCAATGAACCCTCGCACTTGCGTAGATTTAGAAAGGAAAAGATATCAGTACTTCACTCGTTTTGATTCAAAGGCACGCTGCAGCAGCCGTCAAGTCCAATGCGGCCTGCTTGATGGCCTTTTAGGGAGCGTAGTTCCTTCCCCATTTCTGTGTCTGTATACCTTTTGAGTCGATTGTGGTTGTCTGGAAAACTATGGGATAAATCGGATATATCTTCCAAAGTAAAACACCCAAACATTCCCCCTCTTGAAAGATACATTCTATCTATCGTAAAAGAAAGTTCCGGATGGTTGACGAAGGTGACGCCGGAGTAGTCAGTGCCCTAAGTGGCACTGGTTGCCTTGATATCTGACCTGGATTTGTGCCCCCCTAAAGGCCGGAAATCTAACGCGGGGTGCCTAGCGAGGCGACCAAGATCGCTGTTCAGCAAAGAGATCTGGTTTTCATGGCGGCCACTTCGTTGCCCGCAGTATCGGCAGTGAACTAGTTGGTTCTCTATTGATAACAAACTTGTAATATAGTTCCGCTCACATCGCTCCGTCCAAAAAAGAACATTACGATGGTGATGGACATAAGAATAAAATTCAGGCCATTCACTACCAAGACATATGTTTCTCCCATAATAGGTTACCAAGCCCAAGGGGGAAGGGTTGGGTGCTTTACTCTTGGAAGATACATTCTAGCCAGAGTGCACTTGCAACAGCACACCGGAATCCTTCACAATCATAGAGCTCTTTCTAGCTGCAAACTGGGCTTCAAGTAAGCGAAGTTCCTTATAGAGATATTGACGTAGATTTAAAGGTATACCAAGAAGGGTTTCAGCTTTTAAGATCTCAATTGAAAATGTTGGGATCAAAATTATGTGTATTTTTAGATGAATTTTATAGTATTAAAAGGGAGAACGAAGAGATTTAACAAGGAAAATGGGACAAAAAGTACTGCGGTCCCACACGAAAGGGGAACATGAGGCACTTATACGTGAAAAATAATTATGAACTCGCAAAAGGCAGAAATATTGCACGAAATCAAGATATGATAAGATAGTATGACGTAAAGAAAATACGCACGCTAAATTGTATGAAGATAATGGGAAATTTGAAAATTTTTGAAAGTGTTTTTGACTGCATTTGGAAAACTATACATCTCTCTGTTAATCTATGTGACACGCCTCTACGTAATCATAATCAATTGATATAAATTTGGAAATAATATTACAACTTGAGGAAACAGCTACCTCAAGAATTATTAAGGTATAATGGACCTTCAATATCATATAAATCAATTGCATCATTCCCAAAACCGGGTTTCAGTTCATTTTTGATAGAACAATATCTTCAAAAATCAAAAATGTCATATCCTGATAAGTATTTATTTGACCACATAGACCTAGAATCGTTTTAGAAATCTTACTGTAATAAAGAACAAGTTAAAACTATCTCGAACAGAGGTTCATAGTAGTACATTATAGCAGGAATGGATTTCTTATATGGAATTATTCGGGAAACCTGTACTGCAACTGAGGTTTTCAGCTGACCAGAAATTATCTAAGAGTCAGATGGAAAAGCACGCAGCATTGGAGGTGGCCATTAACGCGGCATGTCGCTGAAAGAGAATGGCCCGTACATTGCGGTACTGGTGCAAGGCTCCGGTAGCGATCGAGCGCACCACTGAAGTTAACATAGCAAAAGCATAGGGTTTCTACTTGCCAGCTAAATGAAGTGATTTATACCGATGAATTTGAGTATATCTTTAAAACTTTAAACCTTTCAATCTGCAAAACCTTAGCCAAATGTTCATTAGTATTGTACAGCATGTCAATGTAGTCTTATACTGTTATAATTTACGCTTGCATCACATTTACACGGTTTAATTTTCAGTTTTACCGTACTGAACAGAA
This sequence comes from Kappaphycus alvarezii, assembly GCA_002205965.3. Classification (NCBI taxonomy): domain Eukaryota; phylum Rhodophyta; class Florideophyceae; order Gigartinales; family Solieriaceae; genus Kappaphycus; species Kappaphycus alvarezii. The sequence goes on from NADL03000795.1 coordinate 206,502, forward strand.
ATAATTCAATTTTTAATCAAGAGATAGAGATCCAGAGATAAAGTTATAACTGGCTTTTGCATAGATATATTAAACTATAATGTAAAATAGATCTAGAGTTGTATTGATATACGAAAGTATGTTTTTGTAAGCTTAGCTTTTGTGTAATTAAAAAACCAATAAGTGTATCTACAAAGTGGATATATTTTAATGATAAATTCAGCAAGGTGTATTAGCCGCGCATACTCTGGATAAAAAAATAATGAACCTTGAGTAGAAGTCTTAACTAGATCTTAGTTAACATTTATTTTCTGTTTTATGATAGCCGCCATTGGCAGATGCCAAGGTTGTGATAAATCTCAAGTAGGACAACAATTACTACTTAAAAGAATTTAAGATAACAAAAATAATAATTTCAAGCGATCAATTTGGGGCATGCTGACCAAAATACTGCAAAATTAGTTACAGTTTCATTAATTAAATTCCAATGTAGAGATAAAAAATAGATCAATATCCATTTAAGAACTATTTGAAAAACAATTTAGAATGTATAAATTCATGCTGCGGGAGGGAATTTTTCTTTCCATAATGAAAATATATAAATTATTTTGCAGGAGTATCTAGTATAATTATAACTGTTTTCCATTATCAAGAGATTAGATGAAGCTCTTGGTTTTGATTGTTATATTATAATTTAAAAAAAGTCATGAAGTTCCGCTTCATCAAATGTACGTTTATTCGGCTTATATTTCTTTAAAATTATCAATGTATGAAAATATCTGCAAGCTTATTTCAATTTATAGCCGTGATAAAAATCGCTACTTCGTCACAAAGAACATGTTTTTAGCTCCTGAGCGCTTATTAATGTATTTATTCACAGATAAATTAGTACTGGGTGATATAATGTGAATAGTTTAGTAAATGAGTAGAACATTAATTTTATAAATGACAAAAATTTCAAAAAAACTTTTTGTTCCCAAATTTACTGTTTGTTCGAATAACATTTAAAATTCTAATAATGGAGAATATAGGAAAAATTGACGTAAATGTTTAATTTAAGGTTAATTCAAGAGTGACTGCGCATTATCATTTTTTAACAGAGAGCCTTCTTCTAATTTCGTTTGGTTTCGGTTGAAAAGTTTTAACATTTTCTGTGTAAACAGGCTATTTCTCGAGAATGTACCACTAGTCTTTTTGTCAATAAGTAACCATGATACAGTGGCAACCTGCATTTATGTCATTGCAATGGTTATGATAAATGTATTGCCCTTCGCGTAATTGCGTAGAGCCAGTTGTAGTGCGTTCAGGACTCTTTTCGTACGCACAAAATGGATTCATAGCTGAAATTTCACACTGCGTTAGTTAAAAACGAAGAGAAAAAATATTAAAAAAATGAATACCGCGACTTATTGAGTTGTTGAGTGAGTAATTGATCAGAGCGTTCAAAAATGAAGCCAACCTGTTGAAATAGGTGACATTACACCATTTTCGCAGAGGCACTGTACAATTTTATTGTGTTAGGAAATTTTCTAGGTCGGATGTTGGCTTCCTCAATATTTTTGGTGAAGTATCCCTAGTTTCAATAGATATATATTTCACAAAAACTCCGCCCTTTTTTTTCATTGTAAAATGGGCGAAACTACTGCAGCTCTTATAAATTTTGAAATATTTTAAAGTGATTAAAATTATGCTTCAGAAATTGCAGATCTTAACATAGTACTGCAGTTTTACACTTTTTAATCGCTCTTCATTACAACCATAAACAACTGATTTAGCCCCGATTCATATTGATGTTAATTTAACCATGTGGGATTTTTATGATTACTGAAAATACATATAAAAAGATATTTGAAATATAATTATCCTTGTTTGGATTAATGTTTATGATATTTATGCACTGGAAATTCTTAATATGTATTTTGAGGCCTGCAATTTCTCTCCTATTTATTTTTAAACAAATTGTACATCTAGTGTGTATAGGACAATAATTCAAAGAAATTCGAGCGCAAAATTTTCTTTGGCCTGAAAAGAACAGTGACGAATGGAAGTAAGAAACTGCTTCCAAAAATGATTCCCTTTCGTACCTCCTGTTTTCGTCAGATTTTTTCATCATCTGCCGCCGTTAGTAGAAACGTGATGAATTATTTGAATTAATCAATTCAGAAGTTCTTCATCCTGCCAAATAGGAGCTAAACAAAAGTATCTATAACGACATTGGCAGATTCTTTTTTGCAGTCTGCTTTTCGTGCGATATTATTTTAGCACTATATATCTCTACTATTCAGATAGCAAAAATGTCATTGATCAGCATTCCCGGCAGACGGATTAAAATTAAAACGAAAAAAATTCAGTATTAACCGATAGGCAAATGCTGAATCTATCCAACCCAGGGGTTTAACAACGAGGAAAATTTCATTCAAAGTTAATTATTTAAAGATTGAAAAATTCTAAGGAATTTTCAATACGTCGTTCCAGGTCGTAGATAAAAATAAACTTGTTTTAAATCAACAAGTGGCGATTTCTAAAATGGTCTCTTTTTCCACATATTCATACCAAAAATACTGGTTCAAAACACACTCATGACTCGTATATGAGGTAAACTTTGGATTTCGGAAATGAAATAAACCTTTTATACATGAAACAGGAAATATAATGAGGTATCGGGCAAACTGAACACCACACAATTTACTATAAGTGCAAATTTTAATCCAAATTTCTTTATTCAACATTTTGTCGCCAAAGGAAACTTTCTGTACAGAAATGAATAGTCGTGGCATTATTCGGAATCGGATATCTGCACTTTCTGTTAGAAATCAAAAACTTTCTTTAGTAAAACTAGATCGTATCATTTGAGGTACTCCGGCCTTTCAATCATACAAGGCAGTGCAAAAGATACTATGAGTATAAATTTCACTCGTTTAAGCACAACAGTAATACGAATTACTATATTCTTTGGAACAAAAATAATTCTGTACCAATTTATATATCAGTTATCAGCTTTTTTCGAAATTTACCCAAGTTCCACTTAAAAACCACCAAAAATCTTCTCTAGATCCCTCGCATACCAATAGAGATTTCGCGTCGTTTTCAAAAAATATACTTTTACCTAATCGTAGTGGTTAATGATCATCGCATTTAGTTCCTTTTGAGTTAAAGAGTAATCCACTAATTTTGGATCAAATGCCCCGTGAAAATACCGCAGAAATTAATGGAAACCTGTAACCCCAGTTGGACAGGGTTACGTGCGTTTCACTATATTGAAATAGCTGTTGATATTATATGGGTGAATTTCTGTAGGGCTTCTAATTTGAAGTGTGTAACATATAAATATGGGAAAGAAAGAGAAGAAAATGTAATAACTGTTTTTGTTTAACATATAGTGATATAAGCAGAGTCAGCCGTGTTATTTAACACTTTGCTACTACCAACTCTCTTTCTGAGTTACTCTCGAATTCTTTGTCGAGCTTGAAGGGATTTAGAGATCAGAAAGAGAAGCTTGAAGAATTTTGTGGAAGAATATCTGTATAATAGGTAAAAGAGGTTACTGTGTGAAAACGCAAAAAAAGAACATGAAAGGAACCGAACAATCATTTTAACCTAAATCGGTATAGTGTCTACTTTCCAGAGTAAAATATCCACAAGAAGGACTGCAGTAATGGAAAGATCGCACCCGAAACTTAATATTGTCAGCACTTATCAAATTAAAATTATGAGAAATTATAATTCTTAATATTTTTAAATAGGTTCATATTAAACAGAGTGTTATTCCATTATGTTTTCTAATTTTCAAATGAAATAGTAAGCGATTATCTATTTGTTCAATGATTCAGACTTTGAGCTGCACTCAATGGTTCTTTGATGAAGAGACATGGGAACTATATATAAAGTTTGTTTTGGTATGCTCATTCATGTTTGTTTATTAATAAAGAAATCCTGATAGTCATGCATGCATTCGTAACAAGAGAATCTAGTTAACAGGTCAAACATAAGAACTATTTTCTTTATTATGTTTTCTTCGACAAGTTCTTTTAGAAATACACAAAAATGCTACTACAATAAAAGTAAAAAATTAAACTCTAGTTTTCTCTAGACTACATAAAGAGTGAAAACTCGTTTTTAAACCCACGCTAATAAGAAGAGGTAAAAAAGTTTCATTTAACTTTGGAAATACCAGTTTCTTTGATTCTATCCACCCCAAAGTTACTCATTCGAAATTAGAATTGATTACGTTTTTTACTAGTGCTTGAAATTTGTTGGCTTTTTTTGATATTGAACGGGATGAAAGCTACAATCTGAGAAAATAATGATGATGTTTGAAATAATAATGAAAATACTTCAGAAAAGGTAGTAGGAAGTTTTCGCCAAGGCATTAAAAGTCATTCTGGAAATTAAATCATAGTTAGGAACCTTTTCAGTTTCATTTTTGTCTTTATCTATACTAATAAGAAAAAGTTGATCTTAATTCATGTATTGCAAAACTAAGGATTCTTGCTGTGAGGTTAAATTGATAAATTCAATAGTATTTCACTATTTCAGTGTACATATTTCAAGAAGATGATATTTTAAACCCGTTGCAGTACCTCAATAAGTGAGATTTATTAGACTTTTCCACTACGTCTTTAATGAAAATAATTAAATTAAGAATACGTTTTTAGCAGATATTAAAGACAATATTTAGAACCAATTATACTTATTGCCCAAAAACACGTAAGGAAAATTTTAATAATTCTGGAGTACTACCTGGATGAAAATTTATAAACAAGAATCTTTACTGGGTTGAAAATATACGCATATTATATTTTTTGTAAATTACTTATTTTTTTGGCATTTCAAGAAGATTCTGAAAAATTTTAAAATTTACTTGCGTGGAATCCTTTTAGATCAAATATAATTCTTCCAATCTTAATGGGATTTTTATCAGTAAGTACTCTCCAAAGTTTGAACCAAAATTCTGAATAGTTTGTTTAAAGGGGGGAAAGTATATTATTGCACTCTTTTCTGAATTAAAGCATCACCCATAATCCGTCAAAAAGAGTTTAAACTGTGTTTTTCTGCTTTGATCGAAGCAACTGCAAATACGAACATTTTATATATCCATGCTGATATCATTAAAAGTTGGAGGCTTGAAAAAATTACACTGTGAGTCGTAAGATCTTTGTGACATGAACTATTTTAGTTAAAATATACCCCTGGCCAAAAATTACGAACATTTGTGATAAAATTTGTGCAAAAAAAAGAATAAAATTTTAAGAACTCAAATTCAAATGCACTCGGACTATTTTCATTTGAATCGCTGAACGCATAGTTCGTACTTCATATTATAACTCAAAAATATGAAAGATATTTCTATACTCAATTTTTCACGCTCTGCAGTATTTTCTGGAGAAAAGTTCAAAACATAATTTAAAGGATACAACTAAAGAAAATAAATAATATATCTTTGGTAAACGCCACCAAAAAAGCAAAACTATTATGACAGAAGAGCTCTGAATGAATATCGAGCTGATTTATGGTAAGAAAGCTTTTATCGGCATCAAAAAACTTCTACCAGCTCTGATTAGTCTTTTGCGCTGAATATTTGGTAATTGCTCACCAAGCACTTCATGAAATCGTATTTTAAATAATCACACATTAATTTTACCTCCCTTAATTTTGACCTTAATGATGTTACCCTTTTTTACTTCCCCATTATGTAAAGAGGTACCTTAAATTTTCAATGCGAAAGCATAAAACACCAGACAAATTTCATACCTACAAGTAAATCAGACACATGAAATGCTTTGAGTGAATTTCCGGTGAGATTTTCGGCTGAAATTAAAACAGTGATAATCAGTTATTGATTTTCCGTCCAAAACAAGCATCGAAAACATGACATAAATCTGTCCAAAAACCTACAAATCACTCCATTTTCTTCTCAATGCCTCCTAAGCATCAATATACTACATAATGCACCACTGATAAACATGTTCACCTGAAAAAAGATCATGCTGTTTCTGAAAACTAAAGGAGTGATTTGATTATTCGCTATTCACGCAACGGCCATTTAAAGTTACTGAATCATCTCACAAATAGGAGCGAAATGTGTATACTCAACCAAAAAATCCATAAATGAGACATAAGGAACTAAAATCTCACAATATGTGCTCAGGGCATCTAGTTCAAGATTTAGAGAAGAAAAATGCAATATGTGATGATAATTGATTCCGATCTGGCTACTCTCACAAAGGATGAGTGATGAAATTTCTGTCTGCTTAGCAGAAACATATCAGGTATAAGGCTTAACTGACGTGTACACGAGTAAAGGGGGAATAAATTAATGTGTACGTGTACTTGCCAATATTTACTGGCAAACACAAAACAACAGGATTAGAGACTAACGTGTAAGAGCTGTGCTTACAGAATGCCATGGTGACGGAGGCGAATAATGAAATCCATATTGAAAACAGCCAGCAGGGCAGCAACAGATATGAACCCTCGCTTGATGTGACAAATATATCCATGATTAAGTGTGACAGAGTGCGATGAGCATGGTTGAACCTGATCGAAGAATTCGGCCCTTCATACAGGCTTTTTCAGTTCGGCCAAACGTTTAGTGAGACCGAGGTATGACATAACATGTGACGTGTTGTGGGAATGAGGTATGAAAATGCAATGGAACGGCAAAATTAAAATCGATACAAAGAGCGATCACGACCAAGAACTAGCGATACGTACGATGCGCAAGGCATTGGTTACTCGGCGCCTCTTCTCAGTATTGCCGCGCCTCTCGATACGAAGCAATAATTTAAACAGACAAGTCTCAGGGGTTGATGAAGATGGAAGTGGTTCGAAAACCACTAACTGTTGGGAAAAATTAATGTTCAATTGATTCATACCAAGTAAGATATTATGCATTGCAAATTTTCAGGACCCAAAAAATCCACTATATTCAATGAATTTCGAAAAATCAGAATTTGTGACAATACCGTCAACTACAAGAAACTCAAAAATATAACAAAGATAATAGGGTAGGTTTGATTCTCAGAACAAGGCGAGGGTAGTTCATGAAAATAAATCAAATTCGTCAACTGTGTTGTACTTTGAAACAGTAATTAGCGATATGGGAAATCCAGTTCCGCAATGTGTGAAACAGATACATACATTATGCATATCCGCTATTGTAATTATGGTTTACATAGTCCGTAAAGTAAGATTATATTTATCTGATGAGAAAATTTAGTTCCGCACAGACTTATTTTGTGGGGTAGAAATCATTAAAGTAAGAGTTTTTGCGCAAAAAATCTATTTTTATATTAAGTCCAGTTTAAGTCGGTGTTACTCAGAAACTGGTTGCTCTCTACATCATTGAAGGAGGAATTGTCCATCCTCACGGAAATTTTTCCATACAGATATATTAAATGGACGCTAACATCTATCGTTTCTATAAAAAAGCTCTAAATTGATGGAATTATACTTCTCGCAGTGGATATAAGTTAGTCGACTACAATTTCAACTTCTAAATGCTGTAAAATTTGTTCAAATAAATGAGGACAGATAAAACTGAAAATATGTTTTAAGAGCATAGGATACTGAAGAAGAAAATAATCACAGAGAATTATAAACTATATTTTGGCTTTAAATGTTTATATTAGATTTCTAATGCTTTTTAGATCGATAATCTTGAGATATAAAAAAGCACAATATATTTGTAGATATTAAAACACGAAATTGAACGGATTCGTGACTTGTTGTGAGTTTCAATTACTCTAAAAGATTTCTAAGTACGTTTAGAGGAATTTTGGCATTTTTTTAGGTGGAAGAGTGAGAAAGTTTATAAACTATATTATCTGGATCGCAAATTAGAGAGGAGGCCTTTATAACATCACACCACTCAATACATATGAGGTACGAGTAAAGATTAACTGTCACACGGGCCATAACGACGACTCACAGAAGACAGGGAAAGTATAGACTGATATACGATTACATAATAATAATAAGATACCAATAACAAAGTTTGAATAGTTACCCCTTTTTTCTGATACCTTTTAATTTGCTTCATTTGCTCCAGTTAAGACCAAATCTTCTTCAAACATTCAGGGGAAAGCGAAACCAGTTCAACGGGTTCACTTTCTAATATTTTAGCCAGTAATTGTTTTCCATCATCTTCTTGACCATATTCCTGCAGTTAAACCCTTCTTTTCTAGCACTAATCTAAGGTTAAATACTCGTGAGGAGAAAATGATTCTCGAACAATAATAGTGGGAAAATGGCTCAGTCAATGTTTTTTCTCTTTGAAGTCGCGAGGCATTCAAGAGACCCAGAGAGCCAACTTTAGGCATGGACCAGTAGGATACGGGTCAATTTCGACTATCTAATCAATATATTCTTATTTTTTTCAGTAATTTTTTACTATCGTAACCCACTTTTGTCTATTTGAGGAGCCCAATTTACTCTAAAATCACCTTATATTCTTAGGTATATGTAACGTACACTCATAAATTCGTCTTGGTTAATTTATTTCTAAAAAATGCTTACATTTTCGAATATAAAAATGATTGCAAACTTGGTTGCAAAGCAAAAGTGCACGGAGATAGAATAAATTAAATAGACCTTGCTATGTTCCTCTTTAATTTTCATAAAAAGCAAGAAAATTATTCACACCCTCACAGAATACATAGTTCCAATCTTTTAAAAAACGTTTTATTGGAAGATATGACTGCGAAATTTGATGATTCTGCGAGGTTATTTTAAATAAAACAGAAGAATTATCAATTTCTCAATTTATATATATTTCATAGTTCAACAAAGGATACACATTTATTGGAGTTCGTGCATTAAAGTTCCAATACGATGCCTTTTAGCGTTAGTAATTCTTCAAAATTAGATGTTTGAAAGGTGACTTATTCCTTTTATCTGGAATTTGTAATAAAAATAAGATTTGGAGAGTTTAAAAATTGAATTGTAATTACTAAATCATGTGTTGAGACTACATTTACCTATTATTTCGTGAGAATTGAAATCTAAAGCATACGAAATTTTGTTCAGTGGGAAATCTAATCAATTGAAAATATTTTCCATTCTATGTCTACTTAATTTTCGAAACAAGCTGTGGGTATAATGATATACAACCACACTGATTTGAGTATTTAAAACTAGAAAAATATTTCCGATACTATATACTGTATCAGAAGAATTATAGAACTATAATAAATAACTCAAACTTTAGACCAACTTCCTATCAAATATTTTACAGCAAATAGCTTTCTTCCATAGACTAAGGCCTGAAAACCTTCTCTGGATAGCATTCATCCATTTTTGTCCAAAAAGGTTCTAGTTATCAAAATGAAAATATTTGGCCACAAAAGTACTTTCTCTTGAATGAAAGACTCTAACTATGTTCTTACTTCTGAATATACATTACATTATCCTTGAAATTATTGCTTCCTTCTCGATATTTACTATAATTTCCATGTGTTTTCCTTCCTGTTTAAATTTTTACAACTGAAAGTGTTTTATATCAATCAAAAATGAATAAATATATATATTTGAGATTATTTATTTCAAAATTACAAGTAAAAACTTCAAATCTCCTGTTGATATGAACAAATTTCAAAAGTTTTAAAGTTTATTGAAACTAGTATGCGCCTTTGGATGATTCCAAGGGTGTTTTTTGATAAAATATGATATGTTACGACTCAGTTTCAGAAAATTTAACATTAGAAGAGAAATACAAGTGGTTATTTAAAAATAAGGGGTTGTAGTAACGAGCTTTTCGTTTCTTTATGAGAGCTATCTTTGGTGTATCATTACTTCTTATCGCGGTTATATTCTCTTTCCAAAAGAAAAGTTACAAAATTTTACCCTAAGTGATGTCATGAGGTGATATTTGGAGTGCTCAAAATGTATTTTACTCCAATGATCAGTATTGGCAGTTAAAAGAAAGCTAATATCAAATAAAATGATCCTGTTTTCAGATTTTTGCTGAATTTGAGCAGTATTTTGGACGGTTTTCGAGGACTTATCGCTCGTAAAGAATAAATATGTAAAAAATATATTAAAAAATCCGTCTTAACAATTTTAGTTCAAAACTAAGTAAACTTTGAAAAGTCAGCTTTCATCATATGTTGGACCTCTCTGAAGATTGATAGTTATGCATAAATACCTTAAAAATCTTGAACTTCTTTTAGTGTCTTTTAGGGGTCAAAATAGTTTTATTTTGATAGTTTAATTCAAATCCTAATAAAATATATCGAAAAGGGGCAAAAAGCTACATAATCTTACAGATAGCATTTACCTACAACCAAAACATGCCATAGTATTGTAGATTATACAGTGAAAGAATCAAAATATTCAATATTATAAGAGTGCAATGCGCAGGCTATATAGCCCTTTGCATCGTTCATTGCATAGACTAAGTATTTTAGACATTACGAGAAAGAGATGATCTTTTGGGGAGAACTGAACAAAATATAAAAGACTTTTAGTACTTAAAGGCCAACAAAATCAGGTCATAAAATGTCTTAGAAAGAATAATGAAGTTTAATCTATTGACGTAAATTGGATGTTTTTTCTGTAGTTTAATTGGAATTAGTAATTTACTTCCATCACCAGAGATGAGTTTAGTAGTATTTTTATGATCCATTTCTTTTTCACGTCAGCGCCTTACAATCAGGAGGTACTGTACTGTCCAGTATGGGCATATTTTCGATTTCCAGCAACCATTGGCCTTGGTACGGTGTATTCATTCGAGTGGGCATTAGTACATGCAGTCCAGACCAATCAGCTCTCAGCTTAAAACCGATATAATCTCAGGTTAATGGCGCTTATCTGGCCAAGTGGCGAATCTACTCATCTTTAACTTGGATATCTATTACTTGGCTGATATTTACTTTACTTATCCCGCCGTTGTATATAGTCCTAAAACAGTTAATTAGTACTTATGTCTACCTGGCCATTCAGGCCCCAGAATAAAGAGTCACCCTGTTTTTTGTTCTGAACTTGACTCCCAGCTTCCGCCTTTGGAACAACCTTGCCAGCAGCGACTTTGTCCATAGCCACGTTTATCCGCCCGGTTACCCGTCCATTTCCCCTCTCTATCCCATATCATACTACCCATTGTTCGTCTGTGACATGCACTCAAACTTGGCGCCCCGGAATCCTATATAAAAATATGAACTTCAAGGTGGGTTTTGTCGACAATAACCTTATCGCAATATCACCCTATCTCCAAAGCAGATACTCAGCACTGCTGATCCACCGCCACATCTCTTTTTGTCTAATCTTGCACCCCTAGCTTCTCTGGTTCTTCTTAAGGTTCTAGCATTCCGCAAATTCCGGTCCGGCCTTACAACCCGAAGGACAATTATGCCGTACAGCCGTACAAAGAATTAATCTCGCTCTCCCTGCCTCCAAGCTTCTCCTCACCACTGGCGGACTGTGCTACTACATTGCAGGGTGCTTAAAGCGAAAGAGGACAGCGAACCCCCTATGAGTCTTGGTGTGTGTGTGTGCTGGTTTTCTCACTGTCTGAAGCGATTCCGTACCAGAAGAGATCAACTGCGTATAGTGAATTGCACTACATTTTCATTGCTAATATTTTATTTGAAAATAGTAACATTCAAGCGTATAGATACTTAATCAACACTTTACAAAAATTGCACACATCTAAAGAATTACTTATAATAAAATATATCGGTATAGCTCCGAACAAAAAAGAGATTCTGGTTTATTTTCAAGTGATTCTTTATAAAGATCCAGTTTTACTAAAAGAAAAGGTTTTCAGTTGCTGTAGTTTAGCACCTAGTGTAGCTTTTAATTATCAACATTAAGATCTAGTTTTTTTGTAGAGCCACAACTTTCGATTACTGTAAGGGAATTTGGCGCCACTTTTTTCCTTCTTCTATGAATATGAGTGAGCTCTATACAACCAAATGATGAATAATTGCCACATATTCCCTGCTTTGAAGCAAATTAGCATATTAACAAAAGATTTTGCGATGAATGCTTCCTAAGAAAATCAATTTTTCTTTGATTAAAACGATAATGAAGCAATTCCTCTCGAAATTGATTTTGAAGACATATATAACTACACTGAGGAATTTCCACGGCCTCTCAAGTGATGCCAAGAAGTTTTTTGAGATAATTATTTAATCAAAATATAGAGGATCGGGACGAACTACTGCATGAAATTATGAATTGCCGAATCTAAATTACATACAGAAGTTTTGTATTTCTTAGAACAATGTACTGTAGTATTGAAACGTTCCAAAAGGTATTCTGGATACCACTGGATGAATAAAATACGATGTCGTTCAACCAGATTACGTGCTTCTAAATACTTACAGGAAGGCCCTGTACAAGAGAAGCCATTGATAAATGATATGGTAACATTCCGGTAAAAATATGTATACTTACCTTCTGTGCGTGGTACTCCCACCACAACTATAAATTAGCCGATGGGGCATATAAGGAACATCAATTTCATTTTCTTTAAAGATTTTTTTGAGGCTGTGATCTTTACATTTCCTGATTTGTATATTTCGATTACTAACTTAACTAATGTTAGTCGAATGGGAATATATACGACAAGGATACAATTAACTCTCTGTGAGAGTTACCGTTAAAATGAACGTTGAAACCGTACGAATTTACCTCGACAAAATGGTAGCGTTAGCCTGAAAGACATTTAAGCAAAATTGTAAGGTTTGATTAAGGCTCAAGAGTACCTTTGAAGAGGAAACAGCTGAAAATTAGAACGCGTCAGGTTGGTACAGAGACACTTGAAAGCTCTCTTAATATGTGTGTCTATTTGAGATAGCACTGTACTGCCATTATTTGTCCATTTATAAGCTTAAATTACGAATCATGCGGTACTTTGTGGTAACCATAACGGAAAAATAATTTTTAGGCACGCAAATATTTACTAAAAAGCAATATGGATGCATGTAGTCAAAGCAAACCAATGCTTCGTAGTTTTCAGTCTACAAAACCTTGGCGAGAATATCCAACTGAAGGCATCGGAAGGGCAAAATGATGCAAATTGACATTCAAATCGAGATAATTCGTGTGAAAAAAGTGATGTTTTTCGAGAAGAGTAAATTTTCCCGTAAATATTAATTTAAGATAACTTAATCACTGTGTAAAATAATGTTTAGACCAAGAGAAACAGAAAAAAGTGTTTTATTTTAAAAATCAGCACTATATTTTGTCCTCAGTACATCGGATTATGGCCCGGGAGACAACCAGAAGACCCACTATATTTCTTGACATCTAAATATATGTGTAGATGAAAATATATGTAGTTTCAAATGGAACTTGTACGTATGAAAAGCAGAGAAAGAATAGAAAAGATGCGTTAGATTCGTTCGAATGAGCCCGTTCAAAAGCCACTCCGTTGAAGGATACTCTTCCTTCTGGATTAATAGTAGAATCCAAAAACTCCTCAGGGGCTAAAAAATACAGGAGCTATGAAGCTGAAAAATATCCTTATATTTGAGACTACCAGTGCAGAATCTTCTAAATTAATAGCTATGAGACTGCCATCCGCGAAGAAGAATTTCGCACAGCCTGGAAGCATTGATATGGTATATCCTTTGGCTTTTTATCCCAAAAACGGTTCGACTACCAGAAAGTACTATAAAATAACCTATTCTCCTGCCCATTGGCTAATCGAATTGTTAGGACACGTAATAATAGCTGGTTATTCGGATAGATGGAATTGAAAATCAGGAGATGGAGATCTAATCCTATCGGAACGCATAAATTCCAGCAGAATCACAATAAAGTTAATAAAAAATCTAGGAGTATTGCAGTATCAAGAAAAGGTGCCCCGCAGGAGTTAAGATCAATACTTAACTTAAAAGATAAACATGGAAAAAATCGCGACCAATTTTCCGGAAAGATCTAGAACACAAAGGTACTATTTTGGGAGATATTTATCCACCTGAAGATCGACTTTGTTCATAATGCAACAGTTTATGCCATAATTGATTATGAAGCAAAGTTCATGTAAAACATCGTCACTGGAAATTTTCAAGCATTGAAATGCTGACCCCTGGGTATTCAAAAGTCTCTTTTATGTGCACTTACTATAATCATACTCACTTTAGACCCAATTTTTAAAGCAATAAAGCAATCAATTACGGAATTTGAAGTGAGAATTTTATCAGAATATTAAAATTTTTCTTTTTTTCACGCTTTTATTATCACTCTATTCTATTTAATCGGTACAAAAGTTGGTGCATAAATTTATTATAAACTAGAAGGCATGTCAGATGATACATTTAGCTCTACCGGCCTCCCAGGGTACCAATTCATCCCTATATACGCGAAAACACCTTTCAGTCTGAGAAATTCTCGTTAAGGCTTCGAAAAAAGCTTATGAAACTATGATTGTATGTGGATTCTATACACTTCAACATAAACTTTCGGGTTCCTTTTGTCTATATCTGAAGCTTCATGAACATTTCATATAATGTTTTGCGCGATTGAATCCTTATTAGACGATTTGATGGACCCCTTAGCACTTCAGTATTAAGTTTCTGTTTCATCATAACCTTTTGAACTTGGTAAAATTATGATTTGAAAGATTAGAAACTCGGTTAGAGCAATAGTTTCTCATTGATAGATATGCGATATTTCAGAGATCAAATATCATTATTCCTCTGATTGGCCACAATACAGACTTATCTAAACGATATAAACTTACAAACTATTTCAAAACATCCATTATTACTGAAGATCATATATGGCATGTTATCAATAGTTCAGTAAACAAACTAAACATGTTCATCTTCAAGGAACTCGGGCAACTGAAATAATCTGACAAATTTTCTCCATGATTCTGATAAAATATTTCATATACTCTCCTTAATAGGCTCCTTTTTTTCGTCTCCTCTTACTTCTACTGATGTTTTTATTCCCTTCATTTTTAGGCAGCTATAAATTTATTTCATATTTATATGTACAAAACATTCAACAGAGACAAACGCATAGTAAATAAAAGGTTAGCTTAAAAACGTAATACTTGCATGATATATGAAACTCTTTAATTTCAATACATTTCTTTCCTTATCGTGATTTAAATTTTCTTGATTCATCTTTTGATAGATTAATGCCATTTTTCAGCAAAAATAGCTGAAAAATTATCAAATTAGTTGTGAAGGGCTCTAGGAAGTACCCGACAGATATTCAGACTCACATAGACTGTTTGAAACATTAAAAGGATATTATTTAACTTCGATTCAACGCAACGAGAGAGAATAATGTTTTATTCGGAAAACAATGCGACAAAAACACAAGACTTTTGAATTAATCCGAAACATTTACTCAGTTGATTACAGGTGTTAGGTAGAGATGTAAATATTGAGAACTTTTACTCACTTGGAGAATAAAGAGCATATAATGCCAGAAAAGGGAAGCAATGAGTACTATACATCTGCGGAACTTGTGAGAATGAGTAAACTATTAAAAGAAGCCCGAATTTAGATCTTCAGTAATATTTTTCTTTAAAAATAATCTTTCTGTAAGTTTGATATAGGAGGCTTTCATATGCTGAAACTGTTTCAGATCAATCTTCAAACTACGTAATGAAGAAAATATCGATTTTCATATATTCCGGCACTGAGAATAGTGGATAGTAGGGTAACGATTATTTTGCAACCCTTACCAGTTTATGCTCAAATTATCTAATGCAAATAAACTGGATACGAATGATAATCTCTCAGCGAAGAGTAGTTTATCTTTTCATTACTTCTACATGCTATATTGGGCGGTTATGTTTTGCAGAAATTAGCAGAAAGTGGCGTAGATTTGAATAAAATTTTTGTAAAGGTGATATTGCTGAAAAAGTTTTGATTGGAAAGAGATAAAATAGACTACAGCACAAACAATTGTCTTCAGTAGCTTTACATAGTGTAGACAACTTTTTACTTCATTTTCCTGAATAATTATCTGTACTACATGAGATAAACTGAAATTACGGAGAAGGAAAAAATGAAGTAAGAAAATATACTTTTAGATTGAGTTTATTCTATTTCTGCGCTATAAAGATATTTCTATTGTCTGACCGCGAAAATAATGTCCTCAGATGAGGACAAACCTCTTTATCGCACAAAAGTTTACAGTAAATAAAAAAAACTTTGGGACCCGTGAATATTTACTAAAAATTATACTTTAAAAACATGGGGGCTCAGTGGCTTCAACTCTACACCACTTCGGCTAATGCATTCACATGAAAGATAAAATGTGGTGTATTGGCACTAAGATTGAGGGTTATGAAGTAGACCGAAGTAGTTCGTACCCTGACTAGCGCTAAAGTACCGAAATTTTTTGATCGAGTTTCACTACTGTTGAAAGTGTAGTTAAGCAAAAAAACAGAAAATAATATTTTTAACTTAAATAATTCGCCCTAAACTTTGTCCTTTTCTGAGGACAATGGTCCTTTAGACACTTGTAGGCCAAAATTTCAGAAAAAACTATATTCGAAAATCAATAAATAATTCGTGATGAGAACCTGTAAAAACTACCTTTTCAATCAACTAAACCAAAAAAAATTAAAAAATTGACTATCCTCGGAGAAACATGAAGCATTGAGTAGTACGATATTCAACTAAAGTAACTCCTTCGAAAGTGCTGTACCATGATTTCAAACTAAATTGAAATAGTTCATTCCCAAATTAAAATTTTCAATCATAGACCAGTGTTTCTAGTTTGGTACTGAAAATATTTATTAACTTTAACTATTCTAGTAGAATATATAAATGATTGAACCGTATATATCTTTAATGTACCAATCTGTTCATTTTAATTTGGTAAATTAGGCTCATTTAGAAGTCAGGATATACAAAAAGACGTTTAGATAAAATGGTAATTCAAGGAGGGAAACTATTTTTTTCAGTAAGGCTTAGACCGTTCTCTTTTAAGAAAAAAAGTGAAACCAGCTTGTTTCCTGTCCTGAAAATTCTGTTTTACATGAACTTTGAGTGGTTTATGGACTTTTTTCCTACCAAAACAAGAAATGTTTCGTGATTACCTTCTTGCCTCACCTACCCCTAAATGAGCTTCTCGAGACCTTGTACCAGTCACCAGAATTGTTTATCAATATTTTTCCAGCACGACAAATAAAGTTTCATGTTGCAATAATTTTTGCGCAAAAGTATATTAGCTGTACTTTTGGCACATGTTTCATGAAATCTGACTAGCTGCTATTTGGATATAATCGGCACGAACTCTACTTAATTTTTTCATGCATACACTTTTTACCATGTAATTCTAAATAATTATGAATGCCTAAACCTATGACTAGAGCGGTAATGCTTGTAACTGTTTTCGGAACCAACGAGGAAAGGAGTTTCTTCGCCGATTTATTTCTTTGCTTTTTCTTCCTTAAAATGGCTAGGTCTTTTCGTTCTTCTCTGTATTCTTTCCACAGCCATTCCCTTATTTTAACATTTATAGCTTAAGGCCTCGAGGCTGAACTCCCCTCTGAATCGCCCGATATTTTACTCAATGCAAAGAGCTCTATCAACAGAGGTTGAAAGTATATCCAAGATCGTTTCTAACAAGTCATTTAGGACTGAAAATGTTCCAATAAGTCTATTCATGAGTCCAAATCCAACAAGGTTGTCACCAAATTGCAAGTAATATTCATTAGAACTCAAATGTATGGAAAAGACCATGAACCATGCCATGTAATGTATACGGGCGTTATACGAACTAAGAATTGTTTCGCTCCTATTATAAATTCACTTTAGAAGGTGGACGCCCTTCTTGTCGCATTTGAGGCCGTTTATTATATTAGTGCTCTTTGACCATTCGATGTGGGCCTTTTGCGAGACCTTTGGGTGTTTCTTTGCGATCGACTCTGCGCGTTTCCCAAAAATGCTCCAAGCTCTTGATCTTTTCATTTAAAATGCCATCCTCCGTTCCTTCTTCACGAGCGTCGACGTCACAGTTGTGACTCTATAGCCCTTCTCATATCGAAACCTTACCAATCGGAGTTCCTCCACTTTACACATGATAGAAAGAATATATTTGGGCATTTCTTCTCCCGAAGCGAACAATAATGGATCAAATAGTCCTTCTGGTTTTCAAACATTTCGTTGGCCTGTTTTCACCCCATAATGAGAATCTTCACCCCTCTCAAGAGCTTGAACGCAGTCTATACTGGAAATTCAGGAAACATAGGGGTTTACATCCGAAATGCCTGAACGGATGAGATATTTACCCGTTTCTAGATCCACGCTGTGAGATTTTTACACCATTGGGATCCCCCAGATCAAAAAGATGGCACCACCGGGGATCCACCGAGCCCTGGACCAATAGTAAATGGTGGGGTAGCCCGTTCTAGACGAGAAGCCGCGTTGATAGCTTATTCAAGCGCTGTTTCCCAGTTCACTGGACTATTTTATCGAAGAATGAGGCGATAAAGTCAACTTTATTGGTCTAGAAAGTCAACTTAATTTGAAGTTTTTTTCGACATTACCAAGTGAATTTCTACGAAGGGATACATTCTTTCACTCTGCGATTACGAATTTTTCAGGACTGGCATTACTCAAGAGGCAACCTATATTCACACAAACGACTTCGAAACCAATATACAGATATTGCTAAAGTCTAACCAATTTCTACGGCCTCTGCAACCTCTTTCTTATGTGAGATGAAATTGACTACAGAGGCTTGATATTAAATTTGTGTGATGTATATTTATTTATTTTTATTCTAGTCTTCCATGTTGAAAGAAAGAAATAAAAGAATACCGTGTAGACAAAGTAGGTAGTATAAAAAGCTAAAATGACCTCCATTTCCGTCCAACGTGATCGATCATTGCAGTAAATTTTCTGCGAAGTCTTTCGTTTTCAACATTTTTTAGTCGTCTGATGTGCTTCTTTTTCGTATTCCAGGTCCTGAATGAGATGAATCGCCTCTCAGCTCCTTTGCTCTTCCTGGGCGCTTCATCATTTATTAAGTATCCTAGTAATGAGGACCTCTCCTCCGATTTACGGCCTGTCGATAACCCCGGGCTCACCCCGGGATGCGCATAGTATCTCTACTCATGATGAACCGACGTGTGAAAATTCACTGCAGGCTGATACCGGAATTCACTGATCTTAAGAACAGTAGTCGGGATAAGCTCTAAGATTTGTATCCGGAACATTTCATTCTGCAAAGAAAACAACTGAGCATGCAAACCTCACAGTGACCATACAAAATATTCAAACAGGGCAAAAAGTGTCAAATCTAGCAATGCATTGGCAATCTTATAATTTGCTCATAGATTCTTGAATCTTGCAAAGTTTGGTAAGTGGACTGCTAGTCACTCGCTCTAATTCTCAAAAGAGAGGTCCAATTCGGCTTTGTGATGTGATAATTTGAGCTCAAAACTGGTTCGAGTTCAAAATTGGTGTGCTAAGAAGATTTCAATCTTAATAGTCGAGGATAAATTAATTTTTAGCTTATCTTGCACAAAAGTTTGCCCCGATGCTTCTCAAGACTATCCTTACATGGCGCTCCGCTAAAAACATCTGCCGCTTGACCTTGAGCGTGGACGTGCTGCAATTCTAATGAGGCATTGTTCACTTGACTTCGGACGCGGTGGAACTAAATATAGAGGTGCTTGCTCTTGAAAACAATGATTTATTGTTTCTCCATATACAAAACGACTTTACCGTCGATTAAAATAGTTATTAACTTCATCAAATAAGCTTCACCAGCTTTTTGCGGATTTACAACTCCCAAAATAGACGACCCATCTATTTTGATCCCTCTCCACATTATGGCATGATTGCTTACCTTGCTTGAGCGGACGAAAAAGCAACTAATGTCTGTTCGATGCTCTTTCAAGATTTAAGTGCACCATAGTAGGCATTTAGGAAACCGGATGTAGATTTAGTTGTTGTTTCTGACAAGGCCCACCGCGTGTGACTGCCAAGAATTACAGCCATTTTTCTGCGGGGACACAGAATTCCCAAATTCCTTGTACCCGGCAAATACAGAATGAAACTCGTGAGAATATTGAGTGAACCCATCTTAGGGGCATGTAAATGGCATGCTATTGCACCAATCGCAGACAAAATGTCTTTCCGCTAGCAAACGGCTAGGTAAAGAAGCCCTTCAATCGTAGTCCGACAGTGTGAGTGGATTTTATTTGTTCAAAAAATAGTTTCATTGCCTTAGGTCGGTCTTATGTCAACTTTAGCCGACAAAAGTTTCCAAAACACAATTGCTGTACAAAGACCGTACCGGAAAGTAGTTCCCTGATATACTGCGATTGCTAGATTGCAATTCTTGCTTCCGTTTGGGGTATTTTCCATCCAACAAACGCCGCCAATTTTCAATAATCTTCACATGGAGGTAACTGCGCAACTTTTTCTCGGAGTACCTATAAGCTTAATAAAATATGATGATAAACATAAAGGTCATCCACGACTAAAAAATAATAATTAACTCCCTATTCACAACTTTCAGGAACACTCGTGATAGATGAAACAGAGAGGGAGGCAGCCGGGGCACTCCTAAAGGAAAATTAGAGACGATGGTAGTGGTTTCCGAAAGTTGGGGGCAAATTGTAGGGTATTAAGCGCACACGAGCAGATAAAGGTAGCTACAAACTAAAGGAAAATGCAGTATAACAGTAGCCAATGCAAAGGTTTTCCCGTAAAACAGCCCTGACGATATCGTAAATAGCGCTTTCAGAATTGTATTCGGCACGAGTGGTATACTCTTACAAGATGAAAGAAGTACATTGGTCCAGGTGGCATGGGATAGCAAGGCAACTTTTGATTGGTAAAGCAATGATATAATATCCCAGTGTTCAACTCGCTCGTAACTATTCCAAGTGTACCAATTGGGTCAAAGATTGTGTTCAGAACTGTAAGGAAAGTGTAATGACAGCAAACTGCCTATTAGCCCTGGTTGTAAGGTTACCAGTGGCTTGAATCTACAGTACAGCAGATGCAGTGAATTCGTGTAAAGCTGTAAGGTCTGTGAAGTGAAATGAAACACAAAGGGTGTATGGAGTGTACCTGAATTTCCACGAGAATCCAGATAAGCCCCCAATTTATAGACAGTACGGCAGCTCTTCTAAACAACTTTCAGAGCTGTGCCAGCTCAGTAGAAAACACTAGAAAGTAGAGCTGTACCTAGAAAGTAGAGCTGTAACTAAATAATAGTACTATCTAGAACATAAACAAGACGATGAAGTGGGACTCCACGTCAAATAAAAATACTGTAGAGAAAATAAATAGTCAGCAGTAAAACAGCTACTCGGTTACATACAGCTTCTAGATTCTTCCAAGAGTGATGCACTTTCTCTTTTACACCACTGTGTAATAGAGAATTGGATTAGCGACAGCGAATAAGTCTCTATTATAAAGTGGTGTCACAGAGACATTGTTACATTATTCCCTCCCCCGGGCTATTGACGTCCTCGTCAATGATACTGCCGGAGTATATTACGATTCCGAATATACTTTTTGTAAATCATCCGTTACTACAGCAGATAAATCTTCCGTAACATCAACAAAGTCGTTCTTTGGTTGCTACTCCGCCTCATGACGTGGCACTCCACGCATCAAAACCAAGAACTTGTAACCGAATCCAACCTTTTTGTGATCCAAGATAACCTCAACTTCCTGTTGTGCTCCACCAGGCAGCTCAAGCGGTGCTGGTGCAGGAGGAATAGGTTAAGCAATGTCATCGGGCTGCTCCAAATGTGGTGTGGTGTGAATGATATGAATGACTGGATGTATTCTAAAATGAGCAGGGAGATCCTGTCGAACACCATTCTTTCCAATTATCTCCTTAACCACAAATGGCCCATATTTGCGCGCACCAAGCCTTTCAGAATCCTGGGACCTAGAATTAACATCCGTAAACAACAAACTATTTATCCATAGCTTTGAACCGACTTTATAATCTGGAACCTTGTATCGCCTTGAAGCATATGCAGCTTGCCGAACTTTTGCCACTTTGTAGGCAAATTGCGCATCCTCAAGAGAAACCTTGAGCTTGGCACGAAATTCGTCCATACTGTAAAGAGGTATGCTGCTGATAGCCAAGAAATACAATGGCGATTTAGGTGTCCATCCCAAGTCCAGCTCAAATGGTGACATACCCAGACCATCCCTCACAGCCGAGTTGTATGCAAATTCTGCAGAAGGAAGCAATTCATCCCAGTCATCCTGATGTACGATCAATAGCAACGGAGATAGTTCTCGATCATCCTATTCATAATCTTCGAAGCGCCATCTGTTTGTGGGTGTCTACTTGTAGAAATTCTTAATTTCACCCCACAAAGATTCATCAATGTCTTCCAAAACTTTGAAATGAACTTGCTGTCCCTATCTGAAGTCATATCATCCGGCAACCCATGGTTCTTGAAGATGTTCGCGAAGAAGTCTCGAGCCGTGTCCTCAGCGTATCTGATGTTTTAGATTTCAGAAAATGGACTCGACGAGTAAGTCGATCAACCCAAGTCGTGATCGCATCATGACGCTCTCGTCAGGGGTAGCCTCACAATGAAATCTGTAGCTAATGATCCCCATCTGCGGTCAGGCAATTCCAGTGACATTGGATCAGTCAATTTTTTTGATTAGAGTCCTTATACTGCTGACACGTGAGACATCCTTCACAATACTTTCGAACATCCCGGCTCTTATGTTTCCAATGGAAGTTATCCAATCTGGACAGTGTCTTCGCAAATTTAAAATGTCCACCAACTTTCGAGTCGTGAGCAATTTGCAAAATATCCGAAACTGACCTTCTTGGTACGCACAACTTTCCATTGTAAAACAGCCTCGAACCATCTTTTCGGAACATCGGCAGAATTTTTCAAGTTTCTGCTTCTGAACCGTATCCTCAGGCCACTCTCCTTCCATGGCTTTTACCACTGGACCAAAGAACTGGTCGTCATCATACCGAGGAATGATCTGATCAACATCAAGGTAGGGAACTTCAACGTCATTCACTGAGACGTCACGATCTCCTCTCGTCACGTGCGGAGCTCGGGATAATGCGTCTCCTAAGACGTGAATTCTTCCAGGCTTCAGTGTGATGGGAAAGATTCCGAAGTTACCGAGAGTTTCCAACCAACGAGCTCTTTCCGACTCAGTTTCGGTTTTGTGAAGAAGCTCTTAAGCACCTGGTTGTCTGTGAAAATCTCAAACTCAGAACCTTCAAGATAGCATCTGAATCTTCCCAGAAAATTAATCAAAGCCAGAAGCTCTCTGTCATTTGCAGTGTAGTCCGACTCAGTTGGTGAAAGTTTCTTTGAATAGAAATAAATTAAGATCCCTTCCATTCTCATCCAACTGTGTTAGAGTGCCACCAACAGCAAGCTGTGAAGCATCTAGATGACCACAAAATGGCTTTTTCCAATTAGGATCGACTAAATTGGAGTCAATCATCGCTTCCTTTAGCTTCTGGAAAGCTTATCACACTGTTGATCCCATTTCCCTATACCTCGACCTTTCTTTGTCAGATCTGTGAGAGGTGCAGCAATTGCAGAGAACTTCGGAATGAACCTACGGAAAAACTGTATTAGACCTAAGAAACTTCTCTTCTCCGTTAGAGATTCAGGTTTTGGCCAAGTTTGTAAGACTTCGACCTTCTCAGGATTTACGCGAATGCCGTCCTTCCCGACTATTAAACCCAAAAACTCCAGCTCGGTCTGAAAGAAAGAGCATTTCTTCGGAGAGATGTACAGCTTGTGATCCTTAAGTCTCTTTAATACAATTTCCAGATGTTCGTAATGTTCTTCCTCATTCTTACCGAGTATAGGAAAGATCACCATATAGACAACAAGAAGACATCGATGCGAATCATAGAAGATCTGGTTCATCAAAGTTTGGAACGTAGCAGGAGCGTTGCAAAGTCCCATTTGCATGACAAGATATTCAAATTGCCCATACTTTGTATTGAACGCAGTCTTTTCGATGTCCTCGGTTTCACCCTTATCTGATGGAATCCCGTTTTCAGATCAAGCTTGGAGAAAAATCTCGCATCTCCAAGTCGATCGAACATTTCATCAGAACGAGGGAGTGGAGCATTATTCTTTTTGGTGATGCGATTCAAAGCGCGATAATCGACAACACCTCTAAGTTTTCCATTTCTTTCACAAAGAAAAGTGGTGCTCCATATGGTGATTTACTGGACCTGATCTTCCCTTTCCTCAAAGAGACTCGACGTACTCTTTTGCTGCCCTAAGTTCGGATGGGACAACTGGAATAAAGGTCGATGAGGTGCCTTTGCTCCTTCCTCCACTTTGATCTCATGATCAACTGATCGAATCGGAGGAAGCCCTCTTGGCAATTCATCCTGAAAGACCTCTTTAAAATTATCCAGTAATCTGCTCAGTCTTCCATCAAACTTTGAATCTGTCACTCCTCTCATACTGTGAACTTCAAGTAACTGAAATACTTCGAAGTCACCCCCATGCCTCAGCATTCGTCTAAATTTCTTCATCCCAAATTGGACACATCAAAACGGTTTTCGTTATCTGGATCAATCACTGGAATGGAAGCATCTTTCACCATCACAATCCGTTTCCGATAGTCGACACGTGGATTGTGGGCAACATGCCACGGCATTCCCAAAGAACATCATACCTGGTTTGGGACACAGCCCAACTAGAAGTATATGTATGTTCGCCTAACTTAATAGTTCCGTTGGAAATGATCTCAGATACTTCCTCAGTAACTCCCTTCTGTGAATGGCAAACAATGACTCGTTCACGCCGAATCTCAAACAAGTTCCTATTTCGCTTCAGGAACTCGGCTGAAACCACGTTTGTATTGCATCCATCGTCCTTTAGTACTTTGACTGCTATTCCATTCAGTCTACCTTCAAGTACTAACAAAGGCTCCACTGGTATAGGTCCATCAGTGGGGATGCTGTCATCATGACTAGACGTGATTCCATTAGACTCGGCTTCGGAGATTCTCGACTTTTCCCTGTCCTCTGAGAATTTAGCTCCGGTGATGTCCACAACAGTTTCACTCTGCTCATTGGGACATCTGTTCACACTCACTACTGGTCTCACCTGAGTGTTCACCAAGTCTGGTGGACCAACTAGTTTCCGAGTCAAAGCCATTCAAATCATTACTGTGTCCTGCCTGTGTTTGTTCGCCACTATGCGAGTACCACCCCTGTTACCTTTATTCCCGTTTCCTTTTCTGTGTTTCCAAGGTCTACATCCCACCTTATGGCACGTAAAGCATCGGTTCTCCATCAAGTCTTTCTGACGCTGCCCATCGTTTTTACGTTCCAGGTTTCCGATCTCCATCGGCATAGGACCTGAGGCATTTCGATTGTTGAAATGAACCTCTGCCAGTGAAGAAACCTGCACCTAAAATGCTATCAACGTTAAGAGCAATGGTAGTCGCAGCTTCAAACTTGGATGGGTTCCTTTACGAACCTCCAACAGAATGTGGGGTTTGAGACCTTCACAGAACCGCGCCAATTTTTCCGACTCACTGATACCGGGAATATTGATAACCAAATTCCTGAACTCCGAGAGGTACCTGCACATTTTTCTGGCGGATCTTGGTAAGCTTGTCGCGAGCTCGAATGACACTGTCCTGGGGGACAAACTCTGCCTCAACCAGGAGTTTGAAAGCTTCCCATGTAGGCGGAACAGCATTCTCGGACACAACTGTATACCACCAGTTTGCAGTTCCGGTCATGAATGTCGAAGCAAAGTCGATAGCATTCTGGGCACTGATGACTTCTTCATGGCCCACCTGAATAAGTCTCAGGTACTTTTCGACTGAATGCAACCATGACCGAACCTCAACGCATCTCGAGTCCCATCGAACAACACAGGCTTATTTGGTTTGAAGAAAGACATGTTCAACAAACCTCTTACTTAAAGCCTTACACCAACACCTAAACTTGAATACAAGCACTTGAAGTTGAAATCTGCAAGGGATTCGTCCCTGGACGACGGGTTGGCTCCCTACCCGCGGAGAGAGTGACTCACCAGCAGCTTTGATCACACCTACACTCCGGTGTGACTCAGCAATCCGTTCGGGATATCCCCACCAGTCCACTACGTAGACCGCGATCGGTGTCCTTACCCTATAGGAAAGCCTCTCAAGCCGACCTAAGCTAGCGAATAACCAAAGAATACCCGTTCTGAGCACGTACCCCTAGTCCAAGTCCAGTCCAAGCCCTATGAAGCGTTACCTGAACCCGTGACCCAGTCGGTGCACCTAGCTAACAGCCAACGAGTGCAATAGGATTGTATAGGAATACTGTGAGGGGACCCTCAAATGGGGACTTGGTCAGAAGTACGGCTTTACTAAGGCAACTTAGTTAAGCCTAACTGTCCAGTCTAAGTATTCTGAACAGGATCACGCAGCTTCGTGAGGCCTGCACGCTACCTGAACAGAATAACCTAGAGAACGCAGACTATGCTGCACCCCCAAGTTCCCGGTTACCTAGTTCTCCAATTAGTAACCGCGACCTGCGTAGAACAATGGGGTTTAGAGTACCTGGCACTCCAGCCCACAGGTACTCTCCTGTACTTGGCACTCCAGCCCACAAGTACAGTATAGATATTGCTTACAGTAAACTGTCAGCAAAATTTTTCCAAAATTCAAACCCAAAAAAATACACGTGTAAAAATAACAGAGCAAGACGAAAGCGAAAAAGCAGCGGAACCGGCGGAAGCGATGCTACCAGTGAAACAGAGAGGGACGCAGCCGGGGCACTGCTAGAGGAACAGTAGAGACGATGTAGTGGGTTTCAGAAAGTTGGGCAAAGGGTGTATGTAAGGTACCTGGATTCCACGAGAATCCAGATGAGCCCCCGCTTTATAGACAGTACGGCAGCTCTTTTAAACAACTCTCAGAGTTGTGCCAGCTCAGTAGAAAACACTAGAAAGTAGAGCTGTAACTAAACAATAGTATAAATACTATAAATAATATAGTATATATCTAGAACATAAACAAGACGATGAAGTGGGGCTCCACGTCAAATAAAAATACTGTGGAGAAAATAAATACTCAGCAATAAAACCGCTACTCGGTTACATACAGCTTCTAGATTCTTCCAAAAGTGATGCACTTTCTCTGTTACACAACTGTGTAAAAGAGAATTGGAATAGCGACAGCGAACGAATCTCTACTACACAGTGGTGTAACAGGGATATTGTTACAATAGATACGCGACTATTAAAAACTCCAATTTAAAAGTGTATCGCACAGCAGTAAGCCCCATACCTTCCCATCTTTTCTCGACCAAAAAAAAACAGAAGGAATTCACAAACATAACGTGGCATGGCTTCCTTGGAACTTGAACTTTTTTACTGTTCCACAAGAACTTAGAAGTCAATCATGCAATGCGAATACGCCTGCGATACATCCCTTGCTTCAAACCCCAATTTCCCTTGTGCAACAAAGGCTTGAATAAGCCGAATAAATACTTTAGAAGCAATTTGTGCACAAATTACGGCCTGGCTGAATCCTAAGTGCGGATATTGATAGCCCCAGAGAAGAAAGCATCCAGTCTTATTTAGACATTAGGTTTCTGTTGCATCAAGAGCTCTACGACGAAACACTCATATATGAGGTAAAGGGTTCATTGAGTCAAGTAGAGGTACATAACCCCACACTCTTCGCGAAATGAAAGAAATACACTTGCGATCAATGGTGTCGCACAATGAGAGATCCCTGAAAAACTTCTGCAAAGTAACGGGTATACAAGCATCATAAAGCATGCACTTGGTTGACAAAAATCCCTATATGACATTATGTTGATTGGAATGCAGAGCTTCATGGAGCTCTTTTTCGCCTTGAGTTTTATTTTGCTCGGAGTAATAAATCTCGCATTGGTACTAAAATACATCAACAATAAATACAATAAAAGGGAAAGGGAATCGATTGTGAGGATTGATTTGTGCCGTCGCACCAAACTGATACCTTATGTCTCGGAAACGTAAACTCGATGCTAATGACTCAAAAATGAGAATCTAAATTTCTAGCATCTGAACTATTATTCGCATTACAATAATATTCTATTTCGACAGCAAAGAAAACTGTTTCTGAGGGCATATCACTTATTTAGGCCACCATCTCAAGCAGAGCGAATAATTTTGAAATTGTACGGAGAAACTTCGAAGCCTTGTCTTTATCCTTGACCGGCAATTGATAAGCCCAAAGTCTGCCGGGGATGTCATGAAATGTAAAGATTTCAGCTTCAAAATTATGACCGCTATTGTAAAGAATATTTTACAGCTCACTCTCAAAATTGAGAATGGCTTTTTAATTTGAAGTAGTGTAGAGTCGGGACAATATATTTCGACCGTTTTGACGTGCCTCATCAGAGTCAAGTGCCCAGAGTTAAGGAGTAAAATAATATCTGACAGGTCCTTAATAATGGCTTCTAGTAACGTCTTCCTTACGGCTGCAGTAACATCGTAGGATATTTTATAAAGCCAATAATTTCGAAATCTTCCCAAAGGATCTAGGCTTATACATGGCGACGCTAATAAATAAAATACTTGGACTGCTCTATTTCCATCAACTTGGTGATGGGTATGATTCCTCACACATCATGTGAGCAGCCTTGAAAATTGAGAAAAATGAAGTAGAATAAAAATATGGGATATCAAGATTCTGTGCAACGCTACCGAGAAAAAACTGCGTCCTAGTGCCTCTTCCGCTCTAGGCACCCTCAACATTTAATAAGTTGCCAAAAATAAGAAAATCTCGTCAGAATGACATTCTGTCGATTTTTCCGGACCCCACCCCCACGTCCGGATTATATCTCTACCAATGATGGATCGAAGTGACCAAATTTACTACAGCTGCTACCGCATTAAACTGATTTTGACACTGAAACATGGTTAAATGGAGGCTCTTAAATCTCCGGACTTTCCCATAAATCTTAGTAAATCCCCCCCATTTACTACTCAATAATTACTTAACTGAGTAACGTATTCGGTTTAACTTTCACATATCGTATGAGACAGCTCTTCTACTGAACCATCATAGAAAGACTGAGTGTTATAAAAACACAAAGGAAATCCGGAAAGGCGAGAACCGGGCGTAAGAAATCAACAGCCGGTTTTGAGCACTCCTTGTTGCATTATGAGTAGCAATAGGTACGGTGAGCTCAATGATATTATTTAGAAGTAATCGTAGGTTTTCAGTATTGTTTTATCTATCTCGAATGAGAATGGAAGAAAATTGTCCGTCTTTCAATCGCATATTGAAGCAACTCTTACTCCTCCAGTACCCTATCTCAAAAGAAGGTAACAGGTGCAGTCCACGCGGTTGTGCAAGTCGCTCTTCTGCTCGACGACACCCTCAACTATGCCTTTTGAGGCATTATTCTCCTGTCCGGAGCAAAAGGATAAATCTATTGCGCATTGAATCTTTAATAGAAGACATACATAACCAGCAAAAAATTCTCGATTTGATTCCAGAACTTCTCAATTCCCCTTTTCTCCCCACGATACTCCTTTTATGGAGGCATGGTGTCTTGTAATTCTGGATACCTACCGGGACACTTTCTGAATTGTAGTTGCGGCTGTTAGCTAAGTTCCCGCTTTAATAACGAGGAGGCCCGCGTTGTACATTATCTCGTAGGTGACCCTCGAAGTAAATGATCTTGCAAATGCTGCCAATGCCACTCATTGAGCCTCGATTTCATTACCAGTACAGAACAAGGGCTGATATCAGGGCGATGGGAGCTATCGACGACACAGGCTACTTGTACGTAGCAATCGTCAACTTCTCAACCATTTTATGCCAGATCTAAAGGGGCCTACCTCTTTCATGAGCCTCAACACGTTTAAGAGCCCGAACTAACCCCACGCGGAGACAATGAGGAAATATCAAGGATTTTCGCGAGTTTGCAGGGAGAAGCAGGCGGGATGCATTCCCCATTTCAATGCTTGGATGCCCTCACTTGGCGTCTTTCGCCTTTTTCAAGGATCTTGTGAGAACTCTCGCCATTCGCGCAATGGAACGTGTTCGGAGGGATTATTTTGTGTTGGTTACAAATTAGAGATTTAGTATGGCTATTTACCGAGGTGGAAGAGTATAAATGTGTATTGGAGGGTCTCAAAAGAATCCAAGCGATAATAATTCACAAGAACTGGGTGAGAATAGACTTAAGACATGCGAAGTTGGAATTAATAGTCTCCTTACCGTTTATTTTCATGAAGAAGAAGAATCTACAACATGTAATTTTAAACCAAGACTCGATATTGACGATAACCTCGAATCCGTTGTAGTTTTCTCCTGATGTCACCATTTGATCGTATATTAGAGAGCCATCCACACCTGCTGCAACATTTGACGTACAGTAAGTTTGCACTGTTTTTTGACTGCCTTTCGGCTAGTGCAATTAAATTTCTCCATATTTATAACATTTTTGCATCCACATGAGAAATACAGCTCATAAAACAACTTTTTCACGTTATAGTCCAGCCAGAAGGTCCATGTTGAGATCCTGACCTGGTATACGCGAAACAACAGTATTTGCCAAAAGACGAACATATCTTGTAACCAATGTTGAAAGATTCATTTGTACACAAATTTGCAATTATAAGAGCTCTTCTTATCAATTTGCTTTGTTTTATTTCCCTTTTTATATGTTACCATATCAATACCACTTGGCTGCTCAACTGAACGGGTTGAAGTACTATTGACCTTTCTCTGCTACGTCATGGATTGCAGCAATGTTTGAATAGCTGCTTACTTCGCAGTTAGCCGGTTCCGCCCAGGTTATTCTTGATTAGTTTTCAATTGTTTTGCCGTCTTTGGTCTATTTAGTCTTTAGTTTAGTTTCACTGTTGGTTCACTTCTTGTATAAGTGCTCATATTTGGAAGTAAACACAGCTGAGTGCGACAGTTCACCATGTCACTAGGTGTTTGTTCTACAGTCTGCCACTGTCTGCTCGTCAACTTCGTTCCCTAGCTTCCTAAGTCGTTTCCGCTGTCCAACACAATGTTGCTATAATCATCAACCTTCGGATCCACTGCACTTGTCAAAGTCTAGTTCACGAGACACCTTCACTAATGAACGAAAAGTAGCCCTTTCACTACTCAAAATGTGCATTACCATACATCACGATAAAGTGATGCATATTTTACAGTCTTTCTTACTATTAATAATTGATTATTTATTATTCATTGACTTATTTTATGCAAGCCATGAAAGATTGAAGCAATTGGAAAAGAGAAAGTTGTAAGGAGCACGGACTACAACTGATAAACTTACATACTTTGTTGGTCGAGAGCCTCTGCTACTACCATCACACTGTCATACTGATAGTTATCGGTACTGATACTAATTCTCGAAGTATCATGAAGTTAGTTACGACTAACACAATAAAGTTCATCCATGCGTAAACTAGCAAGTTTAGGGCTCAAAATGCAATATTGACGACATTGAGTATACCATCGACAAGTTGGCTGACAAGACCTGCACGCCATGGACGATGCAGGTAGAACTTTTTCTGGAGGCCAGATACCTACGAGGATTTCTCAAAGTGGCAGCTTCGATTGATACTGATATCGAAGTCGATGATCCAGATTAAGTGATCACGAAAAAAGGAAAATTATGAACTCAAAATAACAGGGTTTGGGGGGGATACTGCTAAATTTCGATCCCAAAATTTTACCCTAGTTACGAAAGGGCTGATTCTAGTGAGGTAAAGACGGAATATAAGTTATTGAAGAAGAGTAAGGCTAGTGCGAATCAATACAGACATGAGCTAAATTGTCTAGAGTCAGGGTAAAACTTAATCAAACAACACGGTAGGTCGTCAAAAAAAATATTTTAAGTAGAGAATGAGCTCACTATGGCGGATTAACAGTCATATCGGGATGAAAATAAATATTCCCTGTTCCCAGGATTGTAGACATCACGAGAAGGAATACTGTACTTCACGGTCAGCCTATCATTTTTGGAGCCTTATCTAGCCCTGAGATTAGGGAGTTAGAATTGGAAAACCAGAAAGAAGGAAAGGTCATAATTTGCATTTTTTACCGCCCCTAATTGGCACAGCAGAAGACCGCTGAAGGAGTTCAAAACATTTTCAAGCATGTAGAAAATACGGAAACGCAGTTGTTGATTCTACTTCATTCCTAAATCGTCGAGCGATGATTCAGATCTAAAATATACACAGGATGTTGAAGATAGAGTGAGAAAGTTTAATGCCGATTATTATAGCAGGAACAGAAGAAGTTCTGATAAGATATGTTTTTAGCTTTCTACAATCGATCTCGAAGATATGGAAGACAAGTGGTTATTTGACAGTTGTACGAAACAGGACTTAAAAACCAGAGAAATATACTACACAACTACAGAAATTTTGATAATTACAAAAGGAGGGTGATTAGCGCGACGGGAACCCATATTTGAAGGTAGAAGGAAACGGGCCTGCTACCTTAAAACGAAAACATCGAAGGAAAATTAAAGTTCATTGAACTAAGGAAAGTAACTTTTATGCGAAATATATCGATGGGCCTCGTATCATATACACTGGGGTAAATGAAGGGTCATGATAGATTATTTACCCAGTCTCTCTGATATGAAGGAATAGAACACTGATGAATAATTTATAATGATATTCAGCGCCGAATAATGCGGTTATATGCACTAGAAGGTGCTGTAGCACATAGTGTAAGCGATGAGAAAGAAATGTCTTTTCGTCAAGAAAATACCAGTAATGTGAAGTTATAACATATACTGATGAGGCATGTTAATACGAAGTTATAGAAAAGATGGTTCGAAGTAACACACCCTCAGTACGGAGACCCGATACTCCTAAGCTGGTTAGCAAAGAATTATGTGAATGGTTATGCAATGGGAAGCACGCAGAAGAATCACACCAATGGACCGAACACACCGTGAATTACTCCAACTGATACAAGCCTTTCTGATGTACCAATGGAGAAGAGCTCAAGAATGGAGTGTTCTATATTTTATTTGTTTTTAGTGATGCAAACGAAACATCTTGGGTTATTTTCATAACGATAAAATTAGATAAAATGAAAGCACGGATAAGTATTATCAATACTATTTAGAACATTATCGGAAAAAGCATCTTAAGCTATGGATGATGTGCAAGAGAGTACATAATACTGAAGAAATTAATTATGCTACGATTCATGGTAACAAATTATAATAGTTTCGCCCGTAGTGTCCAAAATATAACTAAAAGGCTAGGAGCTGATATATAACACTTTCCATATGTGCAAAAATCATTTTGATTGAAATAAGACTAATTCACGATACGAAACCATAACTTTTTATTAATAGAATCCTTGCTTGCGTGACGTTTTCAGAAACATAACAATGAACGAGCGTACTCGATATTTTTTAGTACAAAGTAACCTTATGAGATCATTTACAGATTGGAACCGGGTCTATCAGGATTGAGAATATTCAGAACAAAGGTATATGTGAAGAAGCCAAATCTATATCTAGACGGCAAGTTTGATCCAAGAGTCTGTACGGGCATTCACGTTAAGTACAATGAATATGACGCATGTAGAGTATTCATACAGGACTAACCATGTTTATTACATCTAGAGACTTCAAGGTTATCGGGAACCCGGAACCTATACAATAACTCAATTTATTATATAAAAAGAATAAGCAGAAGTTATTGAAGACCCGTCTCCGAAAAAGCTGCAAACTTGGATTTAGAGAGTAAAGAAAGACACGTATGTGAAAACAATAGCAATAAACGCGACTAACAGAACCAATAACGATATTAATACTGGTGATGATTCCAGAAAAAGGAATTTGGTCGAAGATAAATCTCGCCAGGTGTCATACACACTTGCTAATACTACAATAACTCATCACATAACTCATCTACGCAGTGTATTAGTATTTTTAGTCGATCGAGCTGGGAAAAACAAGCCTCTAATGCCTTTTTGCCATTTTAAAAAGAGCAATAATAGCTCAAGGCGCATTTTGCCGTCAATTTCAGAATGAAAAGTACGGACCTGATTTATATCAATAGATTGAAGATTAAGACTGAATTTTCAGTAAATACAAAATCTAAAGTATTTTTAAATCAGTTATCTACCAAAAAGGAAGAAAATTGAAGTCCAAATGTATATTTGATATCAAGACCATTCCAGATGGAAACTGAAACGAAAGGTCTAGGTCAAAGCTAGTACACTGTGAAAGTCGTGGCGACGCTACTTCGGGTGGACAATATCCTGAGCCTGTTGTGAGGTACTTGAACCGAGGTTGCCCTATACATAAGCATTTTTAGCCCAAGTTGCGCATTGGCACTGCCCACAAATGCAAGTTCTAAAAATTTTATGCAATACGTCGGATATTCA
Source organism: Kappaphycus alvarezii (assembly GCA_002205965.3). Classification (NCBI taxonomy): domain Eukaryota; phylum Rhodophyta; class Florideophyceae; order Gigartinales; family Solieriaceae; genus Kappaphycus; species Kappaphycus alvarezii. The sequence continues at coordinate 240,779 of NADL03000795.1, forward strand.
ACCAAATTGAATGGCTCAAAATTTATGCTGCAAAATAACAGCTATCATGCGTTTTTTTTATCAAACGCGCCGTGCAGATTTTTTTTGTCGCAAAGTTGCCACCCTCTTCCTAGTTGAAGTCCTCTTCAACTAATTCTGGTACAATTTGTGGGTGATAATATACTCTCTGAAAATTCCTCTTAAAGTTCCAGCAGAATCCTCGCAGTCTCCCTTCGGCTGCCATGCAGCTTTATAAGTGGGGCCACCCTTCATCAAAATGAAGAATTCATATCATTTACCCCTCTTTCAGTGTTTCAAGACTGCTCTTACCTCAAAATACTCTCATTCTCTTCAGGGACTCAACGGGCGTGGTAATGTAGGCACTTTGACGTCTGAAGGTTACTTCTTCCATAGACGTGAATGAATGACATGAATAACCGATTGAATCTTGATTACTTGGAAGATCCACTTCACATAGCTCTTTCCAAACAGCGTTTAGATCTCAAATGGTCCATATCTCCGTACTGTCAATTTCTTCAAACCGGAGACTTCGATTAAGCATATTTAAGAAATGAAGTACTGGTTATAAACCTTTTCCAACTAGATACCAGAGCCTCTTGTATTTTTGAAGAACTGAAACTTTGTCCAGCCGTTTAAACTTCATATGCAACTTAGAACTCTCCATTTATGCCTTAGTCTTGACTTGAACTCCTCAACAGACTTTACAGCATGGTCAAATATTGTTAGTAAAATCCATAGAAGACTTAATTTTTCAACCCAAGTCGACTTCAAAAGGTGGCATTGAAATCATCACTCACTGTTGAGTGGGGCAAACTCTGCTGCAGCAAACAGTTCATCCCAGTCATCTCAATGGCAACTAAAATACCATAGTAGTCATTTCTAAACTACATGACTCATTATTTCGCAAGCTTCATCTATTTTATGATGAAGACTGCTCGAAATCCTCAACTTCATTTCTACACAGATTCATCGGACAGTCCGAAACTTCGATATGAGCTTAAGATTGCGAGTTGAAACAATTTCATCCGGCATTCCGTGCAACTTGAACTCGTTGCTGAAATCCCTTTCAATAAAATATACTGCATTAACCGTTCCATTTGATAAATGAAATGAACTATCCTTGACGACGACCTTTCAACCCATGTTCCAGTACTGTCATATCCACTCATTGTCTGTTAGGTTTACTTGTAATTGCATGAAACATACAGGTTGGTCATTTAGACATGGACGACGTGCATTTGGTCACAGCGAGGCATTATCAATATCAAATGCATGGTCCTCACAATATTTGTTGTGTTAAGTTGATTACCTCAGCAATGATCTAGAGCTAGTGATTTGGAACTGTATATATGTAGGGTGAGCTATCCAAAGTCACTGAACTAGAAGTAACGAGTACGAATTACACAGCTTGACATCTAACTTCTACGCGACCAAGACTAGCACCTTGGTCTTAGTAAGTTTTGTACCTGGACTTACCGCCAGTTTTCGTTCAAACCCTATCAAAAATCTCACATTGTCATCATTAGTTCGACATTGAAATCGGTTGCAATCGTACCATATCTACTGGTCGGTGTCTCCATCGAAGATGTTTCCGAAAGATTTCTTCCATCGTGGTTTGTGTTCTAAGGACATTTCAAGCGGCCTTCGGTGTACTTTTTCACATTACTTGCTTTTTGTTTCAAATGATAACTCTCCAGCCTTGACTTTTCTTTGAGAAAGTAAATTGTCTTGGAATATATAAGTAATGCGCCATTTTACGGTCTTTTAAATAGTATTTCGGATGCGCAAAGTTTTACACTGTAAAACAGACGCTTAAGTTCCCTGCGGAACACCGGCAAAAGCTTCTATACTTGCCAAATTCTCAATTTATCTTCAATCCGATCACCATCCATAACCTTAGTAATAGGGCGGAATAACTGGTGATCTTAATAGCTTCCAGTCACAGAATCAAGCTCGAGATGTGTGATCTCAAAATGATTGAGATTCATAAAAGGGTCAACTTTTCCAGAAACATGCGGAGCTCTTGAAAGTGCATCGAAAAATACATGAATGTTTTCTGGCTTCAGCGTAGCCATGAATTTTTCTGGGTTTTCTAAGGTTTCTAGCCATTTTTCCCGCATACTTAGTTCAGGCTTTGTAAAGAGATCTTCAAAACCTGATTTTCGGTGAAAAATTCGAGACTCCGACCTTCTAAACAGCATCTTTACCTTTCTAGGAATTGGTTCAATCCCAGAAGCTCACGATCATTAGAAGTGAAGTCTGCTCAGCGTCAGTCAGCTTCCTCGAAAAAGAATTCAATCACCCTATCGCTTCATATATCGTCCAGCTGGAAAGAAGTTCCTATAACAGCTTTTTGTGACGCGTAAATGCTAGCTTGAATGGCCTGTTCCAACATGGTGCGACCATGATTTAAATCTGATACTTGGGCTTCTGACACGACTCATCGTAACTCTCATCCCGGTTATCAATGCAGTCATTTTTCTTCGTGTGATTGTTCAAAGGAGCAGCACTGTCAGCGAAATTCTTGATGAACCTTCGAAAGAATTTGGAAACCAAGGAACTCCAAAGCTAAAACAAACTCTCCGGTGAGCTATGACTTCAGAACCTCACAAAAATTCTCGGGATTGACATGTATTCCACAAATATTCTTACAATCAACACTAGGAAGGCAACCTTTGAAATTCTGATTAAGCACTTACTCGGGGCAACGAACAGATTGTGCTCCTTCACTCCTGAGAATACAATATAAATGTGCCCAGGAGAGACTTCCATCCTTACTGAATATATACAAGTCATCAATGTACAAAACCATAGTAATGTCAATTTAATCTTGAAATATGCTTTTAATTAACACCTCAAATGTAGCTGGTGCATAACATAGTCCCATCGGGATGACTAGATACTCTAACTGTCCTAATTCTTATTTAAAACAGTCATATTCACGTCTTTAGACTTCACAAGTATCTGATTATATCAATTTTGAGATATAGCTTGAGAATTCTCCAAGCCGATCCAATAATTCATCACATCTAGGCAGTGGCGAATTATTCCGTTTCGTGACCCGATTCAGAACGAGATAATATACAACTCCTCTCAACTTCGCTTTCTACGCCACGAAGAACAAATAAGACAATAAGGTGACTTACTTGTCTATTCCTTTCTGCAACAAGTATTCTACACAGTCAAGTGCAACTTCCAACTTAGCATGCGAAAGCACAAAAAATGTTGGTGCAGTGTTTTTGCACCGTCTTCAGCATCAATAGCACGATCAACATCACACTTTAGAGGGAAACTTTTAGGCAGCTCCTCCTGGAAAATAGACTGTACTTTGTCAGTAGTATCTTCATGCTTGAATTGGTTATGTTCTTCAACTCCTTATTATTTCCATTATTCTTCTCATCCCTCAATGAATTGTTACCCTGAAACCCCTGAAACACACGGACTCCTCGAGATGTCCCTTTTTCCTCATCATTCTTCTAAGATTCTTCACTGCAAGGTTGATCACTTCATTTTTTAGTTCATCATCACAAGATAATCATATCAATTATTTTTTTCTTCATAAGAACACCATATTGGTAGTTCTTCATCACCAAACTTCACAACACGTCCACGATAATCTGTTCTGGAATAATTGGAAGTATTCCATGGAATAACTAGAAGAGTATCGTGTCGGAAACTTGCCACAGCCAGTTGATGTATGATAATGGGCCCAATACGAGTAGATCCTCCAATAATAGCTTCATAGTATTCATACCCTATCCCTTCTTTAACTACCCCACTGCAAAAAGGCATCTGACAAACGAGAACTGATCTTGACGCTTTTCCCAGGAGTCCCTCGATACAGGATTAGTGTTTCATCCATCGTACTTCAATATTCCATCGTTAACTAAATTTAGCGCTCTTCATGAATTACCAGAGGCTCAGCCGTATCTTCATTTCCGGATTGAATTTGATCATCATAATCTCCAGCTGTGGCATTCGTCTCAAGATGTCACGCTGAACCTCTTGATCAACACTGCCTTGATGCGTTACGCGATATTCGTAAACTAACTTCTCAACCCGTAGGCCTTTCACCTCATCACTGAAGTGACGCTTCACAGGTTTCCACTTCACAGTATTCTTATTCGATGAGTAATGATCGCGGCACGGAGTTCGGAAAAATTTTCAGAAATTCAAGTCTACACTATTAGGAAATTTCGATTCAAGTGATCTGGAGGCAGCCATGTGCTTGTGGGTGTAAGTTGCGACGTATCTTGTAAGTTACGACTACAACATAAAATTCACCCACGCATATCTAAATTACTAATGAGCCGCTAGATGTAAGTTCGGATAAATCTAATCTATTTTCGAACAGAAGACCCTTGATGGGAGGATAGCAGCGGGGAAGAAGAAAAAAGGGAATCGAAATCCAGTGTTCGAGCCGATTTCAGGGACCTATGTAGGGTTGCCTAAAGGGGCGGTGGTCGAAGCGAATGTTTGCGTTCCAATTTTGATCACGGTGCCAGCCTGTAGAAGCGCCCAGTTTCCCAAGTGGCCTTCGATCATAAATTCGTTCTAAATAGGCAGGAAAGGTTTGCTTTCCTACCCCTTTAAAGAATAATCTAATCTAACCTGATTTAAAAAGGCCTACAGGCACAGAAATGGTGGAAGAACTATGCTCCCTGAACAGATACTCTAATGCCTGGCCATGAAGTAGACTCTTTGATCATAACGGCTACTGAAGCTTGCCTTGCATCAGAAACTCCCAAACGTTTCCATACTTTTCCATCGCCCTCAAGACAATATTCCCCGTCATGTCATTTGGAATCTTAAAATTATCATGGTGCAAACCTCTGAGAGCGGACCAAGGGTGGAAATTAGCACCGGCACAAGCCTAACCCCGACAATAATCGCGATAAAACATTGATATCTTGTTTGCCTCGATTTATCGCCGCCAGCGGAGAAACATCAGGTTGAAGGCTCTCAATCTCCCGTTGAAGGAAGCTATGGAATTCACGAGTGTGACATATATACAATTCATCTATTGCTTCTCGCTTCGTCTATGTCCAGTCTTGTGTGGTGGAGGCGTCAGTGCGACTCTATAACGAGATGAAGAGCAGTTCTGACGAGTTATTTTGAGAAGAATGACTTGGCAATCATTTCAGTTGATCCTATGGGCTCCATGAAAGCGGTCCATGAGTTGATCGCCTTGTACATCGATTATATTTTTCCTCATTTTCGGAATGTTGTGGGTTTTTAAGCGCACACGAACATATCTAGGTAGAACTGTGGTTGAAACTTTTTGTTGAGACTGCCTGTTTTAAGCCGGCCGCTCCAAACAAGGGTTTGTATAAAACTAAAGAGAGCTATATGCTAATGAAAACGCAGTCTAACAGTAGTGAATGCAAAGCTTTTCCCGTAAAACAGTGTGGCGACCAAACTCTGCCCATCCTTCACCATTGCCGAGTATACCAGAGCCCGCAGTCCATAAACGCCCTGGGTTTGATGGCCAATTGCCAACTGACTACGAGGACTACTGCAGAAGGATGGACAGGGAACTCGTTAGGGAGAGGGTCATTCTTTCGAGAGTCTGAGGTTGATGAGGAGGTATTGGAAGATGAGGATGATTGGGTAGAACCCTTATATCCACTGGTGTACAACCCTTAGAGAGGTGTTGTGGAGAACAGCGCTGAAATTGAGGTGTAATAGTAATATCTGACTCTTCTATTGTGGATGAATGGTGTTGAGGGTCTTAGGGAGGGATTTGAAGACCTTAATATGTCCGTAGAGGCTTTTTGTTATTCTGATCGTTCGACAGAATTTGCAGAGAATTCATTGGGCACATGGATATTTTGGTGGAATTGCTCTGCTCTGATCTCGGGGACGAGTATTGTGAAGAGAAAATCTAGATACTTATCCTAATAGTATCTAATGTTAGCATTACTCGTCTACAAGATCCTTTTTAATACATTTATATGGTATTTAGTATGTTTATTTGAGACTTAAGGGTTGGCGAAATCTATATAGGCAGAGTAAAGCGCTTCCTCAAGGAGAGGAAAGCATTTTGGGGGATAATTTCAAGTTCAGAAACAAGTAGTACAGAAGTTGAAAGGCAACTTACCCCTAAATAGCATTTATTTCACGTTTGTTCCTGAGCATAGGTGGTAGACCTTGTCACTTTACATTCGCTTGTAGCATCTTGATCCCCGTCCATATTGACTTCTTCTTGTTCGCATAATAACACTTCAGTAACATTCTTATCGCCTGCAACACCTCCATCTTGGATAATTTGTTCTGAGAGTTTCATCTTCGGGACATTTATTCCTATAATTCTGCATAGAAAGATACCTGTATTTGCATATTTTTTGATGGTATGTTGTGTTATGAGCTTCAACTATCATCGATAATTACTTTAAGACCCATTTCCATTATCCTCGTTTCTTACTTTTCACTGGAGTAAGAACCTGATGCCATTTCGCACTTCAGATAAATTAATAAATTGAGGAAAGTGTTAATGTCCACAGATAACAATATCTTATTAAATTTCTCCCGCATTACTGTGTTGGGATGCCCCTTTCCGTCGATTGTGTTTAGTTGGAGTACCTTGGGGTAGAGTAGAACATATCTTTCAAGAGTAAAACACCCAAACCATCCCCTTTTCATGAGTATTTAGTTTGCAACACTAAGATGCAGCCATAACACAGCATCTCAATGAAGTTCAGAGGTGAACAGCAGTGCATGTCACCAGTTCTACTTGATTGTTTGTCCAAAGACTAGTGGAGCCATTAATTGCTGCTGACTCAAGATCACTTCCTCTGGAAAAGGGCATACAGATATGACCTGGTCTATGTAACCAGAAGTCAACGGGCGCTTATTGAAAAAGGCAGCACCTTATTGAACGAACTACTACAGTACCAGGGGCCTCTAGCCAGGTTACCTGGTAGGAACAAGCTCTTCCCCGTCCCTATCTCTACGCCTGGAGGGTGGAGTCCCGACGCGTTCTCTCACATCAAGGAGATGGCCCAATCGGTCGCCAGCAGCGTCTTGGACCAATATTCCAGGCTGAGTGGGATTCTCCCTCAACCACAAACCACGTTGATGGTCATCTTCAACGCGGCCTTCTTATGACTGGGCTACACGCTATTTTCTAGTTAGTGTACACGCTACATTATAGGTATTGTAAATTCTGCCACATGGTTCGAATTCAAGTTCATAGGACTCATACACTTGCACCGTCTGCTGTAAATCACAACCATGACCCACCACATTGAACCCTCTGGTCTTCGGAAATAGCCGTCCGGCATCCCTAATCATTGCATCACCCCAGTGTCCCCCTTCATTGAACTAATAATGAAGACAAGCGATTGAGAAGAATGGAGTACTCTTGGCAAGGAGAGGTCGCTCGTTTGGAGGCGACGAAGCAGAGGATTAGATCCCCTATTTTATGAATTCTTTTCTCTTCCCTTGTCATAGTAAATCTCTGTGACGTTTACCATATACCGGAGGATAGCCGAACCGCACCTTTCAAATATTGAAGAACCAAATCGATTCCGAATCTCTTTGATGACTGACTGAAAACGCATGTACAGATAAATATGTCACAATTTGGACCCAGAGTGTCTACACTGTACCTTAGTATTCTATTATCAAGAACTCTTTACATGTACCCGTTTATCTCCATCTGCGAGGGGAAGCTTGTGATGTTTTCCCGATTGAATATTGAGGCTAGTTATCAATTTTAATTTGTAAAACTTGCTCCAACTGTAACAATCTAGTGTTTACTAGAATGTTATGGACGCCTCTTGAGATATGCCAGCAATGCTATTTAGCGTGGCATTTTTATTTTGCGTGTAGAATTTTATTATGCATTGCTGTAATGCATCTAGACGTTTCGGATTAGTGTTCTAGAGTATTTTAGAGCACATTAGACGCGTCCAGTTAGTTTATTTGTAATGTGTGTTTTTACACCCATTGAGGGGGGTACAAAGCACTATATAAGAGGTCGTAGATGCCGAGTAGCGGCAGGAACAACCAACAAACATTTTTCAACATCGATCAAAGTCAACATCTGAGTTTATTTCAACTGTCTTCCTTTGCCCCAACTACTCTTTCGTTTCACTGGTAGCATCGCCCAGTTGGCCGAAGGAGATCAGTTAGTACCACGACTGTGGGCTGGAGTGCCAGTCGTTGGTAAGCACCACCTGTGGGCTGGAGTGCCAGGTGCGTGCAAGTAGTCCAGTTCTGCAGGGAGAACTAGATAGGCTGCTAGGTATCTTCGATATCTTCGCCTACTTTGATTTTGGTTATTCTGCGCCGAGTCGCCTACGTATTCTCAAATAATCCTCTCGACTATTGGCTGTTAGCTAGGTCGACCGACTGGGACAAGGATTCGAGTAACGCGCTTAGGTTTGATCAGGTAGGAGCAACCTCATTTGGGTAGTGGGAAAGAACTTAGGTTCTGTGATTGAGAAGTATCTTTTGGTCGGCTCGAGATCTTTTCTTATAGGGTAAGGACACCGAAGGGTCTTTAACAAAAGACTGGTGGGGATATCCCGAACAGATATAGATCACCGTAACTCCCGGGTGTGGGTTACGAAGAGTTTGTATCACTCTCTTGCGGGAAGAGGACCCGTCGCCAAGGGACGGCTCCCTAAAGTATCAAGTGGATAATAAGTCAAGAGAGAAAAATTGAATAGAAGAAGAAAAAAGGTTGTGAAAAATGTCGTTCTTGAAGCCGAATAAGCCAGAGCAGTTCAAGGGCACTCGGGATAGGCTCGTCGTGGAAACCTGGTTGTACCAGCTCGAACAGTACCTTACGCTCGTTCAGATGCAAAATATGGATCTAGCACTGAACGATAGAGCTAGGATTATGTATGCTACAACCTTGTTTACGGGCACAGCTGCAAGTTGGTGGTTCATGAAAGTTGCCTCCAATGCAGTTCCAGATTCTTTTGATGAGTTTAAGAATTTGGTAAGGGCTGAGTTTATACCCGCTGATAGTGTTCGACGTGCAAGAGACAAGCTGAGGAGTTTGCATCAGAAGTACTCTGTTGCAGCTTATCTCTCAGAGTTTAGAAACGTGGCTCTGAGCATCCCTGGTATCTCAATGGATGAAATGCTAGATAAGTTTATCTCCGGACTCAAGCCACAGGTTAGGCTAGAAGTCCTCAAGAATAATGTTACAAACGTGGAAGAAGCTGCCCGAATCGCTCTGAATGTTGACAGTGCTTTACGTGGATCTGGAATGTTCTCTAGGTTTGGTGAACAGTCGAGTTATGTTCCAAGCCAGGCTCCCGTTCCTATGGAGATCGGTAACGTGGAGAAGAGGTACAACAGTGGTCAAAATCGAATCAGGAATCGTCGATTTGACAAAGATAAAGAAAGGTTGTACAGAGAGAACCGCTGCTTTGTATGTCACAAAGTAGGTTGCAGGCCATGGAAACATAATGACCATAAGGAAAGTAAGATTGCATCGAATAATGCTCAAGTTATTGACAGTGGTCTAGAGTCGGAAAACTAAGAGGTCCGCCGAAAGGAAAAAGCGCTCCGGTTGGACCAAGTATGAGTGACTTTAATCGTCTTGTTGCAGAGGTAAAACAACTAAGACAAAGTATACAGAGTCCAGTGTTGAAAGAAGAGATTTGCACTGGTGATAGCTCTGAAGTTGAGAAAAGTCAAAGAGATCATGCGATAGAAGGTTTGAAGACTAGTTTGGAGTCCAATACTATCGTTAATTGTCATGAAGACGACATCCAGGTCAAAGAGGAAGATATTCCAACCGAGGAATTAATCTTACTTGACGGGACGCTAAATAATGTGAAAGCGTCTGTCCTCAAAGACGACGGATGTAATACAAACGTAGTATCTAGGGACTTTGCAGTTCGAAACAAAGAAAAGTTTCGATTTAAGAATGTCAAAGCCACTGTGAATCATTCGAGCAAGAAGTCAAAGGAGAAAACGTCGGAAGTTATCCTGGGAGCTACATTGAAGATTGGTTCCTATCTGTTCACGTCCAATTGGGTCGTTGCAGATTGTAGATATGATGTGCTTCTAGGAATGCCATGGCATGTTGCCAACAATCCAGATATTGATTATCAGCGCCGGGTTGTGAAGGTTAACGATGACGTGCTCCCGATAGTAGAAGATATTCCGATGGAAGTAAGAGTAACAAACATTGGAGTTAAGAAATTCCGGAACATGATTAGGAGAAAGAATCATGGGAGAGATTTCAATGTTTATCAACTGATCAATGCGAATGAGATTAAGTTGAAAAAGCCCTCTGCAATCAATAGTCAGAAAAATGCTAGTCTGGAAAAGCTGTTGTCTAAGTTTAAGGATGTCTTCAAAGGGAAACTACCAGCTGGACTACCACCAAAGAGAAGTGTGGATCACGAAATTGAGGTTGAGAAAGGTTCTAAGCCACCTCATCGTCCATTGTTTCAGTTATCCCCAGCGGAATTGAAAGCTGCAAAAGAATATGTGGAAGATTTGCTGAGAAATAAGAAGATCAGGCCAAGTAAGTCACCGTATGGGTCACCGTTATTCTTCGTCCAAGAGAAAGACAAATTGAGAGGTGTGGTCGATTATAGAGCACTTAATCGAATCACAAAAAGAAATAATGCGCCCTTGCCTAGGTCAGATGAGATGTTTGACAGACTTGGTGACGCAAGAGTCTTCTCAAAGTTGGACTTGAAGACCGGTTTCCATCAGATACGGGTGAAGCCTGAGGACATTGAAAAGACTGCGTTCAATACGAAGTACGGACAGTTTGAGTATCTTGTAATGCCAATGGGTCTATGCAATGCTCCTGCTACTTTTCAGTCACTGATGAACCGTATCTTCTATGACTGTATTGATGTCTTCATGGTTGTGTACATCGATGATCTTCTCATATTCAGCATGGACGAAGAAAGCCATCTCAAGCATCTGGAAATAGTGCTAAGTCGCCTGCAAGAACATGAGCTTTATGTTTCTCCAAAGAAATGTGACTTTCTGAAAACGGAGATTGAGTTCTTGGGCTTCATAGTCGGTAAAGATGGTCTTCGTGTTAACCCAGAGAAAGTTGAGGTTTTGAAGACATGGCCGAAGCCTAAAACGGTGACAGAGATAAGGAGTTTTATTGGCTTACTCCAGTTCTTCCGCAGGTTTATTCCGAAGTTTTCGGAAATAGCGGCTCCGTTGACAGATCTGACGAAGAAAGATATCGGTGTTGGTAAATGGAATGACAAGTGTGATGTTGCATTCCAGAAGTTGAAAGAAGCCATCACCCAAGCCCCTATTCTTGTTGCCCCGGATTGGAACAAGAGTTTTAGAGGACATGTGGATGCCTCACAATTTGCGGTTGGAGGAACTTTAACGCAACTAGATGGAAACGGAAAGGATCGTGTTATTGCATACTATTCCAAAAAGTTGTCTCCTACTGAAAGATATTATTCCGCAAATGATAGGGAGCTTCTCGGTTTGATATCTTTTCTTCAAAGGTTCAGATGTTATTTGGAAGGTTCATCATTTGAGATTATTACTGACAATCAAGTCCTTAAGCATCTATTCACTAAGCCTAAATTGAGTCGAAAAGAGGCAAGGTATATCGAAACGCTTGGTAACTTTGGAATATTTCCAATTACCTTGAAGCAAGGAAAGATTCATGTGCTTGGTGATGCTTTATCAAGAGCTCCTCATGTAATTAGCTCTAAGGATATGGATAACCCTTCCATTAATGAGGTGGAAGTGTTATCTATTGATCTTGACGATATCCTTAGTAGTTATGATGATGATCAGTTCTTTGGACCTATTGTTAGAGCCTTGGATGGAAATTGGCCTTCTGATGAGACTAAGAAAGTACAGCTTGAAAAGATAATTCATATGTTTAGGCGAGAGGGAAAACGACTAATGTATGGTAGGAAGCTTTGTATTCCAAGGAAGAGTGTTTCGGATATATTGCAGTTAGCACACGATTCGAAGATAAGTGGACATTTTGCTTTTGCTAAGACGTTATCGAGACTCTCAAACTATCACTGGAGACATAAGACACGTGATGTTCGAAACTACGTTCAGGGATGTCTTCGATGTCAGCAAGCAAAAGATTCGAATCAGAAGAAAATGACAGTTCCCACATCTCTAGAGATGCCTGAGAGAAGATGGGGATCTTTGGCTACTGACTTCATTGTTCACCTTCCAAGGACTAAGAATGGAAAAGATGCAGTTACGACATGGGTTGATCGTCTTACAAGAAGAGTTCATTTCATTCCTTGTAATGTGAATGAAACAGCAGTGGACGTCGCTAATTCGTTCTTTAGCAACATCTTCAAGCTCCATGGTTTACCCGATAATATTGTTTCCGACAGGGACCCGAAGTTTACTTCGAAGTTCTGGGAAAATGTTATGAAGCTTTGCGGAGTTAAGTTGAAGATGTCCACCAGTCGTCACCCACAGACAGATGGTGCGTCTGAGATTATGAATCGTATGGTTGAGAACTACTTACGATGTTATTGCTCGTATCATCAGAATGATTGGGATGAATTGTTACCTGCTGCTGAGTTTGCATACAACTCTTCTGTGACTGAAGACTTGGGAATGTCGCCGTTCGAAATGGACTTGGGATATAATCCAAAGGCACCTCTTGATATGATTTCAGGAGCAGAGACACCAATTGAAAGCGTTGAAGAATTTAAGGCACGACTGCGAAACTCCTTGGAAGATGCTAAGTTCTCGTACAGAGTTTCTAAAGCTAGGCAATCTGCAGTCTCTTCTCAACGGTATCAAGCTCCTCAATATCAAGTTGGATCGAAAGTATGGTTAAATAAGTCTCTGTTTACGGATTTGTATTCCAGATCGCAGGCAACGCAGAAGCTGACGGCTAGAAGATATGGTCCATTCATGGTGAAGGAGTTAATTGGAAAGAACGCTTTGAGGTTGGATCTACCTAATCATCTCAAGATCCATCCTGTTGTTCATGTAATTCACACAACTCCATATAAGGACCAGCCTGCTGATATTGCGCTGCCTATGCCTGAGCGACCCGATCCAATACCGATGCCTGGAGGAGAAGAACAAGTCGTTGACCGAATATTGAAGCATAGGAAGAGAGGAAGAGGATATCAATTCCTCACTCTAATGAAAGGAGCGCCAACTCATGAAGCTGAGTGGCAGCCGAAAAGAGATTTTGTGGACCGAGACGGTACGGTTACGGAAGTTTGGCACAAGTATATCGTGGAAAATGGCATACTTCCAGAATATCATTGACGAGGACGTCAATAGAGAGGAGGTGGGAATAGTGTAACAATCTAGTGTTTACTAGAATGTTATGGACGCCTCTTGAGATATGCCAGCAATGCTATTTAGCGTGGCATTTTTATTTTGCGTGTAGAATTTTATTATGCATTGCTGTAATGCATCTAGACGTTTCGGATTAGTGTTCTAGAGTATTTTAGAGCACATTAGACGCGTCCAGTTAGTTTATTTGTAATGTGTGTTTTTACACCCATTGAGGGGGGTACAAAGCACTATATAAGAGGTCGTAGATGCCGAGTAGCGGCAGGAACAACCAACAAACATTTTTCAACATCGATCAAAGTCAACATCTGAGTTTATTTCAACTGTCTTCCTTTGCCCCAACTACTCTTTCGTTTCACCAACCGCCATTTCCGATTGAAAATTATCTTTCAGTTGCATTCTATAGTCGATTATGAGCAAATGTGGCCACGAGGGCAATGGAGAGCTTCTCGAGAGCCAAAATGGTCCTCATGCATAGAGACAAAGCGCAAGATGTGCTGTCTATTGCGGCATGCCTCCTCGCCTATCTTGACCCGTCGATGTAGTCACAGGGCAATGGAGGTGCAGACCCGTTTCTGTTTTCTCCTGTCCTTCTCTCCAGACTTCGTTTAGATCCCCCCCGCTAGAGTGTCATACGACGAAGTAAACTACCCCATCATTGCACCCTTTTATGAGCGAGGAAGGTCGTTTGGTTACAGTGTGCATTAGGACTCCGTACAAAATTTCTTCTCCAGCTGCCTATCATATTTTTCAAGTATTGAAGCACCTCGCATTCCCCACTTGCTGCTACCCTGCTTGTAATTTACCAATCACTGTGATTATGGCTGCACCTTGCTAGCCTTGATGAAGCACTTACGCGGCCATTGAATGAATCCTAGCTAGATTTCTCATGTAAGCGGTAGCCTGCCGTCTCATCGATGGATAAGTTTATCTTTCTTTCTTAGCAAAGATGCACCGATTGGTGGATAGTGAACGGACTTCATGGAGAGAGAATACCTGTGACCGCAAAGATTGGAGTAGAAAACTTACAGCTATCGGCACTGACCAGGGATATTGGTAATGAGTGGTAGTAGACATAAAGAGTTTCAGTATATGATTACAATTGTTTGTGTAAAACAGCTTAAATTTCCTTCTATCTCGAACAAAGCCTTTGAAGATTGTTTATGCAGTTTCTTCTCTCTAAATTTTCTATTCTGCAGTCCCCTCCGTTTACTTTCTACTCCTTCGGAATTCCATCAATGTCTTTTATAATGCACAGCGACCTCAGTCCGCCTCTGCCCCCATCACTCGGCCGTTTTCCGTAATTATTGAGAAATCACGGAAGAATACCATTTTCGAATTGACGTCTTCTCTACAATTTACTCCATCAGTCTTAGTATGAAGTCGAGAGGTTTACTAGTTATTTTCCGTTTGAACTACGTTGGTCCATTGTACAACGTGTCTGCACGTCTGCATGATAACGGAGAAGGCTGTAATAGATCTCGCCAGAAAAGTTGAAATGGCTTTCCATTGCAGTAAGAGCGTCCAACATGATCTTTAGCGGAAATCATCTCTTTGTGTAATGCATGAAAAGGGCTATGGTATGATCCCTTTGTTATCAGCTTTGCGTGATGTCTTCAATGATTCGTCGTATTTATTGTTCTCGTATGATAACTCTGCTTCCTTAAGGCTAAGGATTACAGTCACGCAAGGACGCTAACGCATTGATAACCGCTTTGAAGATGTTACCTGTGCATGGACATATTGAAATTACAATGGATACGAACCTTGCTTTAAAAGATGAGTAGAAAAGCCAATTCCTTTAAAATGGAATTTCCAGTGAACATTTTGCAGAGCAATATTCAATCATAACCCACTTTAGGATCTACATATTTAATATGACATTCAGATTTAGAACTCCAAATGGGTTCGAGCCGATCCATACATCTCAATAAAGAAACCCCCCTTTTTTCCCCGCTTAGGATCTCACACTGGAACACACTACAACACAAGTTGACTGAGTATCAGCCACCTTCTCTGTTGCAGTAAAAAACCATCCGTGTATCCCTCTTTCAGATCTGGGGGAAAGAGGGGGCTTTATTTACGGTACTGTTTTTCTGGGGGTTTTGATGCAAAGGCACGCTGCAACAGCCGCCATCTCCAATTCGGCCTGCTTGATCGCTGGCCGTAAGGTTGCCTTTTAGGGGGCGTACTTTCTCCCCCATCACTGCGTTGGCATGCCTTTTTGGGTCGGTTGCGGTTGTCTGGATAATCTTAGGATAGATCGAACACAACTTCCAAGACAAAAACACCTAAACCGTTTCCCCTTTACTCCAATGGTGATGCTTGCTAAACCCCACAAAGTCGCTGTCAAGGGAATGTACAATTCATTGCTGTGAAAGCTAACTCGATCGACAATCTATACATGCAGATCCCGACGTACCCAGCTTCAGCTCTCGGGAGTCTTAACTTCCATTTGTACTTGCTTTGATGTGCTTTAAACTGTAAATACGCAGACCATGAAAACTGTAGGGTTGTAGTTGGCTTTTTCTGATATTTGCGGAACTGTACAGTACAGCATTGCCAATTTTTCAGTTTTACTCTATCTATAAATTACAGTACGTTGATTTAGTCTGTATAAGTTTTCGATATTGATATTTTAGAACATTTCGCAAAAAGTTTCGGTTATCATGAGGAATGATCCTTAATGACAGCAAGTATAAAAAAAAGTATCAACATAGCATACGGTTCCACCCGAAGTAGAAAAGCAGAAAACATGTGAAACTTGATACGAAGATTAACCGCATCAACATAACACTGTAAATTCTCTTTGAGTTGATGTCAAAATCCTTGGCTGCTATGAAAGCGCCAAAGGTTACAAAGCAAAATATTGCAACCGCAAAGACGATCCATCAGCAGTTTGGCAGCCCTGAACCTTAATGCTAACCCTCTCTCTGGATCTGGATTCGCTACTTTGTTCCATTACGTAACAGTAAAGAGAGTACTTGGGTTTGGCTTATTTGCGATGGTGCGCAGGTTGGGACTATTATAAACTTGAATTGAAATCATGATTCAGGATCTACGGTGCAAATAACGGAGCGTGTCCACCAACAAAAAGTAGCTGAAGCCCAAGCCAAAAAGCAGGCGGCGTGGTAGTGACTATAGTATACAGTATCACAGTACTGGCTATATAATAAGACTGTCTCTTAGATTATGTCGAGGAATCCGGCTGCATTAGAACAACCATTCACCTCTTGTAGAGGGGGAAATGTTTGGGTGGTTTACATTTGAGAGACACGTACGGCTAAGTTCCGGAGTTATCCAGATAGTGACTACGTTGTAAATATGAGTTAACATGTGCGGCAGACCGCGACTCACCATCGCTACTTACTGAATCACCAGCTCTTGTAGAATGAATATCAATATTGTTGTTTATATACAGATAACCAGCAATTGGCCTGACCACAAACCTAAAGTCGTGCGATACTTCATATTTCGAACATGGTATTGGGAACATATCGGAGCGTGGGAAGAGTATATAGCAATGGGCACAGAACTTGTTTCTAGAGGTTTTTCTGCCGATTCACCTACGCAATACAGTTTCGAGTTTTCCAGTCCTTTCAAGCTAAGGATGTCATGTCCCCTGTGTCACCTTACCGTCAAGCCGCGTTAATATGTAGTATAAGCAAGTGTAGAATCTAGCCTAAGAAACAGGATGTACATTTGAAATTGCAGAGTTACCGTAAACAATTAAAACAATAACTTCTAGGACCAAATGGAGATCTGGAGCAACAAAAGTTTCAAATTAAGTCAACATTATGCTAGCCGGGCATTTAACGGGGGTAATGATGTGGTAGTTACTAATGCCCCGATACTAATGCAGTAAAGTATTATTATGTTTACTTATGTGTCGTCTGACACTGTAGCGGGGGGAATCTAAACGGAGTTTGGATAGGAGAAATGAGAAAACAGAAACACGTCTGCGCCTCCATGACCCGGTGACTATATCGGTCGGTTCAAGGCAGGCACTAATACTCTATGGTGAGAGACATTCTCCTCCAGAATCACTTCAAATTCCGCATGCTTTTTGAATGGGCTGCCACCTGCTTTCTAGTTGGTCGAAATTCTTAATTATTTGTACTGCATATTCTGTCCCATGCTTTGAATGCAAGTTCGTGGTACTCCATACCTTCGCATTACTCACAGCAAACGCACATCCTTTTGAGTCGATTGTGGTTGTTTGTAGTACTTTAGAATGGATCGTATACATCTTCCAAGAGTAAAAAACCGAAACCTTTCCCTCACAATTAACCGACCCAATTTACCCCACTAAAAAGGAATCGCAAAAATAAGTATTCAACAAGTTGGCCATAAGTCGACTGCAGCATCGCATAAAATCATGTAAGGTAGTCCAAATTCTCTGTGACACACATTGTACTATAAAATTTCTTAACAGCAGCATAGAAATCTCTGCTTTACAGTAGCAGAGAACTGGCCCAAAAATTTTCTTTCCTATGTTCATTTTTCTTGGCCCCACTTGCAGTCTCAGCACGTAAAGGGTTTAGGAATATTGAAAGATATATACCGTCTGCGTAAATAAAATAAGGAAAGAGCGCACGATTGCTTTATCACAGCAAATAATTACGCCTTTTCTTTCGAACAGGAACGTATTAGAGGATTTTTAAAAAAATGAGATTCAATTGTACTTATGTCAGCTCTAAATGAAAAGAGGACAATGAAAAAAATCTAAAAGAACCATTGTGGTCACTGAGAAATATAAAGGACTCACTCAGTTCGTTCGATTACCCTTGATCTGGAATAAAAGTTATTTTCGCTCTCACATACTGCTGCATTCATCATGAGATGAATTTTTAAATGAGCAATACTTCATTCAGTATTTCTCCCCTTATTCTAATTCATTGCATAAAGTAGAGTCTATTTGTTAAATGGATCAATTTCATATTCTTCAACAAAATTATTCTCTCCATAGCATCGCTTGTTTTCAAATTCTTGTGAAAGAACATGATTCAATCCCAGAACCAATGCCAATAGCTTCTTTTCTCTACCGACAAGCCCCGTATTCAATTCTTTTTTTTAGACTTTCCGCGAAAAGAAGCTATTTCGGCACTTTTACATTTATATTATAACAACTTTTCTTAATTTTTCTACCAAGTTGAAGATTTTGTAGGACTTCCATTTGCGCATGCTTTCAAAACACATGAAAAATGATGAAAGTATTTGGAATTAGATCTTCCTGCCGTGTAATTCGTTTCTGCATCCATAGAAAGGCTTCACATATGCAGCATTTCCTTGCTTCTTTCCTGTACTGAACGTGATCAACCTGCAGTTGAAGGTGCTTTCTTTGAAACCCATTAATGTCATTTATGGGAAGACTTATTACGCTGAGTCCAGTTTCTAAAGTCAGTTTCTAAAGAATATCTTCCGGTATTTTGAATGAAAGATAGATAACAGCACGTATAACAGTTTCTAAATCACCGACCTCACACACAGCGTATTTTGAATAATATTAGAACGCCCTCGAACGTGCAAAAATCGGGGAATTAAAGCTTTTCGAAAGAAATTGACATTCATTAAGTAACCTGTATGAGGCTAATTCTGCGCACATACTAAATTTGCGTACTATCCAAATGCGACGATCGAACAATGTATTTTTCAGTACATCATAAGCTGAGAAGACGGAAACAAGTTTTATAGCCTTAGTCTATACTAAGAAAATTTCAGATAGTGATCAGAATCAAACATAGACAAAATGTCATTCTGGATCATTATTATTTCCCCGCGATCACATAAACCTTTTTTGAAGCCCCTAAAGATTAATTCATGATTCATCATCCGGCCAAAGAGAATAATGACATCCAGAACTTTAATGCTCAATACTTGAGCACATTTAACTCTCTAAGAAATAATTATTGGATTACTTTCAACATTTAATTCATGTTCTCATACAAGTATGAAATATTTTTATCCAATCTTGTCAATATGAGCGATAAGTACCGAAAATAATAATAATAATAAAGAGATTATGCAAATATTGAACTTCTCCGATGTTAATAAAAACTAAATGTGTCACTGTAATGACAGTTTTAGAGCAATTTCTTTTAGAAGTTCGATTTTTAGATACACTGAGCAGGTGACTATTGCTCACTACATTTCGATATCTCTTCGGCGGTCCTCTAACCTATGGAAGCATTCTAGGAAGTAATCCCATAGAAAATGCCGTATCTTTCCCTTCTAGGTCCATTACATTCGATAATTTAAAATTTTTCTATATGCCAAGGAATAACTCAGCAGAGCTAAAATATATGAAAGAAAGTATATTGAATGTTACATTTTTTATGTTGTACTCGTATGTAAACTTTAGGAGTCCAAGACATCAGTTTTGTCGCATATAGAAGATTTTCAACTATAAATAATTACATATATATCGATTCGCTTCTTTTCCGTGATCTAGCGTCTATCCGTCATAGTACTGTCCTCATATGAGGTACATTTTTTGGAAGTCCGAAATTTTTACTGCAAAAAAGGTTTTTTATAAAAAGTTACCGTGCAGTAATTCTTACTGTACATGATCATTCGTTTCTGAAACTCGCCACGATAATGTGAACTATATTTCCTTCCAAGATGAAGTCGTTATCACAATTTCTTGCGAAGACGCGACGTTGGTGAGGGAAAACTGCTCTAGCCTTAACCGAGGTCAACAATCTTGAAAAATATGTTTTGATCGACCATCTAGACTCGTGAACTAATGCGGAGGGACAAGAAATGTGCTGAGGTTAAAAACATTGTATACAAAAATAAGTTCCAAAAGCAGTCCTCATATGAGGACAACGGTCCGATAGACACTAGTTAAAAAATTAATATTTTAAAATGAATAAAAACATTTCTTTAAAGTACTAGATATTTACACTCTACTTTTTCCTAGTGAGTTCAACCTAGTAGAGGAGTTCACTAGCCTCCTTGAAGAAAAGAGTAAAATTTTCATTTTGACTAGATACATTTCTTAGTTTAGTAATGATTCTATATAGACGAAATTCACGCCAATGAGGCAGTTGCTTGGTGAAGACGTTGATACTTTAACCATTCTCTGTGTCTTCGAAACTTAAATCCATAGCCGTTTCGAACTATTACAAATAACCTGCAAAACTTAATTTCATCAAAGAAATTTTTTTGTCGAAATAGCATAGAGATATAGAAAACATATTAAGAGATATCCAAAATGAACTTTTGCATTAACCCGAAGGGCCTTCGTGTAAATTTCGAGAAAGTGAAGAAAAATTTATACCTCATAGGATATTGATATGTATTGATTTAGTCATCTTTTGTCCTACAAATTTCAAATAGAAAATATTTCAGATTCATGTAACTTAAACAAGAACGTGAACCCGGAAGCTTATAGGGTGCTAACTGACGTTGCGCGGAACGTGGCCGTTAGGGCGATGGAGGCATATGGTCAGGTCCGCCGGTACTTACTCAGAGGCACGCTGCCGCGGCCGTAATGTCCAACGCAGCCTGTCTGCTGAGGGGCCTTGACCCAGCTTTTTAGGGTAATTTAAGAGGTATTACTCGGCACCCTGTAAGATTTTACCGGCCACAACCGACCATATCCATCAAATATTAAATCACCCTACATTTACCCGTGAACACGAGTGAAGATATGCAATTATTAATCAGAAATTGCTTGATATTCTATCACAAGCTTAGGAGAGGAACTTTTATATTTCTGATAGGTGACAGATATAATCAATTTCCTTACCTTATGTTGCATGTGCTTTTTAAAATCTCGATGTCCTCAGAACTGATAAAAAGTTTGCAGATCTTTGTACTTACTTAGTTGTCGGAAATTGAAGTTAATATATTGAGAGATTTTTTAACAGTCTGAGCTCTTAATTAAATATACTATATATTTCTCGACAAGAACATGATAAGTTTTCTAAACCTTTTAGGGTGATCATGATAACCAAAAAATGTGTTATAGTAGAAACCACTAACGGTTTAGATTTTCAATTCATAAAATTTTACCCTTGACCAAATTTAGAAGAAGTAGTCCCTCTATGAAAAAAAAATAAATTCTGTCTTCAGAAAATCCATTAATCAATGATCAAAGATCAGTAGTCCTCAAGTGCTAATACTTTCCCATTAGTAACTTATTTCTCCAGTAGAAAGGAACATTAGCACTTTTTGACTTTTGTCTAAGCTGATGGAGGAATTGTTTCGCTGAAAATATCTAGTTTCTCTGAGTATATACTTTTTCTCATTTTTTTCGAACTTGTGTACCACTAAAGAGCAGACTGTCCCTATATTTCTCAAAAATGCTTCAAATTCCATGAAGAAACATTTACTGGCCAATCTGGCAAAAAAGCCTCTTGTGGTTGAAATTTCCTAAGTACACGAAATAGTAATATATTTTCTATACTTATTTACTACTAAATATGTTGAAATAAATAGAACATAGCTTCCCGTGTATAAATAATTTTGAAAACATTATGTTAGGAACATCAAAGCCATATCATGTGATTTGAATAACTCTGCGCTGTTAACAGCAGCTATTTTGTAGTTTGGGTTATCTAAACTCCAACTGCATTTTCCGATGCTTGATAATTAGACAAATGAGGTTACTTTTACTCATTGACCAGTTGCTAACAGATACAGAAAGAATTTTCTGTGTTTTTACGTTGAAATATATTGGATTTATTTTCACATTTATTTCGAAGGGAGAAGACGGGGGTTATTTACTGTAACATATAAGCTTTCTGAGACACAGTAAACTTTTATCAAAGTGCGCATGTACCTGAAGTGTTCCGACAGGAGCTGATGGCACTTTCCATTACTAGTAAGTAGAGGGGAAAACTGATTGACATTTCCCACTCTCTGCATGTTGTTCTTTCACAGATTTGAAGGAAATCTTTTGTCCGAGCCATCCATTCTGGAATCTCAGGATTGTATGCTTCAGTTTTGAAAACGTGATAGAGTGACATTTTGCATGATAATTTCGTACCTGTGATGTCCGTATTTGAGGAAGTAATTGTGAGGAGCAAGTAGGAATTTTGTTCTACTTCCTTTGAGAGCCTCAATGGTGGTTCTATAATATGTAGTGCCTCAAATATATTCTTTTCCACTGCTTATAATGTAGTAGTACGCATAAATTTAAATCTCATGACAAAAATAAATTTCTAGTTCATATCAAACTAGATATTTTGTGAGGCAAATCTTATGGTTAATTAGATAATTCAATGATAAATAGAGCAAAGATATTCCGCATCATTAGTAAAGTAGTTATTTATTGATCAGAGTTATCTATCAAGTGAATTTTTGGATTTGATGATTTAGTGAGTCAAATATGTTGCCTATAAGCGTGTAATTGGATCGATAGTACAAATACTCGACGATGTACTAATTTTTAGAATTAACTTTTCTTCTGGATTCCAATAACGTCAACATCAAAATCTTCTACAAATCAGCATAGCTCTGAATTTCGGTGTAAATATGATTTATTATTCCACTTTTGAATGGATAAATATGCATTTTTAGGCGAAAAAAATATTTCGTACGCAAACTATTAGTAGTGAATAATTTTAGGATTTTCATTACCTAATCCTCATCAATTGAAAATAACCCCGCGTTGAACAATTCGGACAAGATTTTTGTACTTTTTGAGCATCGCAGAGTGGCCATCTTGGAAAAAATTCAAGATTATTTTAGATGTTATCAGGCGATAATGGATAAATTGGATAAATACTGTTCTGTTTCACAAACTGGAAAATTGCCCCTGTATAGGTATACAATACTAATATTGACAGGGTGTCGAAATTTCTTGTACTAATTTAGCTATGAATCATTTGCTTTTTATATTGAGATTCCTTTCTGCATCTTAAATACCTGCAAGAGTGAAATTACCAATATCTGGTTCCCTACTAAAACATTTTCAGGGTTATGTCGAAATAAGTCTGAGACTAATCTTTGAAGTTTCTTAATTTATCATCTGCATAGCTTCCAGTTGCGGCGCCAAATTATACCTCAAATTCAATCTGAGAGCACCTTGTACTGAGAAGAATCACCGTTGCAAATTTTTCTGTGAAATTTAAATATAGCTGTCTGTCCCAACTCGTCCAGATAGACTACGATCTTCTGATAAAAAAAAGAGTTCTTTTTCACGAACGTATCGGATCCTCTTGAAATTTTAGTAAATATTTCTACCTTATAAAGCTTTGTCGGTAGTATCACCAATGGATTACCCGATTTCAAAACAAGCGCGAGTATAAAACTGGTGTAAATTTACACAAACTGTTCTCATTCCCTACTTATGAATATTTTTGGAATATGTAGTGAATTAATGCGATTAATTCAGATAAAAAGTCTCTAGATAATACGAAAAAGACGTGAAAATGGATCTGTGCGAAAGTTTTAATTAACTCAGACGGTAACTGTTTATTAAAAATATGTTTCTGTATAGAAAATTATGAGTCTATGGAATTTATTTCTCAGATTCTAGGGGTGAAAAGGAGTATTTGATCAATTTATTCGTAAAATTTATTTTCAACAATATATGCTTTTTATGTATCAATTACGAGAAGAGGTGATAAATAGAGCTCAGGTTCCATTCAATCACCCATCCACATTTAAACCATCTCTAAAAATATTTAATGTTCAGAGGAGCCTACAAATTGTTTTATATTGAAATATTAATATTGAACTATTAAGCTCTTTTGCCGTTGCCATGCTGCCTATATACTTTCAAATCTCAATCTCGGAAATCTTTGGGATTTTGAAACATTTAAATGTATTAAATATACTTAAATATGTTTAATGTGTGAATTTGATGAGTTCTGGTGGTCTCTAGAAATATAGAGTACGAAAAACGCAAAAGACCAAATTTAATGAATTAGTAGGTATTTAAGGTGCAGATAGAAACAAGGCCTCCCCGAATTGAGCATCAGTTTCAAAGAAGCGCATGATAAGGAATGCACCAATGAACGTAAGTTTCAACGGTAGATCATTTTTCGACTTCATATGATCCATTTATTACCAACGCAAATTTTCATATTCTGCTCTTAACTTTTCGTCATATCTTTGTTTCATGGTATTTAAGAAAAAATTACAAATGCATTTATCAGTTTATGTGAAATAGGCTACATTGTGATAGAAAATAAGTTCATTATGCTTGGAGGAAAACTTTAGCAGGTTTTCACCTTTATAAATATTAAATTGTCGTGCTGATGGGTTTAAAATAAGTATTACTGGTAATGGATACAATGAGCCCATTCAAAACGAAAAAGTGCGCAGGCAAACTTATAGATTCTTTCACATTTTCTGTACAGGTAAATATCATTGACAATACTGATTGGGTTTGTTGAGGTGTATTAGTAGCTCTACATTCACGCTGTAAATCCGAAGGAAGCAGTAGCTCAGATAAATATCAAAATTTTGATTTTGAAAGTCAAGTTTTTCGTATCTACTCGCTCCACCAATTCACATCCAACCTAAAATAGGATATTAGAGTAAGACCTTTTCATTTTTCGCTTCACTTCATTACAGGTGATTGTTTCAACGAAAATCTGCGCATAGTTTACAAATAAGTCAAAAACTAATTACGAAAATGTTCCATATTAAGATGGCCAAAAATTGGAAAGTGTTCTTTCCAAATATGGACATTGTTTTGTATACTTTTTATTGATAAAATAGCACTGCAAATGTCGAGAACTATGCTTTATTTGATTTTTTCGTTTATTTCTTTTCCGGTTACACAGTGATTTTCAAAAAATTGTGGTGGAGCAGAACTGATTCGAGACAGACATGTTATTTTCTTAAAGACGAAACATAAAACTGTTTTATTTACAATAAATTTCGGAAGTGGATGATTTTTGCTACGCGTATATTGGATAGTGCTTCCATTTGGTGGGCTTCGTGTCAAAAGTAATCCCCGTAAATACAGGTTTATTCAGGTAGAATTTTATGTATACCATGAATAAGGACGACGCCTACCACATCCCTACTTGATTTCTTACTTTCACTGTAGTAGTTTTACATATATCTGAAGGTAATTACATTTATATTAATCAGGAATATTTTCCACGTGATGTGATATGACCGGAATGTGTTCCAAATATGCCAGTTTAGAATTTACATTTTGCATAGAAAATACATAATCCCAAATATCATCATATGACTCAAAAAGACTAGCTGTTAACTCAATTCTGACTCCAATATGAGTACTAATTTGAAATTAAAAATAAAATTAAGAAATGTTTTAATAATTACGGTTGACTACTTTGGGAGATCGGAAATTATAAGGGTTTAAAACTTTTTGGTGAGGCAGATGTAAAAGCCATACTATCTTTGTTTCCAATTTTCAATTAATAATGAGCAATTTGAGGATGATATAGAGTATTTAATTTCATACTTGTACCATGAAAAGTAAGACTATAAACTATATTTACTCATCATTTGTCAAAGAGGGCTGTATATCTGCTCTTCCCCATTATTAATGCATTTTTATTTTAGAAAAGGTGAAGAACTGACCCAAAAAATTTTCACAGCGTATGTCAGTCCCTTCTAATCGTATGCATCGGTCCTAGTTCCTCTTTTTACTCCTTAATTAAACTGTATCTATACTTAGATAAATAGGATAGCTTCTAAATATGTATCATTTAAGGTCTTTCTCGAGCATTGTTGATTCGTAGCATATATACCGCTACAGCTATTTATGAATAACCTACAAATATATTTGTTGTAGCAAAATTAATTTTTCGAGGATGCTAGAGCTCCAGTTAGTTCCAGAATGGCTTTCAAGTACCGAGATCTCAATTTCATGGAGGCAAAACGACGAAACCAACTTTTACCAAACAATTCACTAACTCAGATGAGCCACCGAAAATAAATATGTTTTCGTAGCGGCCATAAAGCGCCACTGTTCCCTTTTTTGTACCCTGAAATTCGGGACTTTTGGATTTTTGTGACTACTTCGGAATGATTCCGTAAAGGAGGAATTTTTTCGTGTTTTACTGTTGGAAGATATGTTCAATCCGTAAAGCAAAACTAAAGCAAATTGATTCTCATGTCATTGAAAGAGACTGAGAGGCAGTCTTGGTGCTGTTAAAGGAGCAGTGGACACGATAGAAGAGGGTTTCAGAAGTTTGGGGGCAATGGGTCAATGGAGTGTACCTGGATTCCACAAGAACCCAGATGGGCCCCCGTCTTATAGGCAGTACTGTTAGCTCTACTCTAGAACTTCCATACTTTGTTAACGCAGTTGAACTCTCTAGAAAGTAGGAGTGTAACTATAGAATCGTACTATCTGAAAATAACTAAGTAAATAAAATGATGACTTTGGCTCCACGTCGAATAATAACACTGAAGGAAAATAAATACGCAGCAATAAACCCGCTAGACACCTACACTGAGCTTTTAAATTCATTAAAGACGATGCGGTTTCTCTGTTACACCACTGGGTAATAGAGAACTGAAATAACAAAAGCCGACAAGTCTCTACTACATAGTGGTGTAACAGAGACATTGTTACATCAATCGTTCATACCTCCGAAAAGGCGAACTGAATATGTTCATTTTGCTATTATTTGGACAATATCTGAGCTTCTTTTTCGATGCCGTTCTCAAAGCATATTAGTCAACGGCTGGATGGCTTAGTGAGCGGAATTTGGTTATTTTCCTGACGTTTTCACAGTGAAATCAATTGCGTAATGGGCAGAAAGTCGAATGACAGAATGAGTTTTCTTTGATACCGTTCTTGTCATATTTGAAACAAAAAGGGTCGTTGCTGTTGTCTCGTCGGAACGACACCTTTCGCAGACGATAGGATAGATTTTGAATGGGATATGTTGTTCTTTGAGCAGTTACACCTTGGGTGGAACGGGAGGCCTCGACGACCATGAAAGTCCCGACTATCAAGAACGGACTCGGTGGCGAAACTACCATCGCCTGTCGAAGGGATAGTGGAAATGTTTACATAAAATGAAAAGGTCTGTGGAGAGTGCTGTCGAGGTTGGTCAAAAAGGATTTATGGAATCATGAAAAAGTGCATGAAATTCTTTTAATTGGACCCATGGCCCTAATTTTCCCAGAGACTTTGGTTGCAGCCGTGCTACATTTATAAATGGTTATGGGAAGGTTTGAGTGTTTTTACGGTTGGAAGATATATTCGATCTATACTAAAGTTTTGCAGAAAACCACAATCGACTCAAAAAGGTGTGCCGACACAGTAATGGGGGAGGAACCCGTGCGGTGGAGGGCATATCGCGGCTCTGCGAAAGGATGACGAGCATCTCTTGGATCCTGTAGGCTCCATGCAGGCAATGCATGAGGTGATCGTTTATATTGAGTTTCCAGGCAGTTGCTTTTCGGGCATGGCGTGTGAGGGTGAAAAAAGGGACTCGGCAGTAGTCTTGCAGGCACACGGAGAATTGTCGAGGTACAATGGTTGCCTGGAGTGTGGGGCATAGCATTCTTTATCGGTTATGGATGTGGAAGGCATGCAGTGTAGAATACGGCGGGTTATTACTGTTGGAAAGCGGATGAAATGGTTGGCAGCGCCAGACCTGTTCCTGAAAAACGAGTTGAATTTGAGTGTTGAGGAATTTGTAAACTGTGTTGTACTGGGTAAATCGAGACGCTGTTGAGTAAAGTTTGGTTTGGTTCATGTTTGGAAGGTGGGGTGATTTGGGGAAAGGGTAAAGTATGATGGAGGGAGGCGTAAATAGTTGGAGATCAACACGGCATGCTGATCGGTGTCGAGGACGTGGTGGAGGGCGGGGATGAGCATGCAGCATGAGACATTGGTGCAGCTGCAGGATGGATTTGAGCAGGGACCTCTTTCACCTTTCCATACTGTCTCCACTGGCGTGACGGGGGAAAAGTTTGGGTGCTTTAATGATTGAGAAAAAGGATTTGGTGTGTGACACAGGTTTATGGGAAAGGATTGGGTGTTTTACTCTTGCAAGATATGTTGTATAGATAAAGACAATGAGATGGTTTGGAACAGGCACATTTTTCATACGATTGAAGCTCCTGGGAGGATATTGCATGCGATAAAAGGTAGGGAGTCATGAGGTAGGACATTTATGTAGGCGGTGGAATGGATTACCCGATTGTTGTTCTGTTCAGTTTACCCATAGCAAAGGATGGAACGCGTCGATCATGTTCATGTCTAGAAGAAACATTGCATTTCTCCGCCAAGCGAACAGCGTTTGTTTTACACCAGGCCATTTCACGATGCACGCCAGTTGCCCGAAAATGGTTTGACCTGAGCGCACGGGTGAGATGTGTTTGTGTACAACCTTACACAAGCCAGGGCAAAAAGCGCTCGACAGGATGCGAATCCGGTTACAAGCACCAAGCACCAAGCGCATAGCCCCTCCCTTACAGCACAAAGGTGGCCACCGTCCCGTTTGAAATTGAAACAACAAAGAAAATGGCAAGAACCAATCAGGCGGGCGCAGGCCGTTGGCTCGCAACACAACAGCATCGGGAATGCAATACGTATTCCCCCCCCAACGGCCTGACGCGACGCGACCCCGACCCCGACCCGACCCCGACCCGACCCGACCCAAGGCACCCCCACCGCACGCAGGCACGCAGGCACGCAGGCACGCAGGCATACATGCAGGCCATAGCACACAACGTGAGCATGGCATTGCATGTGGAAGTGTGCATACATATACCACCAAACCAAGCCAGGTGCAAATGCCCGCCCGTGGTATAGGATACGCGGCATTGCCTCTCCCTCCCTCTCTTTCACGGGTAGTTTTCGTAGAATGGAACGTGTACTGTATTGTATTGTACTGTACTGTTCCGGTATATGACGTCAAGAAGAATTTACACCCTGATTTTATTGTATTGTACAGTACAGTACCTTCCCCCCCCCCCCCTCTACCCCTCGGGGCGCATGGCCTCCCGCCTCGCCACTTACCATTCCTTCAAACACAAACGTCCACGCGGCGACAAACAAACTCGACGGTTCCAACGGCCCCATCCATCACCCAGCCTCCCCCCTCCCACTATAAAACCACCCCACCCTTCCCCCCCCAAAAACCACCCACCCCTCCCCCTCCCCCAACAAGAAACAATGACACTCCACGCACTCCCCTCCTCCTCCCTCCTCCTCCTCCCCTCTCCGCCTCCGCAATGTGCATAACCCCATCCGCAAAGCTGCAACTCGTGCACGACCTAGATCGTCTCTCCTCCCACAATGCAATGCTACAAGGAATA
The DNA here is from genome assembly GCA_002205965.3 of Kappaphycus alvarezii. Classification (NCBI taxonomy): domain Eukaryota; phylum Rhodophyta; class Florideophyceae; order Gigartinales; family Solieriaceae; genus Kappaphycus; species Kappaphycus alvarezii. The sequence goes on from NADL03000795.1 coordinate 270,248, forward strand.
GCCGCCTGTTTCAAGACACACATCTCTGCCATCCCTCCACGCACCATCCACACCCCCTCCGGCCCTCACACCTGTTACGAAACGGCGCTCATTGAACATGCGTTGCAAGCGGCGGTGAAACCGTGCGTGTTTGGAGGGCAGTCGGTTTGGGGAGGGGTGAGAATGATGCGCAGGAAGAGGGCACGAAAGTTGTTTCCGAGGTTTGATATTGGCGATTGTTATTGTAGTAGCGGGTGCCATTTCTGTTGTCTGTTTGGGGGATTGGGGGGAGTGATTGGTGTGGTAGTTTGTATTGTCCGGGGGGTGGGTATTGTAGATGAGGTTTGTGGTTTGCGTTTTTGTATCTCACGCGGTGGAGGGGGGGACAGGGCTTGCGTGGTTCCGGTCGGTCGAAATGATGCGTGTGGCTGATGCGTCGGGGGGAGGGTGGAGATGAGCGTGCTACTGGCGTAGCGCTGTGGCAATGGGTACACGCGTGATGGTGGTGTTTGACAGGTCGGTTGGAAATGCTGAAATTTTTTCGATGCGTTCAGATTTGAATCGCTCAAGCTTGTAGGTACAATACAGGAACAGAGAAGAGTAAAAGTGTCCGTGTTGATGTCAACGGCAAGTGTGAGCAGTCGGTGAATAAAGGGGGAGACGGCACCTTGTTTGTTTGATAATACAACGAGCACTCTTTTGACGAGTTGCCAGCATCAGCATTTCCAGACTTTGCACGCAGATTGTCTGGTGAATTCACACACACCTCAACGCCAATGAAGTTACTTTGTGATATTCTGTCTACCTCCTCTGCAATCTTGTACATACAAAACACACTCAACACCAACCAACCGACACTTCTCCATCCTCTGTCCATACGTAAATGACCATCATCAAAACTGATCACCGCATAAAAGAGTAAAAGATAAACAAACAGTTTATCCCCATTCTCTGAAAGACCACTGTAAATGTACTCTATCAATCCGTCCATTTCATTTCCAATGCTGCTCTAACCATCCGCCATCTGGCGGAGGGTTGAAATATCTATCCCATGCCCCTTGCTTTCATACCCGCGTCCACACAACACCACAACAACCCATGCATCTTTACAACAATTTCGCCGCCCATTCACCAGTGCACAGTTTGTACAAAACGAGTGAGCTACAGCTATCCTGATATTATCAAATCTAGTTCGACAGAGTGAGCGTCCCCACTCTGTCTCGAGAAACGGTTGGCATGTTTTCACATTTGACAGACAGGATCCGAGAGCGCGCGCACGCGCCTTTCAGAGTACAACAACACCATGTTATGCCGTACCTGTCGACTCGACTTGAAACAAATCGCTTTACAGTATACACTGTCATTGCAACTGCATGCCTACCACCACGCACATTTCTCATCTCCCGTCTTGCCTCCATGTCCAATCAAACTGTGCTCTAAACGCTTTGATGGTCAAACATTTACTATTCCGCACACCATTCCTCTTGCAACATTCCGATTCATTTCCCATGAAAAAAATCATCCCAGCAACAAACAAAATCAATTGTTCAAACGGCATTGAGGTATCACTGGCCAATCAATCCATGTTGCGCGCGACAACCTCGCATCCAAATATTTGTTGCACCATTTTTGATGCCACTTTACTCTTTACAATCCAGCCTGCAACCCATCCACAGCAAACATTCATACCGCCGGTATGGTAAACACTCAAACTTGAGTCTCCATCTGAAAAGTACACAATGGCAAACGATGAAACAGAATATGTGCACCGTCTCCATGCAGTAAACAAGATTCGATAACCTTTCAGCTCCTTGCACTCAACACACAGCGTAAATGCTAAACTGCATGAATGCAATTTAGAAAAGCATGTGCCTAGGTACGCCCGGGAAGATCGCAATAGGTGCACTATCTCCATCTTGGAACTGTACCTACACTGTGTGACCGTCAACAAAACGAACCGGCCATAGTGCAGAATCCTTGCGAGCACACAGATAACAGACTTGCATTTCTGCCAACACGCTCCTAGGCAGGCCGATCTTTCTCTACCTGATCTTCATCCTGCAGTACTTTTGATTCCACCCGACCTGTACAGTATTGGCAAAGCTACATGAGCGGGCCCAACTTTTTGGGATACGGCAAGTCATCCATGGCTCGTGATAACCCACATTGCCATCTTGGCGTACATTACGTCCACTCCCAAACAGATACTGGAACCCTGAGCTTCAGCTCGGGGTTACTACAATACTGTGCGGCATATACTCAACACTGAATTCGACTAAACCTCAATCCACACCATCCTTAATAAACCGCTCTCAAACAACCCTAAAGAGAGAAATCTTCCGGGAAAAACAACTTTATCCCTGCCCCCATCTCCAAACTCGGAGGCTGGCATCCGGCGAAATTCGTAAGCAGTTTGTGAGAACCGTCGCCACTCGCGCGATGCAACCGGTTTCAAAGGTTCAAGCTATTTTTTGCACACCGACACTCTGCATTGCCAGTAACCTCTAAAGCGGCTTGATTGCTCGTTGGCCTCCCTTCAACTTGCTGCTAGAGTCAAGTGCCATCAGCGCCTGCCGCAGCATTTCGTGTACAGGCTCACTGGGATGCAGGCTGGCTGGGTATCAGAATCTGCCGGTTTATCCTGTTACAGTAAAAAGATAGAAAAGGTTTAGGTGTTTTGCTGTTGGAAGATATATTACAGAAAAGGAAGCCCCTGTGTTCCCCGAGATTTTGCTAGGCTTTATGAGTGGAACAGTGCTCTCGAAGCGGCAAATTGGAGGAAACTGAGACTGTTATTTACAGATTTAAGTGGGCCGGCTGAACAGACAAACCCCAAATTGATCATTCGCAGCACATCAACTTTTCGTCAGTCAGTTCCAAAACGCTCGACGCGACAGAGGCCGATATCATCTCTCATTTGATATTTATTGGCGATCACTAAAGTCCATGAATCAATTTGGCACATCTGACTGAATTACAGCAGTAATTTAACTGTCATTGCGGATCACAGAAATACACCGACTAGGCAGATTCAGCATATTTGTGATTCCTTTTGCACCGGGGACGTGGATGGTCAGGTGAGGCCCTACGTTGAGTGATCAGAGTTTATGCAACTACCCTCTAATCGATGTAATAAAAGTATCTTACAAGACCAGATGTTCGGAGGGATCAGAGGCTGATTGAGGAATCAGTGAGGCTCGAAAATTTCAACATTTCCGAAGATAAAAGGTGTAATTTGTACATATTATCCTAGTCATATTTATTACAAAGAGAAACCAAATATTGACGAGGTTAAAAGTTGTGGAAATGGAAATGGAAATTGATAACGCATGTCGTTCCGCGCAGCTCTCACCTTTGTTTACGGACGTCCTCGTAAATCACGCCCGAGTGCTTTTATTCGTAGCAAGGAGCTACACACACCGCAGGTCGGTGAAGCTCCACTTCCAGGCCTTTGTGGAATCTCACCAAAGAAGTCATCATGAACGAATTCGACTTTTGCACCGAGCCGATTTTTTGTATTCTGTAGAGTATTGCCCAACAGTACATTTTACGTTCACTTTGAAATATTTTCGGTAGCGTTACAAGTCGTGCCCTTTACGAGCAGGTTTCATCTATAGTGCAGAAATTGACAAGCCACTTTGGATTTCGGAAACGTGCATCTTTCTTTAAAATCCGATTTCGGCCCACTTCTGAGTTCGTTTGTAACCGTTTTTTGATAGTACGTGCGGCGCCAGTAGTAACTCCAAGAGGAAAAAATTGGGGTGTTTTAATGATTGAAAAATACCTTAGCCTATGTTCCAAAACACATCAAATAATTGGTACAAGCGGTCGGCATGGGGGAACCAAGAAACAGAGTAACTCCAAGTAAGGTGCTAGTCTTGATAGAATAGTATTCAGAGTTGATCCTCGTACAGCGCACATAGTCAGGTGAAGTACACACCGTAACTGAAGCTATTGATCTAAACCTTCAAAAAGCACTTACTTTCACTTTCACGCATTATCCGCGAGGATATAACCGACCACATCTTCCATGCATTAAAATAACCCAAAAATTTCCCCCTTACTTTCATATCACAAATATATACTAGAGCAATAGAGCAGACCAAGTATTGGATCAGATTTAAGACATCTCGATCCAAAGATTTGACTTTCCATCGGTTCGCCATCTCGCTCTCATCCTCCCGCCACCCGCAGCTGTCTTCGTCGCTTACAGCTACTGCTCTTTTCGAGCGTCGCTCATCGCCGGTCCCCGGCGAAAGGCTCCAATCTGCGATCACAACTGAACTCATGCTATCGAATTCCGATAGGTTGTTCTTGTCCGCGGCAGCACACGACCGAGCGCGGCTCCTCTCCGCGCGCACATCCTCCGCCTCATCTGTTTTCTCTTCGCTTCCTCACCCCCACCGAGGAACGCACATGTCCTTTTCTACGTGGAAAGTCGCTCTTGCTCTCCGTCTCGGCATTGCGCTATTCCCTGGATCTACTCGCTGTCCGGTCTGCTCCGGCGCTCGGCCGACATCGCACCCGATTTAGATCCAAGCGGTCAACACGCGTTGACCTGCAAATACGAAGACGGTATGACTCGTCGACATCTCGTCCTCCGCAACGTTCTTGCCCGCCACTGTAAGGAAGTTTGGATCGTCGCCCTCGTCGAGCATCCGCTCCTCTACCAAGTTCCCAACTCGACTGGGCATTTGGAGTCCCCCGCGTTATGAATGGACATTTACATACCCGCTGCATATGGGCTTCACAGTACCGATATCGCCGTCGACGTTACTCTTGCCCACCCCTCCGCACACCGCCACATTTCGTCAAGTACGGTTACCGCAGGTGCTGCCACAACACTTGATAGGGGTAAATCGTCGGAGAAGAGATACGAAGAACCAACTACCCCAAGAAGGAAGTGTTGCAAGCGACAAGAGTGCTACCGCGGTATAGTTGAACGAACAAAAAGGAGTAGATAATGAACACAGTTGAGAGGGCTACAAACAAGTATGGAAGGGGCAAGGTCTACCACTGATGCTCTGTGACCAGCGTAGGAAAATTGTTTCTTGGGTCTAAAGTTGACTCTCATCTTCCTACTACTCGGGACTTTACTTGAAGTTGTCTGCCAAATTGCTTGACCTCCACAAGAGGAAGCAGTTTACTCGGCTTATATAGATTTTTTGGCTAACCTAAAGTCTCAAAGAAACATACTAAGAACAATAAAATGCATCAATTGGAATCGTGTGAACGAGAAAGACTAACAGCAGATACTATCAGGATAAATATCTAGATTCTTTCCTTAATATCTTAGTCCTCTATATCAGAGCCAAACAGTTCCCCAAAATATCCATTCCACCCAGCAGTCCCCACGAATATCCAGAACGGCTTAGAATTCTCCATTGTCCTGCGAAATATCTAGACCACTGAAGATGCCCCATCGGTTCCAGAGTCAGGACCACCTGGTCTATATTTTCGGCCCTTGCCACTATTCCAGCACTTTCATGTCTCCCTCCCCCTCATCCTCCTCATCCTCCTCTTCACCTCTCTCTTCACCTTCGTCAGAAGAGTCAGAGATCACAATTACTCCCTCAGTCTCCCTTTCGTTCTCCATGGGGCCCTCCACCATTGTACACTAGTGGCTTCCACGGGTCCACCCAGTCCTCCTCCTCCTCCTCCTCTCTTCATCCTCCTCTTCCTCCTCTTCATCCTCCTCCTCCTCCTCCTCTTCATCCCCGCCTCTTCTGCCTGCTCGAAGCAGTTACGGCGGACCCACTCCCGAACGCGTTCCCGGCATCCTCGTCTACAGTAATCATCGTAGTCGGTTGGACCATTTGCCATCAGGGCCAGAGCGTTGAGTGGACGACGGCCTCGGGATGACTTGGTGATGGTGAGGGAAGGGCGGAGGTTGGTCATGTTAAGGGCCAAAAGAGGGTGAGCCGATGGGGTAGTTGATGGCGGGGGGATTGCCTCAACGACGTCGATTTCGAACTTTAAATACTGCGCAGACGTCTTCGAAAAGTAGACGACCTTGGACGTGTAGCGATATCTGTTAATGACACGTGTCTTAAAATAAAAAAACAACTCATGAATTTGCTATGCTCAACCAAATTAGAAATATCTTGCAAATTCAGAAACTGTAAAAATATCTTGCAAATCCCGATACTGTATCCAAATTTGGTCCTCCTCTAGATTTTTTTCGTGTGCAAATTTTGCGCACATCAACACTCGCAGAGCGCGAGAAACATCGTCATTACGGCACTTACTGCAACTAAAACGATATACTCCTCTCCCCCGTCGGGATTCATATCTATGGCGCCTTGGGCGACGACGGCAAGGGTTTTTTCCGCCGCCTTGGTTTCCTCGCTGCTTCCCGTCGCGGTTCCTCCCATCAACAGGAGCTTTGCGACTTCGGTACCCGTTTCGCGTTTAATATCCAAGTAATGCAAGCGCGACAGGTTTCCATTCGCCGCCCGCATCCGCAGTTAATTTATGAATACCCTCCGCACGCTTCTGTGCAACATTGTGCAACCCATAAAGATTTACCACCACTTTTTGAAGACTGAAAGGTCCCTGAGTGAGTACTTAAAGTCCTATTTGACCAAAACGTTTCAAAAGCCGGCAATTGGTCCGAACATAGTCGCTTGCAGATCAATTTTAATCCATCAACTCCCACTGAGCCGGTTCAAGTCCTCTAATATGCAAAGTGGGCGATCACAGCACTATTCGATACAAAATTGGGAACAAGAGAGAGATCCAAAGAAGAGATGGAATATACTCCCAGTTACCACAGGGGACCTCATGGCGAGTTACATCTATAACAAACTGCGGGTTTTCAGTATCTAACGGGGTAAATTTTCTTAGACAGGTTGTAAATGAAAATTTTCTGAATTTTTTATTTTGGCATGCTGCGCTGGCTGCGCTTGCACTGGGATGCAAGGTTTATTTTCGATTATTTTTAGAGAGGTGCTTTGCATTGTACTGTAGCGGAGCAGAGTTGGCAAAGGTACTGCGCAGGTGCTATAAATTCCGGCAGTTCGGAACTGTACATAAGGAGGAGTACGAGTGAACATTTATGAGTACGGAGGGATCAGCAAGCCCTAGTGGGACGCTCATTAAGTCACACACAACATAGAGTATAAAGGAAGTTGGCACACAACTTCAGATCCAGTCGCGAATAGTAGGGAAGTCTAGATTTAGCTTCAGACCCAAGAAACTTTTTCTTTACGCCAGTCGCAGAGCATAATTGGTAGAGCTGCCCCTTAAAGTTGTCTACTAGAGTAGTCACTCAGCTTTCACGCCCAATCCTCCCCACCGCCCGTTAACGTCTACCGTAGCACTTTAATCGTTCGCAACGACTCTCACCTCGGGAAGTTAGTGGTCCCCTCTTTTTTCGGCGCCTTTTCTCCCTATTATTTGGTACTCTTGTGGACGGTTGTTGCACCAGTAGCACGATTCCTGGCGGTTTGTTTTTAAGGGCCGAGGCGTGTTCAGTCACGATAATAGCTTTCAGATGATGGGCCCCACCAACGCTTACTTCCCAATTCAGGGGTGGCAGGGGTGAGGACATGGAAGAGGTCCTTTATATACGTATTTTAATGTTTTGAGGAGAGGTAAGAACGACGAGGAGAAGGCCTTAAGTGTTTTTGCCTATTTGTCTGGCGACGTGAGGGTGAAGTACAAGGCAAAATTTTATAAACAGATAGTCCTGAAATGAAAATGGCTGTGACTTTAGCAAAGTTTTGTGCATGGCTGGTCAAGCAATACGCAAGGGCGGTAGACTTCCGATGAGATGATTCGTAGGCTCTCGAAGCTCGTTTAAATTTCCAGGATTTGTTGGGTTTATTGGTTAGGGTGTGCAGTCTCTACGAAAAATCAGGTTTTAACGACGATGCAAAGTACGGGATGCCCCGCAAAGCAGTGACAGTCGACAAACGCCTGGCGGACTTCCTTCTTATTGAAGGATCTCGAGCGTTAGGAGATTTGAAGGATACGATCGTGGAATACGTCAGGAACTTCGAGACCTTCCAGTCGCCCTGGTTCCCGGCAAGGGGAAAGCTATGCAGAGAAAGTTATCTTTGACCCCGAAAGGAATTACTATAGGCCTGCCACGAGTACAAAGGCGTTGAGTTCTGTTCGGAACGACGTCAGGAAGGTCGAGGAGATAATGGAGAACCACTTCGACAACCGCTTGGACTTGATAACTTCGAAACCCGAGAACCGCACCCTAACCATTAGGAAGAATCAGACTGCGAACCCGAAGAGGGGAGAGGTGTGCTTCTATTGCAACGAGTTGGGCACGTCCGCTAACCGGTGTCCTGGGAATCTGCACCAAAACACACGTTGAAGAAAATGAGGCCCGTATGGGCATCACGAGACTACTTGTTGGTCGAAGAACGGGCGTCAGGATGGAATACCGGAAGCGAGGGTAGAATCCAGACCCGAGCTGAAGCTGTTAAAAATGGACAAGAGAGGGACTCGTTAACGCGGGGACGGTTTCAGTCGCTCGGAATCCCAGCAGGCTAGCGTTACCAAACGGGACACTGAAGGGAATGTGCTATCGAAAAAACCAAGGCTAGAGCAAGACCCGCTAGAATATAACAGAGCCCTTGTTACCTCGAACAAGAATAATGAACATATTAGCCCCAGAGGTGCCTCTGGCTACGAAGGCGAAGAAAACAGGGAAAATGCAGAAGCCGCGGTTTACGACTAGGGATATGTTAGGATACGTTGAAATATACAACCCATTATCCGAGCCCGCTACGGCTCCATCCGGTATGACTTTTGGACAGCTACTGCGGGGACATGTCGAAACTGTGAGGCCCGGGAAGACTAAAAAGGGGAAGAGGGCTGTCGTTAACTCGGCAAAAATTACCGCCAGACGTCTTAATTTAGTGTCTGTTAAGGTAGTAGGTAGGTATTTTCAGGCTTTATTTGACTCCGGAGTTCTGACTCCGGAGTAGTCCCAAATCTTATTTCAAGGGATCTTGTCAAGAATTTGGCCTTGACATGCTTCCGACTACTAGGAGGATAAATGTCGCAGACGGGACCGTGTTTCACTGCCTTAGCATTTTCGAAAAGGTTTCAGTATTCTTTTCGGGAATGAAAGTGAGTTTACACTTCCTAGTGATTCAAGACCTTCCTTTTGACACAATTGTAGGGTGCCCAACAATGGAGCAATTGCGGGGTTGTATCGACCTGGGAAATCAAATATTCTCAGTCCAAATTGACAGGAAACGAGTGAGTCTTCCATTGAATTAACACAAGGGAACGAGTTTGGTGAAGTGGAGTGGGACAAATAGCGAAGAGTTCACATCCAGTTATGATAGCAATGGCCCCGAAGTCACGGTGGAGAAAGAGCTAACAGAATCGGATGAAGAGAAAATTCTGAGCTTCCCCTGCGTTTGATGCAGATTCCGGCTACCGTACGGTTTGCGATAAGACGATGCGGCCCGAGCAAACCTACGAATACCTAGCCTTATGCGAACATCGCACACGAGACATTAAAAGACGCAACATAATAGAAAGAAAAGGCCGTGGGTGCTTCCCCCTGGCGCACAATTGGTGCTTAGGTACAGGGGTCTCAGGACAAAACACTGTTGCGGCAGTCAAACATATTCTACCCGCACCTAACAAATAATCCAAGATAGAACCAGTTGATAGGACCATAGAAGTGATGGGCAGATCGGAAAAATTGAAGGCCATTCATGAAAAACTGAAGCACCTTTCTCTCCCTGAAGCTGAGAAAATTACCGCAATACTTACCTTAAACGAAATGATCGCCTGGAACGCTTGGGATTTACGATTTGCCCAAGTCTTTGTCACGCACTCATTCGAGGTGGCCAATACTGACCGGTTTATCATAAAAAATGACATTAACCACCAAAAAGGGAAGGAATCATAGAAAAAAACATCGCTAATATGCTGCGCTACTGAATCATTAAGCCGACCTCGCCAGCTTGGTCTTTTCCAGTTGTGATAGTTCCTAATAAGGATGGTAAGTCGAATTTGTTTTGTTGACTATCGCTTACTTAACCAAAGAATGATCCCCGATCGATTCCCTCTCCAAAACATGGTAGAGATTCTAGAAGAATTGAAAGGACGGCGCTACTTTAGGTATATAGATTTGCACACAGGGTATCTACAGATAACCGTCTCTGAAAAATGAAATCTATGACTACATTTGCCCGCAAACTGGGCACGTGAAGGTTAGAAGTGATACCGTTGGTCTAACTAAAGCAGCGGCGACATTTTAAAGGATGATGAATGAAATATTGAAGGGCTCTCTTTGGTAAGAGTGCATATAGACGACCTGCTGATATTTTCGGAAAACCCTGGAATCCCATCTGGACCTCATTAGGGTATTGATGGAAAGGATCTCACGGAATCACTTGAAAATCAAAATGAGCAAATGCTTCTTCGCATAACCCTCTACCAAATTAATTGGTCATGTGGTGGAAGACAGCGATATTGGGGTTGATCCGGAAAAGATCTCTACGATCAAAAAAGCTCCAAGGCTGACTCCTAAAACAGAGATGCGTAGCTTCTTTGGCCCAACGTCGTAGCAAAGACTGTTTATCCAAGAATTCGCTAAGATGGCCGCCCCTCTACATATATTAACCTCAAAGACCGGAAAGTTTGTCTGGGGCCTAAAAATGGAAAATACTTTCGTCGATCTAAAACGGAATTTGTGCGAACCACACGTACTCACATCCACAGACTTCAAAAACCTATTCGTCGTCGAAACTGTCGCTTTTGAGCACTCAGTCTGCGCCTTGTTGTCCCAGAGAGATAAGACGGCAAATTAAACCCAGTACAATTTGCAAGTCATACAATGAATGATGCCGAAAGAAGATATACAGTATGCGTCAAAGAGGACCTGGCGGTGGTGTTCGCGCTAAAATATTCCGAGTCTACCTCCTTTCAATAGAAAACTTTGAGTTGATAACAGACCACCAGGCCCTCAAAACTGCGTTCAAGAAAAAAGATGCTTACAACCGTTTGGCGCGATGGCTCGACTTTTTTGCAGAATATTGATTCGAAATTATTACCGATCGGGAAGAGTTAATTAGAAAGCATACTTTCTTTCCACATCCAAGGATCCGAAAGGAAACGTTGCAGAAGCAGGGAAATAAAGTGACGAAATAGCCATCGTTGATACGGCTGGATCGCCTGACCTCTAAGCCAAATTAAAATCACCTTTTCAATTTCTGACGGGCTGGAGATCAAAAAAAATGGTGTAAAACACAGAGACTGGGTGAGACGAAACTAAAAAGTATTTTTGGTATGGGAAAGAGAGCTATTTCGGTTGAAAAAAACAGGTCCACGGCTAGTGGCTCAAATAGGAAAAAGAAGCGAGGTTATGAGAACCTTCCATGATGAATTAGGCCATTAGGGGCTCAGCAAAACGAAAGAATCAATTCGTTACGGAAAGATTTGGGTGGCCGGACGTGCACAGACACATCTATAACTTCGTGAACAGTTGCGATGGTTGCCAAGAGTTCACTTCAGTCCAAAAATATAAATCCACTCTCAGTATTTCTATTACCGGGCTATTTGGTACAATATCCCTGGATTTCGCCGGCCCCTTCAAAAAAACACCCTCTGGGAACAAATACCTTCTCATAGGAGTTGAACACCTGACAGGATGGCTATCTGCAATGCCGGTTAAGGACGCTACCGCCGACAGAGTCATTGAATTTATAAAGAAGTATATAATCGAGCCTTTTGGTCTGCCTACGAGAATCATTTTCGGACAACGCGCTTTGCTATACGGCTACAACTCTTGCCAAATTTATAAGTAGAAACAGATTTAAGAACGAAACGGTTCTGGCCTATTCTTATGTCTAACTGGAAGGCAGAGTGTTGGCTGTGGACCCTGTGCTGTCACTGAAAACCAAAAGTGCAGGGGAGCATGGGCTGTTTTGGAGGTTGCCGTTTGGAAAGCGCATATGCGCCTCATCTCAAACTCAACGTGAAACGGGCTTCTGATTGGCTACTGTAAATGGTCATATGCAACGTGGTGCGTACAAGTGTTGTGGCTCTAGTGGGTTGTTCTAGCGTACATGTGTGTAGCTAGTACATATGGCTATGCTGTACAGTACGGCTGTGCAGTACAGAGAGGACAGGTATGTACGTGGACATACAGTACAGGTTGATGGGTGTTGATGCACTATGGTGATGAGTCAAGTACAGTGGTGGCGGTTACAGTAGTTGCGTGTACTGTATACATGTCGTTGCATGTGTAAGAGTTATGTTGCGAATTTTGGGGACGTGTAGTGATAGTGTGGTTACGTGCAGTTGGTGAGTTAGTGCATACACATGATGACGTGATGTAGTGTTGTGCACTGTTGTGCACTGTTAGTTGTAAGCTGGCATGAATTTGTGCCAGTGTTACTATGTCATGTCTTGTGATGATTGGTAGTATTGAGTGTCCCGCTTAGATGGCTACGGTTTAGTTAGAGTAAGAGTTGAGTGCGAGTGTGGCGAAATAGTTCTATATAAGTTGCGACGTGAGCACCTGCAAGTAAAATCTGGCCAGAGCTGGCGAACTTCCTTTCATTCCCCCCACCTTCTTATCCAACCTTCCCTTTCAGCTTCAACCTCTATTAGAGAGGATGTAGGAACAGTCAAAAGGGCCAAATCGAAGATCATGACGGGAAACGACGTCTCCTGGGAGGATGCTGTGACAAAGGTTTTGTACAGTTACAGGCGTAGAAAAGGCAGCGACGGGCGCCCAGTTTTGAGCTAATGTATGCAAAGACCCCTAAAATGGTACAAGAGGATGTTCAAGGGGCTAAAATGGAATCTAAGGGAAGAGAGACGGAGCACCTATCCTCCAAAAACTGGAGGTGCAACCGGGCCAGAAAGGGGAAACAAAACAAGGGCACCCCTGAACTACCGCGGAAATTCGCTGTCGGGTCGAAGGTTCTGGTCATTGATGGTAAGACGTTACAACAGACTGTGAACTTGCCCGCATTTTGTACGAATTATTCCAATCCGTGCGTTATAACAAAAGAGAAGCACCCACAATACGAGCTCTGCTCAAGTACTGGGAAGAGCTCGAGGAGGGCTATTCATGCACGGAGACTCATCCCGTATCATGAGAGAACTGAAAATTTTTTTATGATTGGCACCTACACTGTCGCATAGACTTAGTCCCAGGGACCCGACCCATTGCCCAAGCACCCTAGAGGGCAGGCCATGAGGCAAGGGAAATAGAAGACCAGGAGGTCCATAAGATGCTCAAGTTCAATGACCTACGCAGGCCGAGTGGGAAAGTCTAGTACTCCTTGTACCGAAACCGGATGGTTCACGACGCTTTTGCGTGGATAATAGGCGTTTAAACGCTGTGACGTTCAGAAATACATACTATTTGCCTCGTATGGACGATTTTTTGGACTCTCGTGGAGATAAGAGGGTATTCTCTGAGCTCGATGCCATTTGTGGCTACTGGGAAATGCCGATACCAGAAGACGATCGTCACAGGACAGCATTTTCATGTCACTCTGGTTTGTACCAGTTTAACCGTATGCATTGTGGATTAACCAACGCGCCAGCTTCTTTCCAGAGGGCGATAGACAATCTTCCCGCGAAGTTCAGGCATAAGACCTGCCTCCTCTATTTAGACGACGTTATAATCTCCAGCTCAAGCTGCAAAGAACATATCGACCACGTTGACGAGATTTTAAAGGTCCTTCAGGGTGCTGGAGTGCTGCTCAAGCTGCGCAAGTGTGAGTTTTTTGCAGAATGTATCGGGTATTTAGGCCGCAACGTTCGGCCAGGTACTATCGAGATCGATCAAGCACGCATCGAGGCGTTGAAGAAAGCGGACTATCCTATGACGAAAACACAGTTCAGAAGCTTTTTGGGGTTCTGTAACGTCTACAGACGCTCCGTTCCGCATTAAGCTAACTTGAAACATCCAATGAATTAGCTCTTAAAGAAAGGGCTGCCGGTTCAGCTCGGCGAACTGTCGCAGCAGAATTCAAGAAGGCATTTCATATCCTTAAGGACACCATATTATCGCCGCCAATATTGGCGTTGCCACAGAAGGGTTGCCCTACTCCGTTGAACCTGACTCAAGTGACTATCAGGTTGGTGGGGCTTTGTTTCAAACCGATGGGAACGGCAGCCGCAAGCCTATAGACTTCTTGTGAAGGACTTTAGCATCTGTGGAAAGAAACTACTCCGTTCCGGAAAAAGAATGACTTGCGGCAGTGTGAGCTTTGCAGACCTTTAGGCTGTACCTCTATGGAGAGCACTTTACAGTGTATACGGATAACGCATCGTTGCGCTGGTTTCTTAATATAACTGATCCAAGTGGACGCTTAATGCGATGGCATTTAAGCCTTTCTGAGTTTGACTTTGAAGTCGTTTATAAGAATGGCCGTGCTAACACGCAAGCCGACGCGCTCTCGCGTTTACCGTCCGCCAGTGTTAATGAGGACCCTGTCGGTGACGACATTCTCTGTTTCATAGCCGAGTGCCTGACTGCCAATACGGCTACGCGCTTATGCGCCTATCCGTCTGATGATGAAGACAATAACGTCGTAGTAGAAGACTATGGACTGTGCGACGAATTTCTAGACCTTGAAGAGGGGGAGCGGTCTGATTTCGCCCTTTTCGCGGCGGTGATGCCTGAAGAATTTCTGCGCGAACAAGCCGTCGACGATTTTTATCAATACATTCGTCACCGAATCGATTCGGAAGACCTTAAGTCGTGTATCAGCGACGACCAAAGTTTGAAGGAACACTCTATCGCATCGCTTTAGAGCATGTATAAATAGTTGTACCTCAATACCCTAAGGGACACGTATTATTCATGAGTCATTACGACAAGCTAGCTGGTCATCCCGATCGTCGCAAGCGTTACAAAAGTCTCAGAAGACATTTCTACTAGCCAACAATGGAATTAGACTGCTATGCAGTAGCACAAAACCATCCAAACTGCGCTCGGTAACGAGTGAAGTTGCCTAAAAACGCGAAGGAGATGAAGCTATTTACGCCCAAGGCTCCGTTGTAGTCGCTATCGACAATCTAAGTGAGCTTATCGCTATAAAGCGAGGGAACAGTTACCTTTTGGTAAAAAGCGACCGCTACTCTAAGCTGGTACGCACAGTTCCCCTCAAGTGTATCACCGCTGCGCAATTCGCTCAAGCATTTGTACACCACCGGGTATTTGTATATGGACCGCCGGCCAAGCTTCTCTCCGATAACTGAAAACAGTTCACTTCTAAGTTCTTTCAGAACGTTTGCCGGATCCTAGGGATCGGGAACATATTTACGACAACGTATTATCCTCAGACAAATGGTCAAGTGGAACGGTTTAGCCGCACTATGTTATAAGCATTAAGGAAGTATATTGGGGATAGCTCCAAGAATTGGGATCTATTTGGCGATGACGCTACGTTTGCGTACAATACGCAGGTTCATAGAACCAACAATATCGCTCCAGTAGAGTTGGTTTCGTCAAAAGCTCCCAAGAGCATCGCGCTTCGAGCACAGCCTACGCCGGAGCATCGCGCTTCGAGCACAGCCTACGCCGGATGAGTTCGAGTCATATCGCAAGTAATACCTCAGGTGGCAGTCGTGGCTTCATGGCCCTATAGAGCAAACGGGCAAGAGTAGCCGTAAGGAGCAAGCACGCTATAAGCGGAATTTTGACGCACGTCTGCGTAAGCCTCGCTATGAAATACCAGTGGTTTGTTTTGTATTTTACCATAAGGAGCAAGGAACGGCTGATGAGCCTAAACATTAGCTCGCTCGAGTAGCCACAGGGCCCTATCAGGTCGTCGAAGTAGCTAGCGACACTTTGGTGATCACCCGAGGTGATGAACGCGAAAGGGTTTCCTGGGAACGGATTGAATGGCGCCAAGTCCAATGGAACGGGCGGCCGATAACAGCCTGAAAGGTGCGATGGAGTCCTTGAGGGAATTGGGGAAATACCGCAAATGGAGGAGAAAAACGAGGAGGTATGCGAGGACAGGGAACGGCGCATTGGCGTGATGACACGCGGGTAAAGCGCAAACTTTCCACAAGTAATATCTACGTCGCACTGACTGGCAAAGTTTCTCAAAAAACCTCAGAAGGAGGATAAAGTAGTCCTGGAAGAGTAACAAGTGGTTATTGACAAGTAACAAAAGCATACAGAATCAGGGGAAGAGCCCCTGGGTGGGGAAACAGAAGATGGTGAGGACGACCCCTATGGGAATGGATCCCATGGGGACAGGGTAGTTCGTGTTGACAGGAGCGCTCGAAAACAGGGCACGAAAGGGCCCAGGAGAGCAATTCGTTGGGACCAAAAACGCCACGAAAAATATAGAGCACACACTGCGGGACCTTTAAGAACCTGGAAACGATGAGGGAGAAGAGGGTGATAACACCTAATATGTTATAGAAAATGTTATTGACCATAATGTTATCAAGAGAATGCGTATGCTTTAAGTTAAGTGGTATGGATATCCGATGTCGGAGAACGTGGGAGCCGATTACGGGGCTGCCTCACAGTATCGTTACACAATATTTCAAAAGAAAGCGGTTTAACCCGCCGAAGCAAATTGATAGGGCTCCCGGGATGAAAAGATCTTTTTTGGATCAAAACTGTACAAATTCCTCAAGAAAGCTCTGCTACACCCATAGAGGGACCTCTTATCTCGCTCCACATTTGAAGACCAACTGCAGGCTGTCGCAGTTGAAAACGAACAAAACAGGGAATTGAAAACATCTACAGGTCATAGTCCGAACAGGGTGAACAAGAAAATCATTGTTTATTGGTACTACAGGAGCTACTGGGCGAGGTGAATGCCTAATTAGGCCCCGAAGTTCGTATCGTAGATTCTTATCAGAAGACTAAGGTCGTCCAGTGACGCTTCTCTTATGGCGTCTTCGTCCACAGCAACCCGTTTTAAGGCGTTCCGGAATGCTCGAGAAAGTGGGCTTTTTGTCGCAGGGGCCAAAGTCGGCAACGAACTACCCGTAGGGGATACCAAAGGAGCAATATCAGCTTGACACGCCACTTGTTCGTAGGCCATTTACGGCATACTCGAAACGCCCTGAGAAGATGGAGCCGAAAAAGGGGCTCTTTGCGGCGGGTTGGATCCGTTGCCGGCTCTCCCAGAGAGATAACGACGCAATTTCCTAATGGGGGACCCAAGACATTTAAGAGTAGGCATGCGAGCACGATGAGTAGGCGGCGCAGGTGGTACAGATGTTGAAGGCCCAAAAATGGGAGGTGACCTAGCTTCCATGGGAGGAGAAGCAGGAACAGCCGAAGCCAACAGAGGCGGAAGAGGTGGTAGTCAGGAGAAGCTGGAGTGCGCATAGCAAGCGATTCCGTCACGGGATTCACTTCTTGGACTTCTTTGGCATGCTTTCCTCCGCAGGAGTGGGTTCGGAAGGCTGCCGTTCAGCATGAGGCGCGGCTTCAGGGTTGGCGATGGACGAAGGCGGATCTTCCACTTGTACAAGTGCTGGAGCTGCTGAACCCTGATGGGATTTCATTACCGAAGCCGGAATATAAGAAGGGAACGACAGGGTTGCGTTCAAGTCTTCTTAACTGGGCGAAGTCACAGGCACTCTCCTCACGGAGCTTGCGCCACCAGGTCGACGACCAGCCAAAGCATCGAAAACAGAGCTCTCCGGTTCGTGGATTGATCCACACGTAGGCTCCCAATGACTGATGAGTTGTACCAGGAGATCGACTTTCCTTGGGTTGTCGGACGTTTAGATTTGCGTTAGCAATATCAACGGAATCCCAGTCTACCTCAAGAATATTCTTGAGAAGAGCATGAACTTCCAAGTTGTTGTCGGCACTCCCTAAACAGATAGAGTAATCTATCTGGTCCATAAGGTCCAAAAGTGGAGTTGGTTCTTACCAAAAACTTCACATGTCTTGTACATCCCAAAGAAGAGTCGCGATAACCCGTACAAACCATTCCGAACGAAAGACAGTCCACATACCAGATTCGGGGTCGAACAGTTGAGAGCCGAAGTAGGTGTACACCGAACCGAGGTCAGCCCAAAATACTTGAAGGACTTCGAAATTGTGCTACCAATTCGGCACATGGACATATCGGTTGGCATAGGCGTTTTCTGCTATAGCACTGACCGTTACCATTTGGTAAGCGAAGTACCCGATGTCTGATCTCATATGTAGTTCATAACAAACTGTGTACCGGTAGAATGAGTGGTCATTCCGGGTGAGATGTCGGAATCCGTGAGGGATAATTGGACGCTGCCAGAACAACGCTTCTTGAGAAAAACCTTCAAAAACCCTCCACAAGGAGTTAGACTTGGCTATCGGGTTGCCATCACCCAAAGTAACATCTACTCAACGTAGAGCACTTTACCTTCGGTGCGATAGTGCAAGATGTCTGCAATTATTCCCTAGGGATTGGTCGTACCGATACTGTGATTTCGAACCTCGAACGACGGAATCCATGAAATGGGAGATAACCATGCCTACCGTCATGGGGAATGGCCAACAAGTGGGACGACTAGATAGGCATCTTAAGTTGCCAATAACTCGTTGAAATTTCCTGAGAGGAATGCCGCGAGGCAAATAACCAGCTCGGTCAGAGTACTCAGCAGCGACCCTCGAGATGTCCTTCAGCCCATCAGAGCAAAACCACTTGGCTCCGAAGGAGATTCCCGGATTTCTCGCATTGAGAAGTAACTTTGGTACCTCGCAAGGGGGAGATAATAAATGGTAAAGGAGGTGGAAGGGGTGGACGTTGGTGTCCAGTCGCTCTGATCCCAGAATCCGTGGCCGGGTGGCTGTGCAGACCCTTGAGGGTAAGAGAAGCCAGTCGAGGTTGACTGATACCGTGATATGGGAGGTAAAATCCTGTAGTACAATGTCTCTTCCCAATGTTGAGACACTGGTCGAGACGATGGCGCACCCGGCTGACTGGACGGCTTTCCTTCATATTCCGGATGGAAATAAGAACCCAGAGCATGATGATATGGGTCTCTCGAATATGGTGCATATCCATGAAAAGTGGCAATTCGGTTAGAAAGCCCTACGCCAGAGTTACCAGTAACGTAATAGACGTGTTCAGGTCGGGCTTTAGTCCCACTTGAGGCCTAAAAGCCGACGGAGTAGGTGTAGCGTGACCATGTAGAGGGTTGGCACGTGAAGCCATATGGTGAGACGACGCACCTGCAGGAGCGGAAGACGAAGTACGAGAACTTTGAGTGATAACCAACCGTATGGGAGAGGGAGCGATTAGTGATGGATCTGGAGCGATGATAGGATCGGCAATGTTGGCCGAGAGGTCGTGTGATGAGTTGAGGAAGGGTAATGGAAAACGGAGAAAAAGATGAGTGACCAGAAGAGGAATAGCCAGGAGGCTGACTCACATGTAATCACTTCAAAGTGGCGTTTCGTGCCCGTCTTGACTTGTAACGAACAACCCGTAAGGACTGCAACATGGAAGTCTCGTACGAGGGACTGTAGCCAGTGAAGATGACTGAGACGGAAGAATCTCAGAAGGGTACGACAAAGTGTGATGCTACTAAGACAGCCACGAGGTAGTCGGGTAAGAAGGTGGAAAGCATTGAGGCAGAACGATAGCCTATTATCCGTACGGAGACAGATATACAGTAATGGAAAACGTGGTTGATAACGAGAGTGCTACCCATATGGGATGATGTGTGAAATGTCAACGGAAGATAGAAACGGTTTACACTTTGCAGAGTACAGCCGCGTTGGTAAAGGCTTTTCGACCAAGAGTGAGTCTGTAATGAAAAATATGGAAAGAGTCGCCAACAACTACATCCGTGTCACATGGCTCAGGAAATATTTTAATTTCGAACAAGCCTTGTAAGCCTATATGCTGTTGTAAACATACAAACACAGCGGTGAGCGGCTGGAATTTCATGCGAAAAGTCGTACTTCCCCAGATGGGTATACAAGCACCCCACTGCACGGTAACCAAAAGAGTCCCACGCATTCAGGCCCGCATCTTTATGAATGCCAACTTGACGCATTTTTGCGCAAGTTGTGGGATCCTTGGCGGTCACTATGAGGGAGTACCACCGTATGGTGGGAGGACATAAAGCGCCCTTATGATGGGGGCCGCTAGTCGTTAACGCAGCATTATCATGGGCGGCTGCCTTGCGTATGTAAGATCAAATACTGGCCCTGTGCAAGTGCCAGCTAACGCCGTTATCAAAGGTATCAATTAGGAGAAATGGAAAGTGCTTGAGGGAAGGAATGGCCAGAGTGGCAGTCCTTTCGGAAGTAAATCCACCAAACTGGGGCATACCCATAAGTAAGGGGCAAGCATGTTCGCCGTCCTCTTTTACAGCCAAAAAGAAGACTCATCCCACGCGGGAGAAATAAGTGATGAGTAAGCCTAATGGCTGGCAATCGTGGTGGACACTACGATCGTGTTAGGAAAAAGCCGGCATACCAATCAAGGTTATGTTCAAGGTGGAAATGGATGCTAGAGTCCGTACGGAACTGCAGATTCGAGTTACGGCTGGTTTAGATGACAAGAGGTGTAAGTAGTAACATTTTATCAAGAAAGAGAGCCATTATTGGCACACATATCTAGGCAGTGGCCATCTCACAAGAGACGAAAATTGAAACATGGCGTTATCGCTATGTGAATACTACTGACGACAGTCTGCGAAGGGAGGGATAGGGAACTAACCTTCCAGAGAAGCTTGACAGAGGTCTCATGATCTCCAATACGAGACTGGTCCTTGAGCAAAGATGAGTTGACCTGTGGATCAATGTTAAGCGTTGAAAAACGTATAATTCACTTTTGGCACGTGATAAAACTGTTGTTGACGTCATAGTAACACGCGATAACGCACAGAGACGGAATGAGACATTAACTGACAAACGGATAACCTGGATGACTACGATAGTTCTGCGGCTTTAAGTTCTTTTGGGAAACTGATGAAAAGTGTGCATTCACACCGTGGAACTTATCAGACCGGCGTGGAGGAACGTTAGCTCTGATAACCAACTGTGCGATTCCATCATGAGGTGTGATGGGGGAAAATCGTCGGGGGTAGAGATATTCAGAACCAACTATCCCAAGAAGGAGGTGTTGCAAGCGACAAAAGTGCTACCGTGGTATAGTTGAACGAACAAAAATGAGTGTATATGGAAGAGAGTTGAGAGGTCTACAAGCAAGTATGGAAGGGGCAAGTTCTACCACTGATGCTCTGTGAGCAGCGTAGGAAAAGGGTTTCTTGGGTCTGAAGTTGACTCTCAACTTCCTACTACTCGGGACTTGACTTGAAGTTGTCTGCCAACTTGCTTGACCCCCACAAGAGGAAGCAGTTCACTCAGCTTATATAGAATTTTTTGGTATCCTCAAAGTCTCAAAGAAACATACTAAGAACCATAAAATGCATCAAAATGGAATCGTGTGAACGAGAAAGACTAATAACAGATACTATCACCATAAATATCTAGATTATTTCTTTAATATCTTAGTCCTCTATATCAGAGCCGAACAGTTCCCCCAAAATATCCATTCCGCCCAGGCAGTCTACATAAATATCCGCGAACGGCTTAGAATTCTCCATTGCCTCCTGCGAAATTTTAAACCACTGAAGACGCCCCCATCCAGTTCCAGAATCGGGAACACCTGGTCCATATTTTCCGGCCGCTTATATAGAGTTTTCAACCCTCACAAACCGTAGCACCAACACAGTACCTATATGCCCTATTGGCACCGCTACAGTACGGCCCAAAGCCCTTCTCTAAAAATAATTGAGAATAAAACTGTAACTACAGTGACAGCGCAGCCAGCAAGAATATCAATCGAGCGCCCATTAAGGCCAGTGAGGAGTTTCTTCCTCCCACCCACAGAAGTTGTGCCCGCAATAGGACCTTCTTCGAAGAAGACTACCAAAAGTAGCCTTCCAAGGCTTGCCAAGTCGTTACTGGTAACTCCGGGTGTACCATTTGGGTCCATCGGCCTTACAACCCGGCGTTACCACCTCACTTTTGTGCGTCAAGGCAACCCTATTTTGGTTAACCAAGGCCCTACCAACTTTATTAACAGTGTAGTGCTGAGCAACTAGAGCCGCAAGCTCTTTAAATGAAAAGGAGGGATCGCACACCTCTTGGTGTAGTTCTTATCCCCGATCTCTGGTTTTTATTGTTCTGCCGTTTCGCCCGTTTGGGTTGTTTCCTTATTCCTTTCGGATAGTGGCACCATAATAAGGAAATGAGCTCGCGATCAGGATCGAAGAAAAGTAGGTTTACTGATCTTGATACGGTTTTATTCGCCCTGGACATAAAGGAAGTGCCTCTCGAGCAAGAAAGGAATGGAGTACCAGAAATTCTTTTCTTGCTGACAATCGCCGCTGCTTAAGGTGCTACAAAGTTGGGCACATAGCATGAGACTGTACGCTACGCGAGAGGAAGCCATGTATGCGTAAATACGTGAATACATCCGCGAGGAATCGGAAGTGCACAATGCGAAGCTTTTGCTAGCCCGAGGCGGGTTGAAGAGGCACACCCAATCGGATTATGGTAGCCTGACGACCTGTGCAGATAGAGATCAGAATGAGAGTAGAGGTGGAATAACTATGAGACGGGGCATATGATGATGTAGGGAAACGGCAAGCAGTCTTCGGAGAGCTTCTTGCTCGATTCTGGTGCCTCTGACAATATGTTCAGGTGTAAGTAGTGCCTCTACGACATCGAGATGACACGAAAGCATGGTACCATCCCATGGAACGGAAAAAGCGTGTATGCGACACGCAGGGGTTCAATGACTATCAGTGCTATAGTACTTCAAAAGGAAGACCTTGGAGTTCGCAAGATCGTTTTGAACGGAGTTGTGTTTGTAAAATTCCTGAACATAAACCTTTTATCTTGTTCTAAGCATTGTCAAGATCGGTTCGATATTCGTTTTGGTCGATATGGATGTAGTGGAGTGAAGGATGGGATCTTGCCGTTTCAAGGAAAATGGATGAAAAGCGCTTCATGTTGATGCGGAGCCAGTACATAACATTCCAGGTAGAAGCCAAGCTCTGCGTTGGCGCCAAGAAGCCACACCAATGAATTTGATCTCAGCCTTTGTCATCAGAGATTTGGCCCTATATCAATCTCTAGTGTTGCGAGACTGCTTCGGAGCGGTTGTGCTACGGAGAAGCACCCAGCGAAGCTAAAAGAGGCTGATTTTTGTGACAGCTTCTTCCAAGTATGGCTGGAAAGAAGATATGGACGCACTGTAAAGCAGATACGCAGCGACGACGGGAGTGAATATATGGCATTCAAGGACTATCTTTTAGGAAAAGGAATTGAGCACATGAGTAACCCATCCTACTCATATTTTCAGAATGGGTTAGCGGAACGGACAAATCGAACTATTGTTAAGTGAGCCCGAGCTATGTTGTTTCATGCTGGTTTGCCGAAGCATTTCTGGTGTGAGGCTGTCGTTCACGCCTCTCACATAAGGAATGTGTTCTCTAGCCTCAGGGAACCTTCAGCTACATCCTATGAATTAATGATAGGCGAAAAGCCTGATTTTTCGTTTTATCGAGTGTTCGAATCACCCGCGTATCACCACGTACCAAAGGAACTTTGTCCCAAGATGGATGCTAAGTCGTAAAAAGGATTGGTGCTATATTTCTACCAAAACAGCCACACTACGAACTCGTTTTCTAGAAAATAACGTCATCTTTTTCCCGCGCAAGTATCATTTTTTGATTTGATCAAATAATGAAAAATCAAAATCTTTTATTGAGTGATCACGGTACCATAATCTGCCAAAACTTATCGTTAGTGTAATAAGAGATAATTTCTTAAGCGTTCATCGTTGTTTGCGGAACCAGGCAAGTCAATATTATTGTTCCTTAAAATTTTTCCTGTACCGTATTACCAATACCACATGATGTTTCGAGGAGTACTGGAATCTGTCTATACAGACATTGGTTATTACATTTACCTTTCAATCGTGAGCACTCACGAAATTTAACGAAATGGCTGACAGAATTAAACTGCATCACTT
Organism: Kappaphycus alvarezii; assembly: GCA_002205965.3. Classification (NCBI taxonomy): domain Eukaryota; phylum Rhodophyta; class Florideophyceae; order Gigartinales; family Solieriaceae; genus Kappaphycus; species Kappaphycus alvarezii. The sequence goes on from NADL03000795.1 coordinate 294,196, forward strand.
GAAAACAACTGTTTTAGCACCAAGGCGTTGTTTTGCTGCAATCGTTACATAATACTTCTAACATCACAACGCAATAGTTTACATTATGGAAGTCATCGGGCTCCACATTTAATTGCTTCTATATAGATCTAACAAGATTATATTATAAGGTAAGTTTACCATTTAATTTCCTGCATCGTACTACACAAATAGTCTATTGTGCTCTATCTCAAAGAACTACTAGCGATTTTTGTAACGACTGACTATACCATTCTTCGTCCACGGCCTTTCACGACACCCATAAACCAGAAAGTACAAAATGTACAGAGTCAGGACCGAGGTGTCTACTAAAGCCATGATAACATGTCTACGTAAGCCGCAACATGTTTGAAATATCCACAAAGAGCAAAGTACACGACGTAGAGTCCTGAACGGAGCCGAAATTGGGCAAGCTTAAAATGTGTACCCTGAAGAGTTTGACCTACCAGACGTTGCATTCGTCACCTGCCAAACGGCCATTTTCGTATATAGAACGCGGCATCATCCGTACGGATGACTGCAAGCATTGGATATATAATCATCACTGAGTTGCCCTAGTTCGTAAGTCCTAATTCATTCGTGATTCCGGGATCTGGGCCCAAATTTACATGTCGCCAAGATTTCGGTAGTACAATGCTGCATCGTCTAAGCAGATGAGTGGAAGACATGGATTCCAAGTGACGGGAACTTGCCAAACATGCAAACTTATGCAAAGTTCCCAAGAAACTCGAACCCGTACGGGACGTAGAGCAAAAGTAAACAGCACTGGGGAGAAAACGTCATCAAGATATTACAGTGTCGTGTAGTAATTCCTTTCTTGGCGCAACGCGAAAAAAAACAGTATAGAATTCCGGTAGTGACTGGGCCCCGAAAAAATGCACGAACTTCTTATAAATCGCTGCAAAGGCAATGTGATGAACATGCAATATCTTAGACAGAGTTCTGATGGCATATATGAGGCAGATTATCGAGTCAGGCCTGCCCTTCTGGTAGCAGATGATGTTCTAAGTACTGCGGAAATCATCGCACAGTTGAATTTAAGTGGAGGGATGGGGATGAATGACATTTATGTCACTGAAACCGGAGTTTTCATGTGCGAATACCCGCAAAAATGAGGAAGGCGGAGTTCCGTGGTCGCCCGCTAGGTTTGATTCTGAAACTGACTGAGTTGAGAAGTACGCCGCCGAGGATGACCACGTGTCAACGGATTATTTTGATTTGAAAATAACTGCCCGTTTTTGATCAAATCTTTGGAATAAATTTAAATGCAATCTCGCGAATATCTGCAAGGAGTCAGATATGTGGAATTGTGACAACGTTCCACCTTCGCACGGATGGACCATAATAGGCTAGATGTGTTATCCTATGAAATTATTGGTGATGTACATTTCAACCTCGTAATGAAACATAAAATATAAATAAGTAATTAAAATTTAAGTCTTGGCTGATTCGCGTACATCTGTTTACGAGACAAATGCTGTAATGTACAGGTACCTGTTACCATACATTCAGTTCATGTAACGTGTGGCTCACACACCCATCGCGATCATATAGTAGTATACAATCCAGGTTACTACTAAATGGTATACAGTAGAGTCATATTCTCTAGATAAGAGTTGCGGCAAAGAGTTAACTTTTTCACCATTAAAACCAGTTGTCAAGAACTCGCTCATGGAATATGTAGCAGAACTATTCTACTTTTCTTTAGAAAGCAACATTGAAATGACAATATAACCATGGCGAGCAGCATCGTTTTTATTGTGGATGAATGCTGGCATTGTACTATGCTATTCTTGGAGGATAGCCGTTAGGTCTCCGTTGAATGGTCATCAATGCCCCATTTAGTAAAGTACTCGAATGCATTACCGAGAACGGAGTGTCCACATGACAGTTCGTATTGCTCCAACACGATCAGAAAACTCACAGCAGAGATAACTTCCGACCCTTTTGATGCTGTAGCACATAGCCACATGCTGTAATTTGTCAGTAATGACCAACCCACCTGGGGTGTTAAGGACTGGCGCGAAATAAGTCACATCCAAAGAAGTACTATTTTCGCTTCGTTTGCAAAAAAGAAACTCCTTTGATCTTCTAGTGTTAAGAGCAGTTCAAAAACGCAATTTGCCGACAATTTGTTGGGATCATCGGACTTCCCAATAATCTGGCCACTGCTATTCATTCGAGCCCCTTTCGCTTACAGATAGAAGTGATAGTTGACATTCGTGAATAATATCGGACGTTCCCCCTCATAATACCCCAAACCAAATTGTACAATATCTTAGACAGATAAGGTTGTATTCGAGATATTCGAGGTATATTGTTTCCCAATTTGGAGTTTCAACTTACCCATCCACTTAGTATCGGTTGGAGTTCTGAAGGAATCCGTACGGATGTCTTCCCCCACCTCTTAATTAAAACTTCTTGAATAGATTCTTAATTCGGCATCTGCCTCAGTCAGGAGACTTAAATTTTCTGTTGTTTCAAGCACCTGGGCATGATTACCAAGCAGAAGCTTTTTTATAGCATTCCAACGCAATTTTCCATCTCTTCCACCATCTTGGCGTTGTGGAACAACGCAGCTTATCGATGAATCCAACCCATGAATATGCAATGTTCTACTGCACGTATATGCGCCTCATGGTGATTACTTTTTGAAATACACCGCCTGAGAGACTGATGCGTTGCTTCGAAACCAACTCCATAAATTCTCTGCAATGCCGAATACACCTATAACGAAGTCTTACAACTCAACGATACAGTGTAAGATAGGCTTATCCAATGTTTTTCTTGCGTATTCAGATGATTCGCACAGATCGTTGACTGCCTGAACGTATATCTTTGATTTGCGGCTAAGTTGGAAAGGTGCTGGGAACAAAATTTTCCAGTTACAAACTCGGTACATTCCACACATTAATATCAGATTCTGGCCACTAATAAGTGTACCCGATCAAGTATTGTAACTTTTGCTTTAACGATAAACACCTTCTGATGAGTCAAATCTCCTCCAAATGCATCGTTATTCTTGTAAACACTGGACTGCGACTGCAATGACCAAGAATATACCGGAGAGGGTCATGCTATTCAAAGCTTTTTCTTTTCATTGAATGCACACTGTTGGTGCACGAGACCATTCCGCTTCAAAGCATCCACAATGGCAACATTGGCCAAATGACGTAACTCTGCTGTAGGGAGCACTCCGTACGTGCAGGAGAGTATATTCTGTGCAATAACAGACAACAAGTGGTCTGGTGCTACAACATTGGATCTATACGGGTCAATATACCCGCTTATGACTGGAATATTTTGGACGTCAAGAGGGATTCTGTGTTTCAATTTGGAAAGACGAGCACTCAGTTCCACTACAGGACACCTGGATGCACACACATTCTCATCATTCTTCATGCCGAGATAATTACACTCCGGCGACGTAATACCAAACTGCCGAAGTACTTCGTGCCGTGTACTGCTGCGAAGAAACGCAGAATTGTCGAAATTGTGTACCGTATTTTGATTCTGTTGCCGTGCTTTTCGGTAATCTCCGAAACGTACATATGGTGTAAGGTGAACTGGCGTTATGGCCGAGAAAGTCGATGTATGTGCTGCAGCCGGATAATACCTAGGAAAACAAAGATATCAAGAAATATTTTGCGGACGGTACCGTCTGGCAGTTGACCGTCGATCCCTTTGATGGTTCCTCTAACGAGATCGTCCAATATGTATGACAATAGTTCATTGCTTGAGACACCGGGAGGGGTAAGTGATAATATTCTTAGGAACTACTACTGCGCCTTAAATCTGAGGGAAGACCCAATGGTAGGATACACACCGCCTGCGGAACCCTGTGGATACATAGTAGAGAATGGGTTGAAATCATCGGAATACAGAAGATACGGTACAAGATATAAGGCGTTCCGTCCTGAAGAACTCCACCGTTCATTCTACCAGTTTGATCCGAGAATCTGGTAATCTGTCGTCGGAAGAGTACTCTTCAGAATAATTGAACCAATCGTTTCCTGTGATATTAATGTTACAGAGTCATTTCTTGTATCAACAACGAGCCGTGCAAGCTGTCGAGACGGTGAGCCTCGTTCAAACCTCCAGAAAATATGACTAATAATCCCGACAAAGATGTGTTGATTTGCCCACTTGTGGAATTAGGCATCTCAGAATTACGTCGTGTTGAAGGTCTGAATACAGTGCAGATATCACCAGGCCTGACTAATGCGTCGTAAGTGTTTCAGATGTCATTAATATCTTCTACAAAGTCATTAGCAAGACAGACGGGGAAAAGTGACTCTTGCGCAGTAGTTGATGAAAACCTCATCGGTCACGTGTCCTTCTGTCGACATGGGAGCTCGCTCCGTTTCGTAATGAATCAGTAGAAATGGCGATGCGTTCAGGCCACGTAGAACCTGCAACGCCAGTAGTCTTTTAATACCGTTCGTGAATCGTTTCAGTGAGATGAGGGATTCTAGATACTGGTTTGTCGTTGATAAACAGATCCAGACCAGTACCGGCATATGCAGGAACTTGAGCGCAGTAATCATCGATGAAGTTGCATTTGTTTGGATCCATTGTTTTGTGTCTATCCGTGACGACTGGGCTGTTTTCAATAGTCGGTACTGGTAAACAAGTATCTCCCTCTGGGCCGCGACTATGATATGACTCATGGTCCCACTTGATCGTGAAGCTTTCCGTACATTATTTCGAAAAGAACTGTATGCTGTACATGGTAAGCTCCCAAGACGTAGGTGGAATGATGCGAACCGCTTCTTTCCCATCTTTGTTGCGAACTGAACTTTCTGCAGTATAGGGCCTTCCACAAGAGATAATTTTCTCATCACCGCCAGTGCTGTCATCTTCATTGCCTGATTGATGTGAAGTTGAAGCCTGTGGCGCGCGTGCAAATGTATCGGACGAGATTACTACTATTCCAATTATCTTGCTTGGCAGGTATACCAATACACTTGCTGGAAGGCAGTGTTTGAGAAGCTTATGATTGAGCCTGTTAATGGCAGTATAACTGGGAAGCCTATTATTCTCTGGCCTTCTTTCCGATACAACTCGAATAATAGTATCACCATTCTGTACATTACTGTGGACCGAGTGAAGAGATTCATCATCTGGGACATCAACTGAACCCCGAAAGTCGATGTCATTTACATTGTTGATGAATATATAATGCGCGACGGTAAAGCGTACGCTACCCAACACCATAGACAAGGCAAGAAGGGCCTTTTCGTTTCTCCAATATCTTAACAATGCATGCAAAAGTAGCATATCCGGTAGCCACGCTTTCCCACTGTTAGTAAATGGAACATCCACTCTGCGTGTAAATAAATCAGATGGAAAAGAAGCAATGTGAAGTGCCGGAAAGTCATCTTAAGAATTGCCATCCGGTGCAAAATGCTGATGAATGAGGTTCTGGACTGGAGGATTATCAAAATCTTCTCCAGACAGTAGTACTACTATGTTATCATTCTGAAGATCTTTTATGTGTTCATCACAGACGACACGATTCTGACTGTTTGTGTTTATCTGTGGGGTTACGTTTCTTAAATCAGGTCGATGCAATGCATGAATTCTTCTTTGCCTCTTGTCCTGTAGTGAATCTACAAAAACAGATTCGAATGCCTTTCTACTTCTCTTCGGCATGAATAAAGAGTAGAAATAGTAAACTAGTAAATTCTGCTTCGACCAGTGTTTTCAGCTGAGGACGACCTGACCTGGTACTAGATTTCTTTGCTCGATGTAAATAATCCGCTACTGCAGAGCTGCTACAGAACAATAGTAGTGTGATGTCAAAAACACATTTCAAGTTAGCGCTGAGGATGGTAGCTAATGGACATTATTTTTATTGATGTGAAAGAGGAGATATCATTCGTTCAAACAGAAATCTACCCAAGCTTAAATGTTCAAAATAAAGCACTGTAACCATCGTACAATTATGCTGTTGTACTATAAAGACAAATGGCTCCATCGAGACTGGATTTCAGTTAAACATATTGACCAATACTAGCAATCAGACAGGGACCTGATTGACTCATGGTACCGCAAATCATCACGGTGGTGTATATCATGTTATCAACGAGTGCTATTGCCAAGATGCCTCTGTAAACAGAAGTAAGCTGTAACAGAAAAACTGGATTGTACCCTGGTAAAATATACAATCCAGAATTTAAACAATCAATTGATTCAAAAAAGTATTGTCGTTGGTGTTGAGGACTTGTACGGGTTCCAGCCAGACCATTGGAGTACACCATAACCCCGTTCTTTGCAGTCTCCACCTCTTTTTCACCTCCAATGTCAATCCGAAAGAGTCCCCAACGCACATCTCCTCTTGCGGTTGCAATTAGTCCCCTTTGTTCTTTCCCTCTCCATAACCTGACAACACTCGCGCTCCTCCACCGGGAAACACAAAAGCCCCCTCCATCGGCAACGACAACAAACCACCCTCCTCCTGTAGTAACAAGCAACCCCTCTACACCGGAAATTACAAGAACCCACCCAAAAACGGCAATGACAAGCAAAATCTCTCCACCGGAAATTACAAGAACGCCCCCAACACGGGCAACGATAAGCACACCCCCAGCACCGGCAACGATAAGCACACCCCAGCACCGGCAACGATAAGCACACCCCCAGCACCGGCAACGATAAGCACACCTCCAGCACCGGCAACGATAAGCACACCTCCAGCACCGGCAAAGATAAGCACACCCCCACCACTGGCAACGATAAGCACCCCCACAGCACCCGCAACGACAACAAAACCGTTTCCCAGGAATTCATGCTCTCGCAATGAGTCAGAATTGGCTCAACAAACATGGGGAGATAAAACACGAAACACTTGTTATGTATGAAGTTATATGATATGACCCGTGTGTATCTATCGAATTACGTAACAACGACAGTTTTGTATCGGGGTGCAGGGCATGAAGTTACACAGATGGGTCGGTTTGTGCGAGATGCTTTGACCAGAGATGTGGACTTGGAGTACGGGAGCCATGGACGGGGGAGGGGATGGGATTATGGTAATTACTCCTCTGTACCGAGGATTGGGTATGATAGACACAGTGGAAAAGGACATAGAGATGGGGTTAGTGGTACTGGTTACAATGAATACAAGCGGGGTAGATATGACTATGGGAATGGGACTCGTTACCTCACGAATGGTTACTACACCCATGATGACAGGGGGGTAGTTGGTTCCCATTCTCGTTCAAGGCGGAACTATGGCAGTGGGATCGGTGCACAATCATCTTTTGGATATCTTGATCCATACGCAGCAACCACGACGATTAACATTACTGGTGGTGTGCTTACATCCAACGACCCATACTCTGGAACCTATACTGTGCCTATATACTACTCTCAATCTGGGTCTTTTTCGAAAGGCAATGGTGGATATCGCAATAATCAGCGTGACCCTTACTCGAATAACCAGACATTGCAATAGTGCATGGATCAGAGGTAATGCTTATCATGATATGAATTCTATCCAAAACATGATAGCATATACCACATATCCTACCTTTCCGTCACCATAATGAAAAGTGTGCAATTCATAGAAAAACTACTCCCTGCTCCACGCAGGGGGCGATGCTATGGGTATCCATCACCAGTTCTCCATTCTCGTTGATGGCTCTCCTTCTGCTGGATGAGATCCAGCAACATCAGCACCATCCGCCTGATGAAGGGCCTCAAATTCGTTTTCAGTTAATTTCAGACACTAGGGTGTAGGTGATGTGCGGCCGTTTTGGAGATGGCATGAATGCTTCGAGTCTACACTCGTCAAATCTGACCTGCCTAGGCTCGGCAATAATCCCTGCATCGAACTTGTATTCTACCAGGAACTCGTAAACAAGAGAACGAAACATAATCGCAATTGCGTATATGGAGCGAAAAGAATGTTTGTGCAATCGAATCATTACCTCCAGTGATTACACTTGCGAAAATTCCTTGATATAGTTGGAAGCAACTTCTAGCTGGTGAATGTATCTTTTGAGGCGGCGGGTTTCCTCGGCTTCATGTTTCCGCTGTTCCCAATCACTGGGTACCGCACTGACTTCATACTCGGCAACCAGAATGAAATCCTCGTGTTGGGTCAACAATTCCTCAAAAATCATCTTATTCTTCACATCTACGTTCTTACTACTGCCCATTGCCTTTCCCTCGTGGGCCTCTGGTATGTTGTGGCAAGGCGCTCTTAACACAATTTACCGAAGCTGGTGAGGAGAGCACTTTCCTTTGGCAGCTATCTGCATGCTTCTCTGACAATAGCTTCCATTCAGGCTACTCAAGTCCGCTAGTAGTAATCCGAGATCGCAGAAGAAACCTGTCTTCACCTTCTCTCGGTACTGATGAAGATGAGCGCAGTACAAGTTATATATTACCCTCGCACCATACACAGTAATATAGTTCTGAGATGGCTCTTCTCTCAACTTTTCCTGCCTCATTCTATCACGTCCTGTTTCAAAAATGTTGCGGGCGGCTGATATGGTTGATACGAACATATCCTTTATCTGGCCAAGCAGGACAAATGATTCTTGTTTCCCTCTCATTCCGATATTGTCGTCGTAGAATGATTTCTTCACCATCTACACGGTCTCAATGAAAATCCGCGCCTAAAGTTGACTAGATTATGCCTCTTTGGTTATCATCCAAGAATTTGTTGAATTGATTATGCTGCACATTCGACAAAGTTTCCCGAGTTTCAGCAAATCGAAATTAGAAGTGCTCCGACCCTATCCTGTGATGTTACATATCCTTAGTCTTGTCAGTAGGCAAACTGAATACGATTGGAAGTATCGCTGATGCAACTGCTTTGGCCATTCCAGAAGTCTTTCTGGTTTCCATTCTCTCATTGATGAAACAGTGAACCTTTGGCAGGTAACAAATGAAAAGTTCTCAGTATTAAGGATGATTGACGAGTACGGGATGTATTTATCCAAAATGTCTCCTCTCTTCGTTTTTGATTTCGACTTTTGAGTATTACCAGCACCATTCGCAGAGAAAGACATCATTATTTTCATCTTCGAGTCTAGCTCGTTTACAATCCCTGTGAGATGTCCTATGTCAGTACTGACAGTCTCTCGAGCACACATTACTTCACGACGGATCTTTCTGCAAAGCTCATCTCGAACGAATTGAGTAAGGACTTTAGTCCTTCTACCTATGAGGGACTTACACTAGGTGACAGATTTCAGTTGAAAGCAGTGCTATGGCGTGTCGGGAAGGGTAAAAGAATCTCATCGTCAGCCATTTCATACAGGTTTCCAGAATATCGAAATTCCGGTACCGAAGATAAATTTTGACGGCCACAGGACGGCAATGCGGACGGAACCAAGCGTGTATTCCTTTCCATGGGAGCTGATGAAAGGAGAGGGGATTTTGACTGATTACAGTTTTCTTCTAAACTCACCGGAGGTGTTCGATTTTCCGCGTTACCATGTAAGTCGGTGTCTCGAGATTTCTAATGGCATACATTAGATTTACTCCTTCTTTTCAGAACGATTAGGGAAGGACTGCGGTCCCTTGCGTCATCGCCTTCATCGGGTATTACTTATTTCCTTCCTACTTGTTTCCTGCCAACTGCGACGCTTGATTGTCGCTGTGTGACTGCCGCAGCAGCATGCACATCAAGTCGAAATGTTCCTTGCTTCTTGGGTACCTCTGAAGCCTGATAGCCGTTAGGAGGATTGTCAGAGTCTTCGCGTCCAACAGCATGATCTTGGCTCGGGGATACCGGGGATATGGACCTTGACTTCTTCTGTGACATTCTCGCATTCCGCTCTTGAAGTGTCTGTTTGTACGCAGCCATCCTCTGTCCAGAGGTTCGAGCTCGTCTCGTTCTAGTTGATTTCATTGATGAGACGAACAATATAACTTGGTAGCAACTCGTGTTGTGAAGATGGAGGTCAACCGGGGGTGGTCAAATTCTGTGCACGCGCTTCTTGTTGTAGAGAAGGGTTGTTTCTCAACTTGTAGCACTATTCAGTATCTTCAAAACGAGGTACTAGGCGTGTGCAAATGGGTCAACATATGAAGTGGTGAGACGTATTTTCCCCTCAATTTTAACCAAAAACTAACTTCCAAGGGCCATTACGAATACTGTTTTTCTTTGTCATTCACTTTACATTATTGGGCAGTACTCACCAGAATGGTTCTGACTTCACCAGAATGGCATTTGTTTCGACTCAACATTCATTTGCGGCCAAGTTTTTTCGGCAATTCATGAGCGTTACCAATCTCGAACTTTGCAGAGAATGTGATACGAGATAACAGTGAATCACGATCCGCACACCTGACTTATACTTCGCTTCCAATTGCACAATCGGTGATCAAACTACTTTCTCGGAGTTGTTCGCGAAATCTGTTCCCGGTCAGTGAACCGAAAAATGATTCGAATTAAGGACGGGGTTGGTCGTTAAGTCCAAGCGAGTCACAGATTTTTATTGAAGCAATAGTACTCTTGATTCCATAAATTATTGATGGCTGCCTCCTCGTAAGGGAATATTAAGTCAAGAAGACATCGCATATCACAGGAACATGTGTGCTTCGAGGAAGTAGCAGTTCCGGACTCTGGTGATGTCATTCAGGTGTTATGGACAATGGCAAATGCTCATGGCAATCCTGAGATGTGTTGTTCCGCTCAAGTCCTACACGTGGAAGAATACTTTTACTCGTCAAGCATTGGTTACGGTATTATTCTGTATCCGGATGGGGACAATCCCGGAACGGAAGCTCGGGAGGTTGATTTTTTGCCGGGTCGAGTACTTCGGAGACACAGCGTTGACGATGATAAAGAAAAATACCTTTTCTGTCTTGGAGATTCAGTTTTAATCAACTAAATGTACCAAGACAGGTTACAGCAATGGTCGGTTATGACCCAGATTTGATTGAGGGTGTGATAGGATATCCGACAATATTGTCGAAGAAAAGGAAACAGTCAGGTAACCGCAATTCAAGAGAAACAGTTTGCACAGAAGAAGATATTCTGAAAATCAGGGAATCGTACGCGTGCTTGATTATACAAATGGAAACAATGCGATCGGAACTGTATTCGCAAAAGTCGCGAATACAAGCTTTGGAGTCTGGACCCTTTTTTTATTAAGAGAGCTAGAATATGCGACTCGTTGTTAAAGAACTTGTACAGGACTCTTGCAATCAGGTATGAATAACCACTGATGCAAGGAAAGCTCGAACAACAATCAGGTCTATGGGATATTGTTTTGTTTTGTGACGCATTCATTCTGGGGTGCCTCAAGGTCACAGTTTCTTGCAGTTTTAATCATTTTTCAGCAGTAGCGCTTCTAACACGACGAATGATACCATTCGAAGACGCATTGCATTTCTATCCGAATTTATACCAAAAGTAATCGCCATCGGAAAGTAGTGCATTGTTCACAATGAAGTTCTCCCATTTTCAATGATTTGTGACTTTCTAAGTATTCACTCAGTTCATGACTGGTTGAACATTTCCGAAAATGTGGAGGGCGGACAGAAGGAGAAATAAGGAGAGTGTTGGAACGTACGTGTACGGTAAGGAAAAGACCGACCCATCACTGTTTTTTCTCGGTGCGAGCTCAACCATGTGTATATTCCGGCAATACCTGGGTCCGACTGTATCAGCGATGATGAGGAACATGTTTTCAGTCGTTCCGCCTGGACGTTTTTTTGAAAAAATAGGGAATACAACAATACTGACGGGACATACAAATGTCGTCCTAGTCTCCAACAAGTTCATCATGATTGTTCACTAGACCCTGAAAATTGCCCTGGGAATGGGGAATACCACTTCTTCTTGATGCGTTGGAAGCGAGCCTCAGACTTGTGGAAGGGTTGGTCGTGTAATCTTCGACAGGATGGTACTGTCCATGGCTATCTCGAGATAAGCCTCCCCTTCGTTCAAGCTCATGGTCGAGAGCTTTGTATTGATTTAGGAGTGAATGCCTATGATTAATTTGTGGTCGCGAATGTGTTGGCAGATAGTACTAAAGCTGTTAAAGCATAACTGTCCCTTCTTTCGTCAAATCTCAGAATCTGTGTCCAGAATCATGTACATAGACCCTATACTATATAGGGTCGAACTGCACAAGGTTCTATCTAACGAGAAACTGTGATGATTCAATGTGGTCGGTATCCATCGATTGAACCTATGCGAAGCATGCGTTAGGAGTGCGAAGTTCCACTCGGTCTACACCGATACTCGATGCGTGAGCAATTCACTTACCTCTCAGAGTAAAATTTTGCGTGTGCATTACTGTACAGGAGTCTTTGCGGACTCGTATCTTGGGGTTGAGAGTTGTATAAGTCGGTTCAAAAGTGCAGACTGGTTAAATGAAATAACGTTCTAAATCTTCCCTCTCTATTGGCTCAGATCATTAAACATATTGCTGACCTACTGTCACACCTATTGAATTTATTTGGGCATTATTTTTGGCACTTTTCAATTTTATTTTTAATGGTCAAATCAAGAAGTGAGTCCGTAGTGGAGTACAAGATTTGGATTCCGTAACGGAAGGTATGTGTAAGCCATTAGGACGTTACTATCATTGGAACCCAGTTCCTATTTCGCAGTGGGGCAGGAAATGGTGCTGATAATCGCTCAGTTCCATCTGAAGAAGCGGTAGAATAACCGCACCCTGCACCCTTGAGAGCACCGGTCGGTGATGATGATGGAAATTACACGCCACCGCAAAACCTCTTCGTGGCAAACAACGACCCAGAAAGGAATCATAATGCCTCAGGAAGTGGTGAAAGTACAGGGGACCTGAGTGTATGCCCCATCGTGAACGAGGAAGACCTCACGTACTATCCACCAGGGGATTTGGAGCTCATCGTAGGGAGTGGGAGTCAGATTGAAGGTATTTCAATCGATCAAGAAGCGAGCCGGATCGTGTCGTGCCTGACACCGCGAATCTGGCACAAGCACTGCTCATGAAAGAGTCAGAGCACCCAGTCCCATGGACTGTAGACAAAGCGTTATTATCTGAAGAGGATGAGGATCGGAGGGCTGCTATCGACTCAGAACTGAGTAGAATTTAGAAACACCGAACATGGAACGTTGTAAAACGACCGCATGTAATCAAACCAATCAGTACGCGTATGTTATTTACTCGGAAGTATGACGATTGAACAAAGTGCATTAGGCGCAAAGCTCTTGTTGTGGCAAGTGGATTCGTGGTGATCTCAATCAGACTTTTGAATTCGTCGTGTAATTTGGCACTATTCGCGTGTTCCTCACTGTGACTGTTAAGAGGGTGCACCCAAACACCAAATGGACGTTAAGACTGCTTTTCTACACGGCACTATTGATGATGAGGTGTATGTTACTCCTCCCAAGGGAGTGGCACTGTGCAAAGAAGATGAGGTTTTGAAGTTGCGCCGCGGACTCTATGGTCTCAAGCAATCCCTAAGCTTTGGTTCGACAAGTGGTCGTGAGTGATGGGAGATATAAAGTTTAAGAGGTTGGCGTCATATGATTGTGTTTTACGGCGAGCTGATATCTTGTTGATGATCTACGTTGATATCATCATTCTGATGGGTTTTGATGAGAGTTCATTGAACAAAGTGAAGTCCGAGATCCGTAATTTTGTTGATTTCAAGGACATGGACAGTTGAAGTCTTTTCTAAGAGTCGTATTTGCTTTTGTAATGGTGGCGCTTTCTATCCCAGAAACACTATATTTACCAGGTCCTGAGGAAGTATTGGACGGCCCAATGCCGGCCAGTGAGCATTGCAATGTGTGGGGGAGATATTAATGGGATTGTTTTGGACTGAAATGCACTGCAGAGCAAAAAAATCGTATCAGGAATTGCTGAGCTCCTTGCTTTCAATTTCCACCAGGACAAGGCCTGACATATCAGCAGCTGTATCTGTTCTTTGTCGGCACTCATCGAATCCTCAAAGAGCACATTGGGCTGCAATGAATCGAGTGCTCCGATACCGTCAGGGCACTGCAGATTATTGTCTCAGGATTGACGGAGATTCGTCACACGTATTCAGTGCTTATTGCAATGCGGATTGGGGTGGTGACCGTGCTGATCTTAAGTCCACCACAGGAGTGTTTCTGTTTCTGTTTATTGGAGACACTCTAGTCTCACAGAAGACTGTAAAGCAGAGTGCGGTGTCCCTCTTATCGACAATGGCCGAATATTTAGCGTTGAGAGAGGCAGTGAAGAAAGTGATCTGGGTACAGGAAATGGTGGAAGATCTGTATGTCACCCAATCTGATCCGACGACCATCAAGGAGGAAAATCAAGGGTTATTGGGGTGGGTATCATCAGGAGTAACACACGCAAAGCATGTGGCGATTCGCAAGAACCCTATTCTGAACAATGTGAGCAAAGGAATCGTCCGTCTCCAGTACTGACCTACTGACGAAATGACGGCTGAAATTATGACAAAGCCCCTCAATCGTTAGTTGTTTCAGAGACATCGAAGTAGGATGCAGATCACATGCCCGTCTGCAGGTGTGGATTTGGAGCGATCTCAAGAGGGAGACTTGGCACGGAACGTTTGAGTGCGACCTCTCCTTGACTACTGGAAGGTAAGATCCGGAAAGAGCCCCATAGGGCTTCTGTTTGATATATCCCGAAGGAGGAGTTCAGTGTGATGTTAGGCTGGATAACTCATCCGATAAACTACAGCATTGAGCCACGTGACTATTGTAGTCTTACAGGTTGTCAAGGTTAGCAAGGATGAATCGCTCTCTACACTGCCTTGTTGGAGCATCCGTACGTTCCAGTGATTTAGAATTATGCTTTTGTATTTTGTCTTTGATAATGGCGTTTCTGTTGATTTGTTCTGGCCCTTACGACGGAAAATTCTTGCCTTGACAACCTTGAGGGTCTAAAATAGCTTGATGGGAACTTCTGTTAAGTGTGCGACATCAGTGATTCTGTGTTGTTGGGCAAGTGGAATTCTATAAGTACCTAGACTTTCTTCGAGCTCTTTCCGAAAAGTTCGGAAGTGCAGCAGTAAGAAAAGGTCCACAGTTCTGTCTCAATTTGAACTACGGACATAGTAGGGTCCGAGAGAAAGCTCTGTAGGAGCATCATAACAAGAGTGTATCCACACTGCGAGGGTTGCTGCATGCGTTTGTACGGCTTCCAGGCTGGGCTGGCGGTAAATGCATTTGAAAACGTTGCGAGCGTCAATCTGGATAGCATTTGGTCGTGAAACTCGGATCTCTCGGAAAGAAGACGCACAGAGTGAGTTATTGCACCAGTGCCGTTCTTAGCGCCTATCCCGACCCGATGGGGCAGAATGTTGGAGCGGAGGATGGGGGTGGCTTTTTGTGCCGCGAGCCTAGAAATTAAGCATCGACAGAGAAGCCCAGATTCTTTGTAGCATCCTCTAGATGCCTCACTAGGTTAAACAGTTTGTCCGTTGAAGGGTGATAGAAGCCCAGATGTATTTTCTTGAGCTCGCCAAGTGTGAACAGTATTTACTTATCCTAAGCTTAGTAGAGATGTCCGATTCTGCGGTCCAAAGGTATAATCCACCCTGCATTGTCGTGAACTAGCAAAGTTTTATGTTGTTCACGTACAGTTCAGATTTGTCGAGTTCGTCCAATCCTTGAGTAGGAGTATATTCAATTTCAATGTATGAGTGTATGGGCTGCGACAGGCGAGCGACGATCGTCTCAATACTATTTTCACTTGATTCGCCAAACTCGAAGGCACGTTGGGACTAATTTTTCTTAAACTTAAAAACCAATGAGAGCTGCATAAGCCTTGGCTTGTCTTCGTAAGCACACTTATATTGATGCTCCGGTGTCCAAGAAATCTCCATAAATCTCTTCAGTCCCCCTCCCAGAAGATTTCAAGTGAATCGGTCTCATGACATGTTGCAATTTCATTGGGCGTGCCCAAGTAGCCCCGGAAGCAAATATAGAACTGTGCTGCAAAATTACCGTCTCCTTTATTGTCTGTAATTTCGTTGCTTTAACCTCTATTCTCGTCCAGCAGTGCGAACGCAATCTCCTTTTGGTCCTCAGATTCCTCGCCGGAGTCTTCATTCTCTTGGTATGGCCAAAGCAGCTCCTCCTATTCCTCTCCATATTGCACTTCCAGCTCAGTCATCAAATCGGCAGTCTACGTCAGTGTTGATACAGCGTTTATGGCTTCCATGTCTTTGGCGCTATCTTCTCTATAGTCCTTCCAATTTGACTTGCAATCGGGGCAGTTGGACCGGTTGTCGCCCCTCTTTCCACACCCATAACAGCTGTCTTGGAAAGCTTCGCTTCTTGTTGCCTATTGAACGGTTTGTGCGTGGGATTTTCGATGGGCACCCATCGAATTTGAGACTCTACTCATCTATAGACTGTGCGTTCAACGTAGAGCACATTGAGCAAAATCAAATTCGTTCGCTCGCGCAGTAGTAGAACGGGCCCTCTTGTAGGAGCGTAAGGCGTGTTTAAACAACTTTTCTGGTCCCTCGCTCTCTACATCTCCTTTTATACAAAGTCGAAATGTTTCGCTATTTGGTCTCGTATCTACTCAAACCTTCGACAAGTGGAAACAGATTCTTGGACATAATTGTACATTGAAAGTGCATCGAAGTGCGCTGGCGTAGCTTCCTGTGCTTCTTACCCGCCAAAAGTATCCAGTCTAAATTTTTGGCCATTATCCCACCACCAAAAGACGTTAGGGTCAAGCCTGAACCTAGATACTTGATATAATTTCAGGTCAGATTTTTAACAGTGATAAACTAAACTAATTGTACATATATATTTTATAACACGAATTGAATCAAAGTCTCAATCGTTACTGTTAAGTCACTTATTTTCGTGTTCAGATTCTTCTGATTAGCTCTGAAACAGCTCGAAAACAAATGAAAAATTTGAAAGAAATCTATAAATCAAAAATTAAAGATCAAGTTTAGAAAATCAAAAATATTCAAAACACTTCGAGCCTTTTAGTATAAAAACAGATTTTCTTTGGAATAAAGCAACGACTTTGGCTCAGCTTTCCGTAGCTTAACATAGTAAAATTAAAGGAGAACGTCCTCCCACTATGAAAACACATCAATTATTTTGTGAAGTTCCGGGTGCCCGAGATTAATCCACAAATGCATTTATTACTTATTGTTTGTGAAAACCGTGAAAAAAAGGAAAATTCTTCATGAAAAATCATTAAAATATACGTATCGGCAGACATTCAGAGTATTTAATCTGTCACTAAACTCAAACAGCTACATTAATGCTCAAAAATCTGGTGTAAAATCCTTAAATAATGGGGCTCAAACCTTAGTTTGAGATATAATTGGCCCATTTTCCGCAAACAGTGCTTGAGTCTGCAAAAAGTAGCCTTTTTGAAAATTTTTCTCCGGAATATCGTGAACATTTTCTCCGCATTGAATTATTAAATCTAGGTAAAACTCCCATTTCACTTATGCAACGGTTCTTTTAGCGTAATACAGTTCAGAAAAGTAATAAACTCATCTATTGTATTAACTACACAGAACTTTCAATTATTACACGGGTATCGTACGATAGATGCTGTAACGGAAAACTAATTAGGCGTCGTTCAATTACTCAAAAATATTGCATTATTTAACAAGATATTGTTGCAATAACTTAATGTAGAGAACTTTGGTGCAGTTGGACCACTATATTTTTCAAACCAGTACACCTTTCTGCCTACGTGGAATACAAAATAAAGGGAATATATACAAATGACTTCTCAGTTATCATGATATTCTCGTTTAAGTTAACACGAAACGAAATTTTGTCACTCCCAATGGCTAGAAATATTTTCCCATGCTCGCTCCGTAATTCATAATTAAAATGTGTAAAAAACTATTATACTGTATTTAGAATGCTTTAGAAACATTCGATAAAAGCAAAAAGATCAAGTAAGGGTTTTAAGTATGTTTCTAACAATGGCATGTCGAAAAATACTTTCCTTCAGATAATTGAAATTCCAAAAATCTTGCTCGGAGCCCTTCAAACAAATTGAAACTCATTTAGACAAATTTCAAAGGTCTTTATCGTAAGAATATTAACAAAAAACATAATCTAATTTGGATCTATTCAAAACCCGGTTCGTAAATTTAAATATTATGGAATGGGATGAGATCCACATGGTACCTGGGAGCTGGTCTTTGGAATTTCAAGCAGTTTGAAATTAGTAGAAACGTAGTATACGGAAGCTGGAAGAATACTAATTTTTGCCGATCGATTAAAGATAATAACTAAACTAATATTTATGTAGAAGTGTTGACGATAAATAAAAATACCAACAAATAAGTTACGGTTCAATTTGATGTCATACAATTTTCATTAAATTGACTTAGATTTTTAATGTTTCGCCATATTTCATTAGTAAGTGTATTTATGAATTGTAGGTGTTACGGTGACTCTTCCAGAAAGCTTAGTACTTAACGAAAGTGCTTTCCGATATTTTGTACCGTTTACTTCGCTTATTTAATTGGGAACTTAGTTAATTGGGAACTGTGAAAATGAAGCGGCTGCAGCTAGTACACGAAGAAATTAATTAATGTAATTGGAGGGTGTTTTTGGAAAAAGGAACAAGAAAAGTGTAGGCGATAGTTGACTCCTTTACATTTTCTCTATATAGTGTAAATGTATATGAAACTTTTCGCACCATTTCGTCAATATCATTGCGCACTATGTTTGAAATCCTATAATAAGCAAATATCGCAGTAAACCCTGAAAATATTTGCCCTAGTTGGAGGCTTTGTAGACACGTTTATGGACTAAACTCTCCACAATACCTGATTTTCAAATTATTAAAAAAACATATTCAATAAAAAAGCGATATCTTCAATCATGATCGGGTTGTCAAATTTGGGCGACTAATTTTCGTGCATTACGAAATTTAGCAATACGGATCGATAAATCTAATAGTCCAAACTTTCGTCGTTGGCGATGACACTTTCTCATAACATATTGAAGACAGGAACTTGTCACTGGGATAAACCCAGAAATGGAACTGTCAAAATGAGAAAAAATGCATATCATTGCTGCAAAATATCGTCTCCTTTTGCGCACCTGTGACCAATACCTCCAAAAATAGCACCCCTCTGCTTGTACTGGTCTAAAATTGAGGACTCACTCCGCAATGAAATGTAACCTCAAAATGATCTCATCGTGAAGGTGACTGCATCGCAACACACATCTTGTTTCTAAAATCGTTTCAAAGTTTCCAAAGTTCTTCCTTGCAATAAGAATAGAAGGAAAAATACAGGAAAAGTTTAAAGGGGATTCAGCTTTAAAACTTGGAATCTCTGCCCTCCGAATCTCTGCATTCTCTGGAGAACTTCACAGGTTAAAAAACTCGGGAAATATTTAAAACTCTAACGTGTCGCAACTCTGAGCATTCCACAATAAAAATGTCTGTTATTCAAATTTAAAAGCTTCCGTGCCCTTGAGACCGAAGTTTTCAGACGTTTTATTTCATACTTATGATAGGGAATTGATCTCTTATGGGCTATCAGAATATTTGATCAGCATTTAGAAAAGTCAAAAAATCGTGAGAAATGTATCAATTTTATGATTACATTATAATCAACACTTCATGTTTGCGGACAAAATCGTTCCCAGAGTCAAAACAGAGGAAATTATTATTTCTATGTGAATTATGCCGGATTGAAAAGCGGAAAAGACATGTTTGTGTTCACAGGGAAAGCGGAAGAGCTGTATAGTTTCGTGTAGATGGCTAAGTAAACTAGATATATATCGTGTTCGGGACTGTCCGGAAGAAAATTGCGCTTCGTATTACTGGAGGGGTAAAATCCTGTGTATAAGTATTGTAAGTTGTTATTTAAGAACAATAAACCACCCATATCCAACTTCACACGTACCTGACAATATGTCTGGTATTAGTTATCGTACTGGACCGAAAGTTTGGATGGACAACGTTTGTTCCATGATTGGTTACTTGAGACTAGTGCCTTTAAACCTCTGCTGATGGGATAGCTACGAGTTTTAGTTTACTAACTTTTGTATTCAAAAAGCTCAACAAAAGATGCAGTAGTAGCTCTGTAAATTACCTGCTTCACTACAAAAAAAACGCCACCAGTCCAATTCATTTTGTAAAATCTTTTAAGTTTTCTCAATGCAGCGGATTAATAACAATTAAAAGTTTCGTATATGATTAAGACGTAAGATACTCATTTTAGATTAAGAAATAAGTTTTAATCTGTGAAAGTAGTGGAGCATAAAGTTGCCTTACAAAGGTAAAGGTATTTGTTTGATACTGACTTCACAAAAATTCAGTGCTTTAAAGGCAAACTTTGCCGTTATGGGATACTTCACTCCAAAGAATTAAAGTTTATAAAATAAATATAGTTGAATTTGAATGGATTACGGAGCAAAATTGAACCAACTAACTGCCTGCAACTATTGATTGCTGATAACAGCGTTCAGTTGGAGGGTAACTCTATTGAAGAAGTTCACGAGACTCGCTGTGCCGTTCATCGCCAGTCTCGGTTATGGCCGGCTTAAAGTTTCGTTTTAAAATGTGTATTTCTGATGTTGCAATTTGTAACAGTCAGATGAAGATATTCTATTTTTGGCTCGAATTCTTTTTTTCGGAATCATACTAGATGGGTTACACATTTAAAGTGCTTTAATCCATTTTATGTGTGAAAAAACTCATAGGGAAGCTCATGATTAAATTGGTCAGGTCTACTTCATTTCGGTTAGATGTGTAGAAATTTATGGTATTACAATTTGCAAAACATTGTTTACTACTATAAATACCTCCAAAATATTCAACATAATCCTACCTTAATTGGTTTTCCGTGCATTGATTTTTTCGAGCATTTTCGTTAGTCTTTGTTGCTTTTCGTGGTTTTACTGATGTAACTGTAAGTTGTAAAATTATACTAGATTTTCACTGGCTTTAAGTTGGCAGTTAGAGTCCATCAATTCTCATATGAATTGATTTTCTTGACAAATGAATATTTCACTGATCGATCAAATCGTTTATTGAACAACTTGAACATAAAAGTTGTATATTGGGCCATTTTATACTAAATTAGATAATTTAAATACTTGTTTATAATCATTACAGGTATTGTACCCACTTTTTTTGCTCATTATCTTCCGAATACTTTCCATATATTAGAGTAGATGAAATACTCTCCAGTCTCGTTTCCGTTGTGGATTGTACCCTCGTACGCCCAATTCACATCAGCTACGTTATGATAAATAATTTTTTAACGATTAATAGATGTTTCTGTCGAGGGGTTTGCTCTGTTCTTTTCAAATCTTTCAAATATGACGGAATTAAATTGAAATTGCGAATCTTTAGAGGACTCTGAAGAATGATCTATTCTCAAAAAATGACAAGAAACTGCATTCGTCTGAGAAAAGTATCTTCTGAACCTCTATCACGAGCAGTAACTATAGATTTATTTATTCGTTTCCCATCGAAACGCGAGGGCACCATTAATATTTGAATGAAACTTTTAAGCTGGTTGTTTTAAATTAAAGTTAATTCCCTCTGTGTTTCAGTAACCTTCTCAAACTGTTTTTATATTTTACTTAGTAATCTACACTCTAAACTGTATGAAAGTTTTTACGACACTAAGGTAGACCCAATAATATGTTTTTGTTCTATCTGGTAGAATCTACGTGCTGCTTCGATGATCTTCATGGTAATAGTTAATTCACTGTACTATTAAATAATGGGATGAACGTTTTTCAGAACTCCCAGGCAACGCGCAATGCGAGTTTCTAATCACACAGCATTATCAGGTTCGTTTATGTAAATAGATGTACAGTAGACGTATTTCCAGCTTTCAGTAGTCGGATGAGTCAGTGTACATTGCAGATATTTATATACATTAAATAAGTTAAAGAACTTTTAAGGAAGCACGTACACACACGTGTGGTTGCGTCCTTGCTGTATCAAATGTAACTAAAAAACTTTTACTCGAGTCAAGTAACAATTTCAGGTTGAATTAAATCTGCAGTGATATCTACTAATAATTTTAATTGTGGCTGTGGATTAATAAACACTTCAGAAACTTTTGTTCCGAGTTTGCCAAATTCCGCTATTTGATATTATTGAAAGGTTAAAAAATCAATTTTAGAGGCGTAAAGGAATAAAAGAGAAGTTATATAACGTAGATTTGAGTATACTAATGTATTTATACTAGATGTAATTAGTTGTGGATGTTTATGACGTAATTTTGGAAGAATATTCTGTTGAAAAATACAAAAGACTACAATCAATAAAGAAATAATAGCCTGTGCGGAACGATTTGGGTTTCAAAATATTTCGCCGTTAGAAGAAATACCTTTCGAAGATAAGAAGCGAAATAAGTTAGTTTGGGTACTAGATTAGATCGCTTATATCAATGAATGGTAGCATACATTTTGAGGGACAGAGCCGGTTCGCTCATTCTTAGAAATTGTTGTATTTTAATCTTGTTAGTGATTTAAACCCAATTTTTATTTTTCTGAGGCGGAAGAGGCTTTTACAAGATTTTTAACAAATAATATACAAAATATTTTATGTTCACTAAGTCACATGCCTCCAGTCTTTTGGAATTGGAAGAAGATTATTTACAGTTCTCATTCGCTAAATTCACTATTGCATACTTTTACATTTTAGGAAGTAATTTTATGTGTATATGAACACAAGAAAAGGTCTTAAAGTAATTTTTTTTGCAGTCTAGCATCGAATCTGTGGAAGTTTAAATGATTTTTTCTGAAATCACATGCACATATTTGCCGGTAAAGGAAAATTAGTACTGAAAGTGGACTAAATGTAGATCTCTTCGAATAATCAACAACTAGCTACTATTTTCACATTTAATGTAATAATTCTGACTGCTGTATATACTGAAGTAGAAAAATATTTCGTATCGGTGATAAGGCTCAGTAAGTTCATGAAGATAAATACCTCGCCATTATTTTTAAAAGAAGAAAGTCTTGCAATCCAATCTGAAGACGAAGACACTAAATTATCTCTGGTTATACTTAATTGAAAATATACTATTTCTTTATTAATCACCATTACAATTTGGGAGATCTTTTTTTCTCCCTAATTAGCAATGGAGCTCAAGAAATAGATGAAAATTATTCACATAAAGTTAGAACTCTTCATCGCAATAAATAACTTGCATGATTTGAAAACTAAGTATGAACTCTGGACTTCAATTCATCAAGTGACAAATTTTAGTTAAAATGAGAGCACCATGGTTTCCAGATCTTAGTGTATAGTAACCTAATTACTGTATTGCAGCCGCATGTTGTACTTGAAACGATTCAAAGGCCCTTTTTATATTTAATGCACTTGGACATAGATTTTTGAGAAGCTACTTTCATTTTAAATGTAAGTAATAACTCATTTTAAATAGCGAACAGAAATTATTTTTCACAAACAATAATTTAGTTGAAGATATCATAAAGTAAGATGTTTAAAAGGTTTGTGTGAATCTCATGCTTTTGGTTTCTTTCTATTTGTATTTGAAATCATAATTGCCAATCGAAACCATTAGTACTATATTAAGATACAATTGCGAAACCCTGGAAGCTCGCCCATGGATTTTGCTGTGGTTTTGTCTCCAAAAGCAAGATGCATGGTATTTCGGGAGCATATTGCTTAAATATACACATCACTCTAAGTAATTTAAATGCTTTTATAAAACAATCGAAATTTGGTGTTGCTACAATATTTCTCTACATGTACCTTATTCAAAATGTTGAGTGATTACTTCAGAGAATGTTACGCTGGAGTTCAAATTAGCTTGCGAATCTGAACCAACTTCGGAATGCATACCGGGATGATAGCTCAGACATCCTCACGATTAATCCTTATCTCGTACCTGAACATGATTCTCATTCTTTCAAATTTTATGGATGACACAAGGGCTCAGATGAAGTCCGAAAAAAAAATTTCTGACGAATTAAAAATTATTGTTTTATATTATATTCTAATGAATTTCAAATTATGCCTGTTTTCCTTTTTGATTTTGTAAGAAATTCGTTCTGTCTCGTTGTGTAAATGAGATTAAGAAGATTTTGATCACAAACATATAAAAGCAGGCCTAAAAGTGCCTTAAATTGGTACATTCTTCGCAAGTTTTTCAAAATTGAATCGAAAATAAACCTTACTATATGTTAGAATACACAAAAGAGTGGGGAAATACAAAATATTACTGTACATTCGGATATTTTGAAACTCGCCACAATTAGTTCGACTTCAAATTTCACACATAATTTACATCTATTATACATTTTCGTGGCAGATGAATTTATACACTACATAATTGTAATCATTCTAGTTTATTTGATATAATATAGACAAGTGCTTTACTGGACCAGAACTATACCTAATTTATCGACATTTAAATTATGTTTTGAAGAAAACTTGTTTCAGATTCTGTATTATTATAGGTGGGTCAATTTGAATACTTTTTATTAAAGTTGAGAAATCAGAAGATGTAGATAAAAATAGAATTTTCATCCGGTCTCATGTTTTCTACTAATAAAGGAAAAATTTCCAAAAGACTCATCGCTTCATTATTCTTCGAAATATCCTTTGAGATACTCTTGAACTGATATTCAAATTACCTTTCATACCGATTTGCTTTGGGGGAAAGAAGTTTTTGTTTAGTAATTTAAATATACACAAGAACTAGAAAGGGTATACATTGCTTTTTACAGGACACGAAAGTGCGTAGTACAGATTTCTGTCAGTTTTTTAATTCATTGAATGTAAATTTTCGTGTCGGAGTGATGGAAAAATCTCACAGTTCACCGAAACTTTTATCTCCAAGTCCGACACCACGAGAAACTACAATTACGCGTCAATAGATTAGAGAGATGATTCATTTCGGTATCGTCCCTTTGTTAGAAGTAGGATCCAATTTTACACGCGTGAACGGGTCTCACATCTCCAGACACCAGTCAACACATATAACGCCTCCCCACGCAGAAGTATACAATTTATGTAAACGTCCATGAACGCAGTAGTAAATTTTCCCAGTGTTTTTAATCTCTTGACCATTTAAGCGACTGTTGATACATATAATAGAATTCTTGGCCCCCCAAACATAAGTTATGTTTCTCAAAGAGACTTATATCCAGAAAGCTGACCTTTGATAATTCGACAATGCAATGTAGTTCTTTCAATGAAGGTCTCTAATATCTGCATGTATTAATTACTTTTTTAATTTCCGACTTATCATTTTGTAACTAGAACACCTTCTGTCTAGAAACGTATAGCAAAACTGAACCAATTCTCTAAATGTACATTTAATGATGAATTGACTTACTGCTAACAAGGTCAAGAAAAGTTTTGGTTTAGTAACTAATTGATCTCTTCAGCTTCTCGGGAACTATTAAATTAGTCGAGGAGTTTTGTTGTTAGTTTTGCACGTTTCAACGGGCTCTAGATGAATGATGAATGATTCATCCCACAAGATTACACCAATTTCGCTTCTATGAGCCTTCGTTGTATTCTATTCCCTCCCCTGATTACTACTCCTTGTCACCTTTCTTCTCTTGTATGATCCTTCTCTTTTTCGTTACGCAGCTCAAATAATTTAAGGGTTGAAATTTGTAGACCGTGAACACCATTCAAGTCAACACTTATATTTAGATGAACCGTAGAATGACTTGAAAATCCATACATTCCATTCGAAAACATTTTTCTATTTTGAAACAGATAAATTCTAAGTATGCGAGTCTGGCCGAAGAAAATGGAAGAAAATTTCCAGCTTCATTTGATTTTGCAAGCATTAAACGGTCATAAAAGCCGGGATTGGTATTTATTTCTTTTAATTAAATTGGATAAGCTGATATCACTTTTTTTGTCAGGTTCGTTGTCGTTAATTTATTTTCTGCATTTTTGTTGACTTAAGTTTTGTAATACCTACAATGGCTCTTCTTATGGTTGAAAGCAGACTTCAAAATTTCTGAAACGTTCTCTGTTACGTGGGGCAAGGTTCAAAGGTTCTAATCTCTGTTTCGCCTCTTCTTTTCATGATATATGTGCATCACATTCATATGAAGGAAAAAGCAAGAATTCCTTCTCTTAGTTCAAGAAAACTACTGAACTTTCTTTGGAACTTCTCTCTTATGGGGTATTTTTATAAGCACCTGTTAAGTAAAAGAATCGCAGATGGTCCACTCACGACGGTAATGCATAATACTCTAAAGAGGATTTCTTTGGTTTAAATCGAAAAGCGAGAGGTATTTTTTAAAATAAAAATGCCCATGTGAAGATTTCTGGAATGGAAAAACTGGTTGGGATAAAATGTAAAAGACGGTAAGGGGAACGTGCTAGAGGGGAAAGGGGACTCTTCTTATGCATTTTTACTCATGTCAGCAAGTATGAATATGTGTACTTCCAGCCCCACTTATCATACGTTTCTACCTTCTTCAAAATGAGCAAAAGGAGGTGAAGAAAACTTTTGGACAACTGAGTCAGCATTTTCGCTGTTCCTTGCAACTTAGAAGACATTTTTTAGTTTCCACTCAATGTATGTGTAGATGGCTACTTTAAGAAATACAAATGTGTGTGTTAGATTTGAAGGCTGCTCTAGTTTCTGATTCTTACGTTAAAACTGCGAACATTTCGAACCTGGCTAAAGTTAGCTTGAATTTAACAATACACCCGTGGTTCTGATCTCCCTCTTCCGATATTTCCCTCTTCAATAAGGCAGCGCAAGCAATGACCTATCGGTGAAGAATGGGAAAAAGTTCAAAGAGGATTCAGGGGGACTAGTATGAAGAAGGTATTCACGGAGAAGGGATTGTGAAACGAAAAATGCTCTTAGGAAAGCGTAGTAAGAGCGAATATTAACAGCACAACTGTGTCTTTATTAACCCACATTATATTCCAGTGCATTTCAGGATGCTTGTAAAAGGGTAGCAAGAACATGAGAGAGAAAGCAAGATACTAGATATTTGTGGCAGTCTTTGTAGAGGGCGTTAAAATTCGAAGGAAAGCTTACAACTGAATAGGTTCTTCAGTCTAAAAAGATTAAAATTAAGCATAAATTTTATGAATACCATTAGAAGTAGACAATCACTTCTCTAAGTGAAAACAGGTGAACTGTCGATGAAAAATGAGAAGACGTGCTTATGTGGTTCAGAGGCAGCCACACAGAATTTAAAAGCTTACTTTTATGTATCTTGTCTGGGCGTTGTGTAAATTGGTTGTAGAAACAGAGGGAACTAAATTCTTAACCGTGATGACCTCGGCCGCAATTGAATTCTCTTCAGCCAATGATGGTTTTAATTTACGTCAAGAGGTAGAGGTACTGGAGAATCGCAAATAGTTTTAATATATACGGCCGTGAGGACAGCATTGGAACCACTGGAAATACAGCCCCAGTTTAAGAAATAAAAAGTCTTCCCTGTGTGCTGCTAAATTAGCTTAGGACTCAATAAACGTGATCATCTCCAAAATACATACAAATGCCTCAAATATGTTTTTATACCTTTGAGTAGCGCCAAGTGCACTTCGTCTGCGAAGGCAGTGAAGACTAAGTTTCCTCTCATTTGGGACGAACAGAAAGATATCTGACGTACAAATTGCATCATTTTGGTGTAATTTTCACTAATGCAGTACTGTAAAGATGCAAACAGGGCTAATTTTGGCGACTTTCACGAAATATTTTGAACGTGTCTGCTTACTAGTTATAAATGGTACTTCGCCTTGATTACGATAAAATACCAATCACAAGTTGTAATACCATTCTAAACCCACCTACTGGGCCCGAAGGCTTCCAATACGGACTGGTCGACGATCAACCTTGACCTGAAATTTTCGTACATGAAACCTAATTATTAGTCCGAATGTGGCCCTAACTCTTCTTTAATGTGGGTATTTATTATTTTCCTCGTACTAACTTCAGAATTTGAGTCAAAGTAGGTAATTGTGACTTAACTGGTTTACATTTACACCTATCTAGAAATTAGGATCCGTAGTCAGGTAACCAGCTCATTATCAGCCTTGAACATGACCCTTTAAGTTCGCTTCGATAACAATTTTCGAAAGGCAGTCCGGGATTTAGCTAGGTCGATAGGACGAAATTTTCCCTTTGTTCTCCACGCAATCTTGTATTACAGATTTAACTGAATGTTTTAATGTTTAATCATCTTTGCGCCCCATAGTTTTCCATCTACATATAAATAGAAATCAATGCGTTGTATTAGCTAAAAAAAGGTTATTTACCGGGGATACTCACCGCTACTGGCCCACATCTGTTTCAATTACTATCAAGATTTTATCCCGAATATCATCATTTCTCTTGACCCGATTATTTTCCAGCCTCTGAAACTCTTCATATTATTTACCGTCTGTGGAGCCGGCATGAAAAGTGCACTCTTGCTCTTAAAACGCTCTGAAATAGAAACTTCTCCACGTCATCGGCGATCTGGTCTACTGCACTGGAGGATTGCTTCAATAGAAAGAGGGGCAGCTACGTCACTATGCGTCTTGATTTGTGTATATTGTCTTCCTAGGCCTGCCCTTTGGGCGATGCTTTGTGCTTATTACTCCGTGGTGCCGTCTTCTGTTCAGCCGAAAGAAAGACCCCTTTATATAATAACTCGCGCGGATTACATCTAACTGTTGAGTTCATCGGTGAAACTTAATGTGTACTACACTATATCCAATGCTAGCGTCAAACGTTTTTCTAAGACTTGTTCTGCGTTCAGATTGGCTTCATACCAACATGTTGGAGCCTTATCAATAGCTAAGAAAATGCCATAAAAAAATACATCACTATTGAATGGTCCTCCCATAAAATTACATCAGTAGTAAATGTTTCCTTTCATAAAAATACATCAGTATTTAATAGAGCTCTTAAGTTCCCCTTCAGTGCCGGTCAAAAGTTGCTAACATCATCAGTTCCCTAGGCGGGAATTCCCTCGAGTCACAAATATTCTCGAACTGTAGATGTATTCTTCCAACACACCTCCTCATCTGCAATCGCCTTCAACTAGATATCAAAGAACAGAGCTCTACGTAGAGATCTGTGTCTGCTTAGGCGAAGTTTCTGAGTCATGATATCAGCTAACATGTGTCCTGCCGGGCAGTAATGTACGTAAATTTTCTCTTTGCTAACCATGTCCTTCACGAAATGAAATTGCACCGAAATATGCTTTCTACGTTGATTGATGATGTTATTCTCTGTCACACCGATTGCTTCTTGATTTTCACAACTCACCTTTACAGCGTTTTTGTTTTGCCATTAATTTCCATTGAGAGTGTTCGCAGCCAGATTGCTTCTCGAGCAGCCCATGAGAGTGCAATGTGTTCAGCTGCTAGCTTAGATTGAGCCACTACAATCTGACGTTTGCTTCTCCAAGAAACAATTCCCTCATGCATGAACAAGATATCTGTTGTAGAATTTCTCTGTGTCAAATCTCCAGCAAAATTTGCATCCGAATAACCTTCAATAGTCTGCTCTGGACCTCGTCGGTAGTATACAGTTCCTACTTCCTTTGTTCTTTTCAAGTATCGTAGAACGTGTTTAGCGCCCTCTCAGTGGGCTTCAGTGAAATTGTTCATGAAGCGCGCCAGACAGTTGACGCTGAAGGTGATGTCGGTTCGGATAGTATTCGAGAAATGAATAAGAACACCGACCAGTTCGCGATACGGAGGTGGAGATTAATCCCATGTGACCTTCTCTCTTTCATCGTGACCATTGCATATTACAAATACGTCGTGAAGAGGAGTCTTGTTGGCCTTGGTTTGCTTCATCCCAAACCGTTATAGAGCGGAATCTATCATCGCATGGTTATGTAGCTTGAAATAATTGCGAGAGGTTGATTGCTCAATTACAATTCCAAGAAACTTTTTAACATCTTTTTCGACTCTGGTGTCTACCAATGATCCGATTTTCGTAGTTATACTGGAAAAATATCCTTATCAGGATCAGAAATAACTATGTACTCAACATAAACCAATAGAATCACAACCAAAGCCTTGTTCTAGAAGTAGGTGAATACATCGGGGCCAGATTGACATCCTCTACATCCGCTTTCTGCAAAGAGCTTGTCCAAGTACTTGCTCCATGTCCTTGAAGCTTGTTTCAGACCATAAATGTCCTTTCACGGCCGACACCCGTGATATTTCTTTGAAGAGACCACGAACCCCTCCGGCTGGCGCATGTAAAGTTCCTTCCTCCAAAGTTTCGTTGAGAAAAAGCGGTCTCGATATCTAGCATAGTTAGATGTAATCCATGACGACAAACAAAAGAAATGAGAAAGCGAAGTGAGATGTACTGGACTACCGGAGAGTATACTTCACTGTAGTAAATCCCAAATCTTTGTGAAAATTTTTTGGCAACCAGACGGGCTCGATACCTAGCTACCTTTGCGCAGTGTAGTGCTATGCACGATGCGCAGTTCTTCTTGTCTAGGAACAGAACCTCGTCCGACAAATAAAAAACCAACATACACACCAAGACCCACAGAGTGTTTGCTCTCTCTCTTTCTCCTCAATCACCCTGCGATGCAGTAGCACAGCTCGCTGAAAGCGAGGAGAAGTGAGCTGGAAGAGCGGGGGTGCTTCCTTGTACGGCTGGACAGTGTACTTATCCCCCCGGGTTGTAAGGCCAGACCGCGTTCCGCGGAATGCTAGAACCTTGACAAGAATCGATCCCAAAGAACCGTAGAGACCAGAGGTGTAATACTGGACAATGAAGATGTAGTAGTGGGTCAGCAGTGCTGAATATCTCCTTTGGAGATAAGTATGTTGTCACCAACGACAACCTTAAAGTTCCTATTTGTACATAGACGCCAGAGTCCGGGGCGCCAAGTGTGAGTAAATATCACAAATAAACAACAAAAGGGGTATTATAATATTGGATAGGGAGGGGTTAATATAGAAAGGGGTCCCGGGCGGATAAACGTGGCTATAGCCAAAGTTGCGATTGGCAAGGTTTTTGCAAAGGAGGGAGTTGGGAGTCAAATTCAGAGCCAACACCGGGGTCGCTGGTTCATCTGGATCCCTGGTGGTCAGGTATGTATAAATACTATTTAGCAATGTTAGAGTTATCTACGACGGCGAGGTAAATAAATTTAGGTTAGACAAGTAATGGAGATTTAAGTTAGACATAGTAAAGTCAACAACTGGCCCAATAGGTGCCTTTCACCTGCGAAAATATCGGGTCCAATTTCGGGGCCGAATGGTCCGGACTGCAAGCCCTCGAATCCTCTCGGGTGGTTTTACGGTACCAAGAGTAATAGTGGGCGACAAGCGAAAATTGCCCTTACTGTACTGTACAGTACAGTGCCTGCTTCCTAGCAGTGAATCAGATCAAAAAAGGATCACTAAAATTAGCTCTGCCGATGGGAGTACAGTGTGGGTGCCAATTGCACTACACACAGGCATCCATCTTGCGGGCGAACAACTATCGCGCTTCGTTTTGGTTGCACCCCACAGTCGGCGGGACACGCTCGAACAATCCTTTCTTGTGCATATCTTCTATCTCTTTGGATATACTTTCCCTCCAATGCTTCTTATCATCGTGTCACATCGCTTCTTGAAATGAATTAGGTGATATAAAGCGTAGTCTCCCGCGTTTATTTGTAGAGCAACCGCGAGCGAACAACGGAGCGTGTAGCGACTTGGTTCAGACCGTTGGCGTAAGGACTTCCTGATCTGGGGATATTATGTGGGCTCCTCCCGTGATATTCTAAAGAGACACACAATCAGTCAAAGTTTTGTCCATTCCGCGAATGAGATCTGCATTTGTCTGAAATTCAGCACGTAATCCCCGAAGAAGTGCTCTTTTTTGTCAGAATCTGACATAGTGTGTCCAATACCGGTCTATTTGGTCTCCCGAACAGATAAACAGTTGAGAAAGGATATCAAAGTTTCATTTGAATGCATTCTTATAATTTGATACTGCTCAATTATAGCGTCAATGCTTGATCTTGACAGTGCTCTGTAAATCTCACGTAGTTTAACCCAAAACAGAGCAGGGTCCGAGAAAGCTATCACACTTACCACACATGAATCACCAATATTAAACACAATTGTTGTCAGCGCTATGTTTTATCGATGACAAAGCTCGTCAGATTTCTCCGATGCCCTCTGCGCCGGATCCTTTTCTTGTCCAGTGACAATCATCCAATCAACCTTTTAACGAAGAATCAGTTGCACCTTTCTCGACCACATGAAATAGTTGTCACTGCGGAGCGTATCAATCTTGTAGCGCGTCGTGTCGACCAAACTTCCGGAATCCATGTTGATGGGAAAGTTGAATAGAAACACGAGGCAATACAGTGTTGTGGTTTACAAGTAACGTTAGCTTGCTGGGCCCATAACCTCTTCCTAGGCCTGCTCTTTAGTTGATAATTTGTTCTCATTACTCTTTGGTGCCATCTTCTGTCCAGCAGAACAAAAGAACTCTTTGTACTAACCCGCGCGGACTACATCTCGCTGTGGAGTTCATTCGTGAAACCTTATCTGTACTAAATTATATCCAATTATAGCGTTAAAAGTTTTGCTTAGACTTGTTCTGCGTTCAGGTTGGCCTCATACCAACATTTTGAAGCCATATCAACTGCTGAGAAAATTCCGTAAAAAATGCATCAGTATTGAATGGTCCTCCCATTAAAATACATCAGCATTAAATGGAGCTATTAAGGTCCTCTTCAGTGCCGATCAGAAATTGCTAACATCATCAATTACCTAGGCGGTAATTTCCTCGAACTCACAAATATTTCCAAACTGTAGATTTCGTTTTCCAACATGTTGGTTTTGTCATTTTCTGACGATATTCGATTAATTAGAAGCTACATCCACATATCACGCTTTGTAGAACAATGAATTCTTAAAAATCGATGTTCGAAGAAACCAAGACTTGAATTTGTCCGCTTCTTCCCTTTTGTGAACTCGCAACTTAATCCGTCTTTAGAAACACGCCCTGGTACAATAACAGAAGAATATCCGTGAGTTTTTTTTGTAATATTAGGTACTTTTCAACTGAGGGAGCATCAATTTTCTTCCTCAGATGACGATGAATCAGTAAACGTTTTGCACAATCAAGTTATTCGTAAGTGCTTTTTTGCATAGAGAAATCAGTTTGCTTATGTTCGTGGAGTAGTTTATAAAGAAATTACTCGCAACGGACGCAACGTTTGATTGAAAAATTTGTTTCTGAGCGCCCCATCGGTTTAGTAGAGGTTGAAGAGGAGTCATGAAAAAAGCACTTCATTGACCTTTGCAATCAGAGTGATACTGTATCCATCCTTCTTAAGCTTCATTAAAAAGAGTATTAGACTTTGTAGAGCCGCGATACTTTGGGATAATATATACAAATTCAAGCTTACCAGAGCTTAGTGGTGCAATTAAACTATACGTGGTGTTATAGGACTTCCAGACAAATTTGAAAAGGATCTACTTAAGTAGATACCCCTCTGCTTATCAATTCATTATACTTATAAATTCTTGGAGGCAATTGAGCTGAATTCAAAATCCCAGAAGTAAAGCTGGTTTGGGAACCACGCAAAGGACTAAATTTACCGCTCGAATAATACCTCCGAATTTATCCTTCTCTCGATCCTTTTTTACATTAGATACGAAGTGGTATTTGAGCTGAGAATCGGAACATGTAGATTTGAATTTATCGAGAATAGACAGTACGAATATATTTTGTTTGCTGCTGGGAAAAGATTATTGCAAGTGATCTCCTCCATTACGCCTTCTTACTTGACTCTTTCGGCAGCTATATAATTATCAATTGCTCCGTTCAAATAGGCATATAACGCGATTCAGAGTCCTTGATGTCTCCGATGACATTTTTGGTGCTCTTCAGGAATCCCCGCTTGAGTGATTTAAAGGCATGAGGCAGTATAGACGTAATAATGACATTTATAGAGGCATAATTGTTCTTCAATAGCGGAGTTTAATAGTATCTGAGAAAGTAGCCGTCTGAAACCATTTTGGAACCGGTGAGTTCAATGCAAGCAGTTAGTTTGAAAATATCTATTACAGTCGTATTTAGGATGCCAATCTTTTCGTTGAAAAAGAGAGCTTTCAATGAAAGATGTAATATCTTGAAAGTATTTCAGTTCTATAACTCCTCAATGAATCACAAAACAGGTCAAAGTTTCAGTCAACTCCCGAAAGTGTATTGGGATAATTCTTTGTGGCCTTTCGTTGAACGTTGGTCGTGATGACACCTGAAATGTCCTAGTTCATTGCAATGAATGCCTTAAATAATGGCGTAAAGGCTCTCAAAATAGTTAACTACCGGAAGTTCTTGTTGAGGTGGCATTTATTCGAAGTAGTCTGACGTCAAGGAAAGAGACATAATACTCTGGATCAAAAAGCAGCACAGACTTGGGATAAAGACTTGTATCATGCAGAGAATCCATTGTTGGTTTTCCTTCAATGTTTACGAATAGTAGATATGAGGATAATAAAGTCCTCGACTTCACGAACAGACATTGGGCTCACCGATCCGAAATCTGATCTAGGCTTCAATTGTAAACAATACCATTTCTAGATAAATGCTCTTTTCTGAAATTTGGTTTCCGGTCCGTTTAGAGTGCTTTCAGTGTCGTCCTTCCGGTCATTAGTCAGATCTACCTCTACCACTTAACTGTTACTTTCTAATCATTTCGTGTCGGAGGAGAGTGAAGAGAGTTTATTTATGATAATTTAGTGCCTCCAATTGAGACTAGTTGAGTCATATGTTGAATCATATGGTGGATGTATACATTATATATATGGGGAGAAGTTAGACACATTGAGTAAAAGAAGTATCGAATAACTGAACAACAAACCACCAAACTGCATCAAGCAACCTTGTACTTTGTAAGGTGAACAGCCCTCCATAGGGCCGCAGATCTTTGCGGCGTACTGCCGGCCGAAAGGGCTCGCACAACCCGCGAGCCGGGTCGTACGCGAGGTCTGTCTTCCGGACCCCACACCAGCTCTCTGTAGGGCCGACTGTGGTCGCAAGTTACACTTGCCACGAGAGAGAACTTTGACAGTTATAACTTTCTGTTCGCAGCTGCACAGGACAAGTGTAACTAGGCAAAATGAATGAAAATCGGCCGGAAACACAGAGGCGTGTTGCTGGCGAAGGAAATGGAGATGGCACAGAATTTGTGACGACGAATGAACTTTATGATGAAATTGGAGATCCAAATCCGCTTCCAGACACAGCTTCAAATGATGAGATTACGAGGTACAAGAATGAAGTTGCACAGTATGCTTCGGAAATGTGGGATGCATTCAATGCAACAAGAATTTCCGGTGAAGACATGTGGCTCGACTACACCTCCACGTTTCGTGAACATTCGATTCCTCATATCCCTAAAACGATTCAGATCAAGTGGATCAGTTTATTAACGGAAAGAGGCGTGTATGTCAAGAGAAGCAGGGGTATCCAAGAACCAGAGCAATGATTGAATGTTTAAAACAAGATCGTTTCATACCTATGAGTGAGGCCGGAGTTAATAACAGCTACGCATGTAAGGTACAAGAGAGGGTTACACCAGGCCCCCTAACATTCTATCCTTCAGTCAGAGACCTTTCATCCAATACAGATAATGATGTCGTGGCTGAAGTCTCTAAGAAATCTAATATTGAGAGCAATAATCCTAGCAGAACCGGAACCTCCAACGACCCAGATGTGACATCTAAGGGATCAAGCGCATTGAACCCTGGTAATCGAACTGGAACATCATTGGGAATCAATGGTGTAATTAAGGCATATCAGACGAGGGATAAGTTCTCGGGATCTTTCGATGAGGACCTACCAGGAGCTCTCGAAGTCTATGATACTATGTGCCGGGTGTGTCAACTCAATGATGCAGAAAAAGCACAAGCTATTCCTGTTATGTTGAAAGACGAAGCACTGACATTTTATACTAAGTATTACAAACAGGGTCAATCGTATGAGGAGGCATCACAGCTACTCATCGATACATACATGAGTGTTGAGCAACGTAATCGTGCTTTGGTCGAATGGCAATCTATGCGTTTGTCGAACTTTATGCGCGAGAGTCCAGACAGAAGTGAACTCGAAGTATTCAGGCTTTACTGTAAGAGATTGTCACAAGTTCAAAGACAGTTGGATCCACTTTACAGGCACGATCAGTTTCTACGAGATCAGCTTGTGTTGTCCTCGGATAACACACGGATAACTCAATCCATGCGAGAGCGTGTCCCTATGAATTCTCGGGATGCCCGTAACAGGATAGCAACGTTTTTGTCTAGCGAACCCCGTTCTGCTGGAGCGTTCCATGTGTATACTTCAGGGGATAGTTCCGTTAATTACAGCCTCGGACAACGTTACGGAGGACAGGCGAGAAAGAAGGTAAGGGGATTTGGATCAAGCAAAAACAAGTTCCAGAGGATATCATCCCGATGGTTAGCTGGTCATCAAGGATGCTATGTCTGTGGTAAGAACCATAAGGCTCACACGAGACATTCCAGAGAGGAAGTAGCAGAGGCCATTGCGAGACTTAAAAGACGTTCACCAAAGGCTATGATTACAGTGGATGATGTAGCAATGATTGTTAATGGAATGGCAGACGATCAATCCGACGAAAACGAGGACGAAGAGGATATCCCGTTGTCGGATGAGGACGAAGAAAGTGACGTCTACGGGATGCGGATGTTGCCTATATTTCTGAAGATGCAGTGGAATCACACAAGTCTGATGAGATGCACCTAGCCAACATTTCATTCTTGCACGGGAGGACATACAGTACTGACCTTGACTTCGAATTGGCTCGAATGCGTCGTGAGTTACAAACTGGAGAGACTACAAGATTCAAGGCATCCATATTGATACGTGTGCTAACCGATCCTCCGTCATGTCATTCACCCAGTACAAGGCCTATTGTCAAGAATTTGACGTACCTTGTCGCATAAACAAGGAAGACATGCGAACTCTGAAAGGGTTAGGTGGCAACCAGAATTCAATAGGAGCTGTTACTATTCCGGTCCCATTTCGTGATTTGAACTTGGTCATTGATGTTCAGTTTCAGATAGTATCAGACAATATTCCGAGTTTGTTAAGTATGAAGGACATGTTAGACAATGGATTGGATATTAGTATCCAGGACCGAGTGGTCCGTTACAAACATCTGAGTCAACCGCTGACATTCGAGAACTACTTCCTCATTCATAGATGGAAGAGGGGCGATTTATCATACTCTTTCTACACAGAAAAGGAATTGAGGAAGCTGCACAGGGTTTTTGGACATCCTTCCGTCACAGCCTTCATGAACGTGCTGCGACGAGCAAGACCAAATGAGATGACTAGAGAAGTAAGAGATTTCATAGAGGAACTGTCCAGATCATGCGAGACTTGCTTAATTAACTCATCACGACCAAGAAGATTCAAAATTACAGTGGGTACAGATGAACTTCGTTTTAATCATATCGTAGCAGTGGATGTAATGTACATTTGCTCCAAGCCGGTTCTCCATTTGGTTGACGAATCTACTCACTTCTCAGCGGCTTTATTTTTGAGAAATATGCAATCTTCCACAGTCTGGAAGGCAATCATGAAGTGTTGGTCCAGAGCCTACCTCGGTCCCCCTGACTTCCTACGCATTGACCAAGGGTCTAACTTTGTCTCAAAAGAATTCTTAGATTCCGCACAAGCGGATGGCATATCAGTACTTGAGGCTCGGTGAGTCACCAGCAACTATGAGTCACGTGGAACGTTACCACGGTCCTTTGAGAACAGCGTACCTCAAGCTAAGGGAGAGCTTACCACGAAGCGAGTCAGATGCAGATTGTCTGCAGCTTGCCGTGAAATGTGTCAATGACACTATTGGGCCGGAAGGTCTTTGTCCAACACTACTCGTTTTTGGTGCACTACCTCGACCTGCTGCAAGGACACCAGCCGCTACCCAATTGGAACGCGCAAGAGCGATTGAGAAGGCTATGGAGGAAGTACACAAGGAACAATGCCGGAGGAGGATTTCATTCGGCTTGAAGCACGTTGGACCTAAGGGTAAGGAACATAGTGAGGTACTTTCGAGACTTCCCGCTGGATCTCCAGTATATGTTTATCGAGAGAAACCGAAGAAATGGACTGGGCCGTATCAATTCATTCAAATTGACGGAGAAACTGTCGTTGTGCAAATGCCGAAGGGGAGGAGGATTTTTAGATCTCATGTCGTTAAGAGTCTAGTAGGATCTAAGCTGCAACCGCCCTGCCATGATTGTAAGAGCGCCAACGCGAAATCTGAGCACCCAGCGTGTCCAAATTGTTCAGTCCCCAATTCCGATGCTCGACCGCATATACAATATGACGCTGGCTCTGATACACAGTCTGAGAGCGCTTGCTCGAATTACTTTTGTTTCAACGTTGAAACGGTTCAAGATCTCGGCTCCGCTTAGCACAACAAAATCTTATAACATGAAAAGATGAGTCACAAGACTACAGTGCAGCCAGGAAAACAGAGCTTGACGGATTGTTCAGTCGAGGAACTTTTAAGATTGTTGATCGTAGTTCTGTCCCAAAGGGCACAAGGATTTACGGTTCTAGATGGGTTGATTTGATGAAGAATGAGGATGGGAGGACTTTTCCAAGATCTAGACTTGTCGCGCAGAACTACAGGGACCAAGGTGCAACTGAAATTGCTACAGGTTCTCCCACAATCAGCCGTGTCGGTCAGAGGATTGCAGTATCATTAGCTGCTCTACACCCAGAGAACAAGGTGTATCTACGAGATATATCTCAGGCTTACACTCAGTCCGCGACTAAGTTGGATCGATATGTCTATCTAAAACCTCCCACCGAGCTTGGTCTCTCTGAAGACAAACTTCTCCTGGTGCTCAAGCCGTTGTATGGCGTCCCCGAGAGTGGGCTCCACTGGTTCATCACTTACCGTGATCACCACAAGACAGGAACTTGGAATGAAGCAGACACGTGGTGACCCATGTTTCTTGTACAAAAGGGATAAAACCGGAATTTTGGGCATAACTATACTCCAAGTTGATGACTCCTATGGGCATGGTAAGCAATGCTTTATTGATGAAGAGGAAACGACGTCTAGTAAGTTCAAGTCTAAACCAAGGAAGTTCGTTCATACTGGGCAATCATGTGGCTTTAATGGAACTGAAATTTGCATTGACGAAGATGGGAGGCATCATATAAAGCAAATGGATAAGCTCAAATCATTGAAGTTACCGAGAACGCAGATGATTTCATAAGTATGCGAGCCAAGCTCCAATATATTGGCTGTTGCTGTAGACCCGACATTTGCGCTCCGGTTCAGCTCCTTGCTTCACGCTGTAACTCTCCATCAAGAGATGATATACGTGCTCTACGGAAGGTCGTGAAACGATGCCAGGCTACAGCTGAGGTAGGACTTTGTTATGTTCCTATGTTGACATCTAGATTAAGGTTGGCACTCTTTACGGATTCTTCCTTTGCCAATACCGAAAACCTGAAGTCTCAGATGGTTTCGTTTTAGTACTTGTTGATGATAATGGTAATGCCAATATTCTACACTACGGTAGTTCACGCTGCAAGCGCACTGCACGCTCAGTCATGGCCGCAGAATCTTTGCCCTAGTGTATGGTTTTGACAATGCTTTTGTTGCTAGAGACATTCTAGAGGAAGTCCTCGGCAAGAGAATCGAAATCGATGGCTACGTGGACTCCCGCACTCTTTTCAATGTAGTAGCAAAGAATAGTGCGACGCTAGAGAAAAGGTTGCAGATTGACGTGAACGCTATGCGCGAGAGTCATTCTCGAGGAGAGCTTCGTTTCCTTGCGTGGATTCCCGGTGCTCAAAACCCAGCCGATGCGCTGACTAAGGAAGCATTATCGGACAACCACCACTTTGGGAGCTTATGCGCACCAACAAGCTGGATGTGAATCCACAAGGATGGGTTGAAGAAGCCCGTATTTGAGATCGTCACAATCTCAAAAGAAAAATCTCCGAGTGTCGTCCTTCCGGTCATTAGTCAGATCTACCTCTACCACTTAACTGTTACTTTCTAATCATTTCGTGTCGGAGGAGAGTGAAGAGAGTTTATTTATGAAATTTAGTGCCTCCAATTGAGACTAGTTGAGTCATATGTTGAATCATATGGTGGATGTATACATTATATATATGGGGAGAAGTTAGACACATTGAGTAAAAGAAGTATCGAATAACTGAACAACAAACCACCAAACTGCATCAAGCAACCTTGTACTTTGTAAGGTGAACAGCCCTCCATAGGGCCGCAGATCTTTGCGGCGTACTGCCGGCCGAAAGGGCTCGCACAACCCGCGAGCCGGGTCGTACGCGAGGTCTGTCTTCCGGACCCCACACCAGCTCTCTGTAGGGCCGACTGTGGTCGCAAGTTACACTTGCCACGAGAGAGAACTTTGACATTCAGTGCACGAAGTAATTTTGCATCTCATTGGGTTCTTTGACATCTCTCGATAGCTTGCGGTGAGGGAGGCGCAATATTCCCGTCTTTAAGCATCGAACACTTCGAAGCTTCTTAATAGTTCGCCTCCATAGAGAATACCATTATTTTCTGTGGCATAGGAAATCAAAAAATCCTGCTGTGCTCTTTTCTCCACCTTGATGGAATAATTCTGTGATGATCCCCATTCGAAATGAAAGGTGTCGAATTACTCTACTTTTCATCCAGATTTCTCCCACCTTTTTGCTTCTTTTATAAGTCTTGGCTTGGAATTGTATTTCAAATGCCTTGAGAGGCTGCTAATAAGAGTTTTCAGGAAGCCTACATCTCTAGAAACCACTATAACGTGTAGCTGTCATAACTACTGGAAGAGGTATTTTCTAACGCTTTGGAAGCTAAATTGAGCCCGAGTGTCAAAAGGAATAACTTCCGGGAAATCCATATTCCTGTGGGCTATGTTGAGGATAGGGCGTGAAAAATTCTATCGGTAAAAAAGAAGTCGACATAGAAGTGTTGATTGAAAATCATCGAAAGTTTGAAGGGGATACATTCATGGATGAAATAAGTCTTCTTGATAGCTTTCCTGCTGAAGGCTTTTGAGCCACACCTTTATGCACACGAGTGACACTACCAATTATCCTGCACTAGTTTAGCATGAAACGAGGGATAGCCGAACAGCACCTTTCAAATATTAAAGAACCAAATCCTCGCTTGCAACATGTATAGCGGAATTTCGCGACTTTTTATTCTTGCTGGAAGTACTTTTTTTTAGCATATTATCTTGCTTGAACAAGAGCTTTATGTCTTATGTATGTACAGGCTTGATTTTATTGTTGAGTTGAAAATGTTTTTTCTTTTGAATGACAGGGAAGATTACTGCGTCTGTGCAGTGTTTGGAGAGAAGGAAATGAGAAAACAGAAACCGTTCTGCGCTTAAAAAAGGAACTTGTCGATGCAAAGCGTCCTTGAAAGAGACATTCCGGGTCGATAGAATATAAAATTATGCATCACTGAATATGAATATACGTGTTTGGCTCATTCGAAGTACACATGGAAGACCAGTACCTTTTCTGAGAGATTTTCTGGGTGATATGGAATGATAAAGAGTTTATAACTGATTTCTGTAACTGAATTGTGTATCGATTGATCACCAAGCGGCAAGAAGCAATCTATCGGTATATGCTGGATCGAGGTCAACTAACAATCAATGAAAACGTATCCCGCAAAACGCACTAGCGGCGTGGATAGAACCGAACACATCTTCCATTCATTAAAATAAACCCAAAATTTCCCTTCTGTCACAATAAATGAGCCCCCCTTTTTCCCTTGTTGAAGTACCGCCGCGGTAGTCTCCCGAAAAAGCTCAAGGTCCGCTTCGTGCGTCTTCTTTAGTTACAGTTGAAAGCCTCTAATACTATGAACGGTACATCAATTTGGCACTTGCTGAAACTAAATCGGTTGATGAATAATCCGGAAAAGCTCTCGCATAAGGAGAAAAATTTCTTCCAATGCAATACTCTCCAAATTTTTAGTTTTTTTAACTAACATTAAACAGGTCCCCGTCCAATCCCCTTCCTCTTTCCGTTCCCACCATTTTTTTCAATTTGATTCCAAATCGAGGCAAGCAATCTGATAGGGATAAATCGTCGAGAGAAGAGATACCCAGAACTAATTAACCAAGAAAGAGGTGTTGGAAGCGACAAAAGTGCTACCGTGGTATAGTTGAACGAACAAGAAGGAATAGATATGGAAGGTAGTTTAGAGGGCTACAAGCAAGTATAGAAAGGACAGAGTATACCACTGTTGCTCTACGATTAGCGTAGGAAAAATGTTCCTTGGGTCTGAAGTTGACTCTCAACTTCCTACTACTCGGGACTTGACTTGAAGTTGGCTGCCAACTTGCTTGACGTTTACAAGAGGAAGCAGTTTACTCAGATTATGTACACCTTTGGCTGCCCCTAAAGTCCGAACGAAACTACAAAAGATACAAGGGAAAGGCATGAAAAAACTTTGTGTTGATGATATAATCTAAAAAAAGATACCTAAGAATCGAACAATCGATCTGGCCCTCTTATATTCCATGCTATAGATCAGACCCAGACAATTCCTCCAAAATATCCATGCTGCCCAAAAGTCCCCCACAAATATCCGCGAACGGCTCATAACTCTCTATTTTCTCCTGAGAGATATCTAGACCACTAATAATGCCCTATCCGGTTCCAGCTTCGGGACCACTTGGTCCATACTGTCCAGACCCGGCCGTACCATTCCAACACCTTCAATGTCTCCCTCCCCTCATCCTCCTCCTACTCCTCTTCCTCCCCTTCATCCTCCTCGTCATCTTCCTCCTCAATCTCATTCTTGTAGACCAATTACGAGGCTGCCCACTCTTCGAAAGTCTCCCTAGCTCCCTACTCGACTTCCCACTCATGCCCCTCACCTACCTCCTCCGCCTCATCCCGACGACCAAGCGACGCACGAATTCGATCACTTTCTTCTTGGTTTGTCCGCGTAAATATTCATCACGGTCAGTAGGGCCGAAAGAGAGTGGGGGAACTGCGTTTAGGGGAGAGGGTGGCAATTTTTGGAATGACTCTTGAGGGCCATAGGTTGTGCATTTGGGTGGGCTTTGGGAGTGGTAGGCAGTTGAGGGTGACCTGAAGGTAGGGGAAAGGTGTGGTGAATATAATTATCTGGGAGGTTTGAAACTTGGAATACAAGGGTTTGAATAGGCTCCCGAGGGCGCATTCTATAGATTTGGAATAGGTAAAATAAATCTACAAGGGAAGTTGTAGTAGTGCATTTGCGCCTATTCTTCTCAAAAAAATGAATGTGGAGAAGGAGTTAAGCGAAAAGGGAAAAAGAACTTGAATCGAGATGGATTTAGAGGGGTAGATACAGTATAAAAATATCTAGATAAATGGAAGTAAATTTGGAGAGGACCGCGGTTAGCATAAGCAAGGGTCACGGAAGGCGAGGAAGGACCAGAACTACAAGCAATTTCGGACAAGGGGAGGTAGTACAGTAAATTAAAAGCTGGTAGAAGACGGCGAAAAAAATCCGTTCCGCTCCACATGCGCCTAACACAATCCAAAAGAGTGAAACCAAGACCGTGAAGCGCACCGCTAAAAGATTCCTATAAATGAATTCCAACCGATCGAGGCGCTGGCGACATCCACTCACCATTACCCATCAACCAATCTTTCATTAATTCCTCCCAACCCCACAGGTCAATCCCCATTCTAAAAAAATCAACGGCAGTTGAAAGAAAAACTGATTCCACTATCTATCGAAGCTCGAAATGCCCAGGCGAGCACATGGCAGGACAGCAAGGACTGGAAGGCAGGGGTCCAGGGACGATGAGCGGGTTGGATCGGTATATCAAAACGGGCGGGGTGAGAGGGCTGAATGGGTTGAACGGATCGAATTGTCAGCGAGGTCTCAGTGGGTTGAACGGGGCGACATTCTAACAGGGCTGAGCTAAGTGGACGGATTGGTCGAAACAGGCGACAGGAGGGCGCTCAGCGGGCTGATCAGGGTGACCAGGGTGATCAGACTGCTCAGAATTGGCGGACTGGGCAGAATAGGCAGACTAAACATATGCAGCGGAGGTTCAGATCGCCTACCAGAGGCTGCCGGTACAGCCAAGGATACACCTCTCACTCTAGCGATGATGACAAGTACTACGGTTGCCTCGATCAAGCGAACGATGAGGTCAGGTATAGCGTGGGTGGAGGAGCAACTAAGGAAGGTGCAGCAGACATTGCCAACAGGTCACAGTTCAGCGAAGGTCGGCAGAACAACGTGGATCAGTGGTCTGACAGCGATGGATCGCCCCATATGTCACAATTGCCAGAGTGTGACAGCGAGCCGAATAGCTTCGGAAAGGTGTCTGAAGATCTAGGCAGCCGAGTTTCAGCAGAAACAGCGGGTATAACAATGCGGCGGATAGTGGCACGGAGAAGGGTGAAAGGTCTAGGGACTGGAGCCATGGCAGATGCAGCCGGTATGAATGAGGGAAGGATAGTCGCTGGAGCCGGGCCAAGAGCAGGAAAAGGGGCCAAGCAGGGTGCAGACCAATGGGATTGAGGGCTGCTCGGTGGAGGGTACTCTGAGGGAGCGGATGAAGAATGGCGAGGGCCACGGCACAGAGACAAATGTTGGGTACCTGTAGGATAACATTGTCGGAGCCGAAGTGGTGGTG
The DNA here is from genome assembly GCA_002205965.3 of Kappaphycus alvarezii. NCBI lineage: Eukaryota > Rhodophyta > Florideophyceae > Gigartinales > Solieriaceae > Kappaphycus > Kappaphycus alvarezii. The sequence continues at coordinate 338,775 of NADL03000795.1, forward strand.
CGCGGTGAGGTGATTCAAGAGATGGTGAACGAAGGGAGTGGTGGCATTCGCAGAAACCGTGGCAAATGTGCAAGGCGTCGATAAAAGAAAAAGGGGAATAATACCTGAGCAGACTCCAACTAGTCCCGAAGAGAATGGAATTTAGGATCTGGGTTGCTACGGAACCATGATTCTCAAAAATATTCTTATCGACTTTCTCAGTAAAGCTGAGCACATGAACTCTTGTTGCAACATTGTGGTCTGCAAACGCCATAGTCCAAAGACAGCTCCTTATCGAAGATCCAAATATAATTTCAATCCAACAGACACGGGAGTAAAACTTTGTGCAAGTTCTACGCTTTCATAGCTCTATTGCCCCGCCTTCTGCTGGTGAATTGATGACCCGAATTTACTCTTTGATGAAGGAAATGACCAACAGCCATGGTTATGTACCGGAATTTACTGTAAAGGTGACGAAAATGGAACACAATCTGTCAAGTAAGAAACTGAAGGTATCCTACTTACGCACAGAAATGCTTTTCCCAATGTTTCTATTTACAATTTGTTGTCTATCTAAAGCGGCGAAATTCCTGTTTCTCATTTTATGTGCAGCTATCTACCTATTTGACCATGAGTTTTCGTCTTCTCGGTTGTTTTATATAATTCAACCTTCAACATCTTTTTACATAATCAAGAACTTTACACTTCATTTTCGCAGTAAACTATCCTTTCAAATGCGAATTTTACTAATTCCCAATGGAACAGTTGTTCGCGCTTTTTTCTGATGCGGCAGCCGTTCCAATCTCAGTCTGTTGACATAATTAAAACGCGTCCATTAATGCCTAAAATTACCCAGTACCTACTCTGAACTAATGAGGCAGGTTTGTCTACCGTTACTGAGCTGTAGCTGCAACGTTTCCTGGGTCTGATTTTGACTTCCTACTTCCGCACAAATCGATCCTGCAGTTAAATATATCTCTTACTTTAGGTGGGTAGTCTTGGGAAAGCACTTTAATCAGGGTATGGACTTTCTGCTCTCCTAAAAGTTTCAAAAACACATCCCAGTTGTTGCCAAATGCACTCATATGAATTTTTTTGGAGTAAGAAGACTATAAAAACATAAATTTAGGATGAGCATCTTGTTTCCACATTGCAGCTAGTATCAACCTTTAAAACAGAACTGATTATCTAAAATAACCGAATGACAAATACGGTTCCTATGAATCCTTAAAATCCGCTACCATTTATGAAAATGCATTCTCCAGTCTCAGGTCTGATGTCAATAAGTGACATGGCTTGCATTTGAGAGTTGCAGAGATAATTTAGTATTAACATTATTGCATCTAAATGCAATTGTCCTCTTCATTGTATCTGATTATTTCGTTGTCATAAGGTTGCATTCTAAGGCTCGGTACGGTGATATTTACCTCTAGACCAGCTGTCGTTGAGCAAGTAGTATGGAAAACAAAGAAACCGAACGAATGATCATCCGAACGAACCATTGAACCAACTCAATTAAAGCTCACCTTTTTGATTTAAATCCACGCTATCGCCTACATCACTTGACAGTTTCATGATTTCTCCTCGGGCATATCTGTGCCATTTTTTTAGGTGAAGACCCTCATTATCCAGTTTATCTTAATTGAAGAAGGAGAGCATCACCCTATACCCGTTTTTTCCATTCTTTTTTGTACAGAGGGTGTGAGAGCTTCCACTGAAACCTTTCTACGGCTGTATCCAAATTATTTGCACTAATATAGTCATTGTTCCTCGCAAAAACTCATTCACTCTTAAACTCAAGGTTTGAAACGGTCACCGTTTTGGCTGACGCCACGTAGCCACCTGGAGTCAAGTCTGGGCGCAATAACAGTACGGAAAGGGAGTTTTTAGGTGCATACCGGCGTACAGGATTGGTGTCCCGAGGATTAGCGTACATCAACGTAATAAGCCCAATCGCTTGGTAGGATGCATCGATTTAGGACCTCAGGGGAAGGATGAATTGCCACTGTTGTAAATGAAAATTTGCGCATGCTGTGCTGGCTACGCTGGCACTCTGCGCTGGCGGGGCTTGCATTCTGCGCTGGATAGGATGGCATACTGCGCTGGATGCGCTGTCACTGTAATTACAATTTTATTTTCAATTAGTTTTAGAGGGATGCTTTGCACCGTACTGTAGCGGTGCCGATAGGGCACGTAGGTACTGTATAGGTGCTACGAATTGTGAGGGTTGAAAACTCTATATAAGGGGCTGTTTGCATGAAATGATAGGAGAACTTGGAGGGGCAGCAAGCCCTAGTGGGACGCTCACCAGGCTAAGTCACACACAAGACCGAGTGTTTATAAATATATAAATTTATATAAATTTATAAACGGCTCTCAAGCCTCGAAGCTAGGTGGAAGAGCCTGATCCTTTAGAATTGTTGAGAAATCCACCAAGCCCTCTTCTACTGTATTTTAGCCCATTGCATTTGCTTTGCAACGTACACGGAAGCAGATCCGTTGTTCGCAAGGTGAAGGTACAGCCTGCCCCTTTCGGACAAAGTCGGTTTCCATAGATTTCTCGTCAGTATACAGCACTTTTTGTTCCCACAACTACCTTTCCATAGCACTTTTGTCGCTCGCAACACCTCCGTTTTTGGATAGTGGGCGTCGGATATCTCTCTTACGCCAACTTTCTACTAACAGCCACCAAGACTGCAGTACTCCAACAACACTAAAAATAACATTAAGTGGCTGGAACACCCTACGCTAGGGGAGTCTCGAAGCCAATGGCTCTCAAAACGCCCGCTGCTGGGCCCGATCTCACAGAGGCACTGAAACACATGGGGTACTGCCCACTCTGCACGGAAGAAAAGCCAAACCTACGGATAATCGCACAACTCGTAGCGCACCTCCGCGCAGCCCATCGCAACGGGTCCAAGGCCGGAGCACAGACACGACATGAGCTCGGCAAACTCAACCAGTGCTTGTCAAAGATTGGATACTGGTACTGCGGCTGCCACAACATATATATGGGCTCACAAGTATCAGGTCCAGACCCAAATGGTATGTATACGTTTACATATATCAAGTGCCCCAAATGCACTGTGCGGAAGGCTCCACGGCACTACACTGCCCTCCATAGAACGCAAGTGAAAGACAACGCCCCAATGTCAGTGCCAGATTCAACCCCAGCACTCCGTCCAGCGCTGTCCACAAACCTCCCCCTACCGCCCAACCTGTACCGTCGACGCAGCCCTCGGAAACCCCCGCACAGCCCTCGCCGACCCCGGAACAAATATTCACGACGCACACGCCAATCATGGCACACATTCCCACCAAGTTCCGTGGTTGTCTAGCAGAGGCCTATACGACCGCCATGCAGGACGCTGCGCAAGCCTGTCAGTGCGGCAGTCCGTCCGCAATTGTCGCCGTCACCAAGCTGCTCTTGTTCCCGGCCGTCATGTTGACCAACATCTCCTACACAGAGCATGGCACTAAAGAACGACGGCACCATTCCATCGCGGATACAATGAGAGAATGGATCGGGCTTTGGAACGAAGGGCAGTTTCAGAAGTTGTGGGAACAGGCAGTGAAACCCAGCACCCGCGCCACGCACGCTCCATTACCCCACCGAGCAGAAACTGCTGAATGTGCGCCGAGCCACCAAGCTGGCCGAGGAAGGGGCATATGGCAAAGCGGCACACGCCTTAAGCTCCCTAGGGGTCCTTCCTCCAACGCCTGACGTCGTTCAGGCACTCCTCAACAAACATCTCAACAGCCAGAGACCGTCCCCAGTGGAATGGGGAAACATGCTTCATGTGCTAGTACGGCCTCATTTCGGGACTTCAGTGAGGAGGAGATTCTTGGAGCCGTCAGGGGTTTCAAACCGGAATCTTCTGGGGGAGGGTCCGGTTTAAGGCTGGACCATATCGCGGAACTGCTCAGGTCTCCGTCTTCATCGGGCCCGTCAGGTTTCCTACCCGCACTCACACGTGTCGTTAACATTCTGGCCTCCGGACGTGCCCCAGCCGCTCTCTCCCCTTGGATATCTGGTGCGCCCCTCACCCCATTGGCCAAGAAGGACAGGACTCCCGGACCCATCCCCGATGGTGAAACGCTTCGCAGATTGGTCGGCAGCTGCTTGATGAAACGAGCTACGAGAAAGGCTACCAACTATCTCCAACCGCTGCAACTGGCCATGGTCACAAGGGCGACACCTACACCATCGCCCGCGGTGTCCGTAGGGTTGTCGACAAGTTTGGGACTAGCTCTGAGTACGCTATGCTCACAGTAGACCTCAAAAACGCTTTTAACCTGTGCAGCAGAACCGCTTTTCTGGAAGCCGTCAAACACCTATTCCCGAATTGCTGCAATGGGTCTCGTACTGTTCCGCAAACGAGCCAGCGTACTTTTGGTCCGGCCCCCACTCATTCGCAGCTTGAGGGGAGCACAGCAAGGGGACAACTTCGGTGGACTTCTATTTGTCCCTGTCCTGCAGCTCTTCATACTTAAGATCCAGGAGCTACTACGATCGGGTAACCAGGAAGACGACACCGTGGGTAACTTGCTGCTTCATCTATGGTACCATGATGATGGGTACATCATCGCTTGCCAAGACCAAATCGCCCGCGCTGTCAAAATACTCTCGTCCATTGACGCCACCAGCAGGGGGCTACACCTATCCCTGCCCAAATGCAGGGTCTGGTGGCCTACAGCGCCGCCGGCGCCCGTTCAATGCCTATACCCGAAGGAGCTGAAGCAAGAATATAGCGAGGATGCACGTGTCCTAAACGCCCCCGTCGGTTCCTCGGACTGGACGAACAAATTCTTCACTACTCACGTCCAGTCCCTCGAACCGTTCCTCGAACCCGTCATAGACATTAACAATACGCAAGTGGCTTTTCAGCTTCTGCGCAATTGCTTCTGGGTATGCAAGATACGATACCTCCTTCGCGTGGTTCCACCCTCTCGCACGGCGGACGGCGCCGCTATTTTTGACGCCATGACGGGGCGATGTCTCCGGACACTCGCCGGAGGAGTACTGGACTCGGATATATTCCGATAACCCAGCTACCGGTGAAACCCCTGGACCCTAAGAAACCCACCTTCGGCGTTGGGTTCACATCGGCGAAAAGCGCGCGGGGGCCGCTTTCCTTGCCTCCAGCGCAGCTGCCAAAAGGTTGGCCACCGGAATCTTGCCGACACCTATTACGGATCTTACGACGTACAATGATGCCGTCCACGCCCACCGAATATAGTCGATCTCCTGCCTGCTCTCACGACTCCTCCCTTTAGTGTATTTTGCTCAAGCAAAAACCCTCCACAAAAGACACTAACAGAAGCAGTCCATGCCGCAGTACAAGAAGAGATCCCTCTCGGCGACCAACGAGGGCAAGCTTTCCGCGCCTGTATGGGCCTTCCCGGCGCAAAGGAATGGGTCTATTGTGCTCCGTGCCCCAGCCTCAAGTCCAATATTGATGCCTGTGAGTTCTCAGTGTCGCTCCAGTACTACCTCCAAGTCCCGCTCTTCGCCCCGGACACGCCGTGCCCACGCACGAACTGCCATGAGGTCCTCGACTGCCACGGGGATCACCTCATGCACGGCCTGCACGGTGGGCACCGCACCCGACGACACGACCGTCAAGTCGTCCTCGTCGCCCAAGACCTGCAGAAGACAGCCCGTCAGCCGGCCATCGAGCGGCGACAGGGGCTTCACCGCACAAGGCCGGATATCCTGGCAATGGTTAGCAACGCAGGAACGGACTTCTTTGATGTCACTTTCGTTAATTTTAGGAAGCGTAGTTCCTTCCCCATTACGCTGTAGGTATACCCTTTTTGAGTCGATTGCGGTTGTCTGGAAAACCATGGGATAGGTCGGAAATATCTTCCAACAGTAAAGCACCACTCCCCAATGGGAGCTGCACCTCCTAATCACGCGCTTTGTGTTCTGCTTGCATGGGTTACAAGCTCGTCAAGTTCTTACCAGATGCATTTCCGATTAGTTTCTCTCTCATCCCCCTATGCATGTTAATTTCTCTGTAATCCCCCTCAGCATGTTCTCCCACATGCTCTTTCCACATCCCGTAAAGATTACACACACGTAAAACACCCAAACGTTTTCCCCCTTTCGTTAATCCTCTTGCGCCCTCCAAAAGTAGAGTGCGTACTTTCAACCCACTCACCTCCCTTAACGCAGCCATCTCCGCCAAACGTAGAAGGTATGAACCACTGCCCGCGACAGCTACTAGAGGAAGGCTTGTGCCTATCCCAATATCCACCCTTGGAGGCTGGTATTCAGACGCGTACGCGGTGCTAACCGATGTCGCGCGGAACGTGGCCGTTCGACTGATGGAGACCTATGGGATGGTTAGAGCGGTGCTTATCCAAAAGCACACTGCCGCGGCCGTCATGTCTAACGCGGCATGCCTGCTCGCTGGCATTGAGCCGGCCCTGTAAGGAAGGTCATGTAGTGTTACCCATCAGTGACGACTTATCCCGCATAACGCATTGGCGGCGTGGATATAACCGACCACATCTTCCATGCATTAAAATAACCCAAAAATTTCCCCTCTGAGAATAATCCTGATACTCATTATTCTTCTGTGTACGATCCAAAAGAATACTACGGCACCAGCTCTTATAACTTTTCACTTATATTCTCTTACCTTCATTGTGGTCTCAATTTGAATTAAGGCCAGTTGCTTGCTATCATATGTAAATCTGGCTGATTTATTAGCTCTGAGCTAGGGTTAATAAGAGCATCTCTACCGCATCCTGAAAAATGAATTCTATCGGCATTTTCATTCTGACCGGAAAATCACACAACTCTACGGCAGTAAATAAAATCTACTATTATCATAATCGTTCTCTTTTCATGGCACTTACTGCAACCAAAACGATATCCTCCTCTCCCCCGTCGGGATTGATATTTATGGCGCCTTGGGCGACGACGGCAAGGGTTTTTCCCATCGTCTTGCTTCCTTCGCTTCTTCCCGTCGCGGTTCCTCCCCTCAACAGGAGCTCCGCGACTTCGTTACCCGTTTTTCGTTTAGTCTCCAAATAATGCAGGCGCGACAGTTTTCTACCCATCGCCCGCATCCGTAGTTAATTTATGGATACCATCCTCACGCTTCCGTGCAACATTGTACAACCCATAAAGATTTACCACCACATTTCATGGCAAAAATTATGAAAGCGGGCAGAAGATAGACTCAAATCGTTATCTTTCCAGCCAAATAGATGTGCCATTCTGGCGCCCGTGATTGGCTTCTTCCTAGTCTTCTTCCCGCCAAAAGTCACACAAGGCAAAAGTCTTCACACGAACGAAATGTGCGCTCTGAATACATCGGTACCTGCCCTCGATTGTCCTCAAATGTGTTGAAATGTATACAACCTTCCTCACCCGGACCAACCTACGTCATTAAAGAGCATCACAACCACATCTTCGACGATGGGCAGAGGTAAGGCGTGGGATATCGTTGAGAATGCATGTCTTGGGCGGGCGTGGATTAAAGTCTCGGAGGGTCCTCTCGTCGGCATCGATCAGACGCGAAAGGTTTTCGTGGAATCTGTGCACCGCAGATTTCAGAGCTGGGATCTAGGCAATCAGGAAATGTGGGAGATATGGTTCGAGGACAGCAACAAGTATTGCGCAGCATTATGGAGACATGTTGGCGGACGTACAGAAGTTTCGCGCTGCATTGTCTAAGGTTCATGCATGTTATCCAACCGGTGTCACTGAAGATGACATCAAATCTATGACTGTAGCAGTTCATCTTGGAAAGTAAGAGATCATGAGCTACGACTACAAGTGTGTTGACCCCAGTAAATGGGTTGACTTTGAAGCGTGGAAAGTGCTACGGAAACACCCAAAATGGTCGGATGTTCCATCCACTACCTCTACCGATGATCACACTAAGAAAATGAGAGGGCTGTGGTGGATGCATCGTGTAATTTGAACAATAAGGTAACGAAGCGCCTGAAATCTCGGTCGGAGGATCTTTTTGCGATGGGAAGCAAAACGTCTAAGTTCATGAGACAAGAACAAGTTCGCACCGAGTCCGTGCAATCTTTGGCTGCATCTGCAAAACGCAAGTCTGAAGTCATGGAGAAGAAGAACGCTATTGCTTTGTTCTCACGGCCGGATGCCGAGGCGTTACCAGAATCTAGGTAGTTCTTTTCGGCCATATGGCGAAAGTATTTGGCTCAAGCAAAACAGCGAGGACTGATCGAGGAATTTCAGTTGAAGTCGGCTGAGGCTGAAGACCCGCAGAATCTTGAAGCTTCTTCTTAATAACCGTGAAATGATGATGATAGTGAGGCTGTTAGCATTGGCTAATTTGAACATGAATGTACTTTCATCCCGTCACAGCGTCCAGTCATCACGAGTTGGAAACAGGGAAATGCACTGTTACCTGAAAACACGACATGTCCTCTTTAATTGCAGCATTAACGTAAGCTACGACTCTAGGGTCGTACTATAGATCTCACTAAATGTTCGCACTGAGCTCTCACACGTCATTAGAAAAACTTTTATGGTGCGTAAACCGATTATAAGTACCTCTCGTTTCGATTCCACATGTGCTCGATCAAGTCTCTCTTAAGATACATGTGGTTTACAGAACTGGTGACGAGGTCTGATCTGCGGGATACCATAGAAGTCCAAACGCCTTCATTGGAGGCGGGTTGTAGTAACACCCGTGTCACCTTGTCGTACTCCCATTTGAACTGTTCTCCTCCTCGAAACATTGCTATGGCTTTTTCATGATACTGCAAACCACTCATTCCACTTTTGTAGCTATCTCGACGAGACTCCACAATCATGTTCTGATGAATCACACACGTTTTCATTACGTAAAGCATATTTTAGCGTGACCACAGACGACAAGGCCTTTGTAATATATTAAACTCGCGCCAAGTACTCCAAAATCTCTTTTCATATCCTTCCTCATTCCTTCTTGGGACTTCTAGTATATCGTTACCTCACGGTTGCTACATTCGGCAATTGGTTCTGCAAGGCTTTCCCATGTCTGATAAATTCCATCTTGGAGATACTATGACAGCGACCGCTCAGTCCTGTTCAATTTGTATTATGAAGAGGGAGGAAACGAACCATCCTTAAGCCTTTGCATTCTTTGAGAGCTGTTTTGTACGTTGATATCATTACAAGAACCGGGTGTTCCGAAATGAATATGCCAAATCCAAAGCTCTCAATCGCAAATTGCTTCCAGAACCACAGTTTTTTTTCTCTTTTCCCTTGTGCTGACCAGTCCAGGCTATTGGCCAATTCTTCCACTCCCAGTGTTGCAATTCAATACTGCCAATAAGTCCATCAAATCCACGAGCAGCATTTATTTTCGTAATCCTTTTGAGGTCATCTTGAGTTTGCTGACGAAGATACTCCGGTCCCAATTCAGCAATGGCTACTCGACAAAACGCTTTCAGAGAGAGAAGAACAGAGTCTTCAGACATTTGTGTATACTCATCTAATGCATCTCCAGCTATCCCGTGAGCTGGCATTCGGAGGGGAGCAACGATACGCAACAAGGGATAGATTCCTGGTATGTGTAAGCCATTGGATCTCTGCACGAGTATATCTTTGCCGATCAATTTGATAAAGACACGATCGAGCACTGTACGAGGCATACGTAAAAGGCGCTCGAAAGATGCTTCTCCATACTTAGGTACCGGTGCGAGGTAGTCCGCTCGTAATCTGTCCAGAGCGCCACAAAGTCACAATTTGCATTTGGAAGCCTTCACGGGCGAGATCCTAGTCGCAGAGGTTCCAGAGAGTTGCCTGCGCAAGATCCAGGAAGCATTCCCGTAGCAAGGATATAAGAGAGGGTCTAATCGTCGCTAGATTCTTTGGAAGAAGAGGATGTTGATGCCATCTGTCACATCATAGTCTTCTTTCAGACGGAGACTGCGGTAGGATTGATTAAATATTGTCAATTGCACAATTCCCAGACGAATTATATACTTTACTGTATCCAATAAGAATCGTACGTCTGGTAAAAAATTGGTGGATATATTTCATTTTTCATGTTGTGGTAGAGATGCTTTAAGTAATATGTAAATTAGTATCGTACAAAAATTGCGGCCACCCAATCATCTAATTGAGTTAGATAGCGATAAACCTGCTGCTTATTAACCTGCCCGTTTTGCATATATTTGCCTATAAGCATGTATTGAGAATATTCAGCTTTTTCGCGGACGGAAAATTTACTCTCCATTTTTACCGTCACATTTTACTGACATTAAATTGAATAACCTTTTTTTTAGTGACCAATCTACTTCAGAATTTCTTCGCTGTGAGAAAAATTCTATTCGACTCCTCGGCATTCTGTATATACACATAGATATCTATCAGAATAATCAACGGTGACTGCCCTACTATATTGATATCAGAGTTCTTCTTTCCCGCGGGTATCTTGGAAACTGAATCTCGTTAATTATGATACTTTACATAGAAAAGAAAATATTTAATTCCGGCTAGGGTTGAACATTCGATATTTGTGATGAACTTGAAGATGGTGGTAAGTGTACAAGTCAAAGTGAATTCCTCTTTTAATCAGATGTTGTAAATCTTGCCACAAACGCAAGGAGAAAGCCGTCGTACACCAATTTTGTGAGGAGACAACCATCAGTGGTCCTTCGCGAAGGAATTTCCCCAGAGGAAAGAAGGCGGTACTGCCTAAAATGATACGGATAGAGTGACTAAACTCCTTGGCAAGAAAACCTCCCCTTTTCCAGTGAGTCTTATCGATGGTAATACGTCTTACACTTCAGAGGAAGAGCCGCTGATAATGCAGACTGATTTTTGGTTCACCGATAATAAGGAATAAGCCGTTTTGAATGGTTTTCGAAAATGGCAACAATCGTCACAGTTACCTTTCAAGTCGCCAGCAAGTATACTTTTAAGCTGGAGCATTACCTTTTAGCGTATTTGAACGGCATCACATATGGTTTAAAGCTTTTTACAGAGCCATTTGTCCCTCTCAATGTCTAGTATCTCTCCCGAATTATTGCTTGTTAGACTACCTGTGTTCTCTGGGAGTCGACAACAAAACTATTCTGGGAATTATATAGTTCTACTTGAGAGTACCGGTTTTACTGACTTGAAGACGAGAAATTTTCGTGGAATGAATCGTCGCATCGATGTCCTCTTGATTGCCGGCTCAAATTGCGATTCTGATGAGGCTATAGTCGACAAGCCCTCAGAGACGTCAAAGTACTCTCATAATTATGGGCGATCTCAATCAATTTTCACGAGAAGTGTATTTATCGCTTCGAAGTCCTTGAGAAGGATGATTCTCTCCGAAATTTACCAACAATTGAACCTTTAATGTTTATCAAAAGGACTTTATCGATTCTAAAATCACCAGAATGCTAGAATTAGGAAAATTCGCTTCCTTACAAGAAGCATGGCGAAACTCGACATTCATTAACGAAAAAGGTAGATTTATTTCGTCACGAACTCCGCCTGAATTGGAAGCTCTAATCATTGATCTCACGTCTGACTCGAGGCTGTCCTGTGTGGGACTACGCGACTACTCTCAGGAACAGAGCGAGTCTCTGGTTCGTTTTGTCGCCCCTTGGTGTAGGCAGGGAGGAAGTATTTCAGCCTATCTGCCGCCACATTGCGCTCTGCTGCAAGTTCCAAAGGTTGTGCCGATCATTTTCGTTTAATTGCTGATCTTTGTCCGGCACGCCATCACCAAAACCAACAAAAAAAAGACAACAACGATATCAAAGCTTGGGTGCCACCCCTTCATTGTTCTGTTCGATATAGCACAAACGAATGGGCCAAAATTCGGCTCTCTCCCCGTTCAATTAAGGGAGAAACCACAGGATTCGCTGTTTTCCTCTTGAAATTATTATCCGATTTATCCTAAGTGAAAATAACTGGTAGTTGACTTGGCAAATTACAGTAAGGAATCGGTTCTACAGTAAATGGTTAAAGATTAGGGATGTGGAGTTTCTTTCTCCCGGGGCAGTGCTGGATAGGTTAATGCATTCAATTACCAAGGGTTTTTTTATTATAAGTGTATTTGTACCGTATCCTGAAACAGGAGCAGAATCTGCACCAATCAAAGCCACTTTAACTCCGTCATTACGTTTTTCTACAAGTACCCTTCGAATGTTAGGATTATTATTGTTCTCAATTTTTATAAACCCCTACAAGTGCAAACTCTACAGTGCATACATAAATAGTAAATAGAGAGTACTCGCTAGCAAATTTCTGCAATCATTCCTGAATTTCCGTTTATAAGTGGCTTAGGTATTTCCGAAATTGCATAATTTCCAAAAATCGGTTCTGGAATGAACCAGATATATGAGCATTAACAGAAATTGTTTCTGCAATGTATGATTTGCGCGAAAGCAGTAACACCTAGCAAATCTTAAAATAGCCCACTCACCATTTACCCACATTTGCCTAAGCCCTGCTGCACATCGGACTTTTAAACGGCTCCATCACCGTCTCTTTTAATTAGCAATCAAACCTTCACATCGGTCATATCGTATATGCAGTTCTTATCCTCGCCCCCTTCAGTCAATAATCCTTCCTCCACTCCAGATATCCCCGCTCCACTGGTTAACTCCACATCCACCACACCACTTGATTCTCTTGTACCACTTAGCGTCGCCATACCCAACAAAAAGCCCGGGTGCAGGTCCAAATTCACAACAATAGATGGCCTTATTTTCGCCCAAGAGATTTCAGCTGTCAAGGCACACATTGCACCACAAAGCGAGACTTTTCCGCGATATACGCGGGCTGTGGAGCATTGCAGTACTAAACCTAGCGTCTTGCCTACTGTGACGTGGAAAAGCATTGAAGATCGTTTCAGAAGAATCTTAGAAAACTTTGATGTTCGTGACGAGAATCACAAGGTACTTTCCGGTTCAGGGGGGGATTACTGAGTTGGATCAAGTCTTTGGGGACATGTCTCAAGCAAAGAAGGACTTTCTTGAGGAGAATATGGTTACTAATGACGTGCTTAAGGAAGGGGAAGAGGCGAAGCTCGACACTGGGCGGGAAATGATTATCATGACGTTGCAGAACAAGAAGAACAGAAAGGAACCGGAGAGCGAGGGTTCAGAGGGAAGTCCTTGCAAACTAAGTAAGAGTGGGATTGGAAGGGATAAAGCAATTCTCGGTCCCAAATGCAAGCTTTACTTCGCCTCATCGATAAGCTGCTTCGTATTATGAATGTTGGCTCTTTGTAAACTGGCGTGAGGCCAAATTTTGGTCCGGTACCCGTTCGATTGTGATTTGAAGATGTATAAAATTGTATTGAAAGCCCGCTGAATGTCTCAATTCCGCAGGCAGCCTCCGACTGCGGGAAAAATCCTCTCCTTCGGCTCTAGGGAAAGCGGACTTTGTTACCCGAACTTCCGCTCCCCTCGCATACTTTTTTTATTGCTCTATATTACAATAAACTTACTCTAACGTTTTTAGGGCTATTCACAAGTACTGCTAAATGGTGTTTGGATAGACACATTTTCGAATATTGGCTAGCAAAACTACAGATATGCACAAATTTCCAACTGCAGATTCAACTAATAGAAGCATCCTCTTAATATCCACTAACATACAATACATCCTGGTCTCCTTGAAGAACCACTCCACAGGTACCCTAACTCCAGACATTGCTTTTTTGACCATATTCTTACCTACAGATTGATTTTATCCTGAGTATGGAACCTCGACAAAAACTCTTCTCCTGCAGATTGAGTCTCCATAGATGATGTGTTGCGTACCTCCAGCACGTGATAGTCCAACAAGAACTGAATCCATACCGCTCTGCATATAAAGGCTCCAGTCATCCCTGCGACCCTCAATTGGACTCTCCAGATCCATCGCCATTCCGCACGGAGTACTAATAGCCAGATACTTAATAGAACTTTTCCTCTTATGCACTCTTTAGAAGACACTCTATTTGATTTTTTTATCGTCTGGACGATCTATAGCTATTATCGTGCCATAAACCTGAAGAACTATCGAATTTTCCCTTACTGGCGGAGCGTGTTCTGTGAGCCTCCCTTCCAGAAACCCGCGTAATTTCCCGGTAGTATCAGTCCTGTCTTCTTCCCTAGAAAATCATCCAGTGCTTCCCAACATTTTTCACGGAGATTCGACGAGTTCTGCCGGAAAAGCATCTCTACATATGTCTAATGTCTAAAGTGTCAGTAAGGACAAGCGGCGAGGTAAGAGGCACTTCGAAAGATGGCGTTTTGCTGATTATCTGTTTGCCGATTTATGCGTCACAGCACTCGGCCACCAGATAACCCGCATCATTCGCATGATATCGGCGCGATACTGTCTGCAAAGAGGAAGCCACGCATGGTTTTTCAGTTGGTCAAAGTTCATCTCAAAGGATGGAGATGTAGTCGAAGCAGTCCTCAATGTCTGCCGCCAGAATGTTTCTTCCCGTTACTCCATGGAACCCCCGCCTAATGAATGTTAAAAGGAGTTTTTCTGCTGCTGTAGTCGTCTTGTCTGATTGGTGGCTGTTGATGATGAAAGGAGTAAATAAATGCCCATCGTTAGAGTAGTCCGGTAACAGCAGAAGATTTGTGGTTGCGAAGATGACTAACAGCATGTGGTTGCAGTTGGTTTTGGCCTGGATTGATTCTGCAAGAATTTTGGTGGTAAACTAACTGGCTTGTGTAAATAAGAGAAATTAGATATTACAAAACACTGTAAAGAACAGTTCACTGCTGGCAATTTTTTAAAATCAAAAATCATTGCAGAAGTATTTAGCGTACACTGTGATGGTTCTTAAAAGTTGGAATTGGTTGGGTTTGTTGTTGTTGCTCCAGTCAGTCAGAAAGACGCCTGGAATGTCATTTATATAGACAAAGACTGTCGAGAGCTGCTAGAGAGTTTCGGTACCTCAGAAGCAGTGAGCGTTCCGACTGACTACCATCCTCTTATCCAGAGGTGCTTTTCAGGAAGGTGCTGGCCCATAATAAAATATCTCCTGACTGGGCTGTATGAATCTGGCTCTTCAGTGAGCTACTGTACATACGAATAAAAGGCCATCTCCTCCCCTGCACGTACGAATATACCAACAATGTTTTTTGTAATACATGAAGAAAAATGACTACACATTAAACAATTGTGTTTTTCCGTTTCGTTTTGAGTTGTAACACCAGATGATGCGTGAGTCTCTTTTTTTCCTTTTCCCGTTTTCTCTCTTTCCGTATTTTCCTATCGTACTTTATTTGTATGCCTGTGCAGTGCCCTTTACAGGCTTCACTATTACAGCCCACCTTCCAGCAGATGTGCTTACAGTGCTCAGGATATCTTTCCTTTGTCACCCCCCAATATATTACTTGACCTCCGACCTTCGGGTGTGCTTCGACAGTTAAACCGTCCCCTCGCAAGATTGAACTCTTGAATTCAGTCTTGCGACGCGCCCAAGCAATCTCCAGCTCCAACAAACTGTACCCTGAAACATCTTTCACAACTAAAACTAAAGCTGGATGTATGATTCCCCAGAAAACATGGATGTACAGTACTTTGCTGCACAGTAGCTTGTAACAAAAGTATTACAGTAGAAGACGAAACTTTACTTCATTTAGCATATATCGTATACAGCTTATGTACCGTACTGTACTGTACCAATTGACCATCCTTTGCCTAAATCGCAGTAAACGGACCCCAATTACCCTACTTACAGTAGTCCTCGTCTGCGATTGCTCTTACAGTATCAGGAAAATTAAGTATATTGAGTTAACTGCATTCGATAAACCTATAACCATTAAAGAAGAAAGGAGAGAGAGCATAGAAAATGACAGAAAAGAAATACATCTAGATTCATTTTTAACTTTATGAATGCGGCGCGAAATGCAAAGCAGAAGATATCAATCCTTTATCGCGACCTCCACCAGAGGTAGGCTCGTGCCTGTGCCAATCCCACTCGTGGAGGGTGGCACCCGAATGCATGTGCAGCGCTAAATGACGTGGCAACGAACGTTGCCGTGAGGGCACTGGACACGTACGGAAAGGTTCGGGGGGTTTTGATGCAAAGGCACACCGCAGCAGCCGTAATATCCAATACGGACTGCTTGATGGCTGGCTTGAAGGTAGCATTTTAGGGAGCGTAGTTCCTTCCCCATTACTGTGTCGGTATACCCTTTTTGAGTTGATTGCGGTTGTCTGGAAAACCATGGGATAGATCGGATATATCTTTCAAGAGTAAAACACCCAAACCTTTCCCCTTTTTAACTTTTAGCTAGATAAAAAAGGGATTTGACCCCTCAACTTTAATCTTGGCAAGATTAAACTCTACAATTGAGTTAATTTCCCTAATTTTAACTTAATACTGGACGAAAAGAGCTCGGCAAGGTTTGAGCAATAGAATGTGGACCTAAAGGTCAAGGGTTCAAATCACTTTTCGCCCTTTTTTATTTGTTTTTAAGTATCTGATATTTTATTGAAGACATAACTTTAGCAGGATTTAAATGTTTAGGACAGGTTTTACCGAAATAAACCCAATTCCCTGCAATTAAAAATACTTAAGTAAAGCACCCCATTTATCACCCCTTTTGGTAATTATTACCTTATTGCACTTTCGAGCCGCCCCCTGCACCGTCCCACACCCCGACCCATACACTGAACTTTACGTTTCAACCGATTTCGTTTGATTCTCCCGGTGCGCCTGCCCCACAAGCTGTTGTTTTGCTTGAGGTGTTAATGCCGCGAATAGCGCGGAGGTATAATACGAGTGCAGGTGTAATACGGCGGCGTGTGTATCAGCGCCTCAGTTGCATCATCTGGTCGTCTATCGCTATGGCCATCTGCTCGCGCACGCCGGTGCGCGTGACTGACGTGGACAATCCGGTTAGTTCCTAGCCCTATAGTCGGATCCTGCAGTTTAGACCGTAGAAACCATTTTGATATAAACTTTTCAACTGTACAGTATATTACATTCAGTAGAACTTTAGGGCAAACATAATATGCATGCAAGTTACCCAGTCATTTACATTAATGGCTCCCTCCAGTGCTTTTACATAAATTAATTGAAAATACGTTTAATGATTCGGAATAGATTTCATCTTTATCAAATTTGATAATAGCTATTTCAACGATTGATTAAAATGCAGAGATCTCATTAAATCTGAAAACTATTGGTGAAATTCAAATTATGGCGGTCTTATTGGAAACCACTCGATAATTGTGCAATATCTCGATCTTCAAACCATTACAACTGCCTTGAACAGCCTACCTGTACTAAAGGCATCCTGATCCCAGTATTCAAATCTGGGGACCAACATACAGTACTCCAGCGAATTACCGCCTACTTTGCCTCTTATCTCACTGCCAGAAAGCCATCGAAGGAGGTCTCTCCTCTCTCCTAGCCGACTCCACAGATCTCCACCCAATGCAATTTGGTTTCAAAGAAGAATAGGCCCCTCCACGCCCTCATAGCCACTGAAACAGCTATACGACAAGGGATCGCTGGCTCGCCGCCCTGGATACGTTCAAGGCCTATGACAGGGTCAACTGCCAACTGCTCCTACACGACTGCGGACGCATGCTCCCCGACACAGAAACAGCCATGATTAGATAATGCCTCCTCCCCCTCACTGTCCGGACAAGAGACGATTGCACCCTACAACAACGGCAATCCGCCTCGGTCTCACCCAAGGTTTCCCTCTCTCCCAATCCTACTCAATGTCTTTATCAATGGCCTTCCAAACAAAGCCCAGACGGCCTTCACGACCCCCTCCCCCTCCATGCAAACTATTCGCAACGACGTCCTCCTCCACTCCCACGACCCTTCCCTCCTCCAAACTCTCTCGACGAATGTTAACGATGGTTATCCGCCAGACGCATGAACTGGGCACCCAATAAAAGCATAGTAATCTCCCAAGACCCGGCCCACCCAAGAATACCATTACAATACAACCAACGGCGATACTTCTTTCTGACAAGGCCCCTTACATAGGGATTACATCGGCCCCCCTAGGGATACATCCCGATGTGACCATCAGCAGGGCACATCGTACTCTACAAGGCACAGGGACCTTCCTACACACAACGCCCCAAACTGGACTTTGCGTCGGTGAGTGAGGGCGGCAGCCCCACCGGCGACTTGCGCCGCTTTGGTGATTGAGGTCTGCTTGAACGGTGACGTAACGGCGACGTCGCATGCGATGGGTTGGTGTGGTAAGCCATTTCAGTGTCACAGGGGTGTTGCACGAAGAGAATGTCAGCGGACCTGAAGTCCGTACCGGGGAGGAGATTCTCAACTTCAAATCGTAGTCAAGGCCGGCGGCGCGGAATACATGTAACTCGAACACATTGCGAACGGAGTTGTGGCGGTTAATGTGTCCAAATTCTAAGACGCAGTGGTCGGCGGCATGGTCCCGTGGACATCCATGTCCTGCTGGCAGTGGTGGCATTTCAATGGCACCTGCCTGTGTAGACTGGGAGACCGAGGTGACTACGCAGCATGATGCTCCAGTGCTCTGAGGACACCTTCGCCGCAGTGGTGGGATGGGCATATAGGAACGCCGCAGCACCAATATGATTGCAGGCCAAGCCTCGAATCCGGCGACGTGCGACATCACGGAGTGGCAGCTAGGACGAGGCACCCTCTTCCATAGTTCGTCCTCCCAAAACTCCTTTGCCTTGGCCTCTTGCTGTGCCCGATTTAGATGATATTGCAGGTTGACGGGCATGGCGGCAAGGGAGGTGGGTCAAAAACGCTTAGATCGGTGGCAAACAGATCCCCTTGATCTGGCGGACGAAATTGCGCAGGGGCCGGCGTGCCTGCAAGCAGAAACTCGGAAGGAAAGCAGCGCAGTCAACTGGCGAATTGTGCGGCCAGGAGATGCGGGTCTTATGGGAGTTAATAAACAGACCATAAGACGGGCCGTAGAGCACGATGACTGTAGTGCTCGCCGTAGACCATCGAGTGACCCTATTATTGTACCGTCGTCTGCGTACCACTGATTCAAAATGATACCCTTCTCATCGGCGACCCGCCGGATGAGCGGTCGTATCGTCAACGAGAAAAGCAGCATACTCGTAGGTCCCCTTTCACATTCCCCTCACTACCCTACTAAATGACGGATTTTATTACTGGACATGAAACGAATTTTTTTGCTATAATATCATTAAAATTTTTAATATGTATATGTTTCTGTAACTACTGTACACGATACAATTTCTGATGTAAGTCCCTGTCGCTACAGCACATAGACTTGTGTCCTCACTCCAGGCCCAAGCCCTGGAGCTGGTCTTTACCACGGACATGTTGAGAGATAGTACACAACAGATTAGTTCGGTCCTGTACAAATGGCGTAGATCCCTACCATGAACGGCATGGTCTAGGATATCGGAGCTCTATATATATATCATTGCGCACAAGACTTACAGTGTATGTAGCCATTGTGACCTTTCGTACAATACTGAACTAGAGTGCGATTCAATTGAATACTGTACGTCATCGGACCTTGCTCCGCTACACTCCTACCACTCTCATGTCGAAAGTCACAATCTAAGTGTGCTTAAGCGCTTGCTGTTTGGTTGCGAATGATCCATTGGTCAATGAAGCTCAAGAACTTCATTCTTAGTGATCTTAGTTAAAGCGTCCGCCGGATTCGATTTTGATGGTATCTCGCAATGTCGTTCACTTCCACATTCGTTCGTAGGATTCTCGGGCAGCCCGAAGATCATCATTAATCTTTTTTTTGCTGTGGTTGTGTTTTTTGTAATTACGTCGAACAAACACATAGAGTCGGTGTATAGCTTCACAACAATCTTGCGCGAAAAATCTGCTCGAGATCATGGCGTAAAGTCAGACTAAAGTCCATACCATCCGCGAATGCATAGACTTCCCCCCCATAACTGATCGGACTGTCCGACGGCTTTTGTGGCTGCGAAGTGCAAGATGTTGCACCGTCCATGATCATCACAGAGTAACACAATGTAACCAAGTTGAGTTGTTAAATCATCGTTATCAGCGAATAAAATCGCTGCACATGCGTATGTGGAGTGAATTCTCACCCAAAGAGCGTTGCAAGATTCCAGGTTTGCAGTTTTGCTGGACATAGCGAATAGTCTTATTGATTGCCTCGACATGCCGCGTCCCGAATTCTTTCGGTAACTTGTGTGGCCTTATTGACTGAACATGCTATGTCGGGGCGTGTGTACTAACCATTGCAGCCTTTGGCGACATGATCTGAAATCGCTGAATGAACAACCAGGTGAAAGCGCCTTGAGTTGCTTCGTATATTCCTTGATGCAGCTTGATTCCGTCCTGGTTGTCTCTATCTGCACGCCAGCGAATGTGAATGAGCCCATTTCCCTTTTCCTAGAGTTGAATTTGTCCTGTGTGACGTCACAATCCCTCAGAAACTTTCCTCCCAGCATTTAGGCTGTCATCCACGTACGTTGCCAGTGTCCAACTAGACGCTCACCAATTCGTTTGAAGAAGAGACTGATGTCTAGAGCTGTACGCTTCATGTGCAAGTCGTTCCGCAAATGGCTGCTCATGGTTACATCCCAGTCTCCGAATCTGGCAAACCATACAGCGGCTTAATAAGCTTTAAGAGCTGATCGCCTGAGAGAAGAAATTCATTAGTGGGCCGAACATAAACGTCACGCATCAATCTATCCATAGATTGTATATACTTGTGAGATATCCTATGACCATATCCTGAAACCAAAAATTGCAGGATAGCGGTGTCACACGTATAGAGCTCTGTCAAAGTGTCGTCTCTGGTGCAGCAGAACACTTTTCTCCTTGTCTCTGTGCCCCTGCACCACAACCTTGCTTTAAACATTTCTTTATCAGTCCCTTTTGCTCGATTGATAACAAACCTACTGCCGAGCACGTTTTCATCGTTCGAGATGTCTTCCTTGAGCACGATCTCAAACGTACCTTTCTCAATAAGACCGGCAATCTCTTCTCGATAGCGGCGAGAGCTTCCGTACTACGACAGCGCGGGTCGGATGGGGCCAGCACTTCAATAAGGAATACGCGAGCAGGTTGATGAGATGTTTTGGAGCCGATAGCATGTACACTTGTTTAAGTAGCCGGCGCCGTCTGCCTCACGCACAGGTAGGATGTGATCGATGCTGTATTGTGCTTCCTTATCAGGCCGAATGACATAAACCATTTTATCGAGCAATTTAGACACCTCGTAAGGGCCTTCCCAATGTCTCATGCCCTTCCTATGGCCGGCTGATTCCGCATTTACGTCCACTCGGTTTCCGGGGATACGCGGTAAGTCGTCTTTGGAAATTTTGATCTGAGAGCGCGTTTTTATGCGCAGCTGTGCAGATATATTAGCCATTTCAAGTCTCGCGATGTTTATTGCGGCCATACGGTCCATGTTGTCCGGGAGCGAGGTCGGAGTCATGGGAAAACGCGGTAGGTGCCGAAAACGAGTAGGAAAGGGACCAGGCCTTTCGGCCCCATTGTATCATTCATGGCCTTGACCCAGCTTCAGAGAGATGTCTGGGTCAAGAGCTGGGGCGTCTCCCTGATCTTCAGAAAAATACAGCGCACAGGGGGGTATCGCTCCCAACACCGATGGCGTTGTGCGATTTGACCCCTGAAAATTCAAGCACAATACCAGCGTCATCGACATTTGACGACATTCCCTGCTTGTGAACACTATCTTTATTCAACCTTGAACTTGTCAGGGTAACCGGAGTACACAGCTGCCCAACATACCTCAAACGCGTGCCAAACGTCCCTCGTTGATTTTCCGCGGAGGAAAATGGCTGAGGAGAAGTGCGTGTCAATATCTACGACACGTAGCGCGGGGGAGCCTTCAGCCAGACGAGATCCAACGCAAGAGTGTGATTGAACACACAAGTACCCGAAGTAAGCTCACGCGAAAATGATGCGGGCCTTGAGAGAATTAGCGCAGGTATGACACGATTTAGAGATCTCCTCAAAGTATATGACAGTGTGTCGAGCGATGTTTTCGACGGATCAACGCTGCAGCAAGTTGTAAAGCTTACAGGCGGACGGGTGGAAGAAATGGTAGTGAAGCTTCCGCAGTTCCGCCCGAGTAAATAACAACAACTTAGTGTCCCATCCAACGAACATGTGCCCGTCACGCCTAGTGATGGGTAAATGCCACCAAAACGGCAGCTGTCGAGGATATTGAGGACATTGTCGGCGACAAGCTGTTCGCGGTCGAGTGTATCGATGCCGAGCAACAGAACATCTGCGTCGACTACATCAGCGTATAGCTAGGAATGAGCCGTCTGGTGTGGGCATACGATCTCAATAGTTCCTAGACTACAATAAACGCCATCCCCGAAGCGAAAGGCGAAGTCAGATTTTTTGAGATTGTAAGGAACACCGGCCTGTCGCAATAAGCCGCGCTTGATAACGACCAATAACAGTTTTATGCTCCTATGTCACAGCGAGCACCGCGAAAACGTTGCTTCGACGTGTTACCAGTTGTTGGAAGGATTGAACTCGGATTTGTTGGATGTTGACGACTATTCGACCCAAAAGCCAGGTGACTTTTGCGACTGTGATGGCGGCGATTTACAGTATTGAGATCTGGTAACGCAAGAGAGGGGCGACGTAGAGAGGGCTTCGCTTTGCCTGATGAACGAGATCTGGCGGCAACTCAGATCTCGACTGGGAAATGCCCTCACCCGAGTGAGAGGTTTCGAAGAGGTCGACAGCTCCCGCGCCATCGCCAGCTAAGAAGGCTCGTTGGATGTCGGGATGCAAATCGGACCAGTCCTCAATTTAATAACCGTCCACGTTCGTAATACCCCGGAGTTGGGAGTGCGGTGGCTAAGCACACCTCCACCTAAAAATCCTCTTCATTGGAGTCGTCGGATGGTAGGGCATCAGAAATGCCATACCCGGATGAGTTGCTCGCAAGCTTAGTGACTGCGTTAAAATGGGCATGCTGTGTGTCATCCTCCTGCGAGTCAGATAGTCTATCGACATCGGAATCAGCAGAAGAGGGAATGGTGTAGTCACTGCCTGCGTCTTCCACCAGATCCTCAAGTGACCAAATAACTCCTCTGCCAAGATGTGGATATGGGTGGCGTGCTCCATAAGCAATTCTTTCAAAATTGTGAGGGCCGCCTTGCAATCTTTGCCTATGAGTGCCTTCATACGGCCCTTGAGGATGCGGACTTCGTCACGGGGACGAGGATATCTGTCCGCGATATGCGAGGCATCACCATAATTATAGCATCGACGGTCACAGATCGGGCGTTCACCCGCGGAAGTCTTCGCGCTCGAGGGTCCCAACCCAACTTGGCCTGGCCGGCGAACCAGATCTTCCCGGCAGAGGAGACCCGGGATTTGGGGTGGCGATTTCTGTGTTGGTGAGATACTCGGCCCGCGAGAATGAGCCAGTCGGGTCCCGACGAGAGAATATACAGGGTTGAGAGGAACTCTCGGCCTGGTTACGAAGGCTCTAGCGACTCTGTAGTTTTGCTGGGAGTTCGTGAGGCCGTGGAGGAAATCTTTGTTAGACTTGTTTTGGTCATACGAGAGGTTGTGGATAACAGGCGCGGCCCATTTGAACTTCCGAACTGCCCGATGAAGGGCTTTTCGCTTGTCTTTGTCTCCATTTTCACCAGTCGGGGCCTGTGGAACAAGTATTTCGATTCGACAGGCCAATTGCTGTAGGGCTGCTCCTTCGTCGTTATCCGAATCTATGAAAGCATCAAGCTGCAAGTCCATGATCTGTTCGGCATTGCTTGCTTGCGGTATAGCTGTTATAGCGTGAGAGGAGGATAGATACAAGGTCACCCAGTTTCTGATGCCATCTAGCTCTTCATAGTAGGAGTGTTCCGGGTCTTCCTTGAACATAAGATGAATAAAATCGACTTTCTGAGACGAGTTTAGTCGAAGTTCACGACAATGGTGTTGGTACCTAGCGAGAGCTAATGACCAGTTTCCGCTAGTCGAGCCTCCGAATTTCTGCTTATCTCCTTTATAGCGTGCTTGCATCTTCGAGCTTAGATTGACGTAGTCATCCGCATTCCCTTTGGAAACAGGAAAAGAAATTGGAGTCTCGTGGTGTGCGTGTGGAATGTGGTGAGTGGCGAGAGTATCTACGGGTCCCGTTGACGTGGTTGTGCTTGCACGGGGTGCGACAGATGCGATGCAGCTTGGTTAATAGGCACTGTATCCGATGTGGTAGCCGACGGTAAAGTGTCAACTGAGTCGGCTTGTAAGACATCGCCTGATACTGGACCATTTCAGACTAAATTCAGGAACAGACCACGCCCCTGTGCGGCAGCCCGACATCGAGCATCCGTAAGTACCCCTGACGCTCTCATCGCAGTGTTCGTTCTCTGGCCAAATAGCAACAAAACCCTTTCGAAAACATTTGTATGACCGTCAACAGCACTTACTACCGATACCGAATTCTCCTCAAGAAACTTTTTCACGCGCTTATATATTTCATAGTTAAAAAGGATAGTAGCAGCGAAAAAACGGGGATATGAAGTCAGATCTTATCTTAGCAAGAAGAGCGTCACCCGAGAGTTCGGAAACTGTTGACTATATGAACGAAAATGTCAATAAACCGCACTTGATGGGGTGCGTTAACTGTGTTGGACCACATGTCACCAGTGCTGGGAACTGAAGGCCCTGCCATGTGCTGGGATGCTGATGTTTCGGGTGGATATACTGTGATGATGCTGTGAATGATAGGCCTGCTGAGTTCGTCTTGCTTGACTTGTCTTACATGCGTTCTGTTGCATGTTCAACGAGGCGATCGACGTTTAAATATAGTTCTGCGTCCAAATATGAATGGTCCCTGCAACAATTGACAGCAACTACTGTTTAGTTAGACACTACTTTTTGAAATTAGAGTCATCACGAAATTGGTCGCGATCGATTTGATTTTTTGTTCACGGCGACAGCTTGAGGGTGCACCCTTCACTTGGTCATAACCCAATTGAACGGGTTGGTCCGTGCTTAACGTGACCCATGAGTGTCGCTACAGCACATAGACTTGTGTCCTCACTCCAGGCCCAAGCCTGGAGCTGGTCTTTACCACGGACATGTTGAGAGATAGTACACAACAGATTAGTTCGGTCCTGTACAAATGGCGTAGATCCCTACCCATGAACTGCATGGTCTAGGATATCGGAGCTCTATATATATATATCATTGCGCACAAGACTTACAGTGCATGTAGCCATTGTGACCTTTCGTACAATACTGAACTAGAGTGCGATTCAATTGAATACTGTACGTCATCGGATCTTGCTCCGCTACAGTCTCGAAATGACTTACTGTACGCGTTAACTAGGCTTTTGAACTGATTGAGTATTTGCGCAATACAGGATCTTTGCGCAAGAACGCAGTAACTGCGGTTGAGACCAGTGCTGCGCGGAAAAAGCTTTCGGTGGAAACCGCGGAACGGTTTTTTCTACGGTTACTAAAAAAATAAAACCGCGGGTAGATGGGTAGTGCGGTTTTCGAAAAGGGAGAAAATCACGGATACCCGTTTCTGCGAAAAATGCATTTGTGGCTATTGCGGTTAGACGGATACACAAATTCTGCGCAAACCGCCTCTTTGGATAGTACGGATAAATAGCGGAAGAAACCGAGGTTTTCGCGGTTATTTGTGCACGGTTATCTAAAGTTTTTAAATTTTTGGCTGGGAAGATCACTAACCGTATAAAACCACAATTTTATTGAAGAATACAACAAAAGGTGTCGTGGTAGAGTTGGGTAATACCAATTCAGTATACTGCGAGGTCTCGGGTTCGATTCCCGGCTTTTCTGGGTAAGTGCTGTCAAAATGACGATTTCTGTTGGAGATCCAAAGTCGTGAGAGAGACAAAGTTCGCTCCATACTCCATGACAACAATTGGTGTATTCAAACTTGAAATTGTTGTGGCGTAATAAGTCTCATTCAACAGAATGGAAACCTGAAAGGTAGATCATAAATTCAGCCGCCAATATGAAAAGTTTCTAAAATTAATTTTTTTGGATCAATTAATTTTGCTTCCAGATTTTCTTGAATTAAAAGGTATTGGATACAAGCCATGCTGCGATTGTTTGCTGAGTGCAAAGCCTTCCTCAAGGCTATGGATTCGAATGTCAATTTTACTTTGCCATCTTCTTCCCCTCAATCGAGCGGCCCTAACCATGCAAGTACAGCCCCCCTTCTACTTGCAATGGTGCCTCTGATACTATATCTACGGAAAGTAATGGAACAGCGGAAGAGACAGCAGGTGCTAATGGATTGGGCATCTTCGAAGACAATCTACGTTTTGGCAGAAAGCTAGTCTAGGTAGAAAACGGGCATTTGGGGTTTTTCGTTTGCAGTGATGCCGCCATGATCGTCAAGGCTAGAGCACTTAATGTGAAGTGTATAATTTGCAGTGGAAGTCTGATATGGAAGATTGAGAATGGAACCTCGTCTTTGATTAATCATGTCTCTGTGAAGCATAACGGACTTTCAAAAGCATGAAAGCGAGCTTCAAATATTCAGGGAAGGAATGTTACCAGTCGAAGTGACATTTCTAAATCAAGGACTGTAGTCTCAGCAGACATTCGCGTTTCACAAAGATCAAAGCGTATGGACCAGATCATCCGTTGCAGCGCAGCTTTGAAAAAAATGTAATGCTCTATGTATGCAAAGGACTTCGCCCGCTCAGTACTGTTGAATGCCCACACTTCCGAAAGTTGGTCGCTGATTTGGACTCCTCTTTGCGACTTCCTTCTAGGAAGTCCTTCACAACGAAGATGCTTCCCAAGTTTGCAAACGACACTAAAATGTCGATTGTGGCAGAGCTGTCTAGTATTCCTGCTGTGTGCATAACATTTATCTCTGGATGTCGCATGGATCTCAAGACATTTTCTCTGTTATTGGGCATTGGCTAACGGACTCGTTTGAAAGAAAATCATGCCACCTGCAGATGATTAAATGGATGGTACTCGTGGAACGGAAATCGCTCCTCGTCTTGAATATAAGCTTTCTCATAAGGTCATCGCTTTCGTCACAGATGGTGGAGCAAATCTGAAATGTGCTCGAGAGAGCTTGTGGACTAGTATCTTGTACAGGTATTGGAGTTGATGCACCGTTTCATGGGCGATGCTGGGCCCATATTATGAGCAGTCTCTGTCAGGTTTTGAACGAATCGCACTATGAGGGCCTTGTACATGTGAATCTTGGTGCTATCAGAAGGAAGCTTCAATCTGCGATCACGTGGACTAAGAAATCGGGAAAAGGAACACGATTATGGAGGGCCTCCTGTGTGAAAGCAAAACTCCCTCCTATCAAGTTGTACTCTCCTGTTCAAACTAGATTTGGCTCTATCTTCATCATGATGTCGCAGGTGCTCCAGTACAAAGATGCAATTCACTTTTGCTACTCAGATGCATCGAACGTGACAATAGTCACCGTGACCCCACTAATGCGGAGTGGTGTAGTACGATTCGTCGTTCGGTATATTCGCCCGCTGTTGGAGAGCTGCATTCTCAATCAGAGTCAAGAATTTTGGTCTGCCGCTGATAGCCATACAATGCAATGTCCTTATATCAAGAATATCGTCCGGCCGCGATTCTTAGCACACTGCTGCAGACATGCCAATCGATGAACTTCGAGGAGAGCTCTCAATTTGGGAGAGAAACGCTAGCGTAGCAATTTGCGAGTACATTGAGGACAAACTGCCCACAATATTTCAAGGACCATTATTGACGAGCACCAATTTGCGGGAACAGCATGTCATTCTATGTTTGATGCTGGATCCACGTTATAAGTCTCTGAAGTGTCTCTTGAAAGTAATATCGCATGCAGAAGTACTCTCCCTAATCTCGACATATGACACGATTTTACTCAAGTACATGTTTGAGGCCCATCGAAGGTCACGTTCCACCATGGATGTAGAGCCCAATACCGTTACTACTCCAGCAACTGATGAGACGAAAACCCTTTTTTGGAAATGATGGCACTGCCGAAGACGAAGATGCACATTGCATTCTTTGTTAAAGCAGGAGCTCCATAACTACCGCCTTGCTCAGTATCGTTCTGAAAATACAGTACCAGCTGCACTGAATTGGCTTGCTAGTCAAAACAGCACTTTTCCAAACATATGTCGTGTGGCGAGCGTTCTACTTTGCATAACGGGATCTCAAATTGAAAATGAAGGTCATTTTCTATAGCTGGAATTGTCACTAGTAATAGAAGAGCATCTCTATCTACAGACAATTTGGATCTTATTATGCAAGTTTATCACAACTATGTTCCAAAATCTGGAAACAAGGAGACGCGGAAATCTTGTGATCATTGGAAGCTATCGCTGAGCAGGAAGCGGAGATGGATGATAATGCTGAAAATTTGAACACTGAAGATATCTCACAATAAAACTGCCAATTTGCTTGGAGTCTATTGTTTACTCGTTGTACGTACGTGTAGCAATACCCGTCCTTGCCGTTCGGTATCCGCGGATATCCGAAGACACGGTTTTCGAAAGAATGATGTTATACGGTTTTTGGGGTAGTAATATTGTAGATATCCGAACCGCGGTACGGTTATGCACTATCGCAATATGAGCGGCTGACGGATACTACGGTTACCAGTACTATGTTGTTACCTTCCGTACTAATGATACTAAAAACCATCCCATTAACCGTGGTTAACCGCTACAAAACGGTTTTTCGCGCAGCACTGGTTGAGACCTAGTATGTAACGTATACTGCATCCACTTTAATCTTTCAACGAATGTCCCAGTTTCCTTTCCCCTTCCTGAAATTACACTGTATGGTGTTTGGGGGATAACAATATATATGTGTAATGCATTCAAGTGTCTTATGGAGTCCTAATCCTACCCGCCGCCCGCATCCGTAGTTAATTTATGAATACCCTCCGCACGCTTCTGTGCGGCATTGTACAACCAATAAAGATTTACCACCACTGGAGTCCTGCACTGTTCACGTCGGTAAAATCATTATCTAATCATAGTGGCGATACTGTCCGCAGTACCCTTCAGTACCCCACCGCACTTAACTGGTGCCTTGCCAAGTCGTTTGACAAGGGATTGCGAAGAGTATTCGAAAATATGCACCGCCGCCAAACCGGCACAGGTTGGACCCATGCCACACTCCCCTTCCGTCTGGTGGCCTCGGCCTTAGCCAGACCCAAGGCGTTCACATCATCGCCTACACGGCATCCCTCCTCGGCAACTCCGCACTTGTGCAACAGGTTCTCGGCCCCACCCCTCTCCGCCCCGCCCGCCTCCTCGCTTCATCCTATGACCCACTTGCAATCGCCCTCGACCTCCCCCTCGACCTCCAACTTGAGTGCCTGATCTCTCGAACGTCCCGACTCGATTCCCCCCACCCACGGCACCTCCAAGACGAAATCACAGCATACCTCCACACGACACCCTACATCGGCTACAACATCTGACACCGCATCCTCCACCCATCACCGCGCCCGCTTGGCGGCCGCTGCCTCAACCGCCGCATCCGCTCCATTCTACACCCTACCGCTATCCGGCAACGACCTCTACATCGAAGCCGAGGTCTGGCGCACAATGGTTGACGTTCGCCTCGGTAACCCCATATTCGACGGCTCTCGTCTCTGCCCGATGTGCTCCACAACTTCCGCCCAGCACCTCCCCGTACTTGACGCACCCGGTCACCACGCCTCCGTCTGTAAGGGCGCAGTAGGTGCGGTGAGGCGGCACAACCGTTTACGAGACACTCTCTACCGCCACCTCACCAACCCTGCCATTGCCCTGTCTGTCTCACGAGAACGGGCCCTGGCGGCCGACCTCCACAAAAGCCCGGCCGAACAACGGAAACTTGACCTCGTCATCGACGCCCCCTCGTCGCTCCCTCCCCGCAAGGAATCGACGTCACCATCGCCAGCCCGCACTCTCGCCCCTACCGAGACCTCGCCAATGGCGGAACATCCGCGCTGAACGAGCCACCCTGAAGAAGCACAACAACTACGGTCCCTTGCCGGTTCGAGGGCATCGAACTGCGCCCCTTGGCGATCGACGTATATGGCCAGATCGACATCCCCGGCCTCCAGCTCCTCCAGGACATTGGCAACTGCACCGCCGCTAGGCGGGGAAAGCCTGCCTTCACGGAGTTTCGCCGCTTCGTACAATGGTGTCAGCATTCGTGCAGCGGTATACTGCCGTCATGATCAACAAGCGCAAATTCGGCGCGGTTGAACCCGAATAGGTCCAGCAGAGGCCGAACGGTCCCCTTGTAATGCATTTTAGTAATAAAAGGTCACCATTCCCCCGTACAGTACTTTACTGTACAGTGCTGTACAGCTCATGCGCTCAATTGGAAATCGGACAGTAATTTTGCTTAAATTGCGAAAAGAAACCTCAGCCGATTATTTGGAACTAAGCTTGTATGCCTTTTATAATACATGAAGAAAAGATGATTATATAATTATTTGGACCTGAATGTCGCAAAGTCTGTAAAGTATGCTTTGTGCCGGAAAGAAACAGGTCCTCTTCGCATCTTGAAATCCGTCCTTGACCAATCGTCCTACCTTTGTCTTCCAAAACAAATTCTGAATATTTTTTTCCTTTATGAATCCAAATTCACTGTACAACTCCAATTCCTATTTTATGTTTGAATATTTGGTCCTCCCCCTTCAAAGAGACGCCTTTCAATTTGTAGTCACTTCGCCTCCCAAATTCAGTTCCGATATTTTATCACGCAGATTTTATGATGCTCCCAAGTTCACGCAAATCCAAGGCCTCATTATCGCCTTTTTTGACCAAGACCATGATGATTACCAAAGACATGCCCCTATTTAAAGTGCTATAGCATTGTCGCTGAGGCATCACTCCTACCACCAACAATTTGATAAACTGATTACCCTTTCTGTCAACATCCGCAACCCCGCTCACCCCTTTTCCAGAAATATGACGTCAAATCGCCCCTCTGTCCTTATCTCCAAAAACTGCGCTTCCCGTCCCATCAATGGCCTCCGTCTCGCCGCCTACGGGCCAACCGATGCCGACGACTACATCCGGTGGCAAACTAAGAACAAAATAATCGAGTTCGTTCGCCGCCTCTTCATAGAAGAAGAGGCCAGGGAGGTAAATGATGATGAGACTGAGAAAGTTGAGGAGGAGAGCGGGGAGTCCTTCGAGAATGGTTAGCCCCTGAGCTATTGTACGAGACTCAGGAGAAGGATGGGGAGGAAGAGGAGGAAGAGGAGGAGGAGGATGAGGACGAGGATGAGGACGAGGACGAGGACGAGGTGGATGAGAGAACACATGGAATGTGTTGAACTATTGGGGCCTGGACTGGAGAGTATGGAACAAGTGGTGCCGACGCTGGAACCGGATGGAGATATATTTAGTAGTTTACATATCTCCCTGGAGGGAACAGAGAGCTATGAGCCGTTCGCGGATATTTGTGGGGACTGCTTGGAACGCATGGATATTTTAGAGGAGTTGTTTGGATCTGATCTAAAGAATGGGAAATAAGAGGACCTCATTGATTGTTAGTTTCTTGAGTATCTTTTGTTTGGAGTATATCATCCACACAAATTGTTTGTATGCATTTCCTGGTACCTTCTGTAGTTTTGTCCGGACTCAAGGGTAGCCAAAAGTCTATATAAGCTGAGTAAAATGCTTCCTCATGGAGATGTTAAGCAAGTTGGCAGACAATTTCAAGCCAAGTTCTGAGTAGTAGGGAGTTGAGAGTCAACTTCAGACCCAAGAAACCTATTTCCTACGCTGGTCAAAGAGCATCAGTGGTAGACCCTGCCCCTTCCATACTTGCTTGTAGACATCTCAACTCTCTTCCATAACACTCCTTTTTTATTCGTTCAACTATACCACGGTAGCACTTTTGTCGCTTGCAAACCTTCTTCTTGGGTAGTCGGTTCTGAATATCTCTTCTCCCGACGATTTCCCCTATCACTTTGCTCAGGAAAACTATGGATAGGTCGGAAACACCCAAACGGGAAAGATTTGGGTGTTTTATTTTGGGAGATATATACGACCTATCCTAAAGTTTTACTGACAACCACAATCGACCCAAAAAGATATGCATACAAAGTAACGGGGAAGGAACTACGCTCCCTAAAAGGCCACCTTCAAGCCAGCCATCAAGCAAGCTGCATTTGACATGACGGCCGCTGCAGCGTGCCTTTACATCAAACCCCCCCCCCCGAAACTTTCCGTACGTCTCCAATGCCCTCACGTCGATGTTCCTTGCCAGGTCATTTAGCACTGCACATGCATCCGGGTGCCACCCTCCCACCGACCACATCTTTCAAAAAATTGAAGCACCCAAACATTTCCCCCCTCCTAGAGTGGAGATTGGCACAGGCACGAGCTTACCTCTGCTGAAGGTCGCGATAAAGGATTGATATCTTCCCTGCTTTGCATTTCGCGCCCGCATTCAGAGAGGACATCGGGTCGAAGGCTCTCAATCCCCTGTTAGAAGGAGCGAGTGGATTCCCGAATGGGGAAAGGTTTGGGTGTTTTACTCTTGGAAGAAATATCCGATCTATCCCATGGTTTTCCAGACAACCGCAATCGACATTCACGAAGGTAACATCAAATAGTCAGTCCCTCCTCTGCTTCCCATTGCCTGGCTGTCCGGTCTCGTGCGGTGGAGACCATGGCGTGGTTCTACGACAGGATAACGAGCAGCTCTTGCGAGGTCTTTTGCGAGAAGGGTTACCTAGAGCTCATGTCGGTTGATCCTGTGGGCTCCATGCAAGCAGTGCATGAGATGATCGCCATGTACATCGAGTGTTTCCGGGCAATTCCTTCTCGGGCATGGCGTGCCAGGGTGAAAAGTGGGACTTGGCAGTAGTATTGAAGCGTTCCTCTGGACGGGATTCGAGACTATACGGAGTGTTGTGGCACCAGCAAGGAGACCCGCTTAGCGGGTTGCTTTTCGCTCTCGTACTCCACCCCATCGCCCTGAATCAAAGAGCTATTGTCGGATTCCCCGACGAGGACACAGGGTTAGACACACTGCTTTTGGAGCTTTGGTATCACGACGATGGCTACATTGTAGCCAAACACGAGGATACTCAAGGTAATCGAGGTTCTGTCTTCTCCGAGGCCAAACGTCGTGGTCTCCATCTGGCAGTCTCGAAATGCAAAGTATGGTGGCCCACTGCCCCTCCGCGTCGGTTCAGTCCGCATACCCCTCTGATATGCGGCAGGAATACAGTGCTGGTACTTCGGTTTTAACGCGCCAATCGGCTCCCAAACGTTCATGGAACAATACTTCCTGGACCATGTACACTCCCTTGAGCCTTTACTTAACGCTGTCATGGAAATCGAGGACGCACGCTTCATTCCAACTACTACGCAACTGCTTTGGGGTTTGCAAAGTGGGATACCTCTTGCGAGTTGTGCCGCCCTCCTGTACGCGGAAAGGGGCCGAATATTTCGACAGCTTAATCGAGAGGTGCTGCCGTACTTTAGCGGGTGGAATGCTAGACAACTGTATATTCAAGGAGCTGCAACTGCCCATTAAGCCACTACAGGAGAAGAAGCCGACCTTGGGAATCGGCCTCTCCTCCGCGCGAGATGTCGCCGCCGCTTCGTTTCTTGCGTCTAGCGCCGCGACGCAGCAGTTATGCGAGAAGTCTTTGCCGTCCTGTGTTCAAGACCTGACGCAGTACGAGGATGCTACAGCCGCCTTTAGCCATGGAGCGCCTCTTGTCGACCCTCAGAACGAATTCCGTTTAGCAATTTCTGCTCATCCAACCCACCATCGCAGAAGAAGCTAACAGATGCAATTCATATGGCTGCGCAAGAGGCCTTGCCGCTCGGAAACATCCGCACCCGCGCCTTCCGCGCTAGCATGTCCCTCCCCGGTGCCAAAGGCTGGGTCTACTGTGCACCTTGCCCTGGATTGAGGACGCACATCAAGAGCAAAGACTTTCCGTGTGGTTCCAGTACTTTTGCCAAACCCCTTATTCGCCCCAGGTACCCCTTGCCCAAAGCAGGATGCCATGAAATGCTGGATATCTACGGGGACCACTTGCTACATTGTCGCTTTGGCTGCGAGCGGAATACTCGCCACAACAACCAGGTGACTTTACTGGGGAACGACTTGCAAGAGCCGCCCGACGTCCATTCATCGAACCTCGTTACACTACCAAAACAGGACGAGGCCGGATATCAGGGCGATGGGAGCCGCGGTGGCACGGATTATTCGACGTAACCTTTGTCAACCCGCTCGCTCCCTCCCACGCAAGAGCCAGGGCTTTCAACCCACTCACAAGCCTCAACGCAGCTCACGCAGAGAAGCAGCGGAAATACCAAGGGTTCCTTGCTGAGCTGCCTGGGAGAAACAGGCTGGTTCCTGTTCCCATCTCAACGCTTGGAGGATGGCATCCGGCGGCGTTCTCCGTCGTCAAGGAACTCGCGAGAACTGTTGCCACCGCGCAATGGAACGGTTTTCGAAGGTTAGAGCATTCTTTTACAGCGGCACTCCGCTTGACAGTAACCTCCAATGCCGCTTGTTTGCTGGCTGGCCTCCCTTCCACCTTCTGGTAGATTGGAGTGCCATCTACAGTTTCGACGCATTGTACGGTTTCGCAATTGGCTTGGCAATATACGGTATCTACGCTCCGGTACAAATTTACTGGATACCAACCCACATATCTACCACAGTAAATTAACCCCCATTTCAATAGTATTGAAGCCACACCGGGAATTCTCGAGGTTCAATGCTTGTCTGTAGTCCGGGGCATGGGGGACAATACACCCATTCCTTAGCTCCCGGGAGGGCCATAGACGCCCGAAACGCCTACTTCCTCGAATCCCAAGAGGAATTCGTTCTTGCACTGATCGAGATCGAATATATCTTCCAACAGTAAAAACACCTAAGCCTTTCCCTTACTTGCACTACCTCATGGATTGCGTCCGTCAACGCCTTTTGCGATGGTGTTTTTTCCGAGCAGATTACACTGAACAGGATAATCCTAGACGGCAGGCAGAGGTCGACCACCTCCGATGGGCGTCTGCAGCTGCTTCGTACTACCGCAGGCGCTGCCGCAACACTCGCAGAGCGCGAGAAACATCGTCATTACGGCACTTACTGCAACCGAAACGATATCCTCCTCTCCCCGTCGGGATTGATATCTATGGCGCCTTGGCGACGACGGCAAGGGTTTTTCCGCCGCCTTGTTTCCTTCGCTGCTTCCCGTTGCGGTTACCCCCCTCAACAGGAGCTCCGCGACTTCGTTACCCGTTTTGCATTTAGTCTCTAAATAATGCAGGCGCGACAGGTTTCTACCGCCGCCCGCATCCGTAGTTAATTTATGAATACCCTCCGCACGCTTCTGTGCGACATTGTACAACTAATAAAGATTTACCACCACCTACCATCTTATGTACCTAGCTCCTTAGTAGGAGTTGGGAGCAACTTCTTGCAAAGCTCGCTAGATGATGAGCTAGAAGCCAAGAGTGCCGCGGCCGCGATGTTCCTTGCGGAGGTGAGCCCGATCCAAGAGATGGTTTTTTCGTATCCTTGGGTTGACCGGCAGCTGGAGTTCTCGGAATATTCCGAGTCCAGTACCCCTGCCAATTTTCGAACACAGTCCTCCATCATCCTGCGAACTCGTTCGCTCCTTTTTCGGTGCAAGACGGGGGCACTACGCGCAACAAGTAGCCTTCTTTGTAAACGCCAAAGCAGTTACGCAGTAGCTGGAACGCCACTTGCCTATTCTCAAGGTCAGCAATGGTCTCGAGGAACGGTCTGAAGATAAGACATGGTTCGTAAAGGCCCGTGTGGTGTATTCCTTAGTACCGATGGTTGCGTTCAGGACAGAAGCACCCCGCTGTAATCTTGCCAATCTCGTCTGGGTAGGACTCTGTACTGACCTTGGAGGGGCTGTAGGACACCAGACGGTGCATTTCGGCAGCGACAAGTGCAATCCTCTGCTTTCAGCGTCCACGGGCGAAGTACTTCGATGGCTTGACGTGTTGGTCGTGGCGCCCGATAATGTACCCGTCATCGTGGTACCACAGTTGAACTAACAACTTCGCCAGTCTCTGTTCTCCCCTTCCTCTGAACTGAAGAGTTCTTGTATTTTGAGATAATAGGTGCAGCACCAGGTCGAAGAGGAGGCCTCCAAGATTGTCTCCCTGTTGGTCCCGCAGACGCTTCTTATGTGTGACTACCTATCCACAGGAATGCGGGCACGTTTATAGCAATATGAGACCCAAGGCTGTAACTCTGGGAATAGCTGTCTCACCGCGGTCAGAAAAGCGGTCTGCTGCACAATTAAAAGAGTTCTTGAGATCGACAGTCAATAACCCATATGCTGGGTCACTGCCGTACTCCTGAGACTCGTCGGATTCCGTGCACGACTGTGTCGGTACCCGACTTTGTGGCGATACCCACTTGGAGAGGTTGGAGGAGTCTGCCGCCTTCTGGGACACTCGCTTCATTAAGCAGCTACCGACCAATGCGCAGCGTCTCCCAACGGCGATTGCCTAGGCGACATGTCTTCTTCGCCAACGGGGTTAGTGGAGCACCAGCGATCCAAGGAGCGAAACGGCTGGCTTTTCCAGTTGCTAAGAACATTAACAAGTCTCGTAAGAGCTGCCAAAAAGCCGAATTCCCCGATGAGGATGGACATCTTAGCAATTCTACCAGGTGGCAAGGCTTTAGACGATCCTGGTTTAAATGATGATAGCGCCAAGGACTTCGTCTTCAGTGATCGCTCGGAAACTGTTGTTGGTAGAAATGTTCCTGACTTAGAGTTGTTTCATCGGGGGCCTGCTGGGGATGTTTATCGATAAGGGCATCGATTACATCACTGGTAGCTGGTAGAACGTCTAGCGAGCGCAAAGCTTGTAGCCTTTCCATACGCACCTTCTTTGGCCAGTTTTGTCGCCCTTTTTATATTGACCTGTTGCTGGTCCGAAGTGAAACGAGCTGGTGCCGCGCGGTTTTGGGCTGGTCGAGTGCTTGCGCCCATTGTGTTCTGAAGTGCCCCGCGTTCCATAAATCTATTCTTTCCCTCATTTTTTCCGTAATAGAGTGCCTTCGGTATTCACAGGAGCAGGATCTGACGAGTGAATGTTCGTAAGCATAACTACCAGCAACCGCTGGATGTCTACGGTGATCATGCCGCTGACATCTGCCCCTCTCAGTTTGGACGTCGACACCTGCATGACGCCATTCGTAACACCATCGTTTATCACCTTTTTCGCACCGCTGGTTTGGACACCCAGCTCGAGGTTCCGAACTTCGTCCCGGAGACATCCTTGTACATCCTCCTGTTTTCCCCCTGACCCCTGTTAGAAACCCTTCGCATGTGACGTTGTCATTACATCGCCGTTTAGGTTGTCCGCCGCTGCAAGTGCGACGCGAGTCGCAGGCGACGCCGCTGGCCAAGGAAACAAGGATATCGCCGGAAGATTCAGAAGTTGGAACACGAGCTGTCCAGGCGAATCGTCCCCCCTTCCCTGGATCCGTCCCGCGACATACGCGACCTTGATTTCCAGTGTCAGCCCTCGCTTTTGACTCGCTAGGAGCTGCATGCCCTGATGCCATCCGTTTCCTTGACGTTTTCGACCGAGCTGCGAACAAATGTCACGTCTCTCTCACCATTTCCGCACACGGCCAATATCAACGCTAAAGCGCATCATATGGTCGTCGATAGCGATGGCCATCATCTCGCGCGCTCCACTGCACGTGACCGATGTGGACCATCCGATTAGATCTTAATCTTAATAGGCGGTCAGGCAGTGCACATTCGAAATGAGGGGGTAAAGGGGTGGTAAAGGGGTAATTTGTAAAGGGTTTTACTTGAATGGGTGAATGGGGCTTACAGTCGAATGGGTTAAAGGGTTGGTTTACTGCGAGTAATGGAAAGGTCGAAATGACAGATGAGTAATAATTTTGCAATATGTATACTGTATCCATTTTAATCTTTCAACGAAGGTCCGAGTTTCCTTTCCCCTTCCTGAAATTACACTGTATGGTGTTTGGGGGATAACAATATATACGTGTAATGTATTCAAGTGTCTACTGGAGTCCTGCACTGTTCACGTAGGGAAAATGATCATCCAATCATAGTGGCGATACTGTCCGCAGTACCATACAGTACTGTACTGTACATTGCTGTACAGCTCATGCGCTCAATTGGAAATCGGACAGTAATTTTGCTTAAATTGCGAAAAGAAACCACAGCCAATTATTTGGAACCGAATGTCGCAACGGCTGTAAAGTATGCTTTGCTGTTGAAATTTTTCAAATTTCCAAAACCCTTCCACTCAGTACCCACTTACACGGCCCCCCGCTGTAACAAATAACTCCACACTACAGGCCTAACAGCAGCACCTCCACCCCGCACATTCCATACCGCCCAAGATACTGTCGTGGCATACTCCACACCACTACAAGCCCTAGCAGATCCAGCGCTGCACACGCCAGCCGTCAACCCCCATCCAACCTCCTCCAACCGCCGCCTACACACACCGTACTTAAACCCACATACACAACCCTCGAGATCCCAATCAGCTCAACCCGCACCTGCACCCTCCTTGCACACATAATCAACCGCAACCTCACCTCATCGGGAAACCCTTCCCCACACCCACCCGCCACCATCCAACCCCAAACCTCCCAAACACAACACCATGCACTCCCGCACCCAATCCTCCAGCCCCCCTTCCATTCACCCGGTTTTAAGCCTCTCCCTCTCCCGCTCTCTCTCCCGCATGACCCACAACCTAAACATGCAACACGTCGCCCGTCGTCGCAACTCCCGTCTCTCCCGCCCCTCGGCACATCCCGCGCGTCACGCCCACCGCCGCATAGCGAACCGCGCTGCAATGTCCCGTCAACGCCTGCTTCAAGTGAGAGATGATGCAAGGTATGTCAGCATGGTTGTAGGCTGCTTGATCGCTGCGGTCAGGACTGAAGCGAGAACGGACGCCATCCGAAAGAGGGGTTTCATGTTGATGCGTGTCATGGAGATGAGGAACAGTGGTGTCAGCGTGTTTTGGATGAGTTGGATGCCGGGCAGGGGCGTAGAGCCTTGGAGCACCGTTTGTGATACTTTGAATTCCGTTGTCAGGATTGGAAATCGCAGGGGTGTGGCGATCGTTTGCTTGCATGGTCGATGGTTTCTTGAGGGAAATTCGGGGTGTTCTTAATCCATGAAAAATGAGGTCAGCTGTTCCCTGAGGGATGTCGTGATACGGGTAAAAGCTTACACCAGTCGTCTGCTTGAGTAGTACTTCTTCAATGACTTCTGCACGTCTGAGTGCTTTGTTTCTTACTCTTAAAGATTTCCCACAATGTAAAGGATTGGCAGGAAGTCGTCAAAACGCTAGAAAACTGCCTGGAGGCCAGTCAACAGGCACGCCGCATTGGACATCGCTGCCGCTGCGACATGACGCTGTGTTAAGACTTGTTTGACCTTTGCGTAGGTCTCCCTTGCCGTCGTAGCGACGTTGCGTGCGACGTCGGTTAATAACGCGTGGGGTCCGGGTGCCATCCTCCGATGGTAGAGATGGGGACGAGGACCAGCCTCCTTCTGACGGAAGACGCGATGAAGGACTCGTATCTTCTGTCTTTCGCCGTTCTTGCTGCGTTGGGCGAGGTGAGCGGGTTGAAAGTCCTTACTCTCCTGTTCGAGGGCGCTAGTGTCTATAGGACCGTTGTCCTCATATGAGGACTACTTTAGCACTTCTTTTTCAATACAATCTTTGTTTACCTCAGCGCATTTCTTGTCCCTCCGCATTAGTTCATGAGTGTAGATGGCCAATCAAAACAAACTTTTCAAGATTGTTGACTTCGGTTAAGGCTAGAGCAATTTTCCCTCACCAACTTCCGCTCTTCGCAAGAAGTTTGAAAAACGACTTTATTTTGGAAGGTAAAATAGTTCGTATTATCGTGGTGGGTTTCAGAAACGAGGGCGCATGTACAGTAAAAATTACTGTACTGTAACTAAACATAAAAAGGAATAGTATTGTTGATGTTGACATTGCTGGCACTAAGGTCGCTTCTTAGAAATCGGTCGTCTCAATACAAGAGTACTCGTTTACCGGGATCGCGTTTGTAGAGACTGTTTCTTGGATCCGGAGGGTCATTGCGGACTATAGCAACGAAGACAGTCGGCTGGCTGTCTGGTTAGAAGGTATAGTCCTTCGCAACCCAATCAGGGAGGGAAAGCAGTAATTGATCGCAACAAGTGAACGAGGAACACCGACCTAACTGCCATTTCAAGGGCAATTCAATGGTGACCCAGGATCTGCCAGAACACATACCACTCGACGGGCACAGGGCCCAGTGGGTCTCTGCTCGCCCGATGTCTGGGCCAGCGTCTGAACGAACCTTACCACGTGTCTGCTATTGCCCGCTATGCACCCAGGAGGAACCTCAAATCAAAACTGTCGCACAGCTGTTAGCACACCTCCGCAGCTTGCATTGTCGGGGCTCTAAGCTAGGACCACCTAAGCGTCACGAGCTTGCAAAACTTTCAGAGTACCTATCCAACCTAGGATATTGGTACTGTGGTTGTCACGACCAGTACATCGGGTCACGGGTATCCCGCTCCACCTCGGACGGCTTGTATGTGTTCTCGTACTCCAACTGCCTAAAATGCAGTGTACGTACAGCGCCCAGGAATTATGTTCCTCTACATGATACACAACTGCGCAGACCCACTACGGTGCCCACCCATGTCTTAGTTGTCGACGATCCGCCCCCCCCGGAGAGGGTCGAGAATCTCCCAGATGGCGCTCAGCCGGACATTTCAGCCACTCCCCTGGAACCGATCCCTCAGTCACTGCCCAACACGGAGAAAATATTTACTTCACACCCGCCCATCATGGCACATATGGGGGAAAATGGGGGTTAATTTACTGTGGTAGATATGTGGGTTGGTACCCGGTAAATTTGTACCGGAGCGTAGATACCCTATATTTGCACATATTCCTGTGAAGTTCAGCAGCTGCTTGGCGGAGACTTATGCAAAAGCCATGAATGACGCTGCACAGGCCTGCGAAGATGGTCACTCTAGCGCCACCAAAGAGTTTGTTTAACTTTTCCTGTTTCCGGCGGTCATGCTAGCGAACCTATCCTACACCAGCTCTTGTTCCGGGACACGCTGGAAATCACTCGCCGACCGATTTAAGGACAGGTTAGAGCTTTGGGACACTGGGCAATTTGAAACTCTTTGGAATCAGACCATCCAAGAGGTGGCACCCCGTAGCACGGAATCTACGCAGCAAGAGCTTAATGTTCGGCGAACAACTAAATTGGCCCAGGAGGGGCATACGGTAAGGCCGTCCAGGCATTAAGTTCTCTGGGGGACCTCCCACCAACGCCAGACGTAGTTGATGCGCTCCTCGCTAAACACCCACAACTGCCTCCCGAAACCGAAAAAAGACGACCAATTGCGCTGGAGTCCGTTCCTCCATTTCGAGATTTCAGTGAAGAAGAGGTCCTAGCAGCTATCAGAAGTTTTAAACCGGGCTCTTCCTGGGGGGTTCCGGTCTCCAGCCCAACCACCTCGTAGAACTGATAAGGTCTCCAACCTCATCCGGACACTATGGATTCTTAGCAGCCCTCACGAGAGTCGTGAATATTTTAGCAGCCGGAGAGCTCCAGCCGCCCTAGCTCCTTGAATAGCGGGAGCACCTCTCACAACCCTATCGAAGAAGGAAATACCACCGAGACCAATCGCTGTGGGTGAAACGCTTCGCAGGCTGGCCGGCAGTTTCCTTATGATAAGAGCCACTGCGAAAGCAGCCAGTTACCTGCAACCGCTGCAGGTGGGGATCGCCACTCGATGTGGAAAGGACAAAGTCGTACACCGCGTTCGACGATTGGTCAGTTCGGTCACAATTCCGACTATGGAATGCTTACCGTGGATTTTGAAAATGCTCTCAACCTATGCAGCCGCTCTGCATTCCTGGACGCCACGAGGAATCTCTACCCCGAGCTTTTGCCGTGGGTCGCATACTGCTACGCGCACGAACATGCAAATCTGTGGGTCGGTGCTCACACTATTCGCAGTGTGCGAGGGACAAACAGGGCGATAATCTCGGCGGCCTCCTGTTCTACCTGGTACTGCACCCCATCGCACTCAAAATTCAGCAGCTCCTAGCCTCTGGGGACGAAGAAGATGGGAACGTGGGAAATCCCTTGCTACAACTGTGGTACTATGACGATGGATACATCATCGGACGCCACGACCACCTCCTCAAAGCACTCGACATCCTCTCCTCGCTCGATGCAACAATCCGAGGACTTCATCTTTCGCTGTCTAAATGTAAGGTTTGGTGGCCTAATGCACCGCCTGAGGCAGTGCAACGCCTTTACCCGATGGAACTCAGGCAGGAATACAGTGCAGGTACAACTGTCCTCAACGCCCCGCCGGCTCCGCACAGTTCAGTACGCAATTTTTCACCTCTCATGTAAATTCCCTCGAAGCATTCCTCAGCGCCGTCGCCGATAGTAAGAATACGTAAGTGGCATTTCAGCTCCTGCGCAACTGCTTCGGGATCTGTAAGATCGGAAATTTATTGCGCGTAGTACCGCCATCGTGCACCGCACACGGTGCTGCACTATTTGGCGGAATGGTGGAGAGTGCCGTCCGAACGTTGGCTGGAGGAGTCCTCGATTCTGAAGTTTTCGGGAACTGCAACTACCTGTCAAACCCAAGGAGGAAAAAAACCGTCCCTGGGCCCAGGATTAACGTCCGCGAAAGATATTGCAGGTACTGCGTTTCTGGTCTCCAGCTCAGCCTCCAAAAGGCTGTTCGAAAAGTTTTTGCCAGGCTCCGTCCGGAGTCTCACAACGTATGAAGACGCCCTGGAGGCTCATCGGCTTTTGTTTCAATCCTGCTTACAGTCAAGGATTCTTCCGTTCAGTGTCTTTTGCTCAAACAAAACACCTTCGCAACAGACACTCACGGAAGCAGTCCACGAGGCTGTGCAAGACAGTATACCTCTCGGAGACGCAAGGAGGCAGTCTTTTCGTGCTTCGATGGCGCTACCAGAGGCGAAGAAATGGGCGTACTGTTCCCTTACCCGGGTCTGAAGTCTAGTATCGACGCCCGCGAATTCTCGACATGGCT
This sequence comes from Kappaphycus alvarezii, assembly GCA_002205965.3. Classification (NCBI taxonomy): domain Eukaryota; phylum Rhodophyta; class Florideophyceae; order Gigartinales; family Solieriaceae; genus Kappaphycus; species Kappaphycus alvarezii. The sequence goes on from NADL03000795.1 coordinate 381,774, forward strand.
TCAATACTACTCTCAAGTTCCGCTTTTCGCTCTGGACAAACCGTGCCCGAGGAGAAACTGTCCGGAAACACTTGACTGCTTCGGGGATCATCTCCTGCGCTGTGTTCACGGAGGCCACAGAATTCAACGACATGTGTTAGGCGCAGATTTTTTTCGTCGCCGTCATCTACAGGCCTATAGTTTACTGTACTACCTCTCCTTGTCCAAATTTGCTTATAGTTCCGGTCCTTCCTCGTCCTCCCTGAACCTCGCTTATCATTACCGCGGTCCTCTCCAAATTTACTTCCATTTTATCTAGATATTTTTATACTGTATCTACCCCTCTGAATCGATCCCGAATCAAGTTCTTTTTCCCTTTTTGCTTACCTCCTCCTCCAAATTCGTTTTTTTTGAGAAAAAGGGCGCAAATGCACTACTACAAAAATCCTTGCAGATTTGTTTTACCTATTTCTAATCTATAGAACCTGCCCCGGGAGCCTATTTGAACCCCTTTATTCCAAGTTTCAAACGTCTATGATCATGTTACTCATCACTTCTCTCCCCCACACACCCAAAACACCCTCTATCCTCCGTCTACAGTCATTTACAACCAAAATGAACAACCTTCGCCCCTCCGCCCCCATCACCAAGAACCGCCCCTCTCGCCCCTTAAACGGCCTTGCGCTCGCAGTATATGGCCCGACGGACGCAGAAACTACCTGCGACGGCAGACTAAGAAGAAGATAATAGAGTTCGTCCGCAAGCTCTTCGTCGAGGATGAGGCCGAGGAGGTACCTGAGGGTCAGGAGTGGGACATCGAGGAGGGAGCTGGGGAGACCTTTGAGGAGTGGGTAGCCCCTGGATTGGTCTATGAAGTTAATAACGAAGAGGACGGGGAGGATGAGGTTGTAGAGGAGGATGAGGATGAGGATGAGGTTGAAGAGGAGGATGAGGATGAGGATGAGGTTGAAGAGGAGGATGAGGATGAGGATGAGGTTGAAGAGGAGGATGAGGATGAGGATGAGGTTGAAGAGGAGGATGAGGATGAGGTTGAGGATGAGGTTGAAGAGGAGGAAGAGGAGGATGACGGGGACGAGACGAGTTGGATGAGGGAAATGGGGGCATGGAAAGTGTTGTACTGGTGGGGCCTGGACTGGAGAGTATGGATCAAGTGGTGCCGACGCTGGAACCGGATGGAGATATCTTTGGTAGTTTAGATATCTCCCAGGAGGGAATAGAGAGCTGTGAGCCATTCGCAGATATTTGTGGGGACTGCTTGGACAGTATGGATATTTTAGAGGAGTTGTTTGGATCTGATTTAGAGAATGGGAAATAAGAGGACCTCATTGATTGTTAGTTTCTTAAGTATCTTCTTTAGAGTATGTCATCCGCACAAATTGTTTCTGCGCATTTCCTGGTACCTTCTGTAGTTTTGTTCGGACTTTAGGGTAGCCAAAAGTCTATATAAGCTGAGTAAACCGCTTCCTCATGGAGGGGTCAAGCAAGTTGGCAGACAGCTTCGAGCTCAGTCCCAAATAGTTAGGAAGTTGAGAGTCAACTTCAGACCCAAGAAGCATTTATTTTGCCCTAGTCACTAAGCATAGGTGGTAGACCCTGCCCCTTCCATACTTGCTTGTAGCCCATTCAACTGTCTTCCCTATACACTCCTTTTCTTTCGTTCAACTATACCACGGTAGCACTTTTGTCGCTTGCAACACCTCCTTCTTGGGTGGTTGGTTCTGAATATCTCTTCTCCTGACGATTTACCCCTATCAACATGACCGTCAAGTTCGCTTGTTTCCCAGGAACTAACAGAAAGCTGCTCGTCACCCCGTCATCGAGCCGAGGGATGGCCTTCATCGTACAAGGCCAGACATCAGAGGCAATGGGAAGCACAAAAGGCACGGATTTCTTCAATGTCACTTTTGTCAACCCACTTACGCCACCCAACAGGAGAGTGCGCACCTTAAACCCGCTCATATCCCTCAACGCGGCAAAGGCTGCAAAATATAGAAGATATGAACCTTTTGTTGCAACCGCCGCCCGAAGCAGGCTCATACCTATCCCTATATCCACCCTCGGGGGCTGACACCCAGACGCCTACGCAATGCTAACCAACTGGCGCAGAACGTGGCTGTTAGGGCAATGGAGACATATGGGATGGTTCGAGCGGTTTTAACCCAGAGGCATGGGGCAGCAGAAATGATTTCCAACGCATCATGCCTGCTGACAGGCTTTGAGCCAGCCATTTAGGCACACGAGTGACATTACCCATTATCCTGAACAGGGGGGAAATTTTGGGGGTGCTTTACTGATTAGGGATGCAGGACGGCTACTTTCCGAGGACTAAGGGGAAGGCTAAAGGGGACAGGTCTGTGTAATGGAGAGTCTGTAAATGAGGCCGAGTCATGAGGTACTACCTCACAGGGCTGGTGTTAGGCCAGCCGTAAGGCATGATGCGTTGGACGAAACCGTCGCCGCAGCGTGTCTTTGCATAAGGACAAATCACATGCGCCCAAAGGCTTATCCTGAATATGATGTGCACTAAATTTGCATCCGACAAAAATCTAGAAGAGGACCCAAGTAGGATACAGTACAGGAATTTGCAAGATATTTTTACAATATCTGAATTTGCAAGATTTTAATTTGGATGAGTGTGGCAAACTCATGGGTTGATTTTTTTTATTTTAAGATATGCTGTCATTGATAGATGTTAGGGTACACGTCCAAGTTCTGGGTGATACAAAAAGTGACTCTGAAAGGTCTATATAATGGCCACTTTAATTCCCACCCCTGGCCGATGGGGAGCGACCATGGTATGGCACCTAGATATTGACCCTGAAGAAATATCTTCGAATAGTCTCTCCGGTTCACACGACTCCAATGAATGTATTTTATGGTTCTTAGTACGTTTGTTTGAGACTTTAGGGGTAACCAGAAGTCCACATGAGCAGAGAGTAGACTGCTTCCTCTTGTGGGGATCAAGCAAATTGACCCCAAGACAACCTCAAGCCAAGTCCCGAGTAGTAGGAAGTTGCGAGTCAGCTTCAGACCGGGAACCATTTTCTTACGCGGGTCACAGAGCATCAGTGGTAGACCCCGCCTTTTCTGTAATTGCTAGCAGCCCTCTCAACTGTCGTCCTTAACCACCACTTTTTGTTCGTTCAACTATACCAAGGTAGCACTTTTGTCGCTTGCAATACCTCCTTATTGGGGTAATTGGTTCTGAGTATCTCTTCTCCCGAATACTTACCCCTATCACACGTCCGACATACACCTGGGGATAGCTGAACCGCACTTTTCAAACATTAAAGAACCAAATCGATCTCTCTTTTGGAAGGAAATATAGTTTGTTTTATCGTGGGGGTTTCAGAAACGAGGGCATATGTACAGTAAGGCTTACTGTACTCTATCTTAATATAAAAAAACCTTTTTTGCAGTAAAAACTTCGGGCTTCCAAAACATTTACCTTTCCAAAAGGTAACGGAAACTGTCGTCATATTAGGACAAAGTGCGCCTCATATGAGGACAGTGCTATGACGGGTAGACATTAAGGGGTTGGCGAAGGTGACATTGAAGAAGTCTGTTCCGCCAGTGCGTCCCATGGCCCGAATATCAGGTATGGCGCGGTGAAGCCCTTCCCACAGCTCGATGACTGGATGTCGCGCAGCTTTCCCGGGACCGCTCGCCAATAAACTAACCGGAAGGTCTTTTCTTCGCGTCCTTTCGCCCATGTGCAAGCAGTGCAACGGATGGTCGCCGAAACAGTCAAGAATTTTGGGGCAGTTCCGCTTGGGGCATGGTGTTTCCGGAGGGAAAAGTGGGACTTAGCAATGGTACAGAAACCGTATCGAAAATTCTCTTGGTTCAATGATTGTCTTAAGGCCCGGAGACTGGGTGCACTAAACCCAATCTTTCGCGCCGGGGAGCCCCATAGAGGCACGGAAGGCCTGCCATCTGTTGTCTCCAACGTCGATCTCTTCCTGCAGCCGCTCGTGGATGGCGTCCGATAGTGTCTTCTGTGATGGTGTTTTGTTTGAGCAGAGGGCACTAAAGGGGATAATTCTGGACTGGGAGCAAGAGAGGGACCAAATCTGGTGCGCCTCGACGATGTCTCGGTACGTCGAGAGATCCGTAATTGTCACTGGAGGTAGTGCTGTACACAGCCTCTTGGACGCTGCGCTGGAGGCGAGGAAGGCTGCAGGTGCAATTGACTTCGCCGAGGTGTGTCCAATTCCCGGTGATGGCTGCTTGGCGGTAATTGGTTTCACAGGCAACTACATTTCTCGAAATATTTTGGGGTCGAGGACGCCCCCGGCCAGTATGTGCACACAATTCTCCATCTTTGCATCAACTATTGCAGCGCCTTCCGCAGTTCAAGCTGGTGGCACCTTCTCGTAAGTTTTTTTTGCGAATTGTAGTTTCTTTGGACGAAATTTTGTGTCTATTCGTTTGATTTGAGTTTCTATAGCTCTGTTGGCAAGGTATGTGGAGAGATTGTTGTCTTTATCTGTACGGAGGTGAGTCTTCGCTGTTTTAGTAAAGACCTCACATGCAGCACAGAGGCTGTTTATTCCTCTCTATTTCATCAGGTAACGGCCCGCTGTCATCTGAATATTTCTGATGGTACGGTACTTTTCCCCACAATAGCCCATCTCAAGTGTATCCTGAGGCCCGCTACATTATTAGTGTTTACATTGGCAAATTAGAAGCTTCAACCAGTCTCAATGCAGCAAGCGCGGAAAAGTGGAAAAATGGAAATGCTTTCTCGCAGAATTACCGGAGAGAAGCAGGCTAGTTCCTGTTCTAATCTTTGCTCTTGTCGGATGGCATTCAGAGGGTTTGCAGTGGTCATGGAGCTTGCAAGCACCGTCGCCAGCTGCGCAATGGACAGGCTTTCGAATGTTCGAGGGATTTTTCAACAGCGATACTCGGTGTTGGCAGTAACTTCGAATGCTGCTTGTGTGCTGGCTGGCATCCCATTGACTTTTCTGGTAGACTGTTGCTGATGCTAGCATTCGACAGCAATGACTCTTACATGGCTTTGACCATCGATACATGTATTTAATATGAGATTCAGATTTACAACTCCAAATGGGTTCTAGACAATCCATACATATCAATAAAAAAGCCCCCTTTTTCCCCTTCCGAAATGAAGGGGAAGTTTTGGCTGGTTTTAGTGTTTGAATATGTATCCGAAAAAAGGATTTACAATGCTCTCGTATGAGTATCGCGTATCGTATGAGTAATTGAGGCTTTTGTATTATACCCGTGGGTTTTACTGTTGACGCGCAGGGTGCAGAGGGTAGCGGTTTGGTTGTTTTACTTTTGGATGGTATATCGAATCTATCCAATAGTTTTACAGACAACCAAAATCGGATCGAAAGGTATAAAGACACAGTAATGTGGAAGAAACTGAAGAAATGACGCGACTGGGGTCGTATATTATGTAAGGATATATATGACTTTTCGTTTCTGTAGACTGGGAGCGGGAGTGAAGTATTTTGTCCCAGTCGATTGCTGTGCGATTGTTGTTTTGGTCATTTAGGTAGTTAGAGTAGGCTGTTTCGCTGTTTAATTTATAAGAGTAAAAGGGTTTATTCTTTTACTTGAGAGTTTGCGCTTAATGAAATTCAGGAAGCCATAATTTCACTAAGCAAAATTATAAAAACTCATAACTGAAATTCTGTAAATTCTCGCAGGCTCCGTACAGTAGATTACGCAGTAACCGCAGTGATCAGATATGAGTATTACATGGCAAGCCTTTGACCTCATACATGAGGAAATCTTTGGTACGATCGTCTGCAGGAAAACAGCACTCCACAGCACGGTGACGAAGGGAAGAATAAAGGACTTCACAAAGTCTAGCTGTCAGTAAGGCATGGAGGTGGAGAGTCGCGTTGATCTGTCTCAACGAAACGCCGTTGTACACAACCAAATACGGCATCTACGTCATCCAAAGCAATCATGACAGTCGTTTATAAGGCATTTGGCACAAGAACGGAATTTAAGGAATCTCCTTAGAAGGAGCAACAGGATCAGCATATCAAGCTTTCATTCAACTTTAAGGCTTAAGTAATGCTGATTCCCTTCGCCTTTTTAGATTTGAGAAAGAACATATTGCAGTGATTGAAAAGATTGTTGCATGGCCAGCAATACAAACGTCAACTCGCCGAAACCGTTACTCGGTGAATGGTTTACTGATCTTATGTGTGGTTCTGCGACGCTTAGCAAGTCCAGCCCGATGGTGTGACTTAGAACTTTTGTTCGGCAAGCACAGCTCTCAACTGTCTGAAATATTTTGGGAGGGAATAGAATGGATCTTATCAACCTGCAACGGGATTCTATCGGTCGGATTGAGCACATCGTTTATGCAACAGAGGGCTCAACTTTATGCAGATGCAGTGCATGCTAAAACCGACGGCTTGACAAACTGCGTCGGGTTCATTGACGGAACAGTAATCGGTATAGCCCGGCCAAGTGGCAGTCATATGATGCAGCTTGTTGCCTATAATGGGCATAGAGGAAACATTCAATGAAGTTCCAATCGGTTACTGCTCCGGATGGACTGATACTTCATGTATTCGGCCCAGTTGAAGGGAGGCGGCATGACTGGACATTGTATACCCGCAGTAATTTGGAAGAGGTTCTACCTTCGGTACTGAGTGTACAAGGTCAGCAGTTTTGTTTGTACGGAGACTCTGGATACAACCAAAGGTGGTTTATACAAGTACCGTTTGAAGGCGGAAATTTGCAGCCGCATCAAAATGCATTTAACAAGGGAATGTCGGTGCAAGGGTTACTGTTGAATGGATCTTCAAAGATATCAAAGCGTACTTTACAACAGTAGACTTCAAACGGAAATTGAAAGTACAAGAGTCGCCAGTCGGATGCTTGTACCTTTCTGCGATGCTGTTTTACAATATCAGAGTTTGTTTGTATCCACCAGACATCTGTCTACTTCAGATGCCCACCTCCTCACTGGAGAGATACATTCAGCTTGCAGAGTCACAACATGATTAAAAAAAATCATCTTTACTATTTTAGCGCGGGCCCGAGGAGCGAGGACAAAGTCCGCAGGCGCTGAGTCCCAGCGAAGCGCACGCGAGCGGAAACCAGAGCATTTCAAATGCAATACTGCAATTTCGCAGTAGTAACTTGAGCCGAAAAGCTCGCAAATCATCGTTTTTCTACTTCTTCAAGAAAGCCTCAATCATGAGCTTAAACTTCTCCAATTCCAGCTTCTGTGAAGCTTCCAACTCTCGACGACGCTCAGTTCTATCATTTTCGCGCTCGGCAACCTCAACTGCGAGACGCTCGTTCAAAATTGAGGCGTTCCCTATCAACCTCAACACGAGCTAGATCAGCATCTCTCAAATGGACAGCAAAACGATCCATCTCTCCAAACGCTAAACTGTCCCGTGTTGTCCTTGGCGCTTTGCGCGGACGCCCACCGGGAGATGCAGAGTCCTCGACAGGACTCTCCTCATCCGAACCACTTCCTTTACCTCGATTGGTAGCCATCATCATCAACTCTCTCCCGACTCTCTCCTTCTCTGCATCAACTTCTTGAGCAGCCTTCTTCTGCATTCCCTTCTTCATTTCCTGGTCATCTCTCGCTTCCTTCATCGACATTAGCAGCTCGTCCATCTCACCAACCTCTCCTCCCACCCCCGACCGCAACTGGTCGCGCCTGTCAGACTTGTCGAAGGCCGCTTGCAGTCTCTTGTACCTATCCTGTGCGCACTTTGCAGTCACTTTTTGATGACTTTAGTGTTGCCATTTACACGTTCCGCCACCACCTCGAACTGCTTCAAAACATTCCCGTACGGGGCAACATGTGCTTTTGCAGCGGCAACCTCCCGTATGATTATCAGATCTTCCTCTGCCGTAAAGCGAGAATGTCTGCCTTTCTTTTCCTTTTCAACGCTCTGCACGGGAGAGTTGTGAGCTGGCGAAGCAGTTACAGCCGGTACAACCTCCTGCTCTTGGCCATCGTTGTTGAGTTGCCCTGCAGCTGCATCAGCCGTGTTAATGACCGGTTCCGATTGAATCGGATCTTGGAAAATAGGTTCCGGGATGCACGCAACGAGGGCGTACGCGGTGGTCCGACCAGGTGATTAGTAAGCATGGAGGTTTTGGATTGGGTGGAAGAGATGTGGAAAGTGGGTTGGAGACGAGTATTGGGTGAGTGGCGGATGTGTGAGGTATGAGTGTGGGGTAGAATAGGGCGTGGGGTGGGGTGGGGTGGTAGAGGGGGGGTTATGGTGGAGGTTAGGTTGGGGGTTGAAGGGGAGGTTGGGGTGTGAGTTGGGGTGGGGGGTTGAGGATACTTTGAGGCACATCCTTCCCGCGAAAACAATTTCGCATGACTCCTCACTAATTATGCGATTCATGCATTGATTTCATAAGAGTCTCCCAGATTTCTTCAATACATTACAGTCTGTAATTTTTTTACCCCAAGCTAGTCACAATCAAAGCTGAAAAGTGGTGGCGTAATCTCTATACTGTAACAGATATATTGGCTATAACCCAATCAAGATGCATATCTGAGTGTGATATTGGATGTGTCACATTGAAATTATTAAACTAAAATGCGAAAGGACAAATCATGTCCTGGGTTATATTATTATCCTGGGTTACATTCAATCATCAGGATACTGTATTTGGGTCTACACGCAATCATCGAGAGTACACATGCATTTCTCTCTGGTAGATTACAGTACTGTAGTACAATTCCCTAGGATTGCTATAGTAAATAAAGGACACTCAAGTTCCAATCTGCGAGACTCGAGACACCAACAACTTGCCATACTCTCAGATTCCTTCAGGAACCATGTCAAATGAATTAAAATGATGGTGAGTTTCGGTACTTTACTCATTACGGATGAGGGGAACCCTTGGGGTGTTCAATGATTGAGAAGAATTTGCCTGTGTTCCAAAGGGGACGCTTTTTATAATTCGAAGTAGGTTTATTCAACAGACAATGTCAGCCTACAGTAATTCCAATTTATTACGTACGCGTAGCGCTGAAAAAACTCTGCCACAGATGATTTGAATTGATAGATTTTAGATTATTTTATTATTATTTATGCTGTAAGTTAGGCTACACAACTGCACTGTATTTTTTCCGTTATTATACAGTCTCCTCCTGATCTGCGCACCTCGTGTAAGACAATGCACAGTATAAAGGGATTGTTGGTGTTGCATCTCCCACACCATCACCACCATCAACAAAACGAACGACAATGACAGCAGTATGCTTGGGAAAGTAGGGCAGGATATCGGTGCTACAGTAAACGGTTTAAGATTTGGAATGGGGAACAACTAATTCCCAGGGCAGTCCTGAGTCGCTTAAAGCGTTGATTTACTAAAGTATTTTTATTATAAATGTACCTATACCGTATCCTGAAACAGAAGCCGAGTCAGCACCATGCAGAGGCCACTTTTACTTTATCATTTCTTTTCTACAAGTATCCTTCGGGGGGTAGAAATACTATTCTTCTCTTTCTTTTATAATCCCCTACAGGTGCACACTCTATAGTACATAAATAAAAGGTAAACAGAGAATGTATGTTATAGCAAATTTATACATTCCCCCCATGAATTTCCGTAATACGTGGCTTACAAATTCTATAAATTGCAGTATTTCTAAAATTTGTTTCTGAATTGAAGCAGAAATATGAGCATTAACCGAAATTGTTTCTTCAATGTATGATTGGCGCGAAAGCAGTAACACCCAGCGAATCTGAAAATAGCTCGTTCACTATTTACCAACATTTGGCCAGAACCTGTCCAATATCGGACTTTTAAACGTCTCTATCACCGTCTCTTTTACTTACCAATCACACATCACATCAGCCATGTTCGATATGGCATGCTTATTCTCGCCCATTACAATCAATAATCCTTCTTTCACTCTGGAACTCCCCGCTGCATCGGCTATATACACTTCCCCACACCCCTTGGTTGTCATGGACCACTTTCTCGGGCTGCAGCCAACAAGTAGTCCGGGCAAAAGTCCAAACTCACAACAATTGATGATCTTATTCTCGCCTTAGAGATTTCAGCTGTCAAGGAACACATTGCGCCGCATAGTGAGACTGTTACGCAATCTACGCGCATTCTGGACCGCTACAGTACTAAATTTAGCTTTTTGCATACCGTGACGTGGAAAATCGTTCAAAATCGTTTCAGAAGAATCTTAGAAAACTTTGATGTTCGTGACCAGAAGGACAAGGTTCTTTCCGGGACAAAGGTTAATTAATGAGTTGGATCAGCTCTTGGGGACATTTCTCAGGCAAAGAAGGAATTAATTGAGGAGAAGATGTCTACTACTAAAGTTCTTAAGAAATAAGAAGAGGCGAAGCTTGATGCAGGACGGGAAATGATTATCAAGGCGCTGCGGAATAAAAAGAAGAGAAAGTCACCGGAGAACGAGGGTTCCGAGGAAATTCCTCACAAAGTAAGTAAGAGTGAGACTGAAAGGGATACAACCGACGAAATGATAGCCTTAAGCGACATGTTGAGCCAGTCGGATACCGCAAAGTTCGAGACTGAGAAGTAAAGTGTTGAACTTGAGAAGAAGCGCAATGAGCAGGGTGTACTGGATCGAGAGGTATACCGCGAGATACGACAAGAAGAACGCAAGAGGCTCCGTCTAGAGGCTGAAACACAGCGTGAATTTATGCGTCATGCAAAGCGATTCTCGGGCGGAAATGCAAGCTGTACTTAACCTTCTCTATAAGCTGCTTTGTAGTTGGAATGATAGCTCTTCGTAAACTGGCGCGAGGCCAAATACGGGTTCGATAACCGTTCATTTGTGCTTTGAAAATGTAGAACGGGTAGTTTAAACTCCCTTATCGTCCCGATCCCGGGAACAGCCTCCAGTTGCAAGAAAACGTCCGCTCTGTCGGCTCGACTGGACGCATACTTTGTTCCTCGCACTTCGGCCCCATCGCCCGCATTTTTTAATTTATACTACAATTAATTACTCTAATGTGGTTGGGTCCATTCCAAAGTACTGCGCAATAATGTTTGGGTAGACACAGTCGCGAAGGTTGGCTAACAACACTGCAGCGGTGTCCAACTTTCCAACTGCAGATTCTCCTAAGCGAAGCCTATTCTTGAAATTCACGAACTTCTAATACATCTTCCCAACTTCCTGAAAAACTACTCCAAAATTACCCTTATCTCATACATTTCTATGTTCAACAGCTTCTTATCTTCAGATAAATTTGATCCTGAGTGTCAAACCTCGAGGAAAACTCCTCTACTATAGCTTAAGTCTCCATAGGTGCTGTAATGCGTACCTCCAACACGTATCAATCCAGGAAAAACTGAATCTATTCTGCTCTGTACACAAAGGCTCCATTAATGCCTGCGATCCTCAATTGTACCCACCACATACATCCCATACCGCACGGAGTAGTAATAAACTAATACTTAATCACATTTTCCTCTTTTACCCGTTCTAAACGACGCTTTATTTGATTTGTTTCCACCTGGGCGACCTATCACTATTACCATGCTATCAGTAGAGCCTAAGACACTTTCCAACCCTTCCGAATTATCCCTTACTGACGAAGAGTGTTCCATGAATCTCATTTTCCAGAAAAACGCGTAAAGTCCTGGTATTACCAGTCCCGCTCTCTTCCCTAGAAACTCATCCAGTGCTTCCCAAAATGTTTCTGTGAGATCCGACGAGTGCCGCCCGAAAAGCAACTCTACATATTTCTGACGTGCCATCGAAGCCATGCGGCGACGTAATAGGCACTTCGCAAGATGGGGGTTTGCTGAGTATCTGGTCGTCATTGTATGCGTAACAGCAATAACCCACCCGATGACCGGCACCATTCGCATTATACCAGCGCGAGTGAATCTGAAAGAGAAAGCCACACACGGTCTGTCAGTTGGTCAAAGTTCATCGTAAAGGATGCAGATGAAATCGAAGTATTCCTCAATGTCTGCCGCCAGACTTCTTTCTCTCGGTGCTCCGTATCAAACCCCCAAAGGATTGTTGAAAGGAGTTTTTCTGCTGCTTGAGTCGTCTTCTGTGATTGTTGGGTGTTGATGATGTTGGGGGCAATAAATGCCCATCGCTAGAGCTGTTTGGTGAAAGGCGAGGCTGTGTTGTTGCGAGGACGGCCAAGAGCATGTAGGTTGCAGTTGGTTTTGGTCTGGATTGATGCTGCAAGGATTTTGGTGGTAAACTACTTGGCTTATGTACGTAGGAATAATTCAATATTACGAAAATACTGTACAGTATAGTACAGTGCACTGCTTGCAATTCTTTAAAATGAGGTATCATTACAGAAAATTTTAGCGTACAGTATACTGAAGCCTGAAATATTTCTCATAACTAAAACTGCGTGTGGTACACTAAATCTTTATGGGTGGTACAATGTTGCACAGAAGCGTGCGGAGAGTATTCATAAATTAACAACGGATGCGGGCGGCGGGTAGAAACGTGTCGCGCCTGCATTATTTAGAGACGAAACGCAAGACGGGTAACGAAGTCGCGGGGCTCCTGTTGAGTGAAGGAACCCCGACGGGAAGCAGCGAAGGAAGCAAGGCGGCAGAGAAAACCCTTGCCGTCGTCGCCCAAGGTGCCATAGATATCAATCCCGACGGGGGAGAAGAGGATATCGTTTTGGTTGCAGTAAGTGCCGTAATGACGATGTTTCTCGCGCTCTGCGAGTGTTGCTGCAGCGCCTGCGGTAACCTCACTTGGCGAAATGTGGCGGCGTGCGGAGGGGTGGGCAACAGTAACGTCGACGGCGATATCGGTACTGTGAAGCCCGTATGCAGCGGGTATGTAAATGTCCATTCGTAGCGCGGGGGACTCCGAATGCCCACTGTAACGCATTTCTCTCTCGATGCACGAAGTTCCGCCCCGCAGTCGAGCAACGGGGTTGCGAGACGGAGGTGGACTGGGAAGTTACGGGTTCGTGAAGGGGTCAAAGAAGCGAGCGCATTGTGTGGTTCGTGCGACTCAGGTGAATGCGGGCGCCCGGAATTTTGCTGCAAAGGGTGCTGACCGGGCAGCGTTTAAAACAGGTACACTGCAAACCCGTCACGAGCATCCCGCCACAGCCCGCCTCTCGAGGCACAGCAGAAGTACTTATCGTTATCATCCCGATGTTCAACTTGTCAGACGATTGCGGAGAGGAAGGCGAGCATCCCGCCACAGCCCGCCTCTCGAGGCACAGCAGAAGCGCTTATCGTTATCATCCCGATGTTCAACTTGTCAGACGATTGCGGAGAGGAAGGCGAAGACGAAGGAGACTGGCATTTGGACACCCTGGAGGATCCCGCAGCACCTTTCGCGAGGACGGAGGCCGCTTGGTCGGACGTCCCGCGGAGCTCAAGCCGCCCGGAGAATCTTTCCTCTATTTGCGACTGGTCTACTTCGCTCTAGAAAGTGACGTCCGTTCCCTGCTCCGTGAACCGAAACAAGACCTCAACGGGCTACATGCACAGGTCAAGCACCTCGTGTCTGAACTCCAACGGTTCACCCGCCTGCACAGTGTAACTGTGTGGCGTGACTACGGGATCGGTCACGTGGTGGCAGCAATCATATGCGATCTTCTACCTCGTGTGAAAGCGTCCAAGACAGAAAAGCGTGGTTTGAACCGCTCCGTGAGGGACCTTTTGTTCGCAATATTTGATGGCTTAAGGTCGGATTCTCACTCGGCTCCGTCTGTTCCCCAAAGAAACAGGCCCATAGTGAACTACCCTGTGGTACCGAACACCCCGCGCCCGCTACCTAGTGGCGGGAAGCTCCACTTTTCCACCTTGGTGGAAGCCGCCGATTACCAAACAACACCCAAAGGCGTCTATGGGCAGACGTCATGGCGCGAGAGTGGGATTATTACGGCCACGGAGAAGGACACTAACCTGCCTGTGATGGGACCCTACGGCACGGAGCATTTGTGGGTGCCTGCTCGCTGGATGGACTGGTCTGATCTCAACTCTTCGGACGGCGAAGACGTCCGTGATGTCGCTGCCGATCTGGAGGGGTTAGAGGCTGGTGGAAAGAAGGATGAGTAAGGGGCGGGCATATCTCGTGGTATGCTCCAGGTAACTTTGCTGGCAGATAGGACTTTCCATCATCGGTAACCCCTAAGATACCCCGGGCCCCAACCGACCACATTTTTCAAAAATTAAAGCACCCAGACATTTCCCACAGCAGAAGTAGAAAGCATACTCGGCATCCCCAGTACAACGACAGCGCAACACCGAAAGTCATGTGAGAAGAGTTCGCTGATGCCGGGCCGGCTCGACATCAACGCGACAGGCCTCTTGCAGGCGTTCTCTGGTGCTCAGTGAGGTGGTATCGTGCTCCAATGCCTTTCTACAGTGGTACCGGTGACCGCGCTGTTTCGAGTGCACCGGGTCAATGTGCATCTTCAAGTGCGGCGGTTGCCCGAAATCGATTGCAAAATGTGCACGTCCACCTCTTCTCGCCACGATGCGTAGTGGCAATGTGTCGCTTGAGAGAATTTACTCGATTGGAAGCTGTGGGCAGTCCTGGCACCGGTAGCCTCGTTTTGCGCTGCGCTTTGACGATGTGTGCTGATTCAACAAGGGGTGCGGAGCGATCGGAAACGGCCCGAGGATTCCGGATGTGATGGAACCATAATTTGACTCTCAATTGCTTGCTGTGATTGAGTGAGAAGGGCATGGCAATATTGGCACCCGTATTCAACGGATCCTGCTCTGCATCCGTCAAAATTGAATCAAGGACTGAAGGGACCTGGACACTTGGAATTTGGTGATGGCGGGAATGTCGACGAGGCGAGTGCGGCTTGCGTAGACTGAGGTCGGCTCGACAGCCTGGCCAGATTCATAAGGTCATCCGCCGCATCGACATCATCTGTATGCTTGACATAAGTTGGTGATATAGCCCAGGTAATAGACCCGAGTGACTTGGATTTCAAAAGCTGCCGCAGTCATTGATGAGGGGTAGAGGCATGGCTCTGCTGTTGCGGGCACGGGATAGAACGCGAAGGTTGATGAAACGATGACAAGGCGGAAGGTGAAGTTGGGGCACTGATAAGGGCTGCACAAGCTGCCCGTGACGTGTTGGGAATTCACCTTGGCATCGGATTGGGACACCGAGTGGATTGAGCATTGTGAGTGGATTGGTCACCTGGAAGTGCAGAGCAATAGGTCTGCTGCTGATGCTGGATAGTATTAGACAGGAGCAAACAGTGTCTGTCAACATGTTGTTGAAGCTGGAGCGGAAGCGGTAGATGTGGGCGCTGTTGCTTTTGCGCTTGGTTGTGGTGTTGCTGCTGAACTTAGTGCAGCGGAGAATGGGGAGAGAGGTTGCTGTCGGTAATGAGGCAAGGCGGTCAATGCCGAAGGATGGGGAGGTGAATGGAATTTGCTGGGCCGCAGACGGTGGTACACAGAAGAGTGCGCAGGTGCAGAAGAGATATTGGTGGTGTGGTGAAAAAGAGAGACGATGCCGGGTGAGGGACCGCAATTTAGCGCGGGAACGAAAGGACTGATTGGGATCCACTGTGGACAAGACTTCGGAAGTAATTTGGTGAGGGATTTTTTCGAATTGGGCATCCGCAAGATGGAGTCTGAGGGAAAACAAGCTCCTTAACTTTTTCGTGTGATTGAATTTGAGTGTTTTTTATGTTGATTTTTTCGTTGATTTTTATTCGCGCGAGGAGTGCACAAGGTACGAGTTTTAGGGTTCAATTAGTACATGGCATGTACACGTGTATTGTCAGTGAAGTTCAGTAACTCGTACAGTAGTATTCTGTCGGCAACGTACCTAGTTTGCATTAAGTTTGCATTGCTGCCTTGCTACTAGGGTTAATGGGAAGGCCGCTACCTACTTCCAGCCTCTTCAGGTTGGTATCGCTACAAGGTCAGGAACGGATGCAGTAGTTCACGGTGTTCGGTGCATCGTGAACAAGTTTGGTACACGCTCTGAATATGCGCTCTTGTCGGTCGATCTGAAGAATGCGTTCAACCTGTGCAGCCGCGCTTGCTTATTCAATGCGGTCCGGAACCTCTTTCCCCAGTTGCTTCTTGGTATTGTATTGCTCCCAACAACGACCCCGCGTTCCTCGGGACGGGATTCGAGATTATACGGATTGTTTTGGGCACACAGCAAGGAGACCCGCTTAGCGGGTTGCTTTTCGCTCTCGTGCTCCACCCCATCGCCCTGAAGATCAAAGAGCTAATGTCGGATTCCTCGACGAGGACACAAGGTTAGAAACACTGCTTTTGGAGTTTTGGTATCACGACGATGGCGACATTGTAGCCAAACACGAGGCTATAGTCAAGGTAATCGAGGTTCTGTCTTCTCCCGAGGCCAAACGTCGTGGCCTCCATCTGGCAGTGTCGAAATGCAAAGTATAGTGGCCCACTGCCCCCTCCGCGTCGGTCCAGTCCGTATACCCCTCTGATATGCGGCAGGAATACAGTGCTAGGACTTTGGTTTTAAACGCACCAATCGGATCCCAAACGTTCATGGAACAATACTTCCGGACCATGTACACTCCCTTGAGCCTTTACTTAACGCTGTCATGGAAATCGAGGACGCACGCTTCATTCCAACTCATTCTAACTACTACGCAACTGCTTTGGGGTTTGCAAAGTGGGATACCTCTTGCGAGTTGTGCCGCCCTCTGCACGCGGAAAGGGGCCGAATATTCGACAGCTTAATCGAGAACTTGCCGTACTTTAGCGGGGAATGCTAGACAACTCTATATTCAAGGAGCTGCAACTGCCCATTAAGCCACTACAGGAGAAGAAGCGACCTTGGGAATCGGCCTCACCTCTGCGCGAGACGTCGCCGCCGCTTCGTTTCTTGCGTCTGCGCCGCGACGCAGCAGTTATGCGAGAAGTCTTTGCCGTCCTGTGTTCAAGACCTGACGCAGTACGAGGATGCTCAGCCGCCTTTACCACATGGAGCGCCTCTTGTCGACCCTCAGAACGAATTCCGTTGCAATTTCTGCTCCTCCAACCCACCATCGCAGAAGAAGCTAACAGACGCAATTCATATGGCTGCGCAAGAGGCCTTGCCGCTCGGAAACATCCGCACCCGCGCCTTCCGCGCTAGCATGTCCCTCCCCGAGCCAAAGGCTGGGTCTACTGTGCACCTTGCCGAGGATTGAGGACGCACATCAAGAGCAAAGACTTCTCCGTGTTCCAGTACTTTTGCCAAACCCCTTTATTCGCCCCAGGTACCCCTTGCCCAAAGCAGGGTGTCCTGAAATGCTGGATATCTACGGGGACCACTTGCTACATTGTCGCTTTGGTTGCGAGCGGAATACTCGCCGCAACAACCAGGTGACTTTACTGGGAACGATCTCGCAAGAGCGCCAGACGTCCATTCATTGAACCTCGTTTACAATACCAAAACAGGACGAGGCCGGACATCAGGGCGATGGGGCTGTTGGTGGCACGGATTATTTTGACGTAACCTCGTCAACCCGCTCGCTCCCTCACACGCAAGGGCCAGGGCTTTTAACCCACTCACAAGCCTCAACGCAGCCCACACAGAGGAGCAGCGGAAATACTAAGGTTCTGTTAGTAGGAAGTCGGCGTAAGAGATATATCCGGCGCCCACTACCCAAAAACGGAGGTGTTGCGAGGGAAAAAAGTGCTATGGTAAGGTATTTTTTGGGGAAAATGTGCTGTATAGGGACGAGAGACATAGGGCACCCGACTTTGTCCGAAAGGGTAGGCTGCACCTTCGCCTTGCGAACAACAGATCTGCTTCCATGTACATTGCAAGGCAAATGTAATGGGCTGAAATGGAAGAGGGCTTGATGGTTCCCCCAACAATCCTAAAGGGGTAGGCTCTTCCACCTAGCGACGAGGCTTGAGAGCCGTCTATAAATTTTGGGCCCGAAGATGACTACCAACTTCGTTACTATTGGAGTATCTCTTTTGAAGTTGTCTCCCAAATTGCTTGACCTCTCCATGAAATAGCAGTTTACTCAGGTTATATAGACTTTTGACTACCTCTAAAGTCCGAACATAACTACAGAAGATACCAGGAAATGCATAAAAAAACTTTGTGTGGATGATATACTCTAAACAAAGGTACTTAAGAAAACGAACAATCGATCTGGTCCTCTTATTTCGCATTCTTTAGATCAGACCCAAACAACTCCTCAAAAATATCCATAATGCCCAAGCAGTTCCCACAAATATCTGCGAATGGCTCATAACTCGCTATTTCCTCCTGGGATATATCTCAACCACTAAAGATACTCCCATCCGGTTCCAGTGTCGGCACCACTTGGTCATTGCCATCCAGCCCCGGCCCCACCATTCCAACACATCCCATGCCTCCCTTTCCCTCATCCTCCTTGTCCTCGTCGTTATCATCGTCCTCATCGTCCTCATCATCCTCGTCCTCATCCCCTTCATCGTTAACCTCGTAGACCAATTCCGGGTGCCCACTCCTCGAAGGTCTCCCCAGATCCCTCCTCGACTTCCCACCTCTGCCCCTCAGGTACCTCCTCCGCCTTCTCCTCGACGAACAAGCCACGCACAAATTCGATTACCTTTTTTTTGTTTGTCAGCGTAGGTAGTCATCGCGGTCAGGAGGTTCCAAAGGGAATGGGGGATGGAGTTTAGTGGGCGGGGTGGCGATTTTTAGTGATGGAGTCGGAGGGGCGAAGGTTGTTCATTTTGGTCGTAACTGGAGTGATCCGATTGTGGATGCAGGACAGAGGGTGCGAGGGGGAGAATAGTGAGTGTAGGGGTTGGTGGATCTCAAAAAGTTGGGTAAAATGGGTTTAAATACACCTTAGAGGCGGACTGGAGTCGGTACTTAAAAGTTAAAATCGAAATTGCAGCAGCCTATTTGCGTGAAATTTCTACATAAGCAGTGAATTTGATGAAGAAGGTAGATAAAAAAGACGTAAAATGCTGATTTGGAGAAGAGGATACAGTATTAAAACATTTAGGGAGGATGGTAGACAAATTTGGAAAGGATAGTAAGCGGAGTCAGGGGCGGGATTGTTGTGAGTTTCTGGTCCCTTTGGGAAGACCACTTCCTGTATTACACGAGGGAGGACCATTTCCTGTGTTACACGAGGGAGGACCATTTTCTGTGTTACAGGTTTCTTGCTGAGCTAGCTGCCCGGGAGAAACAGGCTGGTTCCTGTTCCCATCTCGACGCCTGGAGGGTGGCATCCGGCGGCGTTCTCCGTCGTCAAGGAACTCGCGAGAACTGTTGCCACTCGCGCAATGAAAAGGTTTTCGAAGGTTAGAGGCATTCTTTTACAGCGGCACTCCGCATTGACAGTAACCTCCAATGCCGCTTGTTTGCTGGCTGGCCTCCCTTCCACCTTCTGGTAGATTGGAGTGCCATCTACAGTTTTCGATGCATTGTACGGTTTCACAATTGGCTTGGCCAATACATACACGGTATCTACGCTCCGGTACAAATTTACTATGTACCAGCCCACATATCTACCACAGTAAATTAAGCCCCCATTTCCCCCAGTTTGCATTTAGTGCTCCCTGTGGTCTATATAAAGTGCCCCTGACCTGGCCACTAGGACCAGAGAGGCATCAGTGGTTGGAAGTACACCAGTCCTGGTCCGTGCTTTGCAACTTCGGAGTGAAGTTGTAAAAGTACTGTACTGTACATTAAAAGGTCACCTTTCCCCCCTTGAAACGATATTTACTCATACCAAGATACTCGCCAAACTGTCCGGTCTCCCAGGTTTCCCTGGAGCAGTCCCTCTGCCTCCTCCACCAGCAGCGGCAGGTGGATTCAAAAGCCTCCGTACTCAGAATGTCCTTGTTCCGCCTCAAATGGATGGCTGGATTACGGTTGGTGCTCACAATGCCCAATCTCCCACCTTTCGGCTCCCTACTAAACCAGCCGCCGCCGCCCATATGGTCTCCTTGAACACATGCCCGCCCCCGATGACCGACATGGATCTGGACGTATGAATCTACCTGCCGTGAATAAAGTTTTGGACCATATCAGTCACTCCGCACCTTCCGTTCCCTCCTCTCCGCGCCGTTCCCTGTTCTCACCTTTATTTCCCGTCCAGTCCAAGCAGTGGCTTACAACTTATATGTACTTCGCAGCCTTGTACCGCGTTATGTCCGCCCCTCACCAAAGCACAGGACTTGAGCTCTTCTGGAACTTCTTGCCATCCCGAAGCTGGTTTTCCGACACAGCCGCCCCCACGCTCTTGGCCGCCGCCGCCGCCGCGTGAAAAATTGTCCCAGCCTTACTGATCGCATCCGCATTGCTTCCAGCCGCCTGTATGATGACCTCTTCGACGAGGCTACCTCCCTGTTCACCTCTCCCCCCTCTCCGATTCCATCCCCTCCCGCCCTCGCCCGCCCCGACACAGCCCTTCGCAGATGCCGCCGTTTCCTCTCCCGAGGTAGCTCTTTCCGGGCCACCGCAGCCCTTCTCCAAGTTGATCCCCCACTTTCCCCCAGCGAAGCTACCATTCAATCCTTCGCTTCTCCTCATCCCCCGCCCCCCGTACCAATCACTCCCATGCCCCCTCACCGTTTGCATCCTGCGCTCAAGTTCTCGGTCTCGGATGTCCCCCGCGCCATTGACAGCCTGGATCCTTTAACTTGTCCTGCGCCCGATGGTCTATCCCCAGTGTTCCTGTGAATGCTGCTTCGCCCGGCAGGTGGGGACACTCCCGGCAGAGATTGCCTCCATGCTCTGACAAAGTTCCTCAACCTCTGTTTGAACGGCGATCTACCGGCTGCGTGCCTCCCGTATTACTGCAGAGGCCGCCTTACTGCACTGCCGAAGCCAAACGAAGGAATCCGCCCTATCGCGGTTGGGCTTCTCTACCGACGCCTAATTTCTAGGCTCGCTGCATACCAAGCCACCCTGCCCTCCACTCCGACCTTCTGCCCCATCAGGTCGGGGTGGGCGTCGAGAACGGCACTGATGCAATAATTCTTTCTGTGCGTCGTCTTTCCTAGAGATCCGAGTTCCAAGACCACGTGTTGGTCCAGATTGACGCTCGCAACGCTTTCAATTGCATTTCCCGCCAGCGCATTCTGGAAGCCGTACAAACGCATACCCCAGACCTTGCACGGTGGGTACACTCTTATTACGATACTTCTACAGAGCTTGCTTTCGGACCCTACTATGCCCGTAGTTCAGAGGACACTCAGCAAGGTGATCCCCTCGGTCTCTTGCTCTTTGCCCTTGCTCCTCATCCTCTCTTGCTATCGTTATAGGTGAAGTTCTCATCTGCCCTGAATGCTTAGTTTGTAGATGGCAGTAACATTTTCGTTCCTCGGTCCCATGCCGCCGCCGCCATCCATTTCATCCAGCATGAAGGAGGTCCGCTCGGGTTCCAGCTCAACCTTGTCAGGACCCAAGTTTGCAGCTCCACCCCTTCCCACCCCCCTTTGTCACTTCCCTGCCCTTTTTCCACGCCCCAGTTTCATCGTGCTGGGATCTCCGATTTGCTCGGACTCTTTTGTTTCCCAAATTTTCGCAAGCCGCCAAACCGTTGTTTACCGTATATTCCACTCCCTTCGAGACTTGGATGATTCCCAATTGGCTTTCCACTTAGACCGCTTCTGTGCGAACCCCTCCAAGGTCATGCACTTGCTACGTACGCTTCCCTCCACTCAATCTGCGGTACTCGCAGTCAGCTTCGATTAGAAGCAGATGGAAGCGTTCCACCAATTGCAATTGCCCTGCCCGGATCGGGCCCGGCTCCGTGCCTCTCTCTCCTTCTCAATGGGCGGTCTAGGTCTCCAAGGCTGCTTACGCAGCATCTTTAATTGATTCTTTTGGACTTATCTCCGAACTGCTGACTCTTTCCCACAACCGCCACCTGGAAGAGATCCTTCAGTCTGCCATCTCGCTCTCATCCTCCCGCCACCCGCAGCTGTCTTCGTCGCTAACGCTTATGGCACCTTTCGAGCGTTATTCATCGCCGGTCCCCGGTGAAAGGCTCCAGTCTTCGATCCTAACTGAACTCGTGCTATCGAAGTCTGATAGGATTTTTCTTGTCCGCAGCAGCACCCGACCGAGCATGGCTACTCTCCGTGCGTACACCTTCCTCCTCCTCTGTTTTCCCTTCGCTACCTCACCAGTTCTTTAGAGACTGATTTTTCTGGGCCCCTCCTTAAACCCTTTTCCCTTCCTTCCTAGACTGCCCTTCTCCAACCTTCATTCTGCCACCCTAGGCGCCTGCGCCGCACGAAGTACGGGCGCAGGGCACTCGTGTCCTCGCGCGTCTTGCGGATCGCGCACTTACGTCTACGACGCTCTACTTCCATCGGCTAGGGATATGGCCTTCTCAAGTGGCGGTTTCTCCCGCGCCAGGAAGGCTCTCGCCCTCGACCAAGTACCGCAACGCTCAGTGCAGCCTGCTGCACTCAACCCTGGCAGTTCTCCCGCCAGCATGGGAGGGTTCCTGAGCCAAACAGTCCTGCTGGTCGTACCCAAGGCCGTTCTTCTGGAACACTTGTTTTCGTCGCCGTCGCTTTCTGTAAGTATGGCGCTTACAGCGGAAGTTTTTCAAGCTATTACACCCATGGCTCGCCACGGTTGTGATGGTGGAGTTTTTCTCCCCTCCCTTTTGCCGGGCATCGCACCACTGGCACAACGCGCAAGAGGGCACTTTAATGCTCTTCACTTGGCCATATCATTGCACCGCATTTTAGGAAGCGTAGTTCCTTCCCCATTACGCTGTAGATATACCCTTTTTGAGTCGATTGCGGTTGTCTGGAAAACCATGGGATAGGTCGGAAATATCTGCCAACAGTAAAACACCCAAACGTTTTCCCCCTTGGCCATCTGTCTTAAGTCTAAAGTGCAAGTAAGCCTAAGGTCAACAATCCATGTCTACCCAACCCCTCACGCCCGTCACCATCTGGTGATGAGCAGCCCCTATCTTCCTTCGAAGCCGCCCCTATCACACACACACCCGAAAACATCTATGGGCAGAAGTCAGCTGGGCGCGCGGGCGAGGTTAGTAAGAGCTCGGATTTTGCCACTAGTTTGGACCTATTGCATGTGGACTCTGCTCCATGGGCTCCTAACAGGGACGGTCCCCCGGTCAACCCTTCGTCTCTGCCGAACCCCTCACGCCCGTCACCATCTGGTGATGAGCAGCCCCTATCTTCCCTGGAAGCCGCCCCTATCACAAATACCCCGAAGGCGTCTATGGGCAGACGTCAACTGGGCGCGCGGGTGCGGTTATTAAGAGGGCGGAGATGGCCACCGGCCTAGCTCTTACGGGGACTTACGGAACTATACACCTCTGGATGCCTTTGACATGGGGGTATTGGTCTGACTTCAACTCTGAAGATGGCGACGACGTCGATGACGCCGTTGACCAAGCATAGGAGCTGGATCCTGCCGAGGCGGTGGTTCAGTACGTGACGATGGTCGTGGTGGTCTATCATACATGTTAACTCATGTTTACGACGTAGTCACTACCTGGTTAATTCCGGAATCTAGCCGTACATATCTTTCAAATGTAAACCACCCAAACATTTACTCCCTAGCCCCCACCGCGGTACGTAAATGTCCTCTTCTGCATGGAAAGGCGTTCTGACTACCCGTCTCGCCATCGCCCTGTTCCCGGGATTTACTCGCTGTGCGGTCTGCCCTCCGCGCTCAGCCGACGTCGCACCAGTCTTAGATCGAAGCGGTCAACACGCGTTGACCTGCAAATACGAAAACGGTGTCGCCAGAAATACTTTTGCGGGCTGATACTGCCGCTACTTACATTTTTCTACCGTTTTAATGCGGCATACCGCTAATATGTCATGCCGCCAAACGCATATGCCCGACACAATTGGCCATTATGTACAATTTCACAACACTTTTTAAAATCATGCAGTACAGTACTTTTCCGCTGTGATATTCCTGACTCAGCAGGGAGCCAATTTCAGTACTTCGGGGGCATATAAGGGAGTCGATTGCTGATGTTCGCCACTCTTGGCCGCAACCAAAAGTCAAGGACCCCTTTCTTATCACGACATCGCCGAAGCCATGCCCCCCTCGCGTCAAACCACCAGAGATCCCTTTCCCCCTCCCCTTTCCATAGCCAAACGCCGTGCCATTCGGCACATCATGTCACGTCTACCCAATGAGTTGGCCGCTCGCTTCATCTAACACCTCGAGTCCGACACCCCGCCGATGAAGGGCTTCACGGACTACGCCGACTACTGCCGCCGAGTGAGGAGGGAAGCTTCCACCGGGCCTTCATAGACGACGAAGCAGATGAAGATAAACCCGAGGGTGAGCTATGGGACAAAGACAAACTGCAGTCACCGGAAGAATATCCCGAGCCCGAGTCGGTTTACATGGAGGATGTACCAAGTCATGAAGATGCGTGGGAGCGAGCATTGAAGGATTACCATGAGTACAGTAGCAAGAGCCAGTAGGATGATGGTTTGTGGTAATCATAGTACGCAGGATGCACTTGTATATTATGCCATATCTGGGTGTGTACTCGAATGATGAGTGGGTACATGTGTAGCCCTTAGTGGATGCTTCTAGAGTCCTTTTGCGTGCATATTTCTCTTGCGTCTTAGTATCCCTCCACTAGACTTAAGCCTAGCCGAATTATATATAAGTAGAGTGAAGTGCGACACTGGAGGGGAGGGAAGCCAAGTCTTCACATGGAAGCTTCACAGTTCCATCAACCTGAGCCCGCTACAGTATCAAACCCCGTAGCACTCTACTCACCAAAACCCTTCTGTTACTCATCAACTTTCTCCCCTCTTCTCTCGGTCCTGGCGCACCTTTGTCGCCTACAGCAACTCATCCCTTGCACTTTTCTTACCAACTAGCTTCTGTAGTGGAGTTCAACTCCCCTACATGGTTGGTATTCGTGCACCTTGTGCGAAATTCAGCACTTACTCACTAGACCTTTGTTCTGTTGTTGTTTGCTGACTTTTCACCTCTCAGACGGCATGAATAGTCGACATCACGTCCTCTGCAATGTTCTCGCCCGCATTTGTGAGGAAGTTGGAGTCGTCTCCCTCGTCGTGCATCCGCCCCTCTACCAGGTTCTCAATTCGCTCAAGCATTCAGAGTCCCCCGCGTTACGAATGAACATTTATATTCCCGCCGCCTACAGGGTTCACAATACAGATATCGCTGTAGACGTTACTGTTGCCCACCCCTCCACTCGCCGCCACATATCGCCAAGTAAGATTAATACAGGCGCTGTCTCAACCCTCGCGGAGCGTGAGAAGCATTTTCATTACGGCAATAACTGCGACCAAAACGATATACTCCTCTCCCCTGTCGGTATTTTTATCTATGGCGACATGGTTGATGACGTCCAAGGTTTTTTAAGACGCCTTGCTTCCTTCGCTGCTTCCCGTCGCGGTTCTTCCCCTCAACAGGAGCTCCCGTTTCCCGTCGCCCACATTCGTAGTTAATTTCTGAATACTCGCCACACGCTTCTGTGCCATATTGTACAACTAGTAAATATTCACCACCACCATAACTTATCTTGATAGTCTTATCTTGCCACTCAAATACACAGACCTGTCCCCTTTAGTCTTTGAAAAATGGCCGACTTGCATCCCTAATCAGTAAAGCGCCCCAATTTTCCCCCCTTATATTGATTGTGCACCGAATGTTATTCAGTTGAGAACTAACTGGATGGACCAAATCGGTCACGCGCAGAGGGGTGCGCGATATGATGGCCATAGCCACCGTCGACCACAAAGCGCAACTGATACGCTGGTAGATACGTGTGCAAATAGTAGCATCCGAGGTGTGGCATTTCATGGCTGGCCGGAAGGTGGCCTATTAGGGACCGTAGTTCCTCCCCAATCTTTGTGTCACCGTACCTGTTTGAGTCGATTGTGGTTGTTTGGAAAACTATGGGATAGATCGGATATTGTGAAAATTGAAAAATTATTTTACAATTTGTGAAAAAACATTTAATCTTTTTTCATATCGAACACAGTGATTAAAAATTGTGGAACAGTATTTTATCAGAGAGTAACAGATTTCTTTATTTTGATTTATCGAAAATAATTTTATCTATTTTCACGGGCCCATGTTTTACACTGTATTACACGTGAATCAATTTTTATGTCTGTTAGTTGGATTTAAATTCTATAGTTATAATTACTGGAATTATATTGCCAGCAAATCAGTATTCGGATAATTGATTACCTGGATAATTATTCAATAGCTATTATTGAGCATGAAATTGGTCTACAAAAGATTATACTACTGATGGATTGATTTTGCTAACTTCCCTAATCTGATCTGCACTGTAAATAGTCTTAGACTGTTAGAAAACTTTAGGAGCTTCAAGCCTTCGAACTATCCCCGTCGATCAATAAATGTTGATTTTTTATTATTATTCTCAGTCCTATTCAGGTATTTTATTACTCGTTTGTTTGGACTTATTTATTTTGGACCTACGCATATCATTCAAGTTTTACATATAGGTACAGTGTCTTCCAAGAATAAAACACCCAAACATTTCCCTTTCCTGGCTACACGTGGTACAAAATCTTTGATGAATAACACTGTCTCCGGAAAAGGGGCACCAAGGGAGTCGAAAACCAGGGGCTGTTATCGGAAACATGGATCGCAGGAGGGCAGGGATGGGGTACCACGCGCCTTAACAACTGAAGCTGTAGGTCCTGGACCTTGCGGTGGTGAGTGAGGGCCCTTCCGCTACTTGCGTCGCTTTTGTGATTGAGAACTGCTTGAATGGGGACATTACGGCGACGTTCCATACAATGTGCCAGTCGAGCAGGGCCGCTTCATTGTCAAGAGGGGCGAGAGCTTCAGTGTCACAGGGTGGTTGCACGAGGAGAATTTTTGCGGCTGTGGTCCGTACTGGAGGGGAGCTTCTCAACTTCAAACTCGTACTCGAGGCTGGCGGGAGGAAGATGTGACATGCAAGCAGGTTGCGGACGGAGCACGGGCGGTGAATGAGTCCAAACTCTGAGAGGCAGCGGTAGGCACCATGGGCACCATGGAAATCCAGGTCCTGCCGGCAATGGTGGCCTTTCAAGGGCACCGAATCTGTTAAAAACTGGGAGACCGAGGTGCCTGCGCAGCATGATGCACCAGTGCTCTGAAGACACCTGCGTCGCAGTGGTGGGAAGGACATGTAGGAACAAGACGGCGGGGCTCGGACGGAAGGCCATGCCGCGAATTCAGTGACCTGTGGATAACCCGGAGTGGCAGCTGGGACGAGTCACCATCTTCCATAGGTCATCTTCCCAAGACAAGTTTGCCTTGGCCACTTGTTGTGCCCGATTTGGATGAGAGTGCATGTTGCCGGGCATGTCAGCAGGAGACGCAGGAGACGCAGGGTCCAAGGGGCCGAGGTCGGTGACGAACAGATCCCCTTGGATCTGGCGGAAAAATTGCACAGAGGCGGGCGTTCCTGGCTGGACAAGAAGGATCGATGACCATGAGCTCGTTTCCCAAGCACGGCGACGAACATCGAGCCCGAATGTGAAAACATACAGTACTTTAAATTCCGCACTCGCTACCTCCGGGGTGCGGATCCAGCAGTCATCATTGACAAAAAAAAATCGATCTACCGACCTTGCAGATTCCCTCGCATACTTTCGCCGAATGAAAGGCCCAATTCAAGGTAACCCGCCGGAGTTAGCCTTCTCTATATATCCTGAACTGATCAGTTACAAGGCCCGTACATCTCTGATTGAGACAACTCTCCCAGTGCACTGTGCCTTTGGTCAGTCTCCGAGCCAGTTCTCGGTTTTTGCGACTGTGCCGTCTCTTTGTGCATTGCACCTCCGGTCAGTCACAATTCCCGCCATAATTCGACTCGCCCCTTGATACCTGTCCGTCTCAGGTAGAATTTATCGTCAAATGGTCTGTTAGCCTGCTCCTTACTACAGTATTTAGTGATCAAATCGGAGGCCAAACTGCTTGTGAATATCTGTAGTGCCTGCATCAGTTAGAGACGAAACAAAAGGCGGTAAGGAAATCGAGAAGTTGCTGTTGGGTGGAGGAACCACGAAAGGAAGAAGCGACGAAATCAAGTAGTCGAAAAACCCTGACTCTCAAGATGATACATATATAAATCCCGATGAGAGGGGAAATATAATTTCTTCGCCATAATAGCCATAATGGTGATTTTTCGCTCTGCGAGTGCCGTGACAGTGCCTGATGTAACTGTAATTGGCAAGGTGAGGCGGCGAGTGTGAGTATGGCACCAGTAGCGTCGGCAGTAATATCACTTATCTGAGAACCACAGTTACCATATAGAATGTGTCTTCAAAGAGAAAACACTGGAAAGTGTCCAATACCACAAGCACCCGAAATGTCAATGTCCATTTAAAATTAACGGGACTCAGTATGAATGAAAGAATTAGGATAATGGAAGGGGAGCTAATGTTCAACGAGGGTGTTACGTCAAATTCCTCACAGAAACAAGCGAGAACTCTGCGAGAACAGAATTATAAGGCGAGAAAACGAAGGAATTTTATTAATGCGGAGAAACTTTTCTCCGCATGTAATTATAATTATTTTAAGCGAAAAATTCCGTTCCTTCATATTGTTTTATTTTTCTCCTTTTTTATTTCTTGAAAAAGCTAATTCATTCCCATTTTGGTTAAAAACCGACACTGCCCCTAAACTAGAAAGGGAACAAAGATTTCTATTTATGCACATTTAGCTTTCTCCTTTTCAATAATTAATTTTGTATTTTTGGGTTATTTGATATTCTTGGACGTTAAATATCTCTACTGACAATTAAGATTACTAACGTGATTTTCTCAAAAAATTTCATTAAAGACGGTTTCCGCTAATTTTAACCATTGTGAAAACTGTTGACTTAAGAAGTCAAATGATTCATTGAAGATGTTATAGAAGCTCTCCAGTACTATTTGAATTTGTTTAATGGTAGTCTCCAATGTGCAAATATGTTTAATGGTCCTATTGTAAGTGTTCCTTGCCTGTTCTAAATTGTTTGCATCTGAACTTATGCGTAGTTTTATTACCGAGTTTTTAACTTCACTGGGGATTAACGGGGGTTCATAGCGAAACTCTTGTAATAAACTACTACTGCTATTGATACGGTGTTTTCTGGCATCATATATCCTTATTAAAGGCCTATCGGACCTATCGTCGGCCTCTCCGCCGATAATACCCCCTTTTAGATGATACATACACAATTTACGGTGGACTAATACTAACGGAAATCAGAAGAATACGCTAAGGCTGTAGAAATATGGAGTTCCTTTCATGATAAATTACCTATTTTGATTTCGGACAAGATCCTCTACGAAATATGTGGGACTATATTCCAATATCATCTCTACGGTTGAGCTAGAGATATATGTCGGTCCTTCGCTGATATAAAGAAATCTAGTCAGAAGAAGGCCATAAAAAATTGTAGAAGCTTTATATGAGGGAGATGCGCTGTCAGTCCTCAGCGAAATGTTTCAGAATCTCATCGCTATGTTTTCTATGAAGCATGCATCCAATGAGAATTTAAAAAGCTTTGATCCTCGATTTGTTTCTCAGGTTTCGAGGTGCAGTCCGGATTCCAGCACTTTGACATTGCCTGATTAATTGACCGCATTTATGTGCTTGGCACATTCAGCTGTAGAAAACAAAAGAGCATATTCGTGCTGGCTGACACCTCGAATGGAACGACGTTTTATGCATTCAAGACTACAGATCAGTATCTAGCAACTATGTCATAAGGGTAATTATTGCTTCTGCTCTGAGGTATTGCAACTAAGTTAGTTCCAGTACACCTACTTCTCTCAAAGTTAACGTAATCTATTTTGAATACAGAAAAATTCACGGGTTGAATAATGAAAATGAAAAGAACAGGATAACTTCTGCACAATTTGTGGCATACAAAGGCAAGAATAAATGCTACACGTGCAAGAAGTATGATCACTTCCGTTTTAACTACGAAGTAGGAGTAAATTTAAAACTAGGAATTTGGTTATAACAAAAAGAGTGCTAACCCGAGAAAAACCTCGATATTAAACAGTGTAAAAGTTATTGGATGAGAGATCTTCCGAAAAAAAGCTTTTTGGGTCTCTTCTAGATAATGATGGCCCGAACAGCGGAATGGACATGGCATAGTTCACGATTTTGCAGCCGAAATGCTACCTAACTGTGATAACAATACACAAGGAATACCTGAGGATCTCTAGTCTCGCCTGTTCTGGCAATATGGGATCGAAGAGCGCTCCAGCTATTACAGAAGAATTTAAGGTTTCATTTCAGTTTGTGCCTGTACTATTAATGGAAACTATTATATATTATTCATGTAATTATCGAAGATTATTCTCAGTCTATTGCCTGAAGAAATGCTACGAAAATTTATAACATAAAGCACAATGGTGTGTCAGCAGGCTGTTATTACCCAAAAAAGCTGACTCCATAAACTTGACTAATAAAGATTTAAACTGCTTCATTACTTAAGAGTCTTTTTCCTGAAGACAATGACTTCTCCCAAAGCGAATTCAACAATGAGGTCTTCTCTGCAACTGCTGGTACAAGAAAACAAGAAAATATGCAACCTCTATCACAGACAAATAAATTGAATTAGAAGGTGAAAAGTGATGTATGCTGACATTGCAACTACTTCGATATCAATATGCTTCTCCAGCGCAACGAAAAGAGGAGCGATGAACTGCAGAAATAATTGACTTGTATTCGTGATGAGTGACTTATGTGTTTAACGACGGCAAAGCCAAGAGAAACTAGGAAAGTGAAAGTATATACTAGTAGTATGAGCCGTCAGCTCAACACAGTTGTATGTTTTGATCGTATATACCTGGAAATCGTTTGTTTATATTATGAAGTTAGCGTCTAGATGCTCAGTTGGAGATGTAATTAAGACAGTTGCGATGCAGAAAGCGGTACTGCTTTTAAGTCACTCTGTATAAGTGAGCTTTCGAAAGTAGAGACTGTTCTTTTCTTTTACGCCCTCGACAATTCAGGCCTCTGTCATTATTTGAGCAGCCATGGAATAAAAACTCCCCCAATTCTTCCTCGACGGCATAGTGAGAATTTGTTAGAGTCCAAACACAAGATGGTAAGGGACGTAATTCTCGGACTGGAGGCGAAAGCCCAAATGGAATCTGTTGAAAATGAAATATTACTGGATCAAATAGCTGTAATAATTTCTAACAACTTTTATTGTAACAATGTGTGCTTTGCTCAAGAATTAAATACAGGGTACACAAGAAGACATGTTAACGAAGTTAAGAGTCTGATAAGTTTATTCATTGAAATTTCACACAATGAGCTTATTACCAGTCAAAAATCTAGCTGAATATTGCATTCCAAGTCCATCTCCGAGGATAAAACCAGTTCTGTCTTTAAATTACAGGCTTATATTAAGAAGCAATCAGAGAAACATGGGAAAAATTCCGCACCAAAGTTAGTGCTTTCCTATAATAAAATCTCGACGACTTTCACCGTACCAGGGAGAATTTTAATTAAAATTAATGGTGCCATTGAGGATGAACAAATGGCTTTACCAGAAAATTTTCTGTTTCGTGACATCTACGAAAGTATCGATGGAATCAATAACAGCATCGGGGACTTAACAGACGAGGTGGTAGAAAAACATCAAACAACCGACAAGGATGCTGGTAGCAGTAAGCCGATCACTGAAAACAAGTGAAGGCTACGTTATCGATGAAGCCACCGAAGAAGAACGGATAACCTTGCCCCCTTGGGTCGGTGATAATATTGAGATGTATTGGCCATCGAATAATTGCTATCATCCCGTATCTGTAGGATTCACTCTTCATCCTTGTCTGTTATCGTCTATTGCAGCACTTTGAAAACCTGCAACAACTTTTTAACTCCAGTAATTGGTGGTTTCTTTTTCCGTTTACGTCAGTGTAACTTTATTATTAGTCATAACGTTCTGCGAAAAGCTTTGAGACGTTCACAACTACTTTCTTAGAAATAATAATCAAGAAGTAAATGGGTTTCACCTGACGATTTAGTACTTCTTGAAGACAGAAAGAGAAACGAGCAATTATATAATAAAATTCAAAGGTAGGGGAGGGACTACTACGGCTGGATGCAAAGGAAGCGAGAAGGCAGAAAAATGGATCCACTTTCCCCAATCGCACATTAGATATCAATCAAAGGAGGATGTTATTGGCTTCGCAGTACTCACCGTGGTGCAGAACCTTTGGATGCTCGGTAGTAGTGCGGCCCCCGAATATGAACCCCTGTGAAAAAGGCTGTGCTGGAGGTCAGAATGCTTGATATTAACGTTCATGCTATATCCTCGGCGCCCGGACCGTAAAAAAGTGGTATAAAGACGACTATTGGAAAGATGATGAGTTAGACCGAGTAGAAAGCGCAGGACGTGCTTTTTGCGACTAATGACGTCTTCGTACTTGAATATCAAATAAAGTTGTCCAATTATCTCCGGCAGGGGCGCAACGTCAACAGACGCAGAGGGCAAACCGAATAGCGGTAAATATTCAGGGAATCGCGCGATACAGAGATGGGTAGACAAGGCGACCTTTCACTCAGGGAAAGAGGTTAAAGTACCAAGTGAGGGTTACGGATTCAAGGGAAATCGCAAGAGAGGGAGCATGTCCACACAGAGAGAAGCCGTGATATGCCAGGTGCTACTGTTGAATAGAACAAGCTTTCAGAGGTAGAAATCATCAGTTCATTAGTTATCACAGATTGAAGCTTTTAAACGGTGACGAGTGAAGGAAAGGGCTGAGGAGGGTGGTCGTCGATACTGAGAAAGAAAGCTGCGGATAGCTGGAAAGTAGTAGGTATATGGCAGACTACGGAACCGCTTCCAGGTGAAAGTTGCGGGAAAGTTTTAGCAGTTCGGAGATAAAACGGAAACAAATGATTACAGAGGTAAGTAAACTACCCTATCATTCCTCCCTTATTACAACGACTACTTAAATCGCCTCTAGAATAGCTGAAGTTTGCAGGAGACCGCGAATTTCTATTTAAAAGAGAGCAAAGGCCTGAAGACATGCCCGATCCTGCCAATGCAATTGCATTTGGTTGCATGCTACTTATAATAGAAGCTAGCGGCCAGTACTGAAGATTAGATGGGAGTAGATTGCAACGATTAGAGTTTTAATGTGAAAATTCCTCGTGCGCATTAACACAGAATCAATTGATTTGGTTGGAAAGATGAAAGTAGACTAGGTGTGGCAGGCGGGAGAACAAGCGATCAACCGTTTTTCTTGAATCAAAGAAATATTACATGTAGGTAAAAGAACAGACGAGGGAGCCGAGAGCAGTACACTCGTCGGTTCTGAAATAATTGCAGCAATGATTTACTATTGAAACGAAAGTGGCTAACGGTCCTCAGAAAAGGGGAAATGATGGAGTAGTTTACTTTGTCGTCTGACACTTCTAGAGGGGAGAATCTAAACGCAGAAAAGGCACGCTATCCAACCCGAAAACGTTGAAGAAAATAAATATACAAAAATAATGTACAGAGCTAGACATCTTTTTCAGTACAATAGAGCTCTAGCAGGTTTAGAAATTTCATTACAGTAACATGAAACTTGAATGGTTTTCAGAAAGCCAATTATTTATCAACATGTAAAGTACTTTCGGCGACTACATTATAATATGCACGGTTTCCTATCCTCATTTTCAGTTAATATTTTTTAGATTTGGCATTAGTTCTTTCACTTGGAACAGCAAGTATACCCGATTGAAATTCTGGTAGTCAGGTGGAAAACTTGGGTTTATAGTGATTGCAAAATAAGTTCGCCTGAGTTCCCGACTGCACCAAATAAACAAGTACAGTGAAGGCAGAATCAAATAAACAGAATGAACAAAGGTGTTCTGTAATATAGGAGAAAGTTTTGGGTGCTTTACGCTTGGAAAAAAAGTTCTAAATAAGTAATCAATTGATACTGTGATACATAGATAGAATACAAACGCAATATCTACAACAGTCTGCAGCAAGTTCCTATTCAGTAGTACACCCGTCAGCCAAAAAAATATTACTAAGTTTTCTCGACGCTTCGCTTTCCACCAAATAAATGGTGCTCCAGAGAGCTTATTGCTTGTACGCGCTTAAAAGGCGCAAAGCAACACGCAACTTGAATAAAATGGGGGAAAGTTTTGCTGATCAACTCTTGAAATATGTATTCTCTCTATTATAAAGCTTTTCAGGCAACATAAATCGACTCAAAACGGCATGTAGATACAGCAAAGAGGGAAAAACCACGCCAACGGTATTATACGAAAGGGTATTAACCAAATTCTCGCAGCGTACGCGATGGCGAAAAATTGATGCCTTTTATTTTTTTCTGACTTTGCTGCGTTCAGGGATATGTCCAGGCTATATGTTCTTATACCCCTGTTAGAGGGCGTAAAAGATGTGGCAAAGGTGATTTTTTGTGAGAAATCGTCCCATATCGCAAAAAAGTTTCGTTAGTGTCGAGAGAAATCCTTGAGGACTTCTTTATTAGATCAACTATCCTACATGTTCTATTTAAAAAACCCTGATCTTACTTTTCATTTGTGCTTCTAAATTCATTAAATTGTTCCATTTTCTATTTTTCTTTGAAGATTTGGTCCTTTTTTTATAGGAAATCTTTCGGCTCGCGATTTTTTCGCCCTTCAGATTCATTTTCGATATTTAATGAAGTACATTCTTTCTTCATCGGATAAATGTAAGTTCAAAGCCGCACTATCGCCTTAATTTTTATTTAGACCAAAACTTTGAAATTTTATAAAATTTGCTCTATTTCAATTGCCATTGGAACGTTTTTGGAGCAAAAACGCTATCATTAACATTCCCATTGGCTCAATCGCAAATTATCTCACTTTATAATCATCATAAGCTAATTTACCTGTCATTTACCATTGCAAAATCTGCCAGAGCCCGAACCCGCATCAACAGGGCCTAAATAGCTAACGGGCCGACTAAATATGGGAAATATAGTTTGATGATGGAATGAGGGCGGGTTCGGGAGTAAATTTTCTCCATTTTGTTGATGAGTCTGAAGAGGCTGTTGCAGATGTGGAGGGATCCGAGGGTGAGCACGAATGGGTTGGAAATCTTGTAAAGTTGCTGTTAGAGTGTGGAGCCAAGAGTTCGACAGTGATCTAAATCTCAGAAAAGCGGAAATTCATAGTTGCGAGGAGAAATATGTAGGAATACCAATGGGAGTATGGATACTTTGGATCAGTCTTTCGGCTCTGTTCTGTAGGTCGAATCTTTTGAGGAGTAGATCGATTTGTTTATCGCAATATTAACTGCTGTTATTTTTTTCCATCTTCAAGAGTATCTTGGTTTCATTTATGGTATTTAGCATGTCTTTGATACTTTAGTGTCAGTCGAAAAGTCTTTATAAGATAAATTTACGATTTCTCTCAGGAAAAGTTAAGCGAATTGGCAGAAAAATATGAGTTCATACCCAAATAGTTGCGTATATGAAAGGAAACTTTTGACCAAAGAAACGTCTCCTTTACGTTAGTCATTGGATATAGGTAGTGGACCCTGATCCTTCCATATTTATTTGTATACCTTTGACCTCCATCCTTTTCAATCCATTCTGATTCTTACAGATATAATTTAGTAGCACTTTTTTCGCTTGGAGCACCTCGGTCGTAGAATAATTGGTTCTTAGAATCACATTCTCAGTAATATTTTCCAACTATTTGATACGTTTGTTGAGTGTATTGCACTCGATAATTTTGAGCCTTGAAGTACTAGGTGCAAGTAGTTTGATTTATTTTATTGTTTTTCAACTACGAATCTTTTTTGTTCACAAAACTCAAAAATGGGGACCCAGAAAAGCGTTTTATACATATCTAAATGTTTTAATGCCGAAAAGGAGCGATAAATGATCTACCTCTCCTCTCTGACTATCTTTTTTGTGATGTAAAGAGCAAATGCGAGGCGATTTTCATCTATTTGTCCTTAATAGAAATGCCCGCAAAACTGCTTTGGATGAGTAATTATTGTGAAAGAATACAATAAGGAAGTAAAAACAGATGAGACGATCCACACCGCCATAGAGGCAAGCCTGAATCTCAGTGCTTTGTGAATTTTGTTGGTTCACTTCGGTGATATCCGTTAAAAAGCTGGATTGAACTCCCACCCCAAGTATTTTATGCTCCATAAGGCGACAATAGAAGATAAGTGGTAATCTGATTTACTCTTCATCAAGATCTCTCACGCATTTATTGATCCGAAGCGGACCGTTGTGGAGTTCATTAAGAAGTAGGAGAAATTTCAGTCCCTGTGTGAACTACAGATTGGCGACTGTATGTGGATGTCCCTTGTGTATCCTGAGAGGAATTTTCAAAGACCAGCTCACTTGCGTCAGAAGCCGTGATAAAAGATTTCAGATAATTGGAACAGCGACTCGAAAACTGGTTAGTTAATCGCCTCGAAATGAATACACCACAGTTGGATTTCCTTACTCTGACCATCAAGAAAAACAGTTCCGGAATTTGGAAGGCCATTTAACTCTCCTCCTACTGTCATGAGCCTTGAAATTTGCAAATAAATGCCTGAAAACCCCTATTGGAATATTTAGTATGTGATGCTGTCGCTACGGTCTTCACGAAAGTAACTGCTGGACTCAAGAACAGAAGGAAAACTATCTCGGAGGCACG
Organism: Kappaphycus alvarezii; assembly: GCA_002205965.3. Taxonomy (NCBI): domain Eukaryota; phylum Rhodophyta; class Florideophyceae; order Gigartinales; family Solieriaceae; genus Kappaphycus; species Kappaphycus alvarezii. Next base: position 418,330 of record NADL03000795.1, read on the forward strand.
AAGCAGTCCTTGACGTGAAAGTAAAAATTACAAGAAGAAGAGAGCGATAAAGTGAACAATACCGGTAACCTATCTACTGCCGACTATATTGACCAGGTCGTTCTCACGAAAAGAGATGTTTGGGTAATGTGCTATCCTTGGAGTAAACATGGAATCATGAAATTCTTGAATACTTTGCAGCACCTATACTCCTCTAGACAAAAACATGTATTAATCAAATTGTGCCGAAAGAGGAAATTTTGCGGCAAGGATGATGAAGAGCATTTAAAAACTTACAAAAATATCCCAAGGTATGTTTTCGGGTTTATGAATAAACTAAACATTTGAAGCTCAGCTTGCCTCGCCGCCAATTGGACTCACCTTTGGCCAGCTACTAATATGGAATGCAAAGGATGCGAGGAAACGTCTCAAAAGAATCATGAAGCTTAGTTAGTACAGAAAGAGCAACAAACCATTTCCCAACTCCGCCCCCGCAAAACCAAAACGTCTTGACATACTACTAGTAAAAATTTTTGGAACCAAAATTCAAGCTTTTTAACATTCTGGGGCTGGTTTAAATTTCATTTCAAGTCTTTTAGTGAAGAATCTCGGTCTTGAAACTGCTCTAGCTACAGAAAGTGTAACTGTTGCGGATTTTGTTGCATCAAAATATATGGGTACTTTTACCAAAGAATCCATGCTTTTGTTGGACTCAAAACTTGATATGAATTACCTTGTTATGATTGATCTACCATTCGATGAAATCACTGGATTTACGACTCTTGAAGAGCTGCAGGTATGTATTGACCCTGGTTAATAAATTAGCTCAGTTCAACTTGAGGGTAGAACAGTGCGAATCCTGTTTTTTTACCAAAGTTTGACGCAAGGAGTTTTTAGAGGAAATTAAAGTGAAAATTACACCTTTAGATATGACAGAGAAGTTTTAGAGTCAATCAAAACGTTCGGAAATAGAAAATTTTATGTTAGAACGATACTAAACTTTGCATAGTATTATTAAGATTCATGGTGTCATACAGAAGAATATTAGGATTTGAACGGAGCTATGGCTCTGAGTCTATAACAGTTTTCGACATTTTTGGATTCAAGAGTAAGGTCGACAGCTTGAAGATTAGCCTCCAACCGAGGAAGCAAGGATTTGGTGGCGATCAAATCCCAAAATATAGATGCAACCGAAGTGGTTCATCATAGCAGAGGTGAGAAAGATCACTTCAAAGATGAGCGTAACTACTTGAGTATTAATTAAAAACTATAAATCTCCTCCCTAGTGTGTCTAAAAAAAATCTTATATATGAACATTTTTCGGAAATCATTTCTGGGATCGTTTTATGTTTAAGACAAGCAAGTGTACCGATCACTCCCTACTTCAAACTTAATGATAATCAAACAGCTTACCATATTCCTGTACCCTAAACACTAAATTATGACCATTTTACTTGAAAAAATGATGTAAGTATTCTGACGAATGAATTACTTGGCCTATCTCATTTTTGATTTTAATATCTTGGTTCCTCCCATTAAGGATGAAAATTTTCGTTTTGCATTTAATACCGACAATTAAACCAAAAAATGAAATGGGATCTGTCTGAGATTATATACATGGAAACATAATCTAACATTTGAAGTATGGGAGATATTTTACACCAATTGAATTATAAGATAGCTACTGGCGTATTTTTATTTAAAAAGTACAAAGAAAAAAAATTTTAAATTAAATTAATACATTCAGACTCTAACTAATGCCTTTCGGTCTTATAAATGCACCTGCAATATTACGAATAATCATGAATGTTGTTGTTGCGATTATGCCCGTAAATCACCAAATACCCTGACAGTATCCCTCCGGTAACCTGTACCAAGGATTTACACTGTAATAAGACATCATTGCAACTTGTGCACTGTACTCACGCACCAGTGTAAAAGCATAATATCATACCTCTTTGTCCTAGCCAATGACATGGATCCATCATGGCTATCTCGCGTGGTTCTCGAAACATTTCGCACCCACCAATCAGCAACCACTTTATGCCTACTTGCCAATTGGACCAATGGGACTTTGCCATGATGTTTGTTGCTGTCTGTTATACTGATGGACCTTCAGAACCTTGTAGTTGATACCTCTGGGTCGCTTTTCTAGAATACCTTTGAATTCAGTACCGTTTAGTTACAATTTATCTCTGCTGGTGTTGAGTACTTTTTCTATATAAACCCTGGTCTGATGTTCCGGCCTGTTTACCGGAAGCATCAACCAACAGTTCAACCATCGATTACCTTTTGTGCGCTCAACACCCCACATTTGGTAGCATCGCATATTCGTTTGTCAGTACTGCGAGTTCTTCCAATCCGACAGTAAGTTAAAATCTCTATTAGATTTGACGTTCTGCCCGATTGCAAGCAGAGACTAACATTTTGTTTTTTACTCTGATTCTTTTTGAATAACGCTCAGTGCCGAAAAACAAGACTTCCAGGGACCGCCCCTCGTCGCCTGACGAGTACACCGAGAAGGACTTACAGGGATTTTTCGAGGAAAATTGTCGAGAAGTAAGTAAGTTCTGTTACGGTCAAGAACCAAGGACACCGACTAGGATCGAAATCGAAGAACCGAGAACCCCGCAGCCTCCCGCTTTCGCACTTCCGTCGGCCCTTCCACCGATACCAGCGCTTCCCGAGATCCCCCGCTCAAGGCCCGTCAAATCAAGGAAGGCCAAACCGACCACCAGGCCTACGATTTCGAAGAAGGGCCTACCTGTTCTTCCTGACGCCGCCTCTATCGTTATCCAAAGGACAGCCAACCATCGTATCCGGAAGTCTGTCAGGAGGCCTCGAATGACCAAGAACCCTCGATCGTCTCCTTTCCACTGCCGTCACTGTCAAGTCACCTGCACAGGCCGCGTGCAGTACTTCGAGCATCTCCGTTCCCGCAAGCATCAGCACCGCGCTGACAAGACAAGGCACACCTGCAATATTTGCAAAATAGAAGTTCCGAGCAAGGCAGACCTTGAGCGCCACCGTCTTGGCCGTCGTCACCGCGAGACTGCTCGTAAGTCTGAGTAGCTTGTATTTGAATAAACCTATCCTTGTCGAATAGGAAAAAAAAACAAAAGTTGCTTTCTCAACCGACTTCGTTTGTGCTGTGTTCACCCTCCCGCTGTGGCTACCTTACAAACTCGCTTTCCCCAGTTCCTTGCAGTAGGACTTGTAAGTCCGTATCGCCGCCAGGTTCTAGACAGGAAAACAACCGTTTGGTAAAGCATCGGAAGGAGGGCTACTATAGCACACCCGACGTGACTGACGTCAAACCCTTACGTCAGAGAAAATCAACTTTCCCAAGTTATCGACTGGGATTCGAACTCGAGACCTCTCACTGGTCTTTCGCTGGTCTAGCCAACTCGGCCACAGTGCATACCGATTCTTACTGGCCAATTTGAAAAAATTCTATTTAAAGAAAAAAAAAACCCAAAACTACACGTGTGACTCTTTCGACCAATAGGAAAGGACAATGGAAACTTCGGGCATTACTGTAGAGTCTCTGGCACAGGCTGTAAGCGAACTTCAACGCCAGCTGTCAGAGGCTCATAACCAGATCTCCGCACAACAGAACCAGCTCAATAACGCTGCTCGCAAGGTGGGAGCTCTCGAGAATGAGCTTTCTCTCGTCAGGATCAATGCTAGTAGCTCAAATGGTCAAAACGAAACCAAGGACGCCCCTAAGAAGAACAAGCCGGGATCATTCAGCGGAAAAGGGTCCGTCGGGAGCTGGTGCGTGCAGATGCAGAATTATCTTGGTGAAGCAGATGGGCAAGCTACTATGAACATTGCACTAAGCTATCTCTCTGGAAATGCCCATGAGTGGTGGATGGTCCATTCCAAGAGCGCCGCGGGGCAGGAGATTCAAACATGGAAGGAACTGAAGACTGCCCTTCTCAATCGCTTCGAGACGTTAAACAAGGAAAAAATCGCCCGAGACAAGCTGGCTCGCTGGAAACAAGTTAAAGACGTTACTGCGTTCAATGAAGATTTTAACAAAATATTGTTGGATATACCAGACATAGGAGTCAAAGATCAGATTGATCGCTATTCACGCGGCCTGAAACCGTACATTTGGAAAGCCCTATGCACGAAAGAATACTCTAAGCTTTCTGATTTAATGGCAGATGCGGAAAGAATCGAAGCTGCTTACAGGCGTTCAGGGCCGTTAGGTAACAACAAATCGAGTACAAAATCGCTGAACGGAAGTTCAAGTAATGGAAATAGTGCTCCTGTGCCAATGGAAATTGGGAACGTGGAAATGAAACCGGGTATACAGTCCTCAAATGTTAACTTACCGAAATTGGATCAAGCAGAACGTGAGAGATGCATACGTGAAGGCCTCTGCTTGAGATGCAGACAGAGAGGGCACATTGCAAAAAACTGCCCAAAAGCCCGAAGGAACTGACTGAAGGTCCTCAATCAGTTCTGGATAACAGAAATCTTATTGTTTCAACAATAAGATCCCAGGAAGCATTTAGGGGAACACCAACCCCAACTTTCCAACGAAATCATAGAGGACTTCTTATTGTTAAAGGAGTCATTTCCAATGGACCAGCAAAAATTCTCATCGACCCAGGTGGTGAGATCAATTTCCTCAGTGAATTGTTCTGCGATTACCATAAGATTAAAACAAGAGAATCAGCAGAGCTTGCCGAAATGGCGAACGGTGCTAACCAGAAGTTGAGAGAAACAGCCGGTCCGGCAATCGTCCAATAAAGAACTACACAGAACCACTGTACTTCGCCGTGAGCCCCCTCAAGAGATATGATGCAATCCTAGGAAAGGAATGGTGTGGAGCCCATAGAGCAATTATCGACTCTTCAAGCAATCAAGTTTCTTTCAACTACAAGGGTGAAAAGTACTCCGTCACTGCCAATGAAATGACAAAGCACCCTTTCGTTTCTGCAAACTCAGTACTTACTGATTTGGAGAAAAAATGTAGCACTTATGCTGTTCTAATTCGACCACTAGACTCAAATCCAAATGTTCCAGATTCTTACCCAGAAGATATTCAAGGTGTACTGAAAAAGTATACAGACGTTTTCCCGGAAAAACTTCCGAAGGGCCTTCCTCCGAAGCGAAAGTATGATTTCAAGATCGAATTGGAAAAAGATGCTAAGCCACAGAAAAAGGGTCTCTACAGACTTTCAGGAAAAGAAATGATGGAGCTTCGTAAACAACTAGATGATCTACTAGAGAGTGAATTCATTAGACCAAGCAAAAGCCCCTGGGGAGCGCCAATACTCTTTGTAACGAAAAAGGACAGCGGTTTGCGTATGTGTGTGGATTACAGAGCACTTAATCGGCTTACTGTAAAAAACAGCTACCCCCTGCCGCGCATCGATGATATCTTTGATCGACTTAAGGGAGCCAGGTACTTCTCGAAAATAGATCTGAGGATGGGTTACCATCAGATCAGACTGGAGGAATCTTCAATCCCTCTCACAGCGTTTCGAACCAGATACGGACATTTTGAATTTCTCGTACTACCTTTTGGATTGACCAACGCACCAGCAACTTTTATGAATCTCATGAACGACATATTCAAAGATGTCCTGGATGTATTCGTTATCGTTTATTTAGATGACATTCTCATCTTCAGTAAGACATGGAAAGAACATTTAGAACACATTGATGTAGTACTAGAGATTCTGAGGAAGGAGAATCTGTTCGCAAAATTGTCAAAATGTGTCTTCGGTGTTAAAGAAGTCGAGTATCTTGGACATGTAATCTGTCAAGAGGGAATTGCTGTGGATCCCAACAAGATAAAGGCAGTCATGGAATGGCCCTCACCAAAGAACAAGCAACAACTTCAGTCATTCTTAGGACTCGTCAACTATTACAGAAGATTCATAAGAGGATGCTCATTGGTTGCTAAACCTCTTACAGAGCTGACGAAGAACGTTTCATTTCTGTGGACAGCTACTCAGGACAAATCATTCCAGACCTTGAAGAAATCGTTATGCAGTGCCCCAGTCCTTCGAACTTTTGACTCTGAACTTCCAATATATGTCACTACAGATGCCTCTCAGTACGCAATTGGAGCTGTGTTGGAACAGGGGGATCCAAAATCCAGAAGACCAGTTGCCTTTGCGTCTAGGACTTTGAATGATGCTGAGCAAAATTATGCCGCTCATGAGAGGAGCTCTTGGCCATTGTAGAGTGCTTGAAATGGTGGAGAGCATACCTACACGGAAACTTTTTCACAGTTCATTCTGATCACTACCCTTTAAGATACCTCGAGACCCAGGAAATCTGTCCCAAAGACAGGTTAGGTGGTTGGAAAGATTAGCGAACTTTGATTTCAAAATTATACCCATCTCCGGGAAAGCAAACATCGTTGCCGATGCCCTGTCAAGACAACCTCAGAATTATCCCTCACCTAAACATCGAAACAGAGAACTACTCAAGGAAGTGATAACAAAGACATACCTAGAATCGAACAATATATCCGTACCTTATTTTGCGGATTCTGAGCTAGAAGATCTGGCCAAAGATTACAGGCTAGATGAAAACCTGAAAACCCAATACAAAGATCCAAAGGCACCTTTCGAAAAGAAAGGGTTGCTTTTACTAAGGAACGGAAAGATTTGCGTACCAGAAGGAAAATTTAAAGTCAAGCTATTACATGACTACCATTCTACTCCAAATACTGGACATTTGGGAATTTCAAAAACAATCAATAGAATATCACCGAAGTTTTACTGGAAAAACCTTCGTACAGATGTACTTCGATACGTTCGTTCTTGCCACTGCCAAAGAGACAAACCATCCAATCAGAAACCCGCAGGTCTTTTACAACCTCTTGATCCACCGAAAACCAAATGGACTCACATAACGATGGACTTTATTACACCCCTTCCAAGGTCAACGGAAGGAAACAATGGCATCTTAACTGTCGTTGACAGATTATCAAAGATGATAAGAATTATACCAACCAAGCCCAAAATAGATGCTCCTTCAACTGCTAGGCTGTTCAAGGATCATGTCTACAGAAACCACGGAATTCCGACGAATATCATTTGTGATAGGGATGCATTTTTATGAGCAAGTTTTGGAAGAGTCTGTTCCACCTTCTGGGTACCAAGATATCCCCTTCTTCAGCATACCACCCACAAACAGATGGACAATCTGAGATTATGAACAGAAAGATCGAAGAAATGATTCGTTCTTTTGTTAGCTTCGACAAGACAGATTGGGACAAATACTTGGTGGACTTCGAAGTTGCTTACAACTCATCTATTAATGCCACTACAACATTCTCTCCGTTCTTCCTCAATTATGGAATCCACCCTAGAACTGTCCCTTTGGACATACTCTCCGCAGACAACCCTGCTGCGGCACAGTTCCTAAAAACATGCAAGAATCACTGAAAAAAGCCCAAGAACAAATCAAAAAATCAAATGAATCCACTGCCTTGTATGTCAACAGAAGTAGAAGACCTTCTTCTTATAAAGTTGGTGACAAAGTCTGGTTGTCCACAAAAAACCTAGCTTTTGAAGATGGTGCAGGATCTCGAAAACTGAACCCAAAGTTTTGTGGTCCATTTCAAATATCTGAGGATATAAACGGAGTTACGTACCGTTTAAATCTTTCCCAGCCAATGATCGACAGGGGAATTCACAATGCTTTCCATGCTAGTCTCCTTAAGCCGTACTTTGAAGATGAATTCTATCGCCAAATTCCGCCGCCACCGCCTATACAGGTTCAAGATGGACATAAAGAATACGAAGTCGAATCAATTCTCAGTCACAAGAAACAATACGGAAAAACAAAATATCTCATTAAATGGAAAGGATATGCAGATCACGAGAACTCATGGCTATCAGAAAATAACAAAATATGTCAAGATCTGCTATACGAATACAAGAATCGGGGCGATTCTTCTTCGTAGGGGGGAGTGATGTTGCGATTATGCCCATAAATCACCAAATACCCTGACAGTATCCCTCCGGTAACCTGTACCAAGGATTTACACTGTAAGAAGACATCATTGCAACTTGTGCACTGTACTCACGCACCAGTGTAAAAGCATAATATCATACCTCTTTGTACCTAGCCAATGACATGGATCCATCATGGCTATCTCGCGTGGTTCTCGAAACATTTCGCACCCACCAATCAGCAACCACTTTATGCCTCCTTGCCAATTGGACCAATGGACTTTGCCATGATGTTTGTTGCTGTCTGTTATACTGATGGACCTTCAGAACCTTGTAGTTTGATACCTCTGGGTCGCTTTTCTAGAATACCTTTGAATTCAGTACCGTTTAGTTACAATTTATCTCTGCTGGTGTTGAGTACTTTTTCTATATAAACCCTGGTCTGATGTTCCGGCCTGTTTACCGGAAGCATCAACCAACAGTTCAACCATCGATTACCTTTTGTGCGCTCAACACCCCACAGTTGTTTGGAGGGACTCCCAGTTGCTATGGTGTGTATTGATAATTTGTTGTTATTCTCAAAAAAAATTTGATGAGCATAATTTGTGTTACGAATTGTACAATATCCGCCAGTAGCCCTCAAACGGCATGAGAACTGTAGAGAGGCACCATTGCAACATAAGCACTGTAAGGAGACATTAGCGCAACTATTGTACTGTAATTTGGCACCAACGCAACGCAAGAGCATAGAGCTAATCGGAAAAAACCATTATGGATATCTGGCATACTCCTACTTACTTTCCAGCCAAGAAAACAGCAAGTTCCTTGTGATATCTCTCCAAGTGGATCAATGAAACTCTGTCATGATGGGCAGTAATCTCAGTCTGACTGTAATATGCTAGGTGAACTCTAAAAACCTTGTAGTATTACGCCCTTAGGGCTGTTCTTCTAGAATACCTTTGAATCAAACTATTGCTTGCTTACCATTCGTTGTCACTCGCGTTGAATGTTTCTATATATAAACCATGGTCAGGAGCACCGGTGTGCTCACCAGAAGCTTCAATCATCAGTTCAACCATCGATTACCTCTTGTGCGCCCAAAACTCCACACTTTGGATGTTACGACATAAATGCAAACAAATTATGATTACATTTTGAAAATAGGACTCCGCAAATGATTATTTGCGCAAAATTAATCAACATACTGGACCATATTTTACATGGAGCGAGAATCAATATCGATCCGAAGAGTGACAAAAATATAACTGGCGCTAAGACCTACTTGAAAGACCGAAAATCGAAGTTTCTAGGGCTGGCATCGTATTATTGAAACTTCATCAACGATTTCGCCATGAAAGGAGGCCAGGAACTGTGAGAATGGAAACTTTCTTGAACAAGTAAATGCAAATCGCTAAAATATTTGGAATCATTACTGTCCCAAAACGGAATTTGAATGCCTCAACATGTTCAATTCGCAAGTCACAGTTTCATTGACGTAGAGGACAATTACTCTGTGTGTGAAAAGAAAAAGCAATGTTTTTCATTTCTGAATTGCGAATTTTTCGTCCTTATCTGTTTTCCTTCGAAAATATTGTTCCTAAAACTCACCAACAGGCACTTAAGAAAGCATAACGGAAAAAATTATACATTAACGAGTGACTAGGTGGCTCAAAATTTTCGCAGAATATTGATCCGAGTTTTTGTACATATCTAAACGCAGTAATCATCCAGCTGATTACTTATCTACCGTAGAGAACCAGTGGAGTCCAAGTATCTGCTTTCCCAAGAATATAATCCGAGCAACAGAAATTCAGATAATGCGAGAAAATACTCGATGGTAATATTGAAGAACCTACTCGATTATTGTGGACTTGAGGTAAGAACAGTCGACATAGAGCACAAGGATGGATGCGCAGGAAGTTAACGGCCTTTCATCTGTTCAAGAGGAGCTTCTTTCCTCACTAAAGCTCGTTCCCTACTAGAAGTACCATTGCAAAAAAATAGTGATTTTTAGGACAATTTATAGTAATTTGGATCATTGAAACCACATTACAATGAACCAGTTCACCTCGAAAGATTTTAAAAGCTCCACAACGCTCCATGATGCTCCAGAATCTTCATAACTTACTGAGAAGCTGTGGCGTGTTTCAAAAGCGCACTGTGATCCAATTGTTCAAAACTACACTTAGCATCCCAATTTTAGGCTATTTTGATATTTTCTTAATCTTTCTCTTGGGTAAATTTAATGAAACTTCATCTGAATCTAGTATATTCTCAAGAATTTTCGATCTTTATTTGCTTGCCATTGGCAGTAGCAACTGAGGGTATTATTCTGGATGTTTTGCCTAATTTTGCACGACTGTCCAATTTTCACTGTAATGCGAAAGTTCAAGACCACACTGAGCTTCATGCCTTTTTGAAGAATTCTCAACCGTCTTTGCATTTGATTTCAAAGAAGTTTCTTCTGGAAACAAACATATTCTCATAGCATCTTGGAACCTATTTTTTTCGCCATTGGAAATAGTAGGTGAGGGACTTTGCAGAGATTTTTCTTAATTTCGTACAGTAAAAATACAGTATTTGCACAGCTTCGTTTGAAGGAAAAAATGACCTCGACTAAAGTTATTTTTTGCTTAACGACCTTTCTGCATTTTTGACAGAAATTCATTTTTGTTTAAAACTCTTCTCTCCTACTCTCCTATTCTCTACGAGAAAGCTGGAACAATGGTGGGATCTAGCAAATATTCAGTAGCGAAAAAGATGGAAAAAAAAACGTAGAAAGAAAGTGCTTTACCAAAGCTATTTTATGCGTATCCCTGGAGAAAGCAATGATTAATAGGTCAACAATTGTTCTCACGGACGTAAAAATTTAAAAAAAATTTAAAAATTATAAACGGAAGATACAGTCGATGCAAAAGAATTGTATTCTAATAATGATCCATAAAAAAATGGGTACCAAATGTAAAAAAAAATAAAGATCAGAAAGCTGAACACTTTTCAGTCGGCTCCAAACTTGTCGTTGTCGTCGTGAAATACGTGCAGCCGAATTTGAAGTGGTCAGAATTCCAATCAGATAATCCAACCCCTGCACTATCACAGTGTACAAAAATAAGCATTAAAAGCTTTCCTCGATATTAGAGATGGGTCACTGACCCACGGCGTCTCTCTTTCACCATCAAAGATCTGAAGAGTTTTTTCACGCGAGATACGTGCATTGAGGAAATATGCTTACTTTTAACGACAGACTGGTTTTTTTCGGGAGAATTATTACAAACTAGATTATTCCATCGGTTTCTACATAAAACTTTTCCTAGTTTTCCGCATGTTGAAAGCCCAATAGCTTGCCAAAGAATATTATCAACTGTTGTAGGGAACCCTGCTCTTGCTACAAACCGGTAAGTTTACGGAGGCAGTTACAAATTTTGTGCATGAAATTTCGTGTTATTATGTCGAAATGTATGCGTAACTAGATACAAGGGAACTTTTGAATACCTATATAAATGTCTTGTTTACACTTTTTATACTTTTCAAAACCTATCAAGAGATATACTTCAGACAGTACACCATACCCACGTGTAAGGGGTAGAAATTGGTGCAAAAACTGCTAAAGGAACTTCATCTAAAGCCTCGCCATGATAGAAATGAAAATAAGGAATATTATTATTCTGTTGAGTAAGTGATAATGACCCTAAGAGTAACTTTTGATTTATTGCTGATCTTTCGCAAATTAATTGCGAGCCTTATAGTACAACAACCTCAATGCTTAGTTAAAACATGAGTTTCTGCTATCTTTATTGCTGCGGCACCTGATATACATTTGGAAGAGGTGATTTTTTGGATGGATAGAATCCTTAACACTTCCTACCAACGGCAAATAATTCAAATATATTATCATCACATGGCTTGTCTCTAAATAAGCATATATGGGCCGCCGAAATGGTGTCAGATTAAAAAAGGAAAGTTCTGCACAGTACGAACATAACACTATGCAACGGATTGCGAAAATGTATTTTGATGTTCCCTAGTCCGCTTAGGATCATAAAATACTATTAAAATACTCTTTAAGCCTATCAAAATTTAATACGGATCAAAATAGGTAAGCGTAGGGCTGTGAAAATACCTCCCTCGGGCAATATAAATTCTTTTTTATAGCGTAAATTCGCATTGTCAGTAATCTCCGCTGCAGCTTGTGTCCTTGCTGGTGTCGTTCCTTTTTTTTAGTAGAGTAAAGCACCAATAACGCCAGTCATTAATTTTCACGCACAAGCTTACTACCATCATACAAGTAGAAAAGGTACTAGTTGCTCATTGGTTGTAAAAGAGAGCCACACTTCCCCATTAGAACTTTTTAAAGAGTAGTTTCATATGGCAAAGAAGCGTGAATAGAAAAGGAACCCACCAACAACCCGGGATGAGAGATATTGAGGCCGACTAAAAAGGAAAAGGAAAAGTTTACGGACAGGGGCGAGGACTGTAAGAAAAAAGAAGCGCTATAGTTTAAATAAAGAAAAGAAAAAGAATAATTTATCACTTTTATTTAAAAATGAACAGCAAACGAAAGGTTTTTGGATACATTACGACTCTCTACGTGCCTTCAATATCCTAATGGAAGCATTTCGTTTAGATAAAGTAGATTATAACCAAAAAATCTCTATAACCCTACTAAAAGCATCCGAAGACGCGAGAAAAGACTTTATATTGACGCAGATAATTTGATGAAGATAGTACCCGGAAATTGAACAAATGTACTCCTCAAAATATTTTACCTCTTTATCGAAACTTAGCACTTACCTCAAGATATCATAAATGCCCATGCATTACCACATACACTCGTTTATATCTCAGAGTTTCACAAACCGTTCTGCAACGAATCCAGTCACCTGACGCCTCTCCACCCGTACAAATGTCCAAAAAACCGGAATAACCCAATTCATTGCTTCCTCTACCATATGACGCGGTTCGACCCCCCCTTCTCATCCTCGGACTCCTAGGTCTCCTCTTGTTCCTTCTTGGACTCTTCCTCGCCCTCTTATTCTTATTATATGCTTATTCTATGCGGTGTAAAAGTTCCATGTCTGCGCTCTCGTTGATACACTCCTCTGACTTACTATCTTTGTCTTCGAAGTCAGCCCCGGCTATGTTTTGTGCTTCTATCTATACTAGATGACAAGTTACAACGTTCTCCAGGCGCCTAACTGTTTAGCGTTGGAGGTAATATTCTACGTATGTTAGTCTTGAAAGAACTAGAAGTGAGATCGTGGTAGGGCGAGGTTGGTCAGATTTCGAAATGGGGCGAGAAGCGGTAATTACGGGCGTTTTGGCTGCTGAGGGTGTTACAATGGGTTTAATTCTTTGTTGATGTTGCGTAACTTAAAGATATATACTTAATCCCTTAGTTGAGTATAAAATAAACAATTATGTGGGAAAACTTTAAGAAGAGCAGCTATAGAATTGAATTCGCAACAAAGGGACGAAAACAAAAATTCACCTTTTTCGCGAATCTAATATATATAGCACATAATGCAAACTTCTAAGCAAAAACAACTCTAGCAAACTTTTCTCCTTCAGAAATCTATGAATTAACTTATAACACCGCTCTTGGATGATCAGGACACAAAGTTAGACAAACCAGAGACTCTACATGAATATCTTAAGATAATAGAAAACCAGACTGTTCAGAGCATAATTGATAACAATGAAAACATTTCATGTGACAAAAATAGACCTCAGACAAGATGGCGATCACCTCTAATGAGTACCTGCAGTCGCTTTGTGCGTTATCACCTCCGTAGTAGGAGTTCCAGGATATTGAACTTTTCGTTAGAAGATGCGCTAAAGGTCAAGAAGTACCCGGCTGCAATGTCTTTGGCAGATGTGAGGCACATCTATAGATACTTTTTCTTCGTTTCATTAGGTTTGCCTGGTAAATGAATGCCATGGAATACTTCAGAGTCCATTAATACCACTTCCAAATTTCAGGCACAGTCTTGCATCATCGCATGAAAATATTCCTGTCCTTCCGCAAAGCGGGATATTGATTCGAAAAGCTACAGGTGACCATTTGCAATCGTTCTTTCTGTCATTCAATCCGTTCTTTATCTCTGAACTCGGAGGTATTTGATAAAATTGCCCTGATCCTTACTTTACCATATTCTACGTCGACAAACCTCTTTGACCTCTTATTTCATTATCGCTATACACCATACTCTCTTTCGAAGAAGTGACTAGTATGAGAGATATCGCTAAAAAGGATATTCTGATGACTTCGATGTGAAATGCTTTGATGTATTGATATTGGGAGACATATCATATGAGCTATAAATAATAAACAACGCTATGCGGGCAACCAAGCCTCCCAATAGTCAATTTACATAAAGAAATGAAGATTTGGGTGATATTATGATTGAAAATGTAATTGTATCTATCCGATATTACTCCAGAGGACCAAAGTCAACTCAAAACGGCAGTAAAAAAAGTAGTATGGAATTAGTATGCTCCCTAAAATTATATCCCTAGACCATACATCACGAGCTGCAGTGGTCATGAAGGATGCTTCAATATGGCTTTGCAACAAATACAGAGGTCCAGAGCTATGTAAATCATTTTTAAAATAATAATTTCCTATAGGTGACTGTATTTTGGTCGCTAGAGTTGATGATGTCCACAAAGTTAAAAATCATTGGATAGAAGTGTTCAAGTGACCCAGTCGGTTTCCAAGTGATTGTTTTTAATTTTGGAGTCCCATTCGCAATTGATTATCTCTTTCTCATTGCATTGCTGTCAATTTTGTCACAGGTAAACTTCTGAGGGGACGAAGAAAATTGAATAAACTTTGGCAAAAAAGTAAATTACCAATAAAGTTGAGTACGAATAAGCTAGCTTATTGGTTACATTAATTTGTTTCTCTTCTAATATCGAAGTGTTCTTATTTCTGCCCTCACGCGTTCTTTGACACGAATTGTACTGATTTTGACTAAAATTCTCCGCTCTTCTGTAGTATAAACTTCAATAATATATCCACATGAGCCAGTAACTGCTGTGACGCATGGTGGCTCCCTGCTCCTCTCTCGCAGGTAGTCGGCCGGGATAAAAATTCCACAAGAAAGCCTTCTTCAGCACCCACGGGTAATTTAAAGAATTTTGTTACCTCCATCGGTGATCTAAAACTTTCAAATGGATAATATTTTCAGCATTTCATTGCTGTCCAATAATTTAAACCTTTTGGACCTTTTTTATGTGACTCTGCGACGTGCATCGATGGATATTACACTTCGCTTCAATGTGCAATTACTTATACTATGTCGCCAATACCTGCCCGTACGATACCACAGGCTCGTGCGAACGCGGTTCTCTCTGCAAATTACTGTTTCTCTCATCCGGGATCCATCTTTGAAATCTCCTTATTTATATCACCATTTCTTCCTTTTCTTTCAATAATTTAAATCCTAAAGTACTTTAAATTCACTGTATGACTCCATTTTATGTTGTAAGTTTGAAGTTTTCGTCCTTCTTTTCGAAAAAACATTCTTTCGTTGCGTGATCCGCATCGTCCTCAAATCCAGTTCCGATATTTTTATCAAGCATATATTTATTATAGACCTGAATGCGTTCAAAAGTCAATGCTGCGGTATTGCCTCGATTGTTATTTTCTGGAAAGGCCGTGATAGTATTGAAGTTATCTCTTTATTTAAAGTTCGCTAACAACTTCGGTGAGGCAACAAACCTGCCTTCAACTACTCCATTGGCACAGACACTTTGTCCTCAACATTTCCACCATCCGACCGTTTCTCAGCAATGCCAACTCAGCAGAGCTCGCCGTCCCACCAAAAACCTGGAATCAATGGCTAATGGTACCTCTCACTTCTGGTACTACTGCATAAAGTTGTACCAGGGACTCTCTCGGTTGTGGGTAAAGCGTCAATTTTTGGAAGAGGCAGAGGGGTGAGAGAAGCCATAGGAGGATAGGGCGGTTACAGATGGACCCGAAGATGTGGAGTACTACGTAGACCCATGGGAGCCATTGGTTTACTAACGTGGGTGAGTTGCTGTGAGGGATAGAATGGAGGGTGAGGGATTAATCTAAATATCTGACTCTTATGATGGGAATACAGTGGAGGGTGGGGTTGTGAGGAATAAAAGGAGAAACTTGATATTCTGAGGATTTTGTCCACCATTTTGTGCCATCCGACAAAATTTGTACAGACTGCATTGTAGGTAATATTTCGGAGAGACTAATTGACTCTTAGATCTAGGAAGAGTATTAAGAGGACAAAATCCAGATATTTATCCTGATGGTATCTATTTTTAATCTTTCCCGTCCACCAGATTCCATTAAATGCATTTTATTGTACTTAGTACGATGTTTTCGAGACTTGAGAGCTAGCCAAGAGCCTATATCAACTTAATGAAATGTTCCGTATAGTAGAGTTCGCGAGAGAAGGTGAAATATGAGGTGCAGTGCTAAACGTTTTTGAAGATAAAAGTCAATTTCTGCCCTAATCATAATTTCTTTGCATTAATCTCTGAGAAAGGTAGTAGACTCTGACCCTTTCGTAATCACTTGAATAATTTTAGCCCTTGTCTTCTTTAATCTCCTCTCGGTCCCAAAAAGCATTTCGGAAGAACATTGTATCCCGCAACACCGCGGTTATAATAAAATTGTATCCGAGAATCTCAACCTTAGCGATTTATCAAGAGTATTAAATAATACTGATATTTGTTCGGCTCCCTTGTGTTGAGGATTTTTTTTTGGCATCAAAGATTCAATTTGGAAAACAATAGCAAAGAAATTTAGCCAATGGTCCGCCTGGGAGACCTATTCATTTGCAGCCCGATCAGAGGACAGAAACAGAAGAAGTTCCGGAAGAGTAGGCAAAGGAGTAAATTCCTTATCTGTAGCATCAATTAGATTTTTTGGAAGATATAGACGTTTTTTGGAGTCAATCGCAATAAAGCCGTGCTAGCCCCGAACAAAAAAGCTCCTACAGCATCAAACCAGATGCATACTGTAACTTTATTGAAAACTCAACCTCTATCAAGTGCTGAGGACATAATTTCAACACCTATTCATAGTATCAAAAATTCGAACCAAAATTCGGGTAGAGATTTGTGGCAGTGTTTGCAAAGATTTTCACTGAAGTGTTCCATTCAGTTGAGATATATTCTTCAACCGCTGAGGAGGACATGAAAAAGATCTTCTTTCTTCTGACGTCATCCTTCCAAAAATATATACAGGAAACACCGCTTTTGGAGTCTACTAACGCGTAAAAATTAAACACTAGTAGAATCAAAAGGGCAATCATCAAAAGCCTTCGCACTAAACAGTCCTTAACTTTTTACCTTCCTTTTCAGGCTATTACCTATATCTTAGATAATGTAGCAGCGAGAGGGGACCGTTTCGAATAAGCCCAAGCGGCCATTTCCATTGGTATGTTTGAGACAGAGATGTCTGAAGTTTTTTTTGTGTTCCTATGCAAAGCGGGAGGTATCTTCTACGGTTCAAAAGGCAAAAATGTGGCTGAACATTTAGTTGTCGTCGTTGCATAACAGTTTTAACTTACTTAATTACTTTTTCGGATCTCTCCAACTTCCTGTCACATTTAAAAGGAAGGAATATTGGACTGAAAACTCAAAAAAATCCAGAGTAAATAGAAAACACAGCAGGTTCTACTGAGAAATATGCACGACAGCTAGATAGGATTAGGAAGTACCGGTTATGCCTCGAGTCACTCTGCCTTTGAAAGATCCAAAGAGTGTCTTACTTCTTTTTTGTTTGAATTTGAACAGAACTGTCGATTCGAATCTCTGACTCATCCTAATGAGAGCATAAGTTTTCTGCTGGCTATGGAAACTGTATTCAAGTCAGAATAGTATTTATACGTTTTAGTTTTTCTTAAATAACAAATCTTGTCATGTAGTCATTTTGCAAGCCAATATGATTCAAAAGAGATAAACATATAATATGAACAAGCTTGATACAAAAATAATTGCCACTTTGTGCGCATAAATCACGCAGTAATTTTAAATACAGATTTTGTTGGTTGCTCAGTTCTAAGAGTGCACTCCTAATTATAATATCAAAGAGCAAATTGAGTGTGCACTCTTTACGCGCAGAAGTTCTTTCTTTAAAATTTTCCTCTACACCTGATTGTTTCTTTAAACGAACTAAATTCCCATTTATTTAACCGGTTTTTCCTTTTTTCCCGTTTTATGAACATTTATCTCTCTCTCATACAATAATATTTGATGGATAGAACAAGAAAGAGGGAGCGAGGGATCCAGACAGGAGTGAGGAAAAGAGCGGAGAGCAGGAGAGAGAGAGAAAGAAGGGTAGAAAGTGAAGGACCGCGAGAGAGAGATGAGAGAGGAGAAGGTGGTGAGGTACTCTACTCAGGTAGAAGATGGAGAGAGACCGAGGCTTATATAGACTTCAAGGCGAGTCGACCGATGATTTCTGTTGATCGAAGGAAGTTTCGAGAAGACATGTAGACGACGGTGAGTGTCTAACCCTAAACTTGCTTGAGCAGATCTAAAGTAGATCAGCTCAAGGTTACAGCACGGTATATTGCATAAACATAACGGTCAAGCTCTGGGTTGAACGGTAAACTACAGTAATTACTGTAAGCCTCTTTGCGAGTCTTCAACTGTCAAAAAAGGGCAAAGAAGTGAAATTACACTAACACGCCCGCTCAAACTAGAACTGACCTCAGCAGCGCCCCCTCGATCTGAAAATAATAAAATACTAAATTGGAAATAACAGGAGGAAAAATGCCCAACTCACTTCGAAACTTCACAAACTTGACTCGCAGAAAAGGTTTCGTTAGAAGGTCAGAGACTTGGTCATCGGTTCGACAGTGAGTAACAGAGATCTGTTTGGACGACAAAGCTGCACGAACGAAATGATACCGAATATCAATGTGCTTGTTACTTTCATTGATTGATTCGTTCTGGGACGAGCTGATTGCGCCTGAGTTTTCGACTGATATCCTAGTAGGATTAGGGCATTTCTCATCTATCAAACTGCAGAGAATGTTTGACAGCCAAATAGCTTCTTTAGAGGCAGTGCAAAGATATATGTACTCTGCTTCGCAGGAAGACAGCGCGACACATCCTTGCTTCTATAGTGCCATGAGATAGGTCCGCCAGACATCATGAACACGATGCTTACGGTAGACTTGCGAATAGAGTGGCGGTCGGCCCAGTCAGAGTCACTGAATCCAGTCATGTTGTGAGATGAAGACGAACCGTAATGAACTCCAAGAGTTTAGATCCGTTCAAGTAGCGATACACACGTTTGAAAGCCCTCCAGTGAGTGACCATCGGCTTTTCGCAGAACTGCGACAGATTGCCTACAGCGAGTCCAATGCCTGGACGAGTGCAGATCATCAAGCACATGAGACTGCCTATTGCCGAACGATATGGTACTGATGACAGAAGTTCTTGATCATTGGTTCCGTCCTTTTTGGAATTGCTTTGGACCTTGGAGTATCGACAGGTTTTGAGTCCGCCATTTGGAACCTTTCCAAGATCTTGTCTTTTTATATCGATTGCGAAAGATGCAGAGTTCTCTAAGAGCGGTTTCGCTGCACTTGAATACAAAGGAATTCATGGAAAGGACCTAAGTCTTTCATCTTGAATCTCTTCTTCAGTTCTTCCTTGATATTGTTGAGCATATGTCGACAGCTGCCTAAAATGAGGAGATCATCAACATATAGTACTGTCATGGAGAACATAGTCTCCTTCCGATAGACATAAGGACATGGCTCGTGCGGGCTGCTGACAAAGTTGAATTGCAAAGTCAGAAATGCATCTATTTTTGCACACCATTGGCGAGGAGCCTGTTTCAATAAATACAGGGCCTACAGAAGTCGACAGACGAGGTTGGGCTTTTTTGAATCCCCGAAACTAGCTGGAGTTCCCATGAAGATTTCTTCGTCAAGTCATCGTTCAGAAACGCGGTTACTACGTCCATCTGATCGCATTCCAGATCTAAAAGATTTTTCAAGCAGAATAAAATTTGTACAACAGCAATAGAAACGACGGGAGCATACATTTCTGTGTACTCTAGTCCGAGAACTTGTCTAAATCCTTTAGCGACGATACGAACCTTAGGAACGACGTCGAGTTTGATACGAAAAATCGTGGCGACATGGAATCACGTGCATTCCTGGTTTTCTTGGAACTACATCGAAGGTTATATTCTCACAGATAGAGTCTTCTTCTTTTTTGATCCCTGGCATTCAAGAAGCAATGTATTTTGCAGAAGTGGCTTCTTCGTATGTTGCAGGAACACCTGTTGAGAGCAGTGCAGTATCTGCGACAAGTGACACATTTGAGGAAGACCTAGAAGGACACCAGCGAGTGTGCTTCTTTGAGACCGAGAGTAACGACGAGGAGCTACTGAATGGGCTTCTTCGGATGCGAGTAAATTTTCTTCATAGGCAGTGACTATTCAGAATCTTCGTCTTCGTCAGCGGAATTTTGTACTTTGAAAAACTCTTCTGAAGAAGATTTATCTTCATTGGAGGAAAGGCTTTGGCCGTGATCTCCATTCTGTAGCTCACAAGTGACTTCAAGTTGTGTAAAAGTTGCGATTTCATTAAAAATTACATCTCTCTATATATTTCCATTCTTTCTGAGCCGATATCCCACAGCTTATATCCCTTGCCCTGAGAGTAGTACCCCATCATAAGGGCTTCACGAGATATGGGATCCAACTTCTTGAGTTTGTTCTTTGGCACGACATACCAGCACTGTGCAGCAAATACCCGCATGTGAGATATATCAGGGCAGTGCCGTTCGAGCGGTTATAAGGAGTGGTGCTCTCTGGCAATGAGCTTGAAGTAACGCATTCAGAACATAAACAGACGTGGAAAGTGCTTCAGCCCAGAAATGCTTTGGAAGACCCTGGCGGTGTAACATCGAACGGACCAGATTGAGAAGGGTTCGATTCACCTGTTCTGCAGTCCCGTTTTTTCTGGCGGGTGTGACCCACAGTGAGCTGATGTTGTATGCTTTCCTCCTTTAGGTAGTTCTTGAACTCAGTTGAGAGATACTCCCCGCCATTGCCAGACCATAAAGCCATAATGGGAAGCCCATCTTCATCCAATGTAGTTTTCATTTCAGTAAATCCATGGACTTGGACATGTTTCAGAGACTGGGTATTGTGTTTCTCCGCAAAAGCTTTGTAGTTTTCAAAGCAATCTATCACTTTTGACCTGTGGCTCATAGGATACGCAACCGTCCACTTGGAGTAGTCGTCGATGAATGATACAGAATACCTAGCTCCTCCAGAGAAGGAGTTTCAACCGGTCCAAGACATCAGAATGAACCAGTTCCAGAGGTTTTGCCGAGCGGCTTTGTCTTTCTTCGGGATTGGGTCACGGTGGGACTTACTAAGTATGCAACCGACGCATACATCATCTTACTCTTTTCGTTGTACAAGTTTTAAACCTTTCACTACACTGCTTCCGGTCATTGATTTGATTCCGGGAGCATGTGCATGCGCCAATCTCTGATGCCAGATTGAAATTGGGCATATCAAGGAAACTTGAGATCCCGTCGGTGGCTTTCGTGCACGCTTGGTGACATTCAAGAGGTATAGGCCACTAGTGAGCGTACCTGTCGTCACAGAAGAAGAGTCCAAATGACGAACAAGGGTGGCTGTATCGTTATTAAAGCGCGTCTCAATTCCAAGATTTGCCATGACAGATACGGAGAGCAGTTGGTAGCGAAGGTCTGGAACGTGTAATACGTTTTTCATTACACAATTGACAGTTTCTCCCTTCCGTCGTAACGTAACAGCAACGTCACCGGAGCCAATAATCATAGCCGTAGAATCTGCCCCAAGGTCGAGAGTTGAAGGGGACGGGAGAAGATGATAACTTGTGAGGGCTGAGCCGTCGTAAGTGACATGAAGGTACATCCTGAGTCTATGATCCATTGCATAGATGATAGAGGAAGGACCCAAGTAGATAGAAGTGCTACTGGTTGTGCAGGGGAAGTCGACGCAAAGAGACAAACGACATCTGGGTGTTCGGTAGTTTCAGAAACCTCCGTGGCATTGAGGGATTTTCCTCCACTTCCTCTAGCCTTGTCAAGATGAACTCTAGCTGGATGACCTCTGGGGCGAGATGAGGGAACTTCTTGTAGTATCGGTTGCTATCCCGATGCCTGCCGCAGTGTATGCACATTTCTTCGGAAGTTCCTGTTCGAAGCTTGAAAGACTGGGTTCCTAGGAGTGCATCTCACTGAACATGGCGCTGCTCTTCTTGGAGAAATCTACTATGTACAAATTCGAACTTAAGCTGGCCATCTTTTTCGATATTGGAAGCATCAAGGGCTGATATGAGGCTGCCAAAGCGATCGGGCAAGACATTTAGGAAGGCCATGGCCATTTCGCTGTCCTCAACATACACAGACATGGATTTTAGAGTGGCCGCTAGTTGGCGAATACGGGCAGCAAATAGTAGAACTTTCTCATTTGGGTGCATCTGCGCGGTATAGAAGCGACTTCCTGCGGCGAGCTTGTTTAGCAGAGTATGCTTCTCGAAATATCACAAATTAGTTTCCACATTTGCTTGGCCGATGTGGCATGTTGAACCTGCTCAATGTGGGCATCTGAAAGTGTGAGTCCAATGATGGATTTTTTGTTAGTATCTGCTTTTGCCATGCGGAGTGAGTTGACGAAGATGCTTCCGGTGGATCAAGTGCAAGACGATTGTCAACCTCCCTGAGAGATAGGATGAATTGAATTGGAGCTTTCCAAATGTGAAAGTTATAATCAAGGAGCTTCTCGAGATTATCAATACGAGGTAGGGAAGAGGATTCCATGATGAGTATAAAGGGGCCAAGTGAATCAAAATTTAACTTTTTTGTTTGTGGTCAATGTGTTTGTTGCGGTCGTGTCTAGTTTGGAAGACGCGGTTACAGTGGCACAAGGAGTAATAGCCGACTTCCGCTCAGATCTGTTGCGGTACTTCCTACCACCTCTGTGCTGAGCAAGCTGCTTCGGACCGATAATTTGAGCTGACAGAGATCACAAGTGAGGAAAGAATACTTCGGTTCTGAAACGAAGGGTATTATAGGTTCCACAGGAGGTGGAGAGAAGGTGCAGTGGACGAAAGAGGTGGAGCCGCAGAGAGGGGCTCGACAGTAACCGAAGTCGATATTCTTAACGCTGGAGGGTCAACAGGAAGAGGCGACACCGCAGGCGATAAAGGAGAATGGGTGAGAGTGAATAGAGCAGGAGCTGGAGGTGTTGGAGGTATGGAGTAGGAGAGATCAAGTTATTAACTTGAACTGGGGCAGCTACGTTTGGAACTGGTTTCTTCTGGCCCTTCGGTTTCGACACACGGCTTGCAGAGACGGGTAGAAGCTTTGAGCGGAGCTTGACTGGATTATTGGAGTTGTTCTCGATTGTGGGCCTTTTCTCTGTACCCAATGCAAGATGAGTTGAAGAAAATCTTTCTTCTTGGGAGAGACAATCTTCTTGTGAGAGTGAGAAGGGAGTGAATCGACGTCCGAAGTGGTTGCAGGTGAGGTTTTATCACCGCCTTCACCGTCAGACTCAATAGCAGAGTCGTCAATGGAACAGCACTTTGGGCAAAGCTGCGGCCTTTCGGATCGGGGCGGGACTTGGACAGAGTCTAATGAGTCGTCGTCGGAAATGAAATTGATACGGCGGACGACAGGGTCGTCTGGAGATATCTTGGTTCCTCGAAGGAAGACGGAGCGGCAGACGACCACTGGAGGCAGGACGTTTCGAGGCTAGGCAAAGGCTTAGGAAGAAGCGTGAAAAATATAAGGAAGTAAGAGGTTTCGAGGAGATTTGGACTTACTATTGACACTAGACACGGGCTGTGAAACAAACTGAGGTATGTGACACAGAGAAGAGGTGAGTAGCAACGAGGAGTCGGGCCGCAAAATGGACTTTATTCTGTGGTGTGGGGATGAAGAACGACGTCGGGCCACAAAACCAACCAAGATAGGTAGTGCAGAGACGACGGGCGTCAGAGAGGCCACAAGACAGAAGGTCAATAGATAGTGCAGAGAGGCAAAGAAGTCATATCAATCCTTTGGCGCTTTTTTATTTGGAGCTTCTGTGTTTTCTTCCTTACACAGAATGTAGGGTAGCCTCGACATGGTTCACATCGAACAGGGAGCGAGAACGAGATAAGTCGGTGTGCAGCACTAGCAGTCTAAGCCCATAACTTGATGGATAGAACGAGAAAGGAGCGAGGGAGCCAGACAGGAGTGAGGCAGAGAGCGGAGAGCAGGAGAGAGAGAGAGAAAGAAGGGTAGAAAGAGTGAGGGACCGAGAAGGAGAGATGAGAGAGGAGAAGGTGGTGAGGGACTTTACTCAGGTAGAAGATGGAGAGAGACCGAGGCTTATATAGACTTCAAGGCGAGTCGACCGATGATTTCTGTTGATCGAAGGAAGTTTCGGGAAGACATGTAGACGAGGGTGAGTGTCTAACCCTAAACTTGCTTGAGCAGATCTAAAGTAGATCAGCTCAAGGTTACAGCACGGTATATTGCATAAACGTAACGGTCAAGCTCTGGGTTGAACGGTAAACTACAGTAATTACTGTAGCTCTTTTCGAGTTGTCAGCTGTCAGAAAAAGGCAAAGAAGGGAAATTACAATAAAATTTTTGTGTGCCTCTCGGTATATTTTATCTTCTTTGATCCTAAATATATTTTTCTATAATCAACACTTCTCCACGGAATTGTTGCTATAGATTATCTTTTGAAAATGTATTCTCACTAGTTCTGACTCCAAGACTATTTTCCGCCTTTTGATTCAACAGGGATGCCAATATTCATGCTGAATCAATTAAGATCCTTTGCGTGAGAGCATAAACTTATTTGGGACCCTTAAGAAACAGAAAAACGCTAAGTGAAAACTTTTTGGAAGTCGATATGCGCGTATTTTCTCCATCTCTCCCCATTTCCAAATCTCGCCAATCTTCGCCATCACCGTGTCCGCTCTACTACCTTTGGTCTAACTGATGTAGACTAATACCTACATGTCAAAAAAAGGCTCCTAATGGAACCTGTAGTTCTTCATCTCGTAGAGGAGGAAGAACAGTATACAGTGGGCAGGCACTTTGAAGAGAAAGACCGTAATTCAGGGGATTGTTTCGAGGAGTGTTTCGCCCTGAACTGGGCTTTGGATAGAAGTAAGGAGGGATGGGAAGAGTCCAGGAATGAGAAACAAGAGGTCGGGGAGTCCGAAGATAAGAAGGATGAAAGCATAAAGAGTTAAATAGAAGGGAAGGAACGAATTGCTTGGAACTGGTAGTCCCAACGATCGGTCCGGAGAGAGGGATAATAGTTTTTTTTATATGCCGCAGGGAAGGGTAAACAATTATGAGCCGTCTAAGTTCTTTTAAGGGAGCTAAATTGGTACTTGTGATGCCTTGGAGGAAGTGCTAGGTTCTTATACAGAGAACGAAGATTATTATAATTGTATTTGGTTGGTTCCTCTCAAGTATCTTTCATCGACCTAGCTGAATCCACATAAATTATTCTTTTGCGTTTTGGCACTTTAACTAGTTTCATCAAGCTTTTATTATTAAAAAGACCAAATAAGCTGAAAATTTGCTTCTTAAAGCAGACTGAGGGCAATTTTGGAGTGAATTTCAAGCTAGTAACCTTTAATCATTTTTTTTGACTTCATCGAGAGGTGTCAGAGCCCGCCTCTTTCGATTTGGTTACTAGATCAATAACTTTTCTTTCCCTAATACTCCCCCTTCATGTTCTTTAGCTCCAATCTCTTCCTTTTGTCGCCCAGGAAAGGCTCTTATATCAGGTAGCTGGCGGTTCTCTTTTTCTGTACGCAATTTCTATAATGTCAAATACATCAAGGCGACTTTTTTCGATTTTAATGTTACGACAGGAGAAATAATAGAGTCTATTTAACTTATTCCCCCCCCACGAGTATTTGAAATCAGAGAGCAGTTCTGGCTCCGCAATATTCACTTTACGAATTGAATGTTCTATTCTTCTGAAATGGTCAGTATTGAAAACTTGTGACGAATGATGAAGCGAAATATTTCCAGAAACGAAGGCCCTGTTATTGAAAATTAGGATTTAGTTTAACCAACAAATGCTACCTTGCCGAAAGAACCCGGAAACCATGAACCACAGAGAACCAGAGATCTTGTTTCAGTATATCCACACAATTGGAAACAAAATAAGAGCAGAATAACAGAAATAAAAGAAAGGAAACAATTGACATTAGAAAATTTAGTACTAGATCAAAGCATTAACGACAGATCAGCTAATTGAAAAGGAACAGAGCGGAGAAATGGAGAGCTTGGAAGATCGGAGGTAAGAAGTCGATCAACATTACTGAAGGATGTAGAGCAAAGAACAGTAGAATAGTAGTAGAACAGTTTTAGAGGTTGGAGGCTTTGCTAAGATCGTAATGCATTGATTGGACCTCTATCGGAACCACTAAGTGCTGACCAAAACTTCCGCCTCAATATAAAAAACGCGAGCGCTAATAAGATATAGTATGATTGAACCTATTGTGTGATATGAAGAATACAATAAATTCATATTTCACGTGATTGAATAAATACAAAGACCAATTCACTTGCATTACACTAGAACAATGCAAGCACATTTATACTATAACCGTATACACGCGCAATACACCAAAAGGCTTGTTTGCTTCCCATATTGTTACATTACTTGGATTAACCTATCAAAATAATTTTGAAGTGCAAAAATTCCCGTAAGCACGGGGAACAGGAGAAAAGACCAGATATTGTTACAAAAGGTAGGAATTTACCGCGAGTGCTACCGAAGGAATTGGATACTCGCCAGTCTTTCTCGATGTGCGTGGCTTGACATCGCAACATGCTGCGTTATTCATTCCAAGTGAGTACTTTCTAATCATGAACTTACTGTATAAGCATTGTGCTCCACTTCTGGGTAGTCAGGAAGAAGGTTATAAAAGTGTAAAAGAAAAATATCGTACAATGGTTATGGGTCCAGTATTCTTACTCTAATCACTCAAAAAGAGGAATTAAAAACTAACTCTATAACTCATCTATCTTTCTTTTCACTCTAAATGGAAATAACTGTACGGTATGAGGAAAATAAAGTTATGAGCTCCTGCTTTAACATCATGTAATTATTTGCTAGGTAAAATGGCGTTTAAGTAATGCTTAAGAGAAATGATCTGTGGACCTACGTCGAGATGGCATTAGAAGCCACTTTTGTGAGTACTCTAACCGCTACTGACAGAAATAAAGAAGAAGGGAAGAGAAAGAAGTAAAGTCATAGAGGCGGCAACTGGGGACGTAGAGTGAAACAGGAAAGAGATTTAGAGAAGGGATCTCACTCTCGCGTATATTTTCACTTCTATTGATGATTCGTGCAATTGTATGGTGCGTAAGTTGATTTGTTTTTTAGGGTATGGAATATATTGGAAGAAACATTTCCAGCCGTACATGAGGCATAAGATGATGCAAAATCATCAAGGCTAAAATGAATGCAGCTCAAAACGGGAGAGAAATTTGTTGCCTACTCAGACAGAGTTGTAGAGTTGATCAATGAACTCGAGAGTACAGGTCATAATATATCAGAACTGGAAAAGGAACATTCCCTGCTGAGAAGTATGCCGAAACAATTTGATATTACAGCGAAGACAATTATGGGCAGAACATATAGCTGCTACAAGACATTTTCCAGATAAATTGTTCGTAAAACGCGTTGGACCTATTCCCAGGTCGTCGAAGGAATACAATTGGTGACTCAGAAGAAATCAAGTAAGCGCCTTTAATGCAGCGTAGTGGGACACATTAACAGAGATTTCTGACGTAAACAAAATTTACTGAAGGTTTAGAAAGAAAATATTAAGAGATAAAACGAGCGTGCTTTATATATGGAGAAGAGCAAAACATTGTAAATGACTGCAATAATAAAAAGGAAGAGGAAAGTACAAATGCTACTGCAATGGTGGCAATACCTCAAATGATGTCGATTGGTGCTAAAAGCCAGGCATCGAACCGATGGATCCTTGATTGCTGGGCAAGTCATCTGACGAACAGATGGGAAAATTTCATTACATTCACGAAGAAGACGGGTACTTTGCAAATGGGTAATTAGGGGATTACGCTACGGAACCTTGAAAATGACGTGTTTTTTCAAAGGAAAGAAAAACTTAATAGGCTACTGAATGCATTTTATAATCCTGACTTGATGTGCAATTTGATTTTGCTGTTTCCGTCAAGGCGAAATGAATTCAGATGCATCTTTGACAATGAAAGAAACGGCCCTCATTCTGGCTCCCTGCAGTTCATACACAAACAGTCAGATATAACAAAGATGGTGGAAGTTGAACAACTGAAAGCTTTTAAGAAGCGGCCGTTGATGTTTGTAATTGGATAGCGAACGTTGCAAAGAGCAGAAAGGCACCAGATTGGCACTAGGCTGAGAAATGTGGCTTTAAAGTTAGCAGAGCATCACTGACGCATGCTAGTGGGATCAGGTAGTGGGATTTGAGCATTATAATATCGAATTATGAGCAGTTCACACTTGTAAAATCAAAGTTTTAGCCAACAAAATACAAGTGAGGACAAAAATAATGGTGTCACGCGCCACATCGAGAATATTTACAGTGAATGGGTAGGTCCAATAAGGACTGAGTCGCTGGTTAATTCGAAGTACTTTGTGAATTTATTTCATGAATGCAGCGGGTATCTGATAGTGCGTTTCTTGCAATAAGTGATTAAGACACCTACCGCAGAGACTGATGTGATACAGGAATTTGATGATCTGTTCAATGATTGATTTGGCATAATCTCATTTCTCATCCGGAACACAGTGAAATCGATTCGTTGGGATTCTGGCAAGAAGTAAACTGGGCGTTCATTTCGGAAATAGCTTAAACAAAAAGGTTTTGCATGAGGTGACAACCTCTTATTCGCCAGAGGCAAACGGCCGATCAGAGCACTTAAATCGAGCTCTCAATGACATGGCACAGAAAATCTGCTATGTACAACAGGAGATTGGAGACATTTGTGAGCAGAAGCAGCTGATACTGCTTGCCTTATCATAAATAGATATGTTTCGCGTAATTTTACCGTAGCTGCACACCCTTTGAGGTTATTCATGAACACAAGCCGTCATCATCCATCTGCGTGGCTTCGGATGTCAGGTGTTTGTTCATGAGCCTAAATCGATACGCAACGGCAACTTTACTCTCGCTATGAGCTAGGAAAGTTCACATGATATTGCAAAGGGAACTCATATAGAGTAATAATGGGATATGGGCAAATCATTTCCGAAACAAAGGATGTTATCTTTGACGAAGCTCTGGTGAGAAATACTAAGACAAGCGAAAACAGAATTGATTTTGGTATTGATTAGGGGCCTGGAGCATTGCTTGTAGACTTTTAATTTCATGAAAACGAAACAGTACAAGAACAGGGTAGTACTTCTATTGACTAAGAAGATACTGATGATATAATATCTGGGATAGAGATTGAAAATAAGCATCAAAAGAGAGAGATGGTAACCAACCCGAGCTAGGCCAATGTAAATACCGAATGATGAGACCAAAAAGACGGGAGTAGTTGTGAGGATCCGAAGACCGTGACAATATATCATGAAGTACATCGTAGCACACAGATTTCGGCTGGAATTCCTCCTGTCTGGTTTGATTATGACCAAGCGCATTTGACTTTAGAGACTCTTATTGAAGATAAAGGAATACCTATGTCCCATGAAGATGCTCTTTAAAGAGGCGACGTTGAGAATTGCCTCAATTCAATGCATTTAGAGTTGAACTTGATGTGTGCAAAATTCGCACACGAAAAAAATATCTAGAAGAGGACCAAATTCATATACAGTATCGGAATTGAAGATATTTTTACAGTTTTTGAATTTGCAAGATATTTTTAATTTGGTGAGTGTGGCAAATTCATCGGTTGATTTTTTTTTTAGGACACGCTGTCATATATATGTCAGTACAGTTCTAGGTTTGGGTGATACTACGAGTGACTCTGAAAGGTCTATATAATGGCCACATCAATTCCCACCCCTGGCCGATGGGTGGCTGGCATGGGTATGGCACCTAGATATTTACCTTGAGGAAATATCTTCTAATAGTCTCTCTGGTTCACACGATTCCCGTGAATGTTTTATGGTTATTAGTATGTTTGTTTGAGACTTTAGGTAGCCAAAAGTCTATATAAGCCGAGTAAACTGCTTCCTCTTGTGGAGGTCAAGCAAGTTGGCAGACAACTTCAAGCAGTCCCAATAGTAGGAAGTTGAGAGTCAACTTCAGACCCAAGAAAACTTTTTTTACCTAGTCACTAAGCATAGTGGTAGACCCTGCCCCTTCCATACTTGCTTGTAGCCCATTCAACTGTCTCCCTATACACTCCTTTTCGTTCGTTCAACTATACCACGGTAGCACTTTTGTCGCTTGCAACACCTCCTTCTTGGGGAATTGGTTCTGAGATCTCTTCCCCGACGATTTACCCCTATCATTTGGTACTCTTGTGGAGGGGGTTGCACCCGAGGTATTCGAGTGAAGTATTAGGAACTTCAGTTTGATTTTTTTTTAATCATGGATCTCAACGCTGCTCGTATACGTTCACAGGGGCAAGAATGAAGACGTTGAGGAGTTTCTTTACATATGTCAACGTTTGATGCGAGAAGAGCGATGAAGAGAAGGCCGCAAGTATCTTCGCCTATCTTCTGGTGACGCAAAGCAAATATAAGGCCAAGTTTATCAACGGGTGGTCTCTTAACGGGAATGGGCGTAACTTCGGTGAGGTATGTGAGTGGCTTGTGAAAGAATATGCTAAGGAGTAGAACCAGATGAGATGATTCGTACCGCCATAGAGGCCCGGCTCAACTTCGACGATTTGTTAAGCTCATTGGTATACTTGTGTGATCTCTATGAAAAGGCTGGGTTCAACGCCCAAGCCAAGTACGGAATGCTGCGTAAGGCGGCGATGGGGATAAGCGGCTCTCCGATTTCCTCCTCATCAAGGGCCCTCACACTTTTAATGAACTGAAGGGTACCATAGTAGAATTTGTCAAAAATTCGGAGACGTTTCAGTCACTGAGTGAGGTACCGAGGGAAACCCGTACATCATGTCTATCGTACATCCTGAAAAGAATTATCAAAGGCCAGCTACTAGCGCAGCAGCATTGGAATCAGTCAGGAGCGATGTCAAAAACTTGGAAGAAAGGTTGGAAACCCGATTCGATAATCGACTTGACATGATAACCTCGCAGTTGGAAAGCCTTACTCTTACCATTAAGAAGAACCAGTCTGGGGCCCCAAGGCCGCAGAAGTCTGTTCCTACTGTCACAAGCCTGGACACTTTGCAAATAGGTGTCCTGATAATCCACATAGAAACACTCGTTGTGGAAAGTGCGGTCGATGGGCATCATGAAAGTAACTGCTGGTCTAAAGACAACAGAAAGCAAATTTATCGGACGCAAGGAGCGAGTCAGGACCAGAGATGAAAATCTTACAAAACAGAAAGGATCAAAGTTGACGGATGCCGGTAACGTATCCATCGCTGAAGAAATCAGTCAAGTCAATGTGACAAAAAGGGATGGGGAAGGGAACATTTTATCGAAAAAACCTAGGCTAGATTATGGAATGCTGGAGCATATCCCAGCACCTGTACCTCCTCGAACCAAGAGGTCTGATCAAGTTGTTCCAGGAGTGGAGTCACTCCGGCCAAGAAGACGAAAAAGAGTAAGAAATTTAAGAGTATCCCGAAGGACGTACTAGAATATGTGAAGAAGTACAATTTGGTGGCTGAGCTTGCATCAGCCCCAACTGGGATAACGTTTGGTCAACTTTTGAGGGGCGACGCAGAGGATGCGAGAAAAGAACTCAAAAAAATTATCAGGTCTAATAAGTCCGCTAAGGGTAAGAAACTGTTTCTTCAATCGGCCTCGACAGCACCAAGACGTCTTAAACTAGTACCAGTCAAAGTATTGGGAATGAAAACCCAAGCTCTTTTCGATTCGGGCGCTGTTCCAAACCTTATTTCAGAAACTTTGGTGACAGATCTAGGTTGAAATTATTCCAACTACTCGAAGAATAACTGTGGCGGATGGAACCGTCTCAAAATGCATGGGCACTGTTGACAAGGTTTCCGTGTTCTTTGGGGACTCTAAAGTTGATGTAGACTTTCTTGTCATGCCGGATCTCCCTTTCGATGCAATCATTGGCTGCCCTACCATGGAACGACTAGGGACCCGCATTGACTTGGGCAACCAAATCGTTTCAGTTAATGTTGACGGCAGAACCGTGAAGATGCCCCTGGATTTCGACAAAAGCACACATCCGGAAGATTTAAAGAAACGGACAGTGAAGATTTCACTTCTAGCTATGACAGCGAAGATTCCGAACCAACTAACACTTTCGGAAGTGGAGAAGGGTACGCTCGGGGGAACTGAACATGGCATGGGATGATTATGATTCTGGGTTTGAAACAGATGAAGACTGGGATTCTAGGGTAGGTTTGACACCTGAATGTGTTTCTTTTTGCGACAATATCGAATCAAAGGACGGAATTCGGAGCATGAAAGAAGATTACAATTGCAAGGAAAACAAGAATATATCGAATTCCATATCTGAAGATGTGAGCACGCCGGAAGAGGTCCTTCAAAATTTGGAGGGAGAGGTCAAGAAGAAACCAGCGCCAAATGGCAGAAATTCAAGAAAAAGTACAGCACCTTCCACCCCCGCCTCAATGAAATATCCGACATGTTAACATCTTCCGAAGTAATTGCATGGAGTCGTTCAGATTTAAGACAAGCAAGTGTACCGGTCACTCACTCATTTGAACTTACCGATACTCAACCAATTTACCACAGGCCTAGACGTCAACCGCCAAAATATGACCAATTTATCTCAGAGAATGTTACAAGTATGCTGGAAAATGATATTATTCGGCCAGTTTCATCCCCATGGTCATTTCCAGTTGTAGCACCAAAGAAGGATGGAAAGCTGCGTTTTTGCGTCGATTACCGACAACTGAACCAGAGAATGATACCCGATCGATTTCCGATTCCGAATATGGAGGAAATCCTCGAGGACTTGAAGGACGGGAGATACTTCACCTCAATTGATCTTTACACTGGTTATTGGCAGATTCCATTGGATGAAAAATGTAAGGAAAAAACAACTTTTACCAGCAAAGCCGGTACATTCAGGTTCGAAGTGATGCCTTTTGGTCTCATGAATGCCCAGCTACATTCCAAAGAATGATGAACGAGGTTTTGAAAGGACTTCCATTTGCAAGAGTTTATATCGATGATGTGTGATATTCTCAAAAACCTTGGATCAGCACATATCGCATGTCAAGACTGTGTGGAGAGATAGCTGCTACAGCCTGAAAATTAAGTTAAGCAAATGCTTCTTTGCGAAAACGTCTATCCAATTACTCGGTCATATCGTCGATCAAGAGGGAATTAAAGTGGATCCAGAGAAAACGAAAAAAATCAAGTTGGCACCAAGGCCCGCTTCAAAGACGGAGGTTCGAAGCTTCTTAGGACTGGCCTCATATTACAGAAGATTTATCAAAGATTTCGCCAAGACTGCAGCACCGTTACATGCCAGCACTACGAAGAACGGAAAATTTTACTGGAACAAGGAAATGCAAACTGCATTTGAGGAGCTTAAAGATAAGCTATGTGTCCCCCAGTGCTCATGTATCCAGATTTCAAGAGACCATTTGTTGTGGAGACAGATGCCTCAGAACGGTCTTTGGGTGCCGTTTTGTCCCAAAAAGATGAAAACGGAAGACTACACCCTGTTCAATTCGCAAGTCGCACTCTGAATGATGCGGAAAAGAGATACTCAGTCTGCGAGAAAGAAGCGCTAGCTGTCGTCTTCGCACTGAAAAAGTTTCGTGTTACCTTTTATCACTCGAGAAATTTGTCTTGATAACTGATCACCAGGCACTTAAGACAGCATTCCAAAAGAAAGATGTACATCACCGCTTGGCCCGATGGCTCGACATTTTCGCAGAATATCGGTTTGAAATTGTGTATAGGCCCGGACGCAATAATCAGCCTGCCGATTACCTATCCCGCTTGAGGGATCCACTGATTCCAAATGAAAAAGCTTCCGAGACATCGTCGGAGTTGCCGAGTTGCAAGTGCCGAACGATAACGAGTACGAAGCTAATATTCACGGACTATTAAATTCCTGATGGACTAGAAATGAGAAAGGTTGATCTGAACACAGAAATTGGGTACGCAGGAATCAAAAGGCTTTACATTGTGGAATGGGAAACTCTTCCGACACACAAAGCCGGTCCTCGACTAGTGGCCCCTTTGAAAGAAAGAATGAAGATCTTGAGGACTTTTCATGATGAGTTAGGGCATTGGGATCTCGAAACAACCAAAAATTCTTACTGAGAGATTCTGGTGGCCCAGTATCCATAAGGACGTCTATAATTTCGTGAAAAGCTGCGACAACTGTCAAAAATTCACTCCGATACGAAAGTATAAGACAACTCTAAGCTTTCCAGTTTCCGGTCTCTTTGAAACCTTCTCAATTGACTTTGCCGGCCCATTCAAGGAAACCTCTTCCGGAAACAAATATCTCCTTATAGGGGTGGAACATCTTACTGGATGGCCAATAGCAGTTGCAGTTGAGGAGGCCAATGCTGAGGTGGTCCTGAGATTCATCGAAAAAGAAATAATTGAACCGTTTGGTCTTCCAAAAAGGATCATCTCAGATAACGCCCTTTGTTTTACTGCAACTTCACTGCTTCGTTTCTTGGAAGAGAAGGGATTCAGCTGAAGACAGTTCTCGCATACGCTCCTATGTCAAACGGAAAGCGGAGAGGATGGTTGGAACCATCAAACGAGCAATATCGAAAACTATGTCGGAGAATGAAATCCAGTGGGAAGATGCCTTACCAAAAGTGTTATACGGCTATCGTCGAAGAAGAGGAGAATGGACGGTCACCATTCGAGCTAATGTACGGAAGGGCTCCTAGAATGTTACAGAGAGACATGGAAACAATATTATCGATGAAGAGAGAGAGAGGTCGAACTACTGGCCACCGAAGCTGGAGATCACACCGCGCGCTAACACAGACAAGAAATAAGGATGAAGAGCCTCCAGTCCAAACTTTTCAGTCGGCTCTAAAGTACTTGTAGCACAAAAGCAATGCAACAGGCTGTGAAGTGGCCGGCCTTCCAAACAAAGTACTCGAACCCTTGCATCGTCACGGAGGAAAGACACCCGCATTATAAGCTCTGTTCAAGCTCAGGGAAGAGATCAAGGAGGGCATCCATGCACGTCGTCTGGTCCCTTACCATCAGAGGCCTGAAGAATTCCTTCTCACACAGGACTATGCGCAACCACGGGCATACTCATCTTTAACTATAGAATGATTCCTATGGGAGGAAAAAGGGCCTGGGAATGGATCATCTCGATTACGCGTGACTACTACGAACTCCACGTAATCATCCATTTCTACATTAATATATGCCTATGTTTTCGTACGTTGAACGGACCATTGCTACCTCAAGAAGATTTCCGACTATTGATCAGAGTTCTATTCTCATTCCAAAACGGAAGGTTCACGGAAGCAGGTCCAGAGTTTGTGGAAGTCATATATCATTACTCTATAGGAATATGGAATGGTAGCTATCGGAGACTTGTCGCAAACATATCTGAACATTATCCGTCCAGTTTACGTATTTCTCAAGAACAACCAAGATGTGCGACTGAGAGGTTACAGCTTGCCCCCTGATATGGAATATCGACTGGTCCCATATCCTCTATGGGAACCTTACGTTGCTCCGCTCAGAAACAACCTCAGCCGAAGACCAGGATCCTCCCGAGGCCGTGATGATGATACGAGCTGGACCATCAAGTGATCGGGGCGGATCATCGAAGAGGGCAAGGCGTCGGGAGCAGCGAGGAAGATCGCCAAGAAGATCGCCTCAAACACCGCCTAGTCTCCCAGGGGGAAACTATGCATCCTTAATTATTGGACGGCTACCAATTAGACGTTGGCTTCGCGAAATGACAGAGGACCCTCGAGAAGCAGAAGTAATTTCCTTTTTTGCCATTAGTATTTGCATGTGCTTCCAGACCATTCACGGGGCGCACCTTACTCGTGAGGACTCAGTCCTTATGTTGCGAGTTTTTTTCTCCTTCAGATACCCGTTTCTGGACCCGTTGCCAGAAAAGTTTGCATACTACGTTTACTACCTCACATTTGGAAGGTTTGGAGAAGTGAAACGGGAGGAGCTCATTAGAGAACACTATGAAACCATACGCCGAATCTACGAAACTCTTGACCAAGGAGATGAGCCGGTCATCGCACGGTACACACTCTCTCATCATATTGGAAATGAGCTACTACCATATCCATTCAGTGAACCCTATATCTCCCCGATGAATGGATAGAACTACAAGAACAACAGAGCAGTGAGACGAGCCGGGACGTTCGTCTTGAGCGGGAGGGCGTGATGTGCGCAAAATTCGCACACGAAAAAAATATCTAGAATGAGGACCATAATTGTATACAGTATTGGAACTGGGAAGATATTTTTACAGTTTTTGAATTTGCAAGATATTTTTAATTTGGGTGAGTGTGGCAAATTCATCGGTTGATTTTTTATTTTAGGACACGCTGTCATAGTGGATGTCAGTACAGTTCTAGGTTGTGGGTGATACTACGAGTGACTCTGAAAGGTCTATATAATGGCCACATCAATTCCCACCCCTGGCCGATGGGTGGCTGGCATGGGTATGGCACCTAGATATTTACCTTGAGGAAATATCTTCTAATGGTCTCTCTGGTTCACACGATTCCCGTGAATGCATTTTATGGTTATTAGTATGTTTTTTGAGACTTTTGGGGTAGCCAAAAGTCTATATAAGCCGAGTAAACTGCTTCCTTTAGTGGAGGTGAAGCAAGTTGGCAGACAACTTCAAGCCCAGTCCCAAATAGTTAGGAAGTTGAGAGTCAACTTCAGACCCAGAGAAATTTATTTTACGCTAGTCACTAAGCATAGTGGTAGACCCTGCCCCTTCCATACTTGCTTGTAGCCCATTCAACTGTCTTCCCTATCCACTCCTTTCTGTTCGTTCAACTATACCACGGTAGCACTTTTTCGCTTGCAACACCTCCTTCTTGGGGTAATTGGTTCTGAGGATCTCTTCCCCTGCTGATTTATCCCTAACATTTGGTACTCTTGTGAGGGGGGGGTTGCACCCGAGGTAATCGAGTTGTGAAGTATTAGGTCCACTTGCAGTTTGATTTTTTTAAAATTTTTTTTTGCAGCAACGGATCATAATGCTGCTCGTATATCGTTCACAGGGAGCAAGAATGAAGACGTTGAAGATTTCTTTACGCATATATTAATGTTTTAATTCGAGAAAAGAGCGATGAGGAGAAGGCCGCGAGTATCTTCGCTTATCTATATAATCTAGTTCCGTTGGATTACCGGCTAATTCAATCACCTTTGAGTTCTAATAATGACCCTTAAACATGATACATGCCTTTTTATGCGTACAAAACGTTGGTATACAGAAGAACTAACTCTTTCCATAGCAGAGTGCCTGCCTTTGTGCAAAATACTTAATTTTGTATAATTTTGCACACGCCAACTCGAAAAAGTCATTCTAACCCCATTACTACGCTTGGAATCTTCTAAGGCATCTACAAACGCCTTACAGGCCAATAGGTTTCCTCCTCGTACAACCCGTACCTGTTCCCATTTGAAGTCTTTAGTTCGAAAAATTGTATCGACAAAGATCCGTCGATTAATGGTGATGTGGGAGGAAGTAGGGGTGTGATGGTCTGCCAGTTGGTTTGTTATCCTTTCAATGGATTATAATCCATGTAGAACGCAAGAAATGGCGCCATTGTTTCGGTTGTTGGTGGGTATATTAGTTCAGATTCACCGTCTGGCCTTGGATTGGACATTATATTGGATAGGAAATAGTAGGGTCCATATGAGCCCAATTTGGACAGAATTTATCATTAAAAAAAATAAATATGTCAAAATCAAGTAAAAAATGGATTTGATATTTTGTACCACAGGGGGAGGGCAGGATCAAAAGACGGCCCAAATTTGGATTGGATCATAAATTTTACTACCGTTGGAGATGCTCTAATATGACCCTACTCTTGACTACTGTTACACGAAAGCCTTAATGACGGCAAAATTAAAGGGAATAAGGGAATTTGAGAGGATGATCTACAACTAGGCCGTACGGGCAAATTGCCAGTGTAAGCCACTATTAAAACGGACAACTGGATGCCAAGCCGGCAGTTGGGCCGATGAACCATGTGGGTCAGTTAGATGGCCCGCCTCAATGGCTTACAGGGGCAAATGTAAAAGGGTGGAAGTGATAGCTGGGCCCGGATAACACTTTAGTCAGTAGGGATACCAGGAAGTAAATAAAATAGAACCTACATTAATCTCTTACATGCAAGTAGGAGTGACCTGAGCGTACAGACAGCTTTCAAACAAAATGTTGGCTTCAAAATCTCATACATGTCTGCAATGTATGTTAATACCTCCCATAGGCGTTAATCGTTAACGAGGGCACCTAATTGCGATCAAACTCTACTCGCAGCCAGCTTACAGAGTGCTGTTCAAGCTCTCTATACAAAGAGTCCAGTGATGTGTTATGTATTTATCACCTTTTACTTTATGGAATTTGATTATTGAATCGTATGAATATTTCAATTTGATGTTAACACCATCATAATACAAGTAAAAATGCTCTAATTACGTCTATTTGGTCTCGAAATATGCTGCATTGCTAACACTGTTTTTGGTGCCCTGATTCATTTCTATGAGACAAAACTTTCCTTATTGGAGAATTAAGAGACTATTGGAAGCACTTTATATTATATTAAACCTTTCCATTACAATAAAAATGGTAACAAGTCCATAGAATCAAAGCACAGTATTATCAGCTCAGTTGTTGTACGTCTCAATAAGATGGACGAGCACCTTTACCCCTAAACTCGTATTGCACAAGGAAGCCTTATTTTTAAATGAACTTAGGATAATGTCATAATTTCTGCGTTCGAAGTGACCAAAGACCTTATCGATCCAGTTCGTAGCAAGTATGCATAAAATTTTGTCTCTGAAGATGTTCTAACAGTGATATAACGATTTGAAGCTTTTCTCAGGCTCTCATTTCTACTAAAATACAAATTTTCTATGGATAAGACTATCCTAAATTGAGAATCAGCTCAATTTTTTCACAAAGAAGTCATTTAGAAATGGGGAAGTGGGTCTGCGTCTGATAAATTTCTCTTCATTAATCCACCTACTATGCTATCAATATAATCGATGAAAATGGACGTGCAGTGACAATATTGTTGGACAAGGCAAGGCAGTACTCTTCCTCTCTGAGCTTCGTACGACTGGGTCGCAACTACCTGAACACGAGCGCAAAATAAATGATGATTATGGTCCAATATTATCGAGATAGTTAATTACGATTTTTTTTGTCTCTGATAATTCAGAAACAAGCGATAGAACTAAAAAAGTAAGTTTCACTTCTCCCCAGATTAAAATGATTCTCCGGAACTCGATGATTCGATCGGATTTCTATGGAATGAAGACAACAAAGGTAAACCTGTGGTTATCCACTCAGAAGCTGATGGTAGAAAATTGAAAATGTATTACGAAAATTTCGAGGCAAATTTAACAGTTTTTTGGAGTTCTTCTGATGCACCTGTCCCACTTACAACAAACAGCAGTACATATTCATTCAATAACGGTCAAAATTATGGATCATTGAGATATTATCGACAGTGCTTGAAATATGTGGTAACAAAGCTTTTCCGAAGCATCAATCCTGAATATTAGATCACTTAAAATACCAGTAGTGCCAATATGAGATATGGTCACAATTGGTATAAGGCTAAAAAATGAAACAGTTGACTTAAACTCAGGCCTGAATCGCACCCCATGGTAATGAGGAAGATTTGAAGAATCTATTGACCACAGACTGCACTTCATGTACTCCCAACGGTTTTCGCGTGCTGGATTAAATCGTATTTATCTTAAGGTAGAGCTCGTAAAAGGCTGGTGTTAGAGATGCGTTCTTGAAAAATGGTACAGACAAAGTTGATGCATATGTAAGCTTTCCTAAGGAGATCAGCAATAAAGCTTAACAAATAATATTGTGATCTCCCTGGGTCTAAACAGTCTAGTCCCTCAGCTCTTTTAAAAGAAGGGAATAACCATATTGTAAGTTGTTTTTTAAATGCAAATGAAGATTTAAATGATGTAAGAGCAAATGAAAACGCCCAACGCACACTGATACAGTCTGGAAGACATTACACGTTTGGAAAAAATATAAATTTGGACCTGACAGGCCTTCTAATCTTTGGAGCCAGTACAATCAAAATGAAGACTTAACCATTTAAGCCGATAATGACCTGAAAATTTTAAATGAGTACTATATTAACTTTAAACACCGCAATCATTGACTTGAGTATCTCAATTAACTATAGAAATCTGCATTTTGCCTGCATTAACAGCTCCTTAGAAGATATTGGACTTCAGAATCACCAAAACGCTCCTTTTTCTGCCTACAGTAGAAGCGTTGATAATGAAGTTAAATCACTTGAATGAGAAAGGAGCCGTTGTCCAAAAGCTGAAGAAAAAATTGCACTGCAACCATGTAACCTCAAAAGAAAAATTCTAATCTGCACTTACTTTACTTCTGGTCTCTCATGCTCCCCGCATTGACAAAACGGAACAGCTTGGTGTCATTTATGGACTCTTTCTTGGTACAATAATTATAAGCTAAATTTAACATCCAATATAATGGGCATCGTACGAACCGAAAAGATATCCGAGAGTAAATTTGCTCAAAAATATTTTCGAGGAGGAAAAATCGTATGCAACACGGATAAGTAACTAATTGACGTATGTCTTAAAATGTGTCATGTTTTTGAGTAACGAGCTTTATTTCCCTACTTCTGACATGAAATAGTTCCATGGATAGGTACAGAAGGAGAATGGTTGGCTAGATTTGCTATGAAATTCAGACGATACTGTTTATAGGATCTCATTATAACTGCAAATATAGAACTTGTCTATCTTCTTTCTAAGAAAAAACATCTATTAACTGAATATTTATATCTAACAAGCTTAAATGGGCAGGTTTCACATCGAAAGTCTCGGTCATGTCATGAATTTCAGTAAATTAGACGTGACTTTTACTTTTTTTTTGTATCAAAAGAGGGTATAAAAAGATTCCTTGTCGACCTTTATCGTCAATACACACAATAGTAGAACATTTTTGATCCAATATGCTAGAAAAATACTTACTAAACCACTGTAATGACTTCTCCGTTCCACCCTTGCATTTGATACCAGATTAGTTCCTTAATCTGTAGCTATGGGCGTTTTAAATGCTCTCAAAATTTCGTTACCAATTTATATTCCTCAGCAGCTTTAACAAGAGCGTTTATGCACATGAAGGCTAAAGCGAGCAGGAATTAATGTTCAGCCATAAGTTCTCTGGTGTTCGAAATCCTATTGATCTCTGTCCACAAGTGAACCGTACATCAATATCGCGGGTTGTATCGTCTGTTTTCGAACACAGAAGCCCTGATACCACCTTCTTTCTTCAATTGAATAATTGCAGTCTTTACGCGTCTCGCTTTTATCAAGAAATACAAAAGTTTTTAATTCTAAAAAACAATGATTTGTTGTTAAGTGATTTTCTTAGCGTGGCAGATGAATGATAGTAGGATGAATCAGAAGATTTCAATGAATAAAAATAAAATGCTGTAAACAGTAGATACCTCTTTCCAAAAAAAATCCACGTGAAGAGAGAACTTAGAGGAAAGTTATTTAAAGCCTGAAGTCCTTGAAAATATATTTGGGTCCAGTATAAAGCGAGTTACGAAGAAACACAAAAAAATATCTTTTGAAATGTCAATTCAACTGCCTAATTTTCTTTGAAGGGAAAATTTGGTGGCTTTTTTTAGGTATTTAAAGTTATGAGGGAACCATGCGTATAAAAAAGAAGATAATTTTGTTTTTGTAGAATTAATTTTGAGTCTCTAAAATCAGCCCGAGATCATAACAACGTAGTATTGTAAAATAATTTGCTACGATTTCATTTCACAAAAAGGGATTTATACAGAAAAAATCATTTATAGCAGTTCAGTTTTCTACAATATCTGCGTAATGTTGTAAAACTTAATGAAGAAAACTTAAATGGAAAAGGTAATTAATATAAAATCTCGTAAGCAAACTTTTCCGACACTTGTGAGTAGAAAAATTCCTACGAACTGTGTCCATTCTAAAGTCAAATCTTATCATATTTGCAATTTCCAGTTGAGTAGTTTCACCATGCCTCGAAGTCGAAATTCTGGACTTTATTATCAAGCCACGATTGCAACGAACCCGCCATTCAGATAATTATATCCAATCTAATCAAATAAATGTTGGCTGATTTCTGAAAGTTTATTGAAAAAATGCAGCCTTGGGTCTTCTTTATTTTAATAAGAAACCTCTAAAAGTGGATCCCGTGTAAATCGTGGAAAATACTGGCCAGTTAGTGTTTCCGACAAGACTAATTATATTAATGATTTTGTAGTATTCAGATCCTGTAGATATATCCAAACCAGCCTGCACTAGCTTTCACTGGCGGTAGAGTTTTAATTTAGGGTTATGGTAGCTATCCCACCTGAGAAAAATACAACATAAAATTCACTTCTATGATTATAGAAACTGTAGAATCCCTGTAAATCACAGGAATAATGAAACGCTCCTAAGAATCATACAGATATTTTAGATACTTCCTAAGCACCTCTAGATTGATCCATTGAAATGTATTCATTGTAAGCTACCGCTATGATAAGCGAATTACTGCTCTTCTGCTTCTGCGTTATATGCATGCTAATTCGCTGCCGAGATAAGGATGTAGTGCCTGTCTCAAGTCTTGGTACACGTGTGCTCACTCGTCGCAGATCTTCGCGGTTCTAGCTATCTACTAGCAAACTTAAACAATCTCAGTCACCTGCTTATAGAAAAAGAAGGAGACGAAATAAAGTATGTGAAGGTCACCTTTGACAACTCCAAAACGTTTTGGTAGACGAATCGATTTTGAGGCAGTTTTAGCGTTAGCATAAGTTACGTGAAAATCCTTTTAGAAAATACTTAGAACAAATCAGTCGGCGCATCTCTGACACAATATAGAAATTTGGAAGGCTTTCGCAATATTATTGTCAAAACATTCCCTGAGTCTCACATTAGTCCTATTTTCCCCGACATCACCCCTAAATATTATCTTAATGAAGAAAATAAGCGCCTTAAATATGTACTAAGCTTGTTCGGACAATGCTGCACGTAGGAAGCAACATTAAAATAACGCTTAAGATGCACATTTTTCCGTGCAGAGATTCTAATTGGATTTGAAGAAAATATATTAGATAATAGTCAGCCAATGTTTTGCAGGTGGAGGTTTTGAAGCATGTAGGGGCTGAAATATGCGACATCATCAATCAAGAGGTCACTGGGGCGATCAGAACTCACATTGTTTGCATCCGATTCAAGAAAATTTGGTCCTGCGATAGTTTCACTGCAAGCTCCGTTGATGTAGTCTAGTTCTGTAAGAGCTCTCTTAATGTATGTACTAGTACCCTTAAGAGTGTTAAAGTCATCACTAGATGCTTCGTTGTCATCTTAATATGAATCTAGAATTTCTAACCGATTGTAGACGCCTTCCTTTTCAAGTGATTAACAAAATAGGCTTAAAAATTGCTCTCAAAATAAAATGAAACACACAGATGTCTTAATGCATTTAAAAAAAGGATCAGAATCCATTTTGCGTCAATATTGCAACTAAAAAAATAATTCCAGTAATTCCAATGATAGCAATTTGCCTCGTATTAACTTACCCTATA
Source organism: Kappaphycus alvarezii (assembly GCA_002205965.3). Taxonomy (NCBI): domain Eukaryota; phylum Rhodophyta; class Florideophyceae; order Gigartinales; family Solieriaceae; genus Kappaphycus; species Kappaphycus alvarezii. Next base: position 462,159 of record NADL03000795.1, read on the forward strand.
TAACTAGTAATGCGTATCTTGCAACAAAGACCTGAAAAATTTCGTATAAAATCAATTTGGGTCTCCTATTCGCGACGAAACCAAAATTCTCGAATAAACAGAAAAAATTTATCAGCTGCAGTACTGACAGAGTGGAACTCTCTATCTCTTCCCATGGCAAACTATCCTGATTTCGTTTTCAGATGTACTCCCTCCAATCAGGACTACGTCTTAAGCCTTCAATACATAAATTAGTCTTGATAAAATCTTTCGTTCGTCCTAAACTGCCATTTTTTCGAGCGCTGCTAAATATCTTCTCTAGCTTCTCCAAGATTTGAATTTATGATCAACTAGTCACCTGCGGGTATGAAAGAAAGTCCTTAGCGATAAGTGCAACAGAACGAAGGACAGAAGGAACTTCTTTAAAATTTTCAAATTGCTGAAATTTCCTATCCAAAAATATAGCTGTTGATACGAAAGATAATTAGCAAAATAAGGCTACAGTAAATGTCAGCAAGCGAAAAGGGCTATTAATTCACGAATTTTGATCGTATTTGTTTATTGATTCACTTCCATATTTTATGTAAAGTTTATATCATCAGCATTGTTCCTAAAAAACATATTTCAGTGACGATATTTAGTCAAATGTTATTCAAATTATGAATAAACTCAAAAATAGGCGAATCAACACACTTTTGTACTAAAATATGACCGTATTTGACCAAATATGTTTTAGTGCATGTCTTTTGTGTATTTTTTGTGTTAAGAATACATCTCTCACTAGAATCAGTCTGAAAATTAAAGTTGATATCCGACATAGACTTCAATATACTCCTTCTTTCCCATCAATTATTGATTCTGAGCAGTTAAGTTCATATATATACTCAGATTCAGTTGTCCACAGGAAAAGTCCTTCTCCGCAGAAAAGTCCTTTTTTTTCTAAAAGCCAAAAAAAACTTAATTTTGACTATATGATGTAGTACTTTAATCATCATCTATACAAAAAAAATACCAAGTGCGACTTGCTGATTGCGTAGAAGAGGCGCGTAATTATTATTCAACCAGCTGGTAAAATGTTTGGGGTAGACATACTCATCCCAAAGTGAACTGTATTAATTTTATGCACATATTCTTCTAGAAGCAGCAGATTACTAAATCTTACATCTTGAAATCCAGTATAGTTGGAGGCTTCTGGGAATTTTCCCCGTAAAATAAATTGAAAAAAGGGCTCAGGTATGCTTCATGTTGCACTTTAATACACAGTAACACTTCTAAAATTTCTCTTCACCATCATACACAATCAGAGTTCGAATTTCTTTATCTCTTGTATTCATCTTGTCGCAATAGAAACAACTTAATTGGGTAACTTGTCGGAAATATCTAGAATTTGACAAAAATTTCCTAGGCCATTAATTTCCTGAGGTTGTTCCGTCGTCAATTATACAATGTTTCATTCCAGAAATCCGACAGCAATAGTCGGATAAGTCTTTGGCGCAACCATAAGACATTGATTTGTTCCCATCAGCTGAAGTTCCGTAGGAGTCCTTTTAAGACTCTAACTATCCGGGTCTGTATTGGGAGAAATCATTCGTTCCGTATGTACATCAATGGGTTTGACTTATCCTGCAACATCCGCTGCATTCAGAGATAAATTTCTTCATATCAATGCAATTGACGTGCGAGGCGCTACTCATACCACCGTAAAATTTCGTTGCGAGAGAGAACGGACCACAGAAGCTTTTATTCCGGCTCTATAACTCCCTAAATATACTTTCTACATGTACGAACGAGTTTTCCTAGCCAACAGTTACCTTCTCCCGCGTTGCATTAGGAAGCGAGGAATCGGATAGCACTTTTAAATAATATGAGTCCCAACTGTGAGTGAAGTTCAATTCGAATATATCTCTTCTGGATTTCTGCCGCAATTATCTTTCTTCTAGAATATTTCTGTCGAAGATTACTGCCGCGTGAAAATTTTTGGCAAACAATATAATTTATGGGGCACAGCAACATAAAATATTCCTGAGCTTTCCTGATAAACGGTTTTCTAACTTCAAGTTCTACTGATCTTGACTACCACGCTCATTGGAATCCCTACAAGAGCGATTTTAGGCCTTTTTCATATTTTGGACAACCTTTGCGGAGGAAATGACTTATCTGTCAAGTCATGGAGCGTCGGATCGTGGCCAGAAGACAGTTCTAATACAGGAAGGTTATATTCTCATTTTCTCTGCCTCATCCTTGGAGCCTAGGACACTTCTGATGGAAATAACGAAGTTTGGTTCTAGACATACTTTTTTCCAGCAACGATGGGCGACACAAACTTCCATTGAATGAGCCCACTCTAAGGCCTCCATCCGGCTTCTATTTATGTTGGGCCAGTTCTATTCAGGCACTTGAAGAAGCTTGAAATGATTCGTGATACAGTTGACCGCCACTACAGATCGGTATACCGTTGCCACTCCGATTTTGTCCTTTTTTCAACATTAATGTACAGCGTGCCTAGTGTGATTTTCATGGTGGGATCCTCGTTCTCAGCGCGAGTTTTCGGCCTTTCCGCCGCAGTGTGCTTCTTATTTGATCTTTGTTTTTTTGCGGGTTCTCTCAATAATATCAGCAATACATCTTTCGTTCTCGGACTTTGAATGAGAGGAGCATGAGCCATTTTCTTCATATTCGAGCCCTGCATGTGCTTCTAGGAGCTATCAGACTATTCACGGTTTAAAACTAGACTGCTTGGATTTATTCGACTCTAACCTATCAATTCTTTGCATCATTTTTTGCATTCACTTCTTATTTGCATCAATTCTTCCAGGCATACTGGTTGTTATACTTAGAGAAGTCATCATTGGGTCATTCTCGCCTTTTGCCGCGACTGCCTTGGACACCTCATCCGCAGTGGATGAATAACCCTCTGCAATACACAAAAAAATAATAAAAGTCTTCTTCCTCCAAAGTAGTACCGGACCAGATGCAGGTTTCCAGCTTCTCCAAAACATTTTTCGGAGCAAGCGACTCGTAGGCGGGAGATTTATCACAATCCATGATCCACGGGAGGAGATACTCCCATAATTTCTTCGAATTAGTTGCACCAAGACTTTGTGCCTTTCTGAATACCTCGGAAGAGAACACCTTAACCAGATCCTACTTTTTCCCTCTAACAACTGGATTAAATCCTCCAACTGATTCTTTTTAGTAGTAAGCCGTGTTATGTAGGGATTGAAAACCCAGCTCAAACTTGTCTCCCGATTCTACAAACTTCACAGACAAAGCTCGTTGTATGGGCGGGCTTCATTATAGCTTCTGCTCACTTAACAACACCATCTCTTCAACTACGGAAAAAACAGAATAGTCCTCGTAGTAAAATTATAGCTATTAACTTGGGCGGAGAATGATCAGGCTCTCCCATGAATAACCATCCACTTTAGAATACGTCCACACGTGACCCCTTTCTTTTACTCAGAGCAAGAGAAGTCGACTTGGTTCCTTCTTTCATACTAATCTCATTATTACACTTGTAAAAAGGAAAAGGTGAAAACACATACTGAATGAAAAGAGAACTGAAACTTCCATATAACCATAAAAGCAAGTAAAATTTTGATCAAAATTTCTATAGCATGTAGAACGCCCTTCTGGAAAAGAAAACTTTTTTTGAGGCGAAAAATCCTTTGCAGAGTATTATTACGTATGTAGAGGTAATATCTCCCGGGAGGGTCTTGAAAAATCTCGACCAAATTTAAATAAAGATTGCGTTGTGATATATCTATGAGTAGAATGATGTAGGAATAATATGAAGAATAAGGTATAAAGATGTTGTGGTGGCATTGTATTTCTACTCATAGAACATAGTTAAACCGTTCAAAAACTTTACGAGCTTTTTTCTTACTCAGGGAATAAACTCGGAGAAAGTAATTCTTTAATTATAATTACTTTCGATTTAGACTGTGCTTCAATGAAAAAACCTTACAGAGGTACTCTGTCTCGTGATATATAAATTCTCACCAGCATTTACACAGGTATAGTTTATGTCTTAGAGTTACTTTAACAGGAAAGTATGGTTTCAGTCTGCAGATTTCTCAAAAAAATTGTTACGCAATTATCGTACATATGATAGAAATAATCCTCAATTACGTCCAGAATTATTTTTATTAATTATTGTATTATGAATTTAATTTCCGTTTTATGGCAGTGAACGCTGTCTATGGGTATGTCAAGGCCGGTTCAAATGTAAAAGTTACCACAGGGAAGGCTGAATAATTCTACGCTGTTACTTTATAGTCCTAAATAGGTGGTAAAATCACACTGCCACCCCTTCAGGCTAAGCAAAAAGATACTATGTCTCAATTAACATTCTTTAATCCATGTATAAAAGCAGTTGAGGTTTTTTTCTTGAATGAAAATTTAATTAATATTTGAGAGCGCTAGCAGCCATTTTCAAATGTGTAATGGATTCTTACTACCTATATTTATTGAAACTATAATTAATATAATCATGTCGTTTACCATTTTCAAAAGGTTAAAAAGCGGGCTCCAGTTATTCTCGTAAGGAGTATGGCTGAGAGGACTACTTGATATTTCAGGTCTATTTGAGAATATCTCGAGCATTATTAAAGAATCCATACCAGAATTATTGAAGATAAAATAATCAAAAAAGCTATACATAGCACAGTGGTATCATATAAATGTCCAAAATAGGGTGAATAAATGTTCGATATATGCAGTTCCTGAAATAGGTTCTAATCATTAACAACAAAATTTCTGAATTTATCTTGATTTTTCAGGGAGAACAGCGTTAAATAGGCTTGAAGTAAGAGAGGTAAATGGAAAAATTTTCAACATTCACATTTTAGCTGGAATAGATAAGAATTTCAGGAACTTTTCACGAGTTTTTTTTTGATTTTTACAAATTATCCCACAATCAGAGCCTCTAAGTTAATATCTATCACTTCATGTATTCCAGTCCTTTTTGATGATATATAACGCAGGACGTTATCATAAATGAATTTCAATGATGATATAATCAATATATGCAAGAGTACCCGGTAATCCGGGATGGAATGTTTTCAATGAAATTTCGTACAAATCAACACTTACTACAATTGGTTCGTTACATTTTAGAGAATAATTAGTTAACAAGTCTGAGATTACGATTAGGAGCTAAATATATGATCAACTTTAGTTTCGTGCAATGGGTTTCGAGAAATTACCGCCATAGAAACAGCCGAACAAATGATGGCGCTCAGAAGCTGTTAGGTGCAACAACAAATGAAATTTGTGAAAAATGATGGGGAAGGATAATATTTGGAAAAAATATTTGAGAAAAATTGCAGTTTTAGCGGAATTGGCACCAATTTAATCGAAAGCCAGTGCCTGGATCTGGAATGAAAGGTCGCATCGGGAGTAATCAAGGAGGTTGAGCGTGCGACGCGGCAGCTTGCGGGCGATGTATATAACTTTGTCCGGATGCTCGCAGTCTACTGTACCGCCTACCATATCTTTGTCCGAAGTGCGAGCAGCCGACTTCGACGACGATACAGTAATTATTTCACAGGTGAGAGGTTTTGACTGCGATTGCAACGGTGTAGCGTCAGCCTGAGGGAGCATTAAGATAACCCGGGCCAAATATCTGTAACAGTAATAAGAAGCTGTGCATCAAGTCTACGATAAGTGCCTGTGTTAATAATTTAGACATTCAGGGCAGATTCTCCGCATATTTATTTTTAACGATTTTGGTAAGTAAAATTTTCATGCCCTGAAGAACAGAAATTTCAGTAGTTTGGTTTACATTTTTGCTTCAAATAGAAATAATTTTCTGAAGTTCCAAGCCTAGTGCCGTGAAAATTAAGAACCGATGCAAATAATTCATCCGTCATATAGCACACAGTTACCAAAAGAACAATTACATGATAACATGCATGAGCATTGAAGTTATCCAAACGAAGATCTTCAGGAAAATAGACCTAAAGATAAAATGAAATTGTTGTTGATTTCTAAGGGAGCGAAAAAAGTATATGAAGGAATCATAGAGGCCGCCATGCGCAGAATTCAATCGCTAAATTTCGCATCATGCAAAGAAGAGAAAGTCAAATGAAGTTTTTTTTGTAAGTATGAGAAGGCCTGAAAACTAAATTTATAGTGAGTAATATGTTTTAAAGGGTTTGAGAAAAGCCTGAGTAGTGTACTTCTGCTAATTACGAATGGAAAGTTACTTTGGAACACAAGAGTAGTTTGGAACACCAGAGTAGCCAACGATATTTTAGCATGTAGCCGATGCATATATAGCAATTGGTTGAAAGGCCTCTCCTAGCATGAATCAACAGACGCTTTCTTGTCAACGTAAAGGACAAAAGTGTCCCCAAGTTTCCAACTTCATAGCAAAAAAAACAAGCCTTCAGCGTTTCCTCACCGCTTAACTCCGGGGTAAGGTACAGTATTCAAAACCTTTGCATGGTGCAGCTACTAATTTTCCAACTATTTAATGTCAACCAAATATTTATGCTGTAAATTTATTTCCCATTATGAATGTGCTCATAAGAACTTTAAAGTTTTGTTGTTTAATTTACGGAAAATCTAATGAAGGCTCAATAATCGAACCTGAACTTTTCTTCATTAGTTAGCTTTCCAAATCAAGTGACATTTGTTCTGAATTTACACATTTAGTTCAAGTAGAAATGTTTTCTGGTCAATTCTTTGCCAAAAAGCAATATAAAGGGTCATTGTGTCCCCTCACCAGTTGATACTTGAAGAATGCTGAGTTATAGTAGTTTTAGAGTGACATCATCTAATTTAGATATACATAAATTAAATAGATCGAGAAGGCTTCGAAAGTAATTCAAGGAGGTAAATATCCCAAGACAGAGTACAAAAGTGGCGTATACTTAAAATAATTCTATATCAAGACTGGGAAAGGCTTGATGACTAGAATTTATCACATATTTTCCAGGTTATGACACATTTGATTTTAAATGCTCAAAATGGTGGCCTCATTTAATGACTTGTAATTATTAGAACTGAAGATAATTCGAACAGGAAATTGTTGGCTTGAACCTGTTTATGATCAACAAATTAAAAATAATCGGCTATAATTTCTGAAACTTCTATATTTTTCATTCAGCAGACCGGTATCTATAAAATAAATTTAGAATTAACGAAATTAAACTTGGCCTATTATTGTATTTTGACGACTGTAATTGTATCTCCAATAAACCTTTTTCTACTAGAAACAATATCTAAGCTATTTACGCATAATTTACTCTACAATTATCCAGTGTCTGCAAGTCGGCTATCTTTTACAATTTTTTTGTCGCATTCCTGTACAAGAAAACGGATCGAGTATTTAGACCGTTTAATAGAATATTTTGTCAAATAGCAGGAAGGTGGACCGCTTGATATTAAGAAATCTCAACTGTCCATCACGCCGATCGAGGATAAGAATCTAACCTTGGTAATTGGCCACATTTCAGGAAAAGATAAAGGTAATGTCTCATATATTGGGTTCAGTGCTGCCTGGGGCGGTTTATGCGCCAAATACTTACCTTTTCAAAAGAAATTTGACGCAGTGCGATTACGCCATCGAGGCTTTCGAAAGATGAAGTGCTTTTTCTAGACTTTCGTACATACTTTCGTTTGGCAGCTTCTACTCAAGAAAACCAACATCACTGAATAATCTTCCAGAAGCCGCCAATGCGGCGTTATTGTATGAGGTCCCACTTGGTAATAACTATACTTGGGCTTTTCCCAACTCTATGCCATTACATAGCGCTAAGGGATGGATCCATACGCAACTCATGAATGGTTGAAGAAGGATAGCGCGACTGGAGGATGTTTTAAAAAAGTGATCCTGTAACTTATCTACGAGAAAGTCGATGAAAAGAGGTTGAAATACCGGACGTGAAAGAAAAAAGGCCAAATTGGGCCTCGCGAGAGGAATAGAATGACTTGAATGGTACAAGAGGTCCCAATAATGGACTCGGTTTGAAAGAAATTGAGTGGCCTCGATTTGTTTCAAGAGGAGAAAGAAACTTATGGGCCACTCACGTTTTGGAATGAGGAATAAATAGGTATTTATGATTTCTCGACAGAAAAGTTCGGTTCTGACCTATCGGATCAGGGTTATGGGAATAAGTGCTTTTAGTGTGTGTTAAGTATCTTTCCTTGAATATTTTTTTTCTATGCGAGCCCTTGTTATACAATTTATAGTGCCTTAGTAATTCCGAAACGGTAAAAAGTTACGAAATTAACCTACATATGATCCGAATAAAATTCTACCTCCAAGAGAGGACAAGAAAGTGGTAGTTCAAATTCCAACGATACTTTTAATCACTCCTCTAGCCTCGACGCGTGGTGGAATAGAGTGCTCCTTTAGGATTTGATACTAGAGCAACAACACCTATCTTACTTCTACTCCTCCTAATCGTCTGTTAATGTCTACTGTAGCTTTCGTTGCTTGTGCAAAAATTCTCATATCAGGTATTTGTTCATTTTTTTTTATTTTACGCAACTTTTACCCTACCAGAACGTCTTGGCTTTCTACAGCAATAAGATCTACATTTCTTTGACAGCCGTTCTGCCTGTGCTTATTCAACATCTAATTACTGTACACGAACCCTTCCTTTCACTATATTTTATTATTTTCAAAAGATTTAGTTCATTTTCATACAGTCCCATATATAATGATCTCGGACGTGCAGCTCGGAGCCCTTCCATCGAACTGCGTGTGGATCATTAATAATGGACAAGATCGGACATCAGAGCCATGGTATCGCAGGTGGAACTGACTATTTTGAAATAACATTCGTCAATCTACTCGCTCCCCCCCATTCCAGAGTCCGGACTTTCAACCCAATGACAAGTCTCAATGCAACGAGTACCGAAAAGCGGCGGAAATGCCAAGGAATTTTTGCGGAATTACCGGAGAGAAGTAGCCTAGTTCCTGTTTCAATCTCTACTCTTGGCAGATTGAATCCAGAGTCATTTGCAGTGGCCACGGAGCTTGCAAGAAACTTCGCCAGACGCGCAATGGAACTGTTTTCGATGGTTCGAGGCATTCTTCTACAGCGACACACGGCGTCGGTAGTAACTTCTAACGCTGCTTGTCTGCTGGCTGGCATCCCATTTACTTTCTGGTAGACTGTTTCTGGTGCTAGCATTCGACAGGAATGATTTGAACATTGCCTCGACCATCAGTACATATATTTAACATCACATTCATATTTACAAATCCAAGTGGGCTCCAACCAGTCCATACATCTCAATAAAGAAAAACCATTTCTCTCCATATGTAATACAGTAAAAGAACACCTCGTGTTCTCCCTTTTATAAAGTATTTATTTTCGGTGTCCTCGGAGTTAGAAGCCTTGAGTGTGAGATAAGTCACTCCTGCACTGAGACTGAAGATTTCTTGGGTAAGGGTAATGGCTAAATATCTCAAAAGGGTTTGTGCAGTCTCAGAAGAACAGAAGCTTTTTTTCGCATTGTGAGAACTTATAGTCGCAGAAGAACAGGATAATTTTATTAGTTCAAGAGTGGAACCATGGTGATTGTGGTATAGTGACGTAGACCGAACCTAATTGGGACAGGTAACACCGGGAACGGACGTAGTTGGAGTGGCCACGCGTGGACCGGAGGCGAAACGAAGACCCTTTAGGGAAAGGAAAAGTTTATGGCAGACCGTTGTAGGATGGAACAATAAGATTTGGACTATTATAGTAGTACAGTAGTTCAGTGTAATGGTTTAGGCTTCGTGCGGTAGCGGGCCTGTAACATATTTAGTGTAGGCTAGTAATTGGTCTTCATTAGGACCAGCGGAACCTCTACAGTAAAGCTAATTCGCCCTTTGGCCCGATACTCCTGTCTTCAAGCAGCCGCAGCCTATCCTCTAAGGTCGTCCCTTTCGCCCTTTTAGGCCACGCGTCCGCCCATTTTCCAGCCCTCTACTCGCCCGCGACCTGTAACAGGACCCTACGTCTCGACGTCCCTCGACTTCATGAGGTGACTCCCACTCTACCAAGGGCCCGTCCGTCTACCGGTGTAGCCTATACTACATTTTGGTCTCCCGACCTAGAAAGGCGTTCTTGTGCAGAACAGAATTCTCGTCGGTTGGGCCGAGTTCGTCCGCACGTCGGTCAAGTTACAGGAGTACAAGTAAAAAAACCTGTCAATTTACATCGTCCGTCCATTAATTGTTCTTTTCAATGTCGCACTCGCAGAAGTCACGAGGAATCCAGAAGAGAGGCACCTAGCTTCTCCTCTCGACCAAATATCCGAAAAAGCTTTTGCGAGGCGTTCCTTCAAGGAAATCTATACCAGCTCCGTCAGACACCGGTCATGTTGCCTCGTCCGAGCAGCCGGTCATGAAATAAGAAGCCATCGACACTCAAGGTGACACGCCAATGCTCTCAAGCAACCAATCCCATTGGACTAATAACGATTTACGGCCGCGCCTCACAAGGTGGCTCGAAGTCAAACTGTCCAAGAGGATTCCCATAATGGTACGGCACTTGATAGGTTATATCCTAGATGAGAGACTTCCGGCTACACTGGAAGAGTTGGCAGTCCAGTCTTTGGACAGAAACCTGGCTAACTGGGCCACCTTGAAGGAACAGAGCCCTATTGAAAATGTGTACTTCTCCATAGTACCGCCTTTGGTTAAAACCGCAATGGTACAGACTTTAGAGGACCCGGGCAATTCCCCACTTCAACCGTGATGGATGATGGACAGCCCGTAGTAGATCAACCTTAACCCATGCCGATTTACCTTCCGGACAAACTTCGAAAGGAAAGAACCGTTAGAGGTCGCGGAGACCCTGATGGGGACTCGTCCGATTCCGACTGTACGGATGAAGACGACGGCCGCTGCAAAAGCAGCCGACATGGGAAATATGACCGCAAAGGACGAAGGCACACGAGAGACCGAAAGAGGACCAAGTAGGACAGACGGCGCACGTCGAGTTACTCGAGCCAGACCGATAGTTCGGACTCAAGCTCAAGTTCAGAAAGTGACTATAAGAACCGGAGACGCGGAACGTGTCACATCAAGCGGTTGATGACGATGAACGAGTTGTTCAACCGGGTGGTCGACTATCGTTCATACCGCTTACCGGACAGGTCGGATGATTATCCGAACTCTATGTCTAAAAAGGTCTCGTCCTATGTAAGGAAGTTGGCTGTGCAGATGTCGACTAAGAAGTTTGACGGTCAGGACATGATTACGGGTTTGGGATTTCTGACCGAGTCTCGGATACATGCGACCATAATAAGTTACATGAAGAAATGGCCGTTTGGTTGTTCCAATATTTCATGGAAGGGACAGCACGAGAAAATCTGATTTCCAGACTGAGGACCAGGAATAGTATAGTGGTTGACTCTGATGAGGATGAAGACCAATAGAGGGCTTATCCGGAGGCAGTTAATTACCTGTTGAGGGCGTAAGCAACCGATCAGGTCATTTCGATGGCGTACCATGAAGTGACGTCCCTGAAGCAAGGACCGACCATGACGGAAGATACCTTCGCGGAACTAGTAAGAGCCAAGGCCAGACATTGTGGCGCGGTTTTTTCCGAGACACGGCTCAAGCCTTATTTGTTAATGGTCTGTCGCCAACTATTCAGGCTGAAGTGCGAAATCATGTTTCTAACCAACGTGGTATAAACTTCACGGACGTCAAGATTTACGCAGCTGCGAAAGGAGAGAGCAACCTATGTACTCGGATGGCGCATGAACCGTTGAGGAGGAAGCTTAAGAGGGAAGTTCTGCACCTTCGCACGGAAGCGTCGGTCAGACCTACGCAGGACGAGAGTTACTTAGAGGAAGATACCGAAATTGAGACCGTGAGGACCGATGAAGATGGGCAAAGCGAGATATTACAAGTGGGGACCGAATCGTAAGAAGCCCTGTTCTTAGGTCCGCTGAGTACCGTTTTTAGTTCGTCGCTTCAGTCACTCGCTTTTGTTGGGTTTGTGTGAGCCCGGACCATTTTGCTGGTGAATGACCACATGTGTACGCTACGATACGCCAACTTATCTCGGCCCAACGTCGGGCTAACCTGTAAAAGATGGGGGCGCTTAAAACCAATCGAAGACGATTGCTACAGAGGCAAGACCAGGACGGGGACAAGTTCCAGCTGTTGGGAAAGAAAAAACGTGGTTATAGAGGCCGTTTGGGAAAAGACCAAGAGTATGACCCGAAAAACCGACAAGAGGAGTAGTTAAGTCGCCTACATCCTCGAGTATCGAGCGTATATCAAATTAGAAGGTATTAAAACTACTTTTCGACATCGAGACCGAGAATCCGGACCAGAAGGTATTCTGCCTCATGACAAAGAGGAGTTAAAAGGTCTTTCTATCGCTAGGGACAAATCCAAGTAGGTCTGTACCTTTAAAAGGAGTGCTCGATACTGGAGCTGGCCAAACTTGATGCGCGTAAGTGCCCTTCCCCCGGATGGGAGAAGTTTGCATGTCCTTATAAGGCCTCTCTCCGGATCATCGACGCAACAAACAATCCCCTTTCCCCCATTGCCCATATCCCATTATATGTCTGAATCGGAAATCTCCTAGCGAAGTTCAGGTTCCTGGTCATTCCGAATTTAGCGGTCAGATGCATCCTAGGCACGAGCTTCATAGACTGATTTGCCAAGGTCATCCTACCACGTCGAAAGAAGGTCTTGTTCAATGATGCTCCCGCAGTGGAGATACTATATAACTTTCTCGCTAAATCCGGACAAAGAACCCCTCTAGTACCAGAAACCACAAGGTCAAACAAGATCATGGTCGCCCGAGAAGCGTTCATCCCTCCATTGTCCAAGAAAGTGGTCAAGGCACAGTCCGAGGCTGCCGGTGTAATGCTGATTCAGAACACCCCGAAAAACGATCGCTACGTCCATGAAATTAATGGCCAATGGCATACGGGAGATCATCCCCACGATGCTGTACCGTTCGCTGTGACGAACTCAGCACCAGACTGTAAGGTTGAGGAAGACCGAAGTAATCAGACATGCTATGCTCCGCCGACGGAGATGCTGACCATTCCGAGGACGAGGAGAGCCAAGAGGGCAAGACTTATGAAGAGACGACCACGAAGAAGAGACCTGGAGCAAGGTCGTCCACACTGGAATGGACCCAAAGTGGACAGAGTGATCGACCTGTTACAGGAGTTTCAGTCCATGCGTCAGGCCAGTGGGAACAGTCAAAGAGAGGACACATGGATTACCCTGAACGACGGATCCAGGCCTGTGTTGTCGGAACAACCGTACCGTGCTGGTAAAGAAGCCCGAGAAACGGAAAGGACCGAAGTTAACAGGATGCGAATTTAACAGGGATGCTCAAGGCAGGAGTGATCGAACCCCACAAACGTAATGGGCCGGCCCTGTGGTCTCAATACTGAAAACGGGAACCTACGCTTTTGCATGGATTACAGACGTCTGAACGCCTTGAAAATTCGGGACTACTACCCCATCCCTCGTATGGATGAGCGTATTGACTCTTTAGGAAATGCGACCGTGTTTACAACATTGGACTGTAACTTAGGCTATTGGCAAGTGCCAATGGACCCAAAAGACCGGGACAAGACGACGTTTAGGTCCCACAGTGGCTTACACAGGTTTGTACGTATGCCATTTGGTCTGAAGAACGCTCCTGCGACCTTTCAAAGGGCAGTTGATATCATCCTCTCTAGGTGTAAATGCAATACGCCCTTGTGTATATCTATGATGTAATCATCTACTCTAAGACCCTTCGGGACCGTTTTGGCCTTTTAACGACAGTGCAAACGCTTCTCTGCGATGCCGATCTGAAGCTCAAGCTGAAAAAGTGCACCCTCTTCCACCATTCCGTTGTTTACTTTGGTCACGTGATCCGCCCGAGAAATTGGAAGTGCCGTCCAAGAACGTCGAAGCCCTCAAGCAGGCTAGGCTCCCCAGAACCAAACTGAGTTACGGTCTTTTTAGGGATATGAACCTCTACCGACTTTTCGTCCATATCTTTGCCCTTATAGCGGCACCTTTGACAAGCAGCAACTGGGCAAGAGCCAACCGATGTCCTTTGAGGTCCTTTCCGATGCGAGTTTGAGTCGTTCCATACGTTCAAACAAGCCATCTTGTATCCACCAATATTGACCTCACCGAGACCCGGACTCAAGTACTACCGATACGACGCGTGCCAGTCCTACGTGGGAGCCTGCCTTCTCCAACAACAGGAGGATGGCCGCCTGAAGCCCATAGGTTATTGGTCGCGCTCGTTGATGCCCGCAGAGCGGAAGTATTCTACCACTGAACGGATGTCTTTGTTTATATGGAGTCTTCTTACCTTAAGGCCTTACCTTGAAGACAAGAATTTGTGATAGGCACGACCACCTTTTGTTGCTGTAGTTGCTGAACCTAACCGATTGTTTCCGGACATCTGGCGCGCTGGCGCCTCCGTTTGGCGGACTTTTCCGAAGAAGTCCGTTATAACCCGGGCAAGAAGCACAACCTTGCGGACAAGATGTCTCGTCTTGAGACATCGTGTCCGATAACCACGAGCGGACGACGAAATTCCGTGCTTCACGGTTAACTTCGACGAGTTCGCTGTGGTTTATTTACCCTTCCCGAAGTGTGGGCCCAGACCGTGATCTGGACATGAAAACACGATAACGGTAGAAGAACTGTTGAAGGGACAAGCTGCGACAAGTACTGCCAGCAGATGGCCAAAGTTGGCGAATGACCCGAGATTCAGCCTTTCACATTGATACTAACGTCTTTTTAATGAGTTTGTTCAAGTTGGATTCAGTCCTACAAGTGGTCATTCCTGAATCGCTCAGAGAGAATGTACTCACGCAGGCACACCATTACGTCCTTCAGGTCATCCGGAGCATTTAGGATGTACTATTCCCTCAGAAGGGAGTGCTACTGCCACAGATGGCCAACGATGTGTTCTCGACCGTTTCGGACTGTACCTCACGCCAAGGCCAGGGAGACGTGCACAAGCACCGGAGCTACTTAAAGCTCTACCCTGCAGTGGGTCCTCGAGCTCGTGGCCATGGCCCTTTTAGGACCGTTATACAAGACCCATGATGGGAATACCCATGTATTGGTGATATCAGACCTGTTCTCAAAGATAACTCGGGCGATACCGTTAAAGGATATTAAGGTCGTTACCGTAGCGGACGCTTTCCTCAAGCAATTGGAATACCGTATAGAGCACCGCTCTGGCTATTGACCGATAACAGGCCGCAGTTCGCGTCAAAGCTCATACAAGGGGTGTACCTTTTTATTGGGTGTTTAATTTCGGTTCACGATCGCGTATCATCCCCGGAAAAACGGACAAGTTGAGAGATTCAAGAAGACTCTGGTGCAGAGACCGATACACTACGTGGCTGAACATCAACGGGACTGGGATCGCTTTGTAGAGCCTTTGACATATGCCTACAATACGCAGATTCACCGTTCTACCGGAATTAGTCCATTTGAATTGGGTTTGACGCGATATCCGCCGCCAATCCATGTGAAGTCCATACCTCCGCCCAATGTGGTCAAAGAGGCCGATATGGGCTTTACACCAGTGCAGTTCCACAGGTATTCGCTGCGCAAACTTGCAGAGTCCTTAAATCGCAAAAGCCAAGTTGGACGAGATCCAACGCAGGTACAAGGCTGATTTCGATCGCTTTGTCCGAACTCCGGTCAAAGTCGAGGTTGATTACCAAGTATATGTAGACAGGCCGCATTTCAAGACTCAGTATGAGCCAGATGACCTAGAACAGGACTTTGAAGAGCGTAAGCTTTCATTAAAGCTGCTTTTCAAGACCACAGGTCCGTTCCCGGTCATTGCCGTTCAATCCCATACGGTCACTATCCTAGAGAATGGTAGGATAGTGTGATGCCCAAGAGACCTCCGTAGGGACAAGCTGCCGACCGCTCAACCGACAATCAAGACCAGCTCCCGAGGGGCAGGACCAAGCAGTGGATGCACCGGAACCGGAAAACCAAGAGTCGGACATATAAACAGTGGACAAACTAATCAGTCATCGCCGATACGGCCCGGGCTTCAAATACAAAGTCCGATGGTACGGTTATGGCCCTCAGGACGATCAATAAGTCTACGAGTCCGACATTCCGTACCATTTAATTGTCCAATAATGGAGGCGAATGTGGAAGCCCCTGACTGCCCGTTACCGGCACTGACCCTTCAGGAATACCGATATCCGGACGTGGAGGTCGCCTCCCCGTCTTAGGAGGGGAAAAGTTGTGTGTCTTGACCTCGGCTGACCTATGCAAGGACGACGCACATACGAGCATTCCGGCAAAGGACCAAGATCCGTCACAGCGGTAAGTCCTACGAAGGAGTATAGGGCTAAGTGGAACACCCTAATGGTGTCCCATCGCCTACAAGACCCATAGCACGGACGAAACCTAATTGAAGTACATGCCAAGTCGATATGGACCGCTGATATCGGCCAGTGCGCATTACACACATCTGTATCCAGGCACATGACCGAATACGCATGGACATGAACAAGCACGAAGGGCCCATAGTGGGACAGCCCTAAGCAAGAGGGTTCCCAAGACCGGATTATGAGTCAAGATGTACGCACCAGGCCTGACCTCACAAGGTGGAAAAGTGCAGACCGCCCTAGAGGACTTGCGTGGAAAGCGCAAGGAGACCCATGCAAGAAATCAAGACCGACAGGACACAAGAGCAAGACATATCGACCGAATGTGGTATTGGACCACATTTGGATGCAACATTAAAACCGATAATGGACGTGTACATGAAATGGGGAGAGCACCGGGCATGCAAACTTAAGTTTTCGCACGAACGCTGTTCGGACTATGTACATTACAAGAATAGGGGCTGCGAGCTTTCGCACACTTCTTTTGCTTTAATGGATCTCTATTGAGCCAGATCTACTACAGGAATACCCAAAGGACACGCAAGAACCTCAAGGGACCGTATTAGAAGGAGATTACCCCGAAGGAAAAATCGGTTGTTCGGCCTTATCCAACTTCCTCGTCTCCACCTGCAATTTCTCACGAAGACTGCCTGGATCACGGCCAATCGCCCCTAAGACCTTGTCCGCAGTTTCGGCTAATGCTTGAACTTGGGCCTTTAAAGACGTGACCAGATGCTTGTGGTGCTCCATCATTCGATTGGTCTCGGCCGTATACCAGGTCAAGAGCGCAGAGCGGGTATACCACCTCGGGACCATCTTCCAGGCTTCGGCCGAGGAGGCCGGAACCTCTTCACGAAACCAACCGTGAGCGGACTTCAAGGCTTACCATACTGGGTCACTGGCCAGTTCCCCGGTCTTTAGAGTGTTGGCCGATGCCATCTTGGACTTTGTTCCACGAGAAACCGGAGCTACTTCGGACTGAGCCCCGCGGGATTGACCGGTTGAACGGATGGAACGGGGTAGTCATCGGCCTCATCCAAATGGAGCGGACCGAAGTACGTATCACGGACCCATAAAACGGACGAGGAACTCCCTCGGAAGACCTGTAGGAATCGCCACTTTATGCCAGACTCCGAAGGAACACTTGTTTCGAAGACCTGAAGGTCCACCGTTCCTGGTCCGAATGCTCTCTTCAACGGGATCATACGCGACCCAAGTTTCGTTCAGATCCACGGGTATTCTTCTACTATCTCAAGAAGCCGATCAAAGGCCACGGCGATCACACTGGTTCCCTCAACTGTCCTGTCCAGACTGATTTTCCGGATGGAAGACCGAATTGCGGGGTTGAGATTGAACAGCTGACGTACGGGCAGGCCTGGGGTAGTGAAGAGACCGCAATCACGGTATCGAGAAGTCTCCCCAGACACGAGCCGCGCAGCGGGAAAGAACCCGACGGCGGCATTCGCAAACATTTCGGACAGACCAATTGTATGGATAGAGTCCACATCGGCCTTGTTCTGAATGACTTTGCTCCCGTAATAGGCGTAGACCGCTGGGGTCAGAGCAGGGCATCCTTTCGGAACATCGATTCGCGACCACCATGGGGCACCGCCACATACAGGTTAGAACTTTTATTATAGGACAGATCCCAATATTGAACGTTGTGGTACCCGCCTAAATGGCATTTGTCTTGACGAAACCGGATCTCTTTGGCCACATGTTCCGCCCAGACGGCCTGGAGCCAAAAATGGTTAGTCAAAAAAATGTCAAAGCAGATCAAACGGGCATCGACCTGATGAGAATAGTACCAAGATGGAGCACCCGCGAGACCAAATTAGACAGGCGACGAAAGTTGCCCCCTTCTTCCGGAACACGAACAAATGCCAAATCCGAGGCGGTCGATGAGGCAGTCAAGACCCTCGGTGGGACATGCTTGTTTCGTTCGTACCACATGTCCCGGCCTGGATATTCCGAGAAGCGCACGTGAAACGCTTGAGGTCGAACCAAATATCGGTCAAAGCCCGGTAGTCCTCGATGGGCATTTCGGCACGGGGTTCTTGAGACCTTGGAGCACCTTCGCTGGTTGCAGCATTTCCGATACCAGACACAGTAGGGGCCGGAGGTGATTCGGCCGGAGGGTGATTCGGACGGAAGGAAGACATGCCCGCGTACGGTCCACGACGAGACGCAGTGGGATGGAACTGTCCAGAAATGGTCGAGAAGGACGAAGAGGCAGCAAGGATGGGAAGAACACGGGTGGATGAGGGTTGACGTGAAGCGGACTGGGAAACAAACGAGAGTTCCCTTACATGCGAGACGGCACGATCAGACATGGACTGAAAAGCCGAGAAGGGATGCAGAGGTTGTGATGACCCACGCGGGGAGCGGGAGCCGTGCGTCGGACGATGGTGTTTGTGATGGCCCATGTTGATATGGCGGGATTTGACCGATTCACGGATTTAGTCTGTGCGCGTCACGAAGACGTGTCGCAAGATCAGAAGAGGGAGTTGTGGTATAGTGACGTGGAGTGATCCTAATTGGGACAGGTAACACCGGGAACTGACGTATTTGGAGTGGCTACGCGTGGACAGGAGGCGAAACGAAGACCCTTTAGGGAAAGGAAAAGTTTATGGCAGACCGTTGTAGGATGGAACAATAAGATTTGGACTATTAGAGTAGTACAGTAGTTCAGTGTAATGGTTTAGGCTTCGTGGCGGTAGCGGGCCTGTAACATATTTAGTGTAGGCTAGTAATTGGTCTTCATTAGGACTAGCGGAACCTCGACAGTAAAGCTAATTCGCCCTTTGGCCCGATACTCCTGTCTTCAAGCAGCCGCAGCCTATCCTCTAAGGTCGTCCCTTTCGCCCTTTTAGGCCACGCGTCCGCCCATTTTCCGGCCCTCTACTCGCCCGCGACCTGTAACAGGACCCTACGTCTCGACGTCCCTCGCCTTCATGAGGTGAGTCCCACTCTACCAAGGGCCCGTCCGTCTACCGGTGCAACCTATACTACAGTCATAGTGTCAACATATGTTGCTTGAATGTGAAATAGGCCTTGAATCCTTTACGAATCAATTGGTTTTAATGAAACAAGATTTAGAACAAAGCAAATAGGGAATAGATCACCCGTTTGAGAAGAAGCATATACGGGTGTCCTTGATCAGAGGAAGGTTTGTGTGAAAATTGGAAAAACGTTTTTACAGGTAGTCTTTGACAGTTAATGCAAGAGGACACAGAGATCGAGGACTCACAAGAAGTGCCTTGATAAGCCCTTCAATGGCTCCTTTTCTCGTCCTTTTTGACTCTTTATACGATCAATCGCCTTTCACCGTCACAAGAATAGATCACGCAACTTTTACCTGCGTTCTCAAAACATTTAGGCAATGTATAGCTAATAATCGCCATACTCCGAAGACGGAACTATCAGAATACTACCGCGACGAGCTAAGCGACGAAAGAGGCCGAGATCGCTTGATGCGGTACATTGCTTGGCCTCGTCTCAACAAAATACTGAACAAGGGGTGGATTGTGGATCCTATGCATGATATTTGGAGTAAAAAGCTCGGCACCCTCCTCATTTTTGCGATTTCGAAGACGAATCTTTATATGTGTTTTATATACAGATGACTCAGCGAAAATAAGAATGCCGAAACCACAAGAAATTGAAGCAAGCAAACATGCTTTCAATGAGAAATAACACACCTTGGACAATGTCTTCGCCGCAACAGACGGCCTAAAGATTTATTTACACTAGTCATGGGACTGTATTATTCAAAATATGTTCTACAACGTATGGACACATGAAAATTATGTAGGGAAACTTTTAGTGTTTAACGCAAGTGGAGTAATCATTGCCTGTGCCATGAAAGCTCTGGGAAGCATGCCCAAATGCTGAAAGGGCTGGGTTTTATAAAACAAACATTCGTGTTACGATGAAAATGGAGGCAGGGTGGTTGTTGACTCAGCTTTTGCAAAAGGTGCGTGTCCTTTTCTGATTAAGTCAGCGCCAGACGAGACAAGGGCCCAAGGAGCTACAGATGTAATAAGATAACGCCAGGCTACTTCTGCCCATTTTGCTTCGGAGTGGGGAATGAGGGTGTTCCAAGGGACATTCTCTCGTATGAAAGACAGGTTTTAGTATGAAGAGAACGGGACAAGGAAATTGGTTTTCTTTTGTGGAGCTCATTTATTATATCTCAGGTCAAACATGATGGGAATTAATCAAATACTCTCCTTGTACATGCCACATTGTGGCGTCGAAACAAACAACCTCTTACAGGGATCCTTCCATATCTAACGGGTAGAGTATAGTTCTATCCATTTTCCCCGCCCCATCCCATTTGGAGGAGGTGCAGCTCCTTTGGCCATGAAAAGCATCATCATTTACATAAATTGTTGATGGCAGCGATTGTGTTCCTCCCGACGGCTCCCCTCCTCTCTTCTTCCCTCTTTACGCCGTGCTGCATCTTCTTCTCTACGTTATTGATCCTGTAAGATGATTAAATTCATCATAGACTGGAAGCTGTCATCCTAGCCATGGCGGCGCGGAAGTCTCCTACTTACCACAGGTCTTGGAGGTGGGCTTTCCTTTGGGAAGAGGGGAGAAACATCTCCTCTCGGCCTACTTACCGGAGCCTCGCCTTGTTCATCTAATGAATTTACACTGCTTCTTCCCTCAAGCAATAATTTCTCGGCTACCCCTTTAGCCCCTGCTCCCTCGCCAAGATCCGCAAGTTACATCATGCGATAGCACAGGTACTTGGCACGTTTTACATCTAGGGTATCCTCGGATCGCCCATCGGTATTTTTCTTCTATGCAGTGTGGCAATTATTCTTTCAGGCTATCAACAGTTCTTCCCTCATCCGGAAAAGTCGCTGCATGCTGCTGCTGCACCATATCCCATTCCTCTTTGCAATTGGGAAGGCATGTTTCGATTACATCTAAAAGGAAGTCAAACTCTTTGGCTGAATCCGGACCCTCTCGTTGGTTGCCCACTGACTGTAAAGTGTGCCCACTTTTTTTTACCCCGGTACCGGCGGGAAGCTTTGGGAAGCCGGTCCTCCAAAGCCGTAGGCCTTACGAACCATTCGGTTGTTTTGGGGTACGGCATTCTCCGGTGGAGGTGATGTCCTATTTGTAACCGGATGGGAGGTGGACTCCGTAATCGGGTGGGAGGAAGACATGCCTTAGCCCAGGTGGTTTGAGCAGTCTTGAAGAGAGTAGGCGGAAGGGACTCTTGTACGCTACGGTGTTTTGGAGGCGTGGAGGCAGACGGTGGGTTCGGGGAGGGGGGGCGGGAGAGGTTGGAAGTGTGGGGAGGTTTAGGATATGTTGGGAGGAGTAGCCGAGTGAAAGGGAAGTTGAGTGGAGGATGAGTGGTGTTGTGGGGTGGAGGGGAGGGTGACGGGAATTTTGCGGAAGTCGGGGAGTGGGGGAGAAGTTGAGGCTATGTTGTGGAGAGCGGTAGGAGGTACGGGAGATGAGAGGCCGTAAAGAGATGATCGGGACTGTGCTCTGGAGGGAGGGAGACCGAAGGTGAATAAAGTGTGATGGAAGGTTGTTGATGGGGCAGGTCTTTGGAGGGTCGCAATCCGGTTTGACTGTTTTCATCATGGCTGTAAACAAGCTTTCCCGCGAAACTTGCGAAATACGTCTAGGACACATCTGCTCCGACGGGGGAGAGGCGTTGGCCAGTTTTCACGATTTGCTACACGTTTCTCGTATCAAAAATGACAATTTACTCCAACCCTTTTAACTATTTGTGTTGTACAGTATGCATGTTGCACCTGCACAGTTCTGTGAAGGGGGGGTGTGTGAAGTGAGTTGCTGTTTAAACGCGTAATATTTTGCGGCTAGGATGATACTGTACAGTACTGTACCTTTGTACAGTACTGTACCTTCAGTTTAGTACAGTTTTACAGTAGACGGAGTACGATATATCGTTCTCGTGCGGAAAACTCAAACAAGTATTTTTATCTATTCATTACCTAGCTAATCGAGCTCATATGGCATTTCGTACTGAATTATGGATCTCACTAAATGTCGCAGGTATTACTTGATCACGGACACGATACTATTGTCTTACCGTGCAATCAGCACAGCGGACAGGTTCGCATGGGGGAATCAACGAGTGAGAAAGGATCGGCAGTGTAGTGCAGTGAGAGCATTTCATGGGGCCAAGCGGAACGGAATGGCTCCGAGTTTCAGCTGGCTGTAAATGTAGAGCTTCTAACCCATGGTGTTGTTGAGCTTAAGGTGTGGAAAGTGTGGCCGACGTGGGGTATTTACCTGCGCGAACGGAACTGGCGCTGTCCATCTTGAGAGTCTGTTTGGACAGCAATTGCACTCCCTCTACAAATATAATTGCATGTAATTGCGCTGTAAGTAATGACTGTGGGATCTCATTTCGCCGAGTTCTGAGTCGCGTACAGTAGGTAGAGGTTTCACCATATGTAACATTCCTGCGCCTTCGCATTGTCATGTGATCTTCCAACCAATGTCCATTCTGTCCCAAACCCACTGCACGTGGCCGACGTGGAACATCCGGTTAGCCCACAGCTGAAATGTGGGACTAGTCAGCGTACAGTGCGGTGCTGACAAAACTTGAACTAAGATGTTACAGCATACTGTAACCATAACCACATCATTTTCAGAAATCCATGTGTACAGACGGTATTGCGTGAATTCAGTTGTGTGCTGAACCAAAGGTTGCTCGCTGCATTGGCATTACAGTTTTGTCCTACGCTTCCAACGCCGCCACCTGTACTCGGTACAGAATCACTTACGGTACAGTAACATCGCTTAGCGCAATACACGTATTTCTCCTGTAAAGTCCTAAACCATACTACAGTATTTGGACAAATACAAGTCTCTCTGTACAGTTCATTGCGATCGCAAATGTCTCGCCGGCGAATCTAACTGGCTCAAAATTCACGCACGCCAGTCCGCGTAGGCTACATCTTGAGTCACCTGATGCCACCCCATCACCCCATCAGGTAACTCTAAAGCTCTGAGAGAGAACTTCTTTCATCTGTCGTCAGATCCATCTTGCTCAGATTTGATCTGACTGTGTATCCCTCTTCCACGCCTCCACTTTCTCCACTGTCCGCATGCCATCCCCTCGTCCCAGCCCCACCCCCTTACTATTCCTCCCCCACCTCCCCCGCTCTCCGCCTCCAAATCCATGCACCCACAACAAAGCTCGCGCAGGCACGCTCCATCTTCCTCATGGCCCATGTTTAACACCAATGTTCATGCCAGTAGGGACTCAAGCGTATAAAGGGTCTTTCCCCACCCACTTTCCCCCGATACGCACATCATCCTCGCCAATACCTATCATTTAGCCCTTCGTCCAGGCGGAGATGTCGTGCGTCGCCATGGTGGCATCCACAACTTTGCTCAGTGGAACAAGGGAATTCTGACAGATTCTGGAGGATTTCAGATGGTGTCCCTATCAAAATTTGCGCAGGTTCGTGAGAGTGGGGTCAGATTTCAGAGTCCTGTGGATGGTACGGAAATGGAATTGACCAGAGAAGTATTGAGATTCAGAACGATATTGGTGCTGATATCATCATGGCGTTGGATGATGTAGTGGCATCTACGACGACAGGCCATAGGGTCGAGAGGCTTGTGATAGAACAATCAGATGGATAGATAGATGCATCAAGGCGCATGGGCGAAAGGCGGAGCAGAGTTTGTTTGGTATTGTGCAGGGCGGGTTGGATGTGGAAATGAGGAAGGAATGTTGTGAAGAATTGGTGAAGAGGGATTTACCGGGATACGCCATCGGAGGTCTGTCCGGGGGTGAAGAGAAGGGGAAATTTTGGAGGATGGTAGACGTTTGCACGGAGATTTTGCCAGTGCAAAAACCGAGGTATTGCATGGGGGTAGGATACGCAGAGGATTTGGTTGTGTGTGTGGCGTTGTTGGGAGTGGATATGTTTGATTGCGTGTATCCGGCGAGAACGGCTAGATTTGGAACGGCTTTGGTGGCGGGAGGAGTGCTAAAGCTCAAGAATGGGGCTATGGCGGAAGATTACCGCCCAATCGAGGAGGGGTGTGAGTGTTGGACGTGCCGTAAGTATAGCAGAAGTTACTTGCACTTTCTGTTGAAGGAGGGGAGTGTGGGAGGGCAACTGGTGACAGTGCACAATATCGCGTACTTGACAAGATTGATGGGGAGGTGCCGTGAGGCCATCTTGGAGGGGAGATTTGAGGAGTTTGTAAGGGAGTTTATGGTGAATATGTATCCGGATGGAAAGTATCCCAAATGGTCACGTGAAGCTTTGGAAAGCGCTGGGATGGTTGACGTTATGTTGTGCGGAGGGGCATGAAAGGGAGATACGGGGGTAGCTCATGAAAGTGGATTAGCAATGATGACGGTGTTTGTAAGTGGTTAGGTACGAGAACGGCGGTTGTTTGGTCAAAAGTTTGAATTGCGAAGCAGGGGGGTGGAGTTGAGAAGATGGTCCGCACGCTGTATTGGAGCGCTTGGAGGATTGTGGGTGGTGGGAAGAGTTGACGAAAGTGATGGTATCCATTGGGCGAGGGGTGGATATTAGAGGAGTTTGGGGCCCGGGTAAGGAGCGGGAGATCGTAGCGGTTGCTCCATGCGGCAGTTGGAAGATAGTGGTGGTGTTTGAGTTGGCGATTACGCGAATGATCTTGTACGCGAATGAATTTGTCTTGTGTAATGGCCTGTGTGAAATGAACTGTTTGGGCGAGATAGTGCGAGAAACGGGCTGATGAGGTCAAGGGCAGTTTCGGGAG
Source organism: Kappaphycus alvarezii (assembly GCA_002205965.3). NCBI lineage: Eukaryota > Rhodophyta > Florideophyceae > Gigartinales > Solieriaceae > Kappaphycus > Kappaphycus alvarezii. Next base: position 487,269 of record NADL03000795.1, read on the forward strand.
ATAATGCCATTTTTGAGGGTACATGTACTTGAAAAGAAAAAAAGAGCTCGATAGGACCATGCAGGTCCCTTGTCGAAAACGCAAAGCACCCGTTGATTTTTGACCAGCGGAGCTACTGTACCAGAGCTTCAAAGAAAGCTTGCAGAAGATGTACAGTACAGTACAGTATCGCATCATTGTATGGAGAGGAATTAATCGGGAGGGTGGAGATTTTGTTAATTTTTTTTTTCTTGGTTCTGAGTTGGAATTAAATGGGGAAGCTGCCGGGGTGATTGGCGATTACGCAACAGATTATCAGAAGAGATTGTTGGCCAAGGCATGTGGTCTAATAGGAAAAAGCAAGTATACAGTAAAATACAGTATATTCCTATGGGTCAGCGATGCTGTACAGTGCTGTACAGTACAGAACTGTGCAGCAGAAAAAATGAGGAAAATAATAGAATTTTTTATTAGCTTCATTTCGAGGCAGAGTGTGCAGGATAGCGGGCATGAAGGGCAGTCGGGGTATAGAAAATGTTTCATATTTGCGCGGTGCTCCGAGGGCGTTGCCCTGGAGGAATTGATAAGTGGTGGACGACAGTTGAGGGTACTTGTGGTACAGTAGAGTGATTGCTGCATTAGGGTTAGATTGTCAAAGTCCCAACTCGAGTGTATTTACTACACATATGTACAGTATTTTACAGAGTTGAGGCTTGTACTCGCAAGTGCTTGCAATGGCCTTGGTGCACCTGATGCGTTGTTGTGGAGAATGTGTCGAGTGGCACCATATTCTATGGCCATGGAACGTGGCGGATCCTAAACCATGTCGCGTGGGGAAGGGCAGCATCCTTTGTGGCAAATCGCCACATCTGTAAATTTTTTTTTCTTATTGTTGTAAACATCTTTAATTTCTTTTAGTGGCCAAAATGAGGGGCTTCTTGCAGGCGATGGGGGTGGTTTTTGCGAGGTCATGTCCGTTTGGTTTTGCTTTTATTCAATTGACCATTCCCACACCTAATCCTTTGCCCCGATCATCATTTAAATATTCAAAATCACACTTTTACCCACAGAAAATAATTTTCTTTTTGATTTTTTCGTCTCGCGGCGGAATCTAACATCCGCAATGGCTTGGCCCTATTTTAGATTCTGTAATGGCTTTCCTCCTCCTCTATTTATCAATACCCTTGAGATTAAAAAAATAAGCTGAAAATAGCAATACTGTAAAATATCATTAAATTATTCAAAAATTAAAAACTTTTATCAATAATATTTTACTCCCCTACGAGAATTATTACAATGTATTACAATTATAAAATTAATTAAAATACAGTGTATAGCCAGCAGCATATCACCGCCCCCTCTCCCCCTGCCACCCCCGTGACTGCTGGCAGCGGCTCGGCTTAAGGGGACCTCTGTCACTATTGCCTTCCATCGTAAAAACACCGTCAATTTTATTTGTTTTTCTGCTTTTCTTTTCCGAAGAACAGCTGAAGCCCCGCCCCACTTCAAGCATTACCTTTCTCGAGCGTTTAGCTATGGCTTTCACTTTCTCCCTCATAAGTACCCTTTTTCCTCCATTCTAACCTCACCCGCATCCGCATCCCTTCGTTCCTCCCCCTCGTCCCTCTCCCTCCCCCCCCGACCCCCTTCCCATTTCTCCGTGCCTCACTTTCATTGTTCTTTACTGTTCCTCTAGTCCTTTACCTCTTCCCATTATCAAAGCCCACGCACTTTCTTGTCCTTTGCTACTCCAACCTACCTCTTCCTCCGCTCTCCTTTTCTACTCCACTATCTTCTTTCAAACATCTTCACGCGCTGGAAGCGCGTCTTCCCTCTCCTTGTTGCGCTGCAATCGCGGCGCTTCATCTTTATCCTTTCGGTATGGGGCGCTCCTCGGATGCAGACGGATGTGCCAGAGGACCATGGACTAAAGCTGAAGATACCGCTCTAGTCTCTCTCGTTAAGCTGCACGGTCCCAGAAACTGGACTAGTCTTGCTGCTCGATGCCCTCCAGGAGTGGCAAGCAATGTCGTGAACGATGGCTCAATCATCTTAATCCTGACATTAAGAAAGGCGCATGGACAGTGGCCGAGGATGAACTGCTTGTTGGTTTGCATCGCAGTATTGGAAATCGCTGGAGTGAGATTGCAAAACATTTACCGGGCAGGACCGATAACGCCATTAAGAATCACTGGAATTCAACCATAAAGCGGAAGATTCGCCCGACGCAAACGGAGTCATGGTTCTGTCAAGGAAAGATGAGCGTTCGTCTACCACAAGTCATACAAGGCTGGAGAGAACTCCTCATCCGTGGTCGAGGGATTCCTTTCATCATCAAAGCCCGCAAACTACCCCTACCGACACCCACTCCACCTCCCCTCCCGCAGATCTCTCCCACGATTTCTCCCAAGATCTCTCGGACGCCTCCTCCCGATGTTACCTTCCGAACATTCATGCAAACCGACACTCACCACACTCAAACCCCGACTCCATCTCTCGCGACCTCGCCCCCGCACTTCATCAAAACCCGCTTTTCTTAATGACCCCCAAACCTCACCCAGCAAGGATGACCGCGCCTCGGAGAAACATTCCTCCTCTCTTTCCTGTCCTCCCTCTGACCTTTCGCTTCCTTCGCGTAAGCAGGACCTGCACTCCCTCCCGAATCCTCCTGTCTTTGCTCATGATCATCCTCAAGTTCTCTCTCCCACCGATGTCACGTCAATTGCACCACCGTCGCCGAAAGCTCAGAATCCTGTCAATTATAGTCGCCACACATCCAACAACGCAGACTCTACCCCACAACGTTTAAGTATTCCGCCTTATGATTCAGTCTATGACATGGACTCTGATTCTCCCACTACTGTCTTATTTGATCGTGACAACGTCGCCACCTCTTCTCGTCGCAGGAGGCTCGTAGATCCTGATGCTTCTGTTTCCAAGCGGTTTAAGTCGGAGCCATCGGCTTCCCAACAAGTGGAGGTTTGGCCCCATTCCTTTTCGACGTTGCGTCGGGAGAGTTTGACATGGATGTCGCCCCGTTGTCTGATTTCGGAGTAGGATTCAACGGGGAGGGAATGCTACCAATGGCAAGCCCAGGCGGCGATCTTACCGTTCGAGCCGCTGATAGTTTCGACTCTGCTGGCAATGGTGAGGATTTCGGCCATCATTTGCCATGCGATGACCATGACATTGGGTTTAGTGTGTACAACAGCAATAACTTCGCATACCCCTCGATCATCACCTCAATCAATCCCGTGGCACCTCCGGACTATGACTTTTAGGAGAGAACTACACGGCGGATTGCGGTGGAATCGGTTGCGCAACATGGAGGAGGTTGAAAGGGCGTAAAGACGCCGAGAAAGTGAGGAGGTGGTCAACGAAACGTGATGGTTTGATCGCAAGTTTGGCTTGTATGAGTTGAGAATCGGGCATTAGTGCAAGAGAACCAAGACCGCTTCACATGGACTAATGTTTGCTTAGGTTTTCCCTTCCAGATACTCATTCCGTAGAGCGTGGAAGGACGTACGGGCACAATTAGTTTGAGACACGCAGATTTTCAGGTAGATAGACTGGGGTTCCGATTCCCAATAATTTGTTTCATCGTCTCTACTTCGACAGACGACGGAACCAGACGACGGAACTTGATGCGGTCATTTTTCGATGACTGTGTGCCGCCGACAAAAAAAGAGAAACTACGACAGACATGTTGCAGACCCTTTAAGCTACGAGTAATAAATCGCCAGTGACTTTTAGTTAGAAACCTACCCCTTTTCTTGCAGAGAGTCGACGTATTGGGACAATAGCGGGTTGCTGCCCTGATAGCCAGTTCCTCGCCGCAATCGGCGGCCATAATTTCGACATATTTGTGTCTCTCCTCCCCTCGTACGGTTCGTACCATCTCTTCGTACAGTTCCGCTCTCTCATGGGATCGAAGATGATGATCTGCTCTCTCGGGGATCGATTTCCTTACAGTATCAAACAAAGAGCATGCCTTCTCAATATCGTCATCCGATCCAGTTACGGCACAACATTGGACGACTTTGCGATAGCAACGAATACTCGGAGTGAAACCTAGTCGAGACATTTCAGTCAGCAGTGCGAACGACGCAGCAACATTTCCCTCTTTTGAGTAGGCTTGTAGAAGGCTTTCCATTGCCGCCCTCTTCGGGCGAATTTCCAAAGCCAACATGGCCTTCAATACGCTGTGCAGCTCCTCCCCACTTCGTTCCGTTTCGCCGACTTTACGCATCCACTTGTTTAAAACCTTTGGTACAGAGTAACCGGCACGGTTCATCTCCCTAGAGAGCCTCACAGCCATCTCAATTCTGCCTCCAACGATCGCAGCCACTATCGCAGATGTGTACAATTCCTCATCTGGCTCTCCGCACAAATCTCGTGCACGACCGAACATTTCCATCGCAGAGGCCACGTTTCGTTGATACCCGTAAGCAGTGATTATTGAGGTAAACACTAATCTATTGGGACGAAATCCAACTGCTTCCATATCAGAGAGTGTCTCCAATGCGCTTTCAATATCACCTGCTTTTGCATGGGCCGAAATGAGCGTCGAGTACGTCACAAGGTTCGGTCGAAAGTTCCGTTTTTTCATGTCTTCTAGAGCACGTTTCATTCCCACAATATCATTCGCCTTGAGACACCATGGATCAGCGCATTGTAAGCAGGCAGACCAGGGTGGTGGAGGGACGGAAATTCCCTTGGCAGAGATCGCATCGTCTCAAACGCCTTCGAAATCATACCTGCTCGTCCGCATGCATCCACTAGAGTACACAAAGTTACGCTATCAGGCGAAACTCTGTCTGACCTCATCATCTGCAACGTCCAGAATGCCTTCTCAACATTTTTAGCTTTCGCACAGGCATGAATCAAGGAATTGTACGTGACGACGTTTGGTTCCAGACCTATTGCTCTCATTTCATCAACAAGTTCCAGAGCCCTTTCCAACGCAATCTGTCCCCCAGTTCTTGCGCATGCATCAACTGCCACTGAGTACGTCACAACTGTAGGCGAAACACCAGCGCTCTGCATCGAAGATAACAACCGCAACGCGGAATCGATTTGGCCCCATTTCCCACATCCGCGAATCAACTTGTTGTAGTGTGGACATTCGGGGATACTCTCTCTGCCTGTACCATATTCTTAACGATGTCAAAGGCCCTCTCAAGCCTACCAGCATTACAACACGCCTCTACCAAGTTGTTTTTGGTAACGACGTTTATCCTCATCCCCGCCTTCTTCATCATGCGTATAACATGAAAGGCCCTATCCACAGCTCCTATCTTAGCGCAAGCAACCACAACCAATTGTAACTCTTCGGATTCGGTAAAACGCCCATCTCCTTCATCTCGTTTAAGACCTCAAACGCTTTTGATACGTCGCCTGCCTTTCCACAGCAATTCAATAGGCGGTTGTAGGTATCCATAGTCGGAGCTAAGCCCTTATATACAGCCTCTTTGTAAAAATCAAAGGCCTCTTTAACCCTTCCTCCCTTGGCACAACCCAGAATTATGGCATTATACAGGCCAATAGCTTCAATACAGATACCATCATCCCTCATCCTCCTCACCAATTGAGGCACTCTTGAAAGCCCTCTTTCCGACTAATACCTTCCAACAAACTCTCATAAACACACTCTCTCCTCTCAATACCCTCCGTTACCATCTTGTCAACAATTGCTTCTGCCCTTTCCACATGACCACATGCACGCAGACCTCAACAACTCTTTCCCAACACGGGCCTTCTCCCACCCATGCTCTGGACAAGATCCCATTGCAATACACGAACAGCCCGCTCCACATTACCAACTTTTCCGCAACCTACCACGACACCTTCGAGCATATAAGGGGTGACAGATACGCCTAGCTTGGGATACAAGTGTTCAACCAAATACAAGCACCTCCTCAACTGAGCCATTGCGCCACACTTCCAGACTAAGTTTTCCAGGATATGTTCTGCCACCTACCTTGAACACGCTCGACGAGTACGACAGCTTCCTCGACTCTTCCAGCTCTAACTAATAAGTCAATATTCGCAGCGCTCTGAGAGATATTATCACCAGAAATGTGTAGACTTTTTCGTCACGCAGGGCGTTCACGACGTCTTCCAGGGCGTGATTACTCTCTCTATGAATTCCCCTCACCGCAAGCGGCCATCCAATTCATCGGATAGATAGTCTGGCAATGATACCAATGGATTTTCCTTGATCAAGCGAAGAGCCAACCCGAGATGATCCATGCGCACGGCGGTGCGAATATGTTGTAAGACACGGGCGGCAGGTGGAGGACGACGTGGGGTGGAGGGACCTGGATTGAAAGGAACGGGCTGGAGAGGATTGGCAGTCATGGCAGGAATGAAGGCCCTCATGGTAGCTGCTAGCAAGATGGTTGTTTCGCAAATTGATGGAGGCGGCTGATGCCGATCACGAACGTCGCCGATGAGGTTGAAGCGGAAAGAGCAATCCAACATCTTGAAGGTTTGATCGAGGATGTTCTCGTTACAAGGGCAATTTTTTTGAAAAAAAAAGTGACTTATTAAATATAATTGGTACTTTTCGAAGTAATGATGTGATTAGAATGAGCATTAAGCGATTGTACACGTTTTTATTCCCTTATTGTGTTACAATCGAAATGACAAATAAGTAAATTATTGTACTGTACTGTACCGTACTGTACTGTACTGGCAGTACTGGATGGTGGCGTTGTAGGGTACAGCGGGACCACCAAGAGTTGCAGAATAGAATAACTTTGTGTATTATAAACAATTAATAATCTGAGTTGATTGCAGTATCAACTACTGCACCCTCACAACTTAATTCAACCTTTACAATTGCTATGCTAGGCTTGTACGGCTCTTATAATACATGAAGTAAAGATGATTATATTTACAATTGCTATGTTTTGAAGGGTTTACATTAGATTACAATATACTGTACTGTATTACTGTGCTATACATCGGATGAAGTCATTGTACAGTGCTTTGCTGTACGGACTGCAGCATTGCCGCAGTGAGAGATTGCATACTGTACAGTACATTTCCACCGATGGCTTCATGAGAGAGCATAATGCATAGCGTCGAGGACCTGGGCAGAAATGGTGCACTCCATCATCGTCACACACCGATGAACCGCCAGGAAATCTCACTTCGATCTGCATCTCTGGCTTCGTTGCCGTTCACCGCCAACCAGAATCTCTTGACGAACTGTTCAAACACAAAAATCTCACCCACAACAGCGAGTCCCTCCCTATTCCCAGGCAACGCTCATCGTCCCGCCGATATCTCGCACAGCCAGACCCGCTTTCCCCTGTGCACATCACAAATCTATCACTGTTCGCCTCTCCTTCGCTCCGTCTCAACGCAGCTTGCTGATGCCCCCAAATTCGCAGATGCTCACATCTTTCTTCGCACGATGCGCAGCACTCTTTTCCTGCATGATGCTGCTGATTCTTCGCTCCGTGTGCAGATGTACAGTATTGTACAAGTCTTACCGTAATCGCCTGTAACTTTCGATACCCGTGCACTTTCTTCCACGCGTTCGTAGAGTGCTGTTGCCAAGGAACATGCCAATGGCATTATGTTTCACTTCTGTGCTGTACTGTGAAATCGTATTGCTTGGCTGCATACAGTACTATACAGTACAGTACTTCCCAACGTATACTTCGCGCCGACTGGTCTAATTTTCGGTTTACCCTCCTTGCTCATTCGAGATGGGTTCCATCTCGCATCGACAGTAACGCAGCTTACAGTTGAGCAGCTTACAGCAAGCTTAGTAACAATTACGTAAAGATGGACACATTTTGGAAACGGTCCATGTTTTCCCCAGTACTCAAGATAAGCAATAGATCTCTAAACCAGGTTCACAGCTCAAGACAAAAGAGCACCTGATCTGCCAATGACACAAGGTTTTAACAAAGCAAAAAATAACAGGGGAGTAAAACTTCTGTTTCCCTAAACATTCTGAAATACATTAATTTTTTAATAAAAATTTTGAAATTACCAATGTTTGCATAAAGGTTAATTCATTTTTAAACCCCCTCTAAAATAACAAGAACATGAGTAGATGGTCTAGACGTCATCAACTGACAATCACGCTTGCGGGTCCAATGAATGAAGCCGAATGTCCATTCGCGCCCTTCGACTCTCCCGATATCTTTGTTGCGTTATTCTTCGCTTCCGCGCCAACCTAACTCCAATTTCATAAGCACGTGTGCGCAGTCGAGAAAATCGCGTCCCATCTTCAGCTCGTAGCGCGTTCCAGCGAATGCGAAGATTGGTCAGCGCCAGACTTAACTTGAAGTAGTAATCGTAGGTTCCCTCCTATCATATCCACTTCCCCGCCACAACGTTCTGTAAACCACACATCCGCCCAAAAATTTCTCCACGATAATACGGTCGCTCAACATTTTCACGTGCCGCTGTGGTTCCGAGCAAGTGAGCTCACCATTGGGAGGTTTCTTTTGGGGTGATTGACCCTGATAAACTTCCCTGCACCTTGATAAACCTTCTCCACCAAAATAGCCCAGTAGTCAGGGTACTCGAAAGCAAGATCCCCAACTTCCTGCTCTTGATCCGCTAGCACAGTTGACTTTTTAGTCACGTCGAAATAGATCTTCTAATTAAATTGAAAGATCTTGATGTCCGATTCGCTACCCTGGTAGTGCCCTGCACACCCAATGACATAACCATTTGGCAAAACAAAGATTTCTACCTTATACCCGTGAAGCTTGAGCTTTGCTGAGTAGTACCGCTTAGTTTTTCGAAGGCTACCGCTTGAGCGATAAGGCTGCTGAGAAATAACATCCGTTGCATATCGTGCATACGGAAATGATTTAAACGCAGTTCTACGTTCACGAATCTTCTCTATGTTTTACTTATTTCCAGTGCAGTGACAGCGAGAGCATATATTGCAGAGGATATCAACTTGAAAATTTGTTCATGAATGCCTCAAATGTCACACTATTCAAACCAATAATTTTTGCTAGAAAGTCCTAAGCTTTGCTATGCTTGAGGACTTCCAGCGTCATGAAAACCCATCCTTTCCTGAAATTTTAGATTTTCTTCCACTTCCGACATTCTAACATATAGAAATAAATGAGCTAATGCTTCCTCAAATTCGTAAAAATTGTTCAGGGTCAAAATTTGTGAGCTTGATTAAAGCTTCAGATCCGCCCTCCGCATGAAATCTGTCTAAATGTGGGCACCCTGTGTCATCTTCTCCATCAGGTTGCTTTTCACGTGATTCATACTGGTTAAGGTCTGCTTCGCGTTCTATACACACTTCGGCGAGAACAGAGAGCCCGCGGAGAGTTTTTGTGAAGAGATTAGTTGTTCAGCGTCACTTTCGGATGCGTTGGTTTCGCTTTCCCGCGTACAGTGCGTTGTATGAGGTTAGGCATGGTGAAGGGATGCGAAATGGCCGAAGTAGGTCGAGGTGCAGAGTATTTAGGTGTTAAATAAACATGAACATCATGTGAGATTCACTTATCTTTTGAATGATTCAGTCATTCGAAAAACGCGCACTTTCAAAAAAGGCGCGCTTTTTTGTTCTGTTTTACGGTTAACGCGCATTTTCGTTTAGAAACTTGCGATTTCGTCATTTTTAATGTCATTTTGTGCTCAAGTTGCTTTTTGGTCTGTATTGTCATATATACGTAAAATCTTATAGAGAAAGGTGTGATTCTGAAATTTTAATGGCACCTACGTCAGTACAATCATAACCACTTGAAGTAACTAATACGTACATATCCTTTTCTTTCTTTAAACTGGTCAACTAGCACATAGTCCGATGGAACCTAACCAGACAGATAACTGTAGTCTTTACGTAAGAGTATCTCCATCGCCACTGTTGTAGAAGTGGCAAGAAACCTAAAATTTGGCCATCATGGCATCGCATAATTGGCTGGAATAGACTTTACCATTTTTCATATTTTGCCCATTGGACGGTGTAATACAAAAAATGGTCCTCCCTTCATGTAATACAGGAAATGGTCCTCTCTTCATGTATTACAGGAAATTGTCTCCCTTCGTGTAATCCAGCAACCTACAACGATCCCGCCCCTAACTTCTCCCACCGTCATTTCCAAATTTACTTCCATTTTATCTAGATATTTTTATACTGTATTAACCCTCTGAATCGACCCCGAATCAAGTCTCTTTTCCCTTTTAGCTTACCTCCTCCTCCAAATTCGCCTTTTTGAGAAGAAGGGCGCAAATGCACTACTGCAAAATCCCTTGCAGATTTATTTTACCTATTCCTAATCTATAGAACCTGCCCCGGGAGCCTATTTAAACCCCTTTATTCTAAGTTCAAATGCCCCGATCATTTTACTCATCACCCTCCCCCCCACACACCCAAAACACCCTAATTGCCTCCCGTTCCCCAACGTCTATCAAAATGAACAACCTTCGCCCCTCTGTCCCTATTTCCAAAAACCGCCCTTCCCGTCCCATCAATAGCCTTCGTCTCGCCGCCTACGGGCCAACCGATGCCGACGACTACATCCGGCGGCAAACAAAGAAGAAAATCATCGAGTTCGTTCGCCGCCTCTTCATAGAAGAAGAAGCGGGGGAGGTAAGTGAGGGAGAGGGTGAGAAGGTCGAGGAGGAGAGCGGGGAGTCCTTCGAGGAATGGTTAGCCCCTGAGCTAGTGTACGAGGCTCGGGAGAAGGAGGAGGAGGAAGAGGAGGATGAGGAGGATGAGGAGGAGGATTAGGAGGAAGAGGAGGAGGAGGATGGGGAGGAGGAAGAGGAGGAGGAGGATGAGGGAACAGGGGGCATGGAAAGTTTTGGACTGGGGGGCCAGGAATGGAGAGTATGGATCAAGTTGTGCCCACGATGGAACCGGATGGAGATATCTTTAGTAGTCTAGATATCTCCCAGGGGGGGAATAGAGAGCTGTGAGCCATTTGCAGATATTTGTGGGGACTGCTTGGATAGCATCGATATTTTAGAGGAGTTGTTTGGATCTGATTTAGAGAATGGGAAATAAGAGGACCAAATTAATTGTTAGTTTCTTAAGTATCTTTTGCTTAGAGTATATTGTCCACACAAAGTATTTTTATGCATTTCTTGGTATCTTCTGTAGTTTTGTTCGGACTTTAGGGGTAGCCAAAAGTCTATATAAGCTGAGTAAACTGCTTTCCCATGGAGAGGTCTAGCAAGTTGGCAGACAACTCCAAGCCAAGTCCCGAGTAGTAGGAAGTTGAGAGTCAACTTCAGACCCAAGAAAACTTTTTCTTACGCTAGTCGCAGAGCGTCGGTGGTAGACCCTGCCCCTTTTATACTTGCTTGTAGCTTCCTCAACTCTCTTCTATATACACTCCCTTTTGTTCGTTCAACAATACCACGGTAGCACTTTTGTCGCTCGCAACACCTTCTTCTCAGAGTAATTGGTTCTGAGGATCTCTTCCCCCGCCGATTTACCCCTATCAGATGGTGCAGCTTTCGAGTCCCACTTGTGTCGGTGGGGAGGGAAATCACCTCCGAAGACATAGCATTCCTTGAGAAAGCGGACGGTAATCAGATGAACGTCATTGCGTCGAGCTTGCTCGACACGAGCAGCGAAGTAACGGAACCTCGGCGGCAACACGATGGTTCACCACCTGGTAAGTCCGCTAACATCAACCACGAGCGCCATAAGCTCGGTGACCTCCTCCATCGCAGTAGTTTGCTAAAGATCCGATCTACAACCACGAAATATTCCGGTGATGTTTCGCGCGCAATTTTCGGGTGCCATTTCGAGGCCACAAAGTCCAGAGACGACTACTTTGTGAAGCGCCGGGATTGCAATCGCGAGCTCGGACTGCCGATGTTCCAGAAGGCCACTGCGGCGGCGATAGGCATTATTGCCTACGGCACCGCAGCCGACGGTGTTTACGAGAAGCTCGTTCTGTCGTAGTGTATAGCGTTGCAGTGTCTTGTGTGATTCTGCAACATCGTAATCGACACGTTTAAAGCGGATTACCTCCGCAACCCAACTGACGCTGACGTCATGCGCCTGTTCACTGCGTCCGAGAATCACGGCTTCCTGGGCATGGTCGTGAGCATCGGCTGCAGTAAGTGGCGTTAAAGAACTACCCAACGGCCTTTCACGGACCCCACAATGGCTAGGAGAAGACGCCGGTGCTGAGCAGCGAGACTATCTCCAACCACTCAATGTGGATATAGCACGCTTTTTCCGGCGTGGCAGGCTGCTCGAACGACATCATCAATGTCCTCAACGCATCGGCGATTTCGGAGGAGATCGCCTCGAGAGCGTACTAGCCGTCGTGCGAGTATCAGATCAACGGTGTGCGGCCGCAAAAGCTGTGCTGGCTGTGCAACTTGATCTTTCCGAAGTGGCCAATGGTTATTGGGACAATTCTGCACGCCCTGCCGCGAACGTACAAGTCTTTCGCAACAGTGTTCGAGGGCGCACGCAAAGTATGTCGATAGCGCGTTTGGGGTACTGCAAAGCATGTGGCCCACCCTAGTTGTGCCATCGCACATGTGGAGGCTGGAAGAAGTTAAGCGGACCATGAAGTTTACGATCATTCTGCAAAATATGGTGGTTGAAGAGCGCATGTTTGCGGCGTGCGGAGGGCGATGAGATAAAGGAGGGTGTGGTAGTCGGGGAGGGTCGGTCCCCGATTTGGGGCGGGCTGGTGCAGCGACATGACGCGGTGACGCAAGCAGCGGAGGGGTCGATCGCGGCGATGTGTGCGCTTCAGGAATTCTAGGAGAAGGAGGTGTAACACTGTCTGACGGATCGGCTTTTGGTGTACCACATGTATATGCGTGATTTTTAAGCATTCGAGGTAAAAGCGACGGCGCGTATTAACAGAGAAGTATTTTATTTCCGCAAAAGCTCTATTATTGTTTATTTTTAGTGCCAAGAATGTCCTCGGCTGGTTTAGTCCGTAAAAAATTGAACCACTAGGCCTACTCGAAAGCTACTTTCACGACGCGTTATCCGTCTCCGGAGCGACGCATGTCAATTCCGCGGGCTCTTCCCAACCAGAACATTTTTTCAGCAACTTTATAGCGACTTATTCAGCATCAGGAGGCGTTCTATTCGCTAAAGGTTGAAGAAATCCTGCACTATGTACGACTCGGTCCCTTTAGGCCCGCTTGTGAACAAATGAATGTCGTTGTGGCGCTTGAGTGCAATGAAGTTGCGCTTATGGAGGTCAAGTGCGGCATTAGACACCCTTAACTTCTTTGTGCGGTGCTCCTTGAGAACGCTAAGCTTATTCGCGCGCTGAAGTCCTGGCGGGCACCCCGGCCTTTCCTGGGCATTCCCAAAACCAACGGGCGTAGAAGACGACGTGGGATAATTCTCATCTCCGAAAGTCCCAGCTCCAGACGCCAGATCGTCTTCTCTGTCAATGCTCGCCTTCGCATGCATCGAACTTCTGTCAGCGCCTGCTTAGAACTTGGGCAGATTCCTGAGCACGAGCCAAGACCACATGAATTTGAACTCTGGTCACACGCTCGGGTTCTTAAACTTCTTTTTATTGAAAAAGGCTTTCACCAGTCGTATCTCATCCGCATAGTTGATGTAGCTTCTTTTGAGTGCCGTGGCGCTCGCGTATCACGCTCTGAAGCGCCTGCAGCTCGTCAGCATATCCTCGTATCGCGTCTCTATGGACATATACGGACGCATTGCACAGTCAGGCGTCTTGGTTCCATTGTAAGCCTCATAGATGCGCTCATAGAATGCGCCCCCTTCAGATCAGACCCAGAAAATTGGATTGGTGCAAACAGTCATGTACGCGCCCGCGACGGTCTCTTTCTCTTCGGTGATGTACTTGCAGCTTCAATTCTGATTCGGGGTCGCAGAAGCCACCATTTGCGCCTCTTGCTCGATTCCGAAGGCATCGGTGCGTTAGTGGGGACGAAGTGCCGTTAGGTCTTTGTATTACTTCTTTGGTTGAGATTTCGACGCTCCATTGCTTTGCTGGTTTTCTTCTTCCCACCAGAGCTCCCTCATTCCACCGCTACTATTGTGGATGCTAAACTGGAAAACCTTGAGGCAAATATTTTCTGATTTGCCTCCTTGCTTTGCCTTTTTGGCACCGTTGGTATTTTGCAGCTGCGCCGGTGCGAAGATAAAAATAACATCAAATCATTACATTTTGATATTTTGATCATTCCCCCCTGCCAGTGAGATACTCAACCGAGCTAATTCATTCTTTGTTGACACCTGGACCGAACCGAAGACCAGCCCTCAATAGCACGGACCTAATAGGTCTCTGTACGGTCCTAAAATGGTCCGGTATGAGAACAGATTTGGTATGAAAAGCTGTCCATATTGGGAACAAAAAAAGTTACAGATATGAGTAAGCTTTAGAAAGTATGGCCTTATTTCAACCTAAAACTCAAATTCAATTTCTAGTCGCTTATTTTTTGAGGGGCTTGGTAATCAAAGAGATCCATAGCAGCACTGTGCTTTAAAATGTTAGCAAAAAGGAAAAAATTGAAATTGAAAATAAAAGTGATTTTGTAGCAACACAACGTTCATTCTATATTTCAAAAACTTTTGTTACTAAAAATCTTATATTCCCTAGTAGCGCATTTACACACTAACTAAATTGGCACCACCCAAAAAATGGCCAGTAAAGGGGTCTAAAACTCAAAGAGAATGGGTCAAAACAGCTCCCAAAGATTGTAAAAGACTTGTAAAGGAAGCGGAAAATTACTTCAAAAATATTGGCAACGTAAATACGGTGGACTGCAGTTTGCAGGGAAATATCAGCGATAACAACAACATTTGTCGTCAATTATCTTTTTATATCATCTTTTGTCCATAGATTATTTACAAATTGACAGAGGCTTCGGTTTTGTTGTTTATATCATTGTAAAGGGGGCGTCCAAAATAACCGGACAAAACAGAGAAAAATAAATGAAAAAAAACTTCTCGTGGCCCCCAGACACTTATTTTGGTGTCATTTTAAAGATGTGATTGTCCTTCTGAAATTAGGTAAATTATAAGGTTCAAACAGTTATCCTTAACCCACAGCAAGCCGTACCGTCTCAAAATGCCACTTCCGACAACTGACCCCTAAAAACCTCGAAAAACGTGCCTTCAGTGCATCTTTATGACCTTTCCCCCACCACAACAGGTTGAGCCCGGATCGTCCTCAATTTGGCAATCAAACGCCGTTCCAGCAGAGATCTTCGCAGCCCAGAACACCCGAACCAGAACCACCCCATGCACACGGCGAGCTGCTTTCTCCATGTCTTGAGTTTCTTGCGCTCTCGCCTCAACGCGCTCTCTAGTCCCTTAATCACAGAGGAACGATTCTTTAGAGCCTGCGCTTCTTCTTTCTCCTAATGAGGCGTATGGCATTGGGTGCAGACACAACACACCCGTTTGTAGTATCCAAAAAACCTGACGATGTTACTACAGCATCACTCCCAAGAACTTTCTGTTTCACTTCGACCATCTTCTCCCTGAAAGCCTCCTCAAGCTCAGGCACAGAGAGAATCGGAGCTAGAGCCTGCGAAGATGCAGGACGAGGGACCCTAAAATCCGAGTGCTGTCCAGCGGCCATAAACCAGCACGTAGAAAACTGGCCTTTATATTCTGGGGAGTCACAGAACTTTCGTATGCATCCCTGATAACTGCACAAAAATCGTACACATAAACACCCTAGAGGGACTCGCAAGCACGCAGTTGTGCAGAGTGGTATCCACTGCCTTTTTAAAAGCAGAAAAGAGTACCGTGTCACAGGGTTGTGTTTTCCAGAAGTGTGCGATGGCAAAGCATACACAATCACACGTTAGCCGTCAGCAACTCGATTACGTCCAACGATAAGTGAGACCTGTAGCCGTCGTAGACCAGTAGTACCTTCCTTCCGTTTGAGATGAGATCACGGATGTAGCCTATAAACTTCTCAGACCACGCCAAGAAATTAAATCGGTCAACGCCTCCATTCTCCTCTCGCATTGCCAAAACGCATGGCGTGGTAAATTGCAAACTGGGGATTCATGGAACTCAATGCCGTCCCTGACGACCACCCGAAACGGAACACGATTCCCTTCATCACAAACAAAGGCGGCCCGGCATCCCGGCGGCAGAGATGACCGGCATCATTGTGATCCTTGACATGCGGCCCATGTCCGGACGCAACATGTCTCTAGCACCGTTCTTGGCCATGATTCTCTTGGACACTTTGCGTGCGCCCGCCTCCTCTCCGGCGTGATACCACACTCATCCAAATTAAAAAACCTTGAGGCGTCGATGTTGTTTCCCTCTATCAGCTTCTGGATTGTTGCGTAGTGGGTTGAGATTGTTTCGGCATTGACTTGGCGATATCTTATCGCCTCTTGCATGACAGGACGAACCATTACAAGCTGATCTTCATGGCGTTTACGGAACCGGAGCAGAAAAGATTTTGATGGTTTCTTCCATTCCTTCGGTAGAAATGTCGAACGGGTAGCATCCTGGACACCATGATCTCAATTGCTTCTCGGAGATGGGAAAGGGTCAACGGCATACCCTTGAGGCTGCTCTTCAACAAAAACCTACTATGATTTTCTCCTCATCCGGAGTAAAAAGTGTTTTCCGTCCTCTTTGGCCAATGGGCTTATGTTTGCGGTCGTTAAGCGTCGAGCGGGTATGCCAAACTTCTGTTCGGCTTGTCGGAGTGTGTTCCTGCTGTCGAAGTCGAGTGCCTTCATAATTGCACCGTGGGAGTGCTGTTTTTCTCGGGTTGATACCATGGTTGCGGGCTTGGAGTTCCGGTAAAATGTGGATGGCCTGAGAAGGACGGGGAGTGCGGAGGAATTACGTCGTCTCAAGACGTAAGAGACGACCTTCTTGTCATTTTTTTGGCGCCAAAGCGAATGAGAAGATTTGTTTTTAAATCATCCATGGGATTTCCCGCAATTGGCTCCTAGAAATGCGCGGCAAGGCTCTTTCTGCTTTAAATGGACACGAATGTATAATTTTTATAATTTCTATGCAGAATGCGCCGTGGGCGGTGTTTGTATTTTGTCCGGTTACTTCTGAACCCCCCTTTAGAGGGCAATGGATACATCTGCATGGCGGTCATTGCCACACTGTGCGCGAAGTAGGATAAATTTAGGTACTTACATCGCAATCACTGACTATACTTGAGTTCAACCCGCCCTCTCACCCAAACCGATTCAAAACGCGTAGCGAATTCGCATTGAACGCAGTGAATGTGAATTCTTTGTACAGGGCTCCAACCTTACCATTTCGTCAGGTTTATAACAAAACTAAGCTGTTTAAAAAAGCGCCAGCATCATTGCAAGCACCATTTCAGTTTATTAATCTGTAAAAAACAAGTCCAAGATACTTAATTACATTGCGTTCCAGTGCCAATCCCCAAATTTCTGCAAACCCCCTCAGCCCAGATCCCTGATATCAAATACCTAATCTCCTCGTCGCTTACCACTCCGTGTGTTAAATGTAGAAAAACTTGATCCCTACACTCAGGAATTTGATCTCGGATCGCCATAATCACCATACTTACCCCACGATGTGAGAAGTTTAAACACATCTGTTCTAACTTGGGGGATTGAATCCCTCTTCATATTCCTATTCAAACTTGGGGATTAAATATACCAGCACTTCTACACTTCCTCCACAGTGTGGGAAGTGTGTACTTCTACACTTCCTACACAGTGTGGGAAGTGTAGAAATTACTGCTCTCTAAGCTCACTTTTCTGATTCGAACCTGGATATTTAATCCAGTATCATATCCAAACTTAGGATCTTGGTTTCAAGGGTTTGGAGGGAAGTGAGAAATTGAAACTGAGCTTTTATACAATAAAGTATATGTGATTTCTAGGATAGGATTTAGTTAAAAATAAATACTTTTTGTAGCGATGCTGGTGCTGCATCAAGCAGCTTGTTTCTGTTCTAAACTGAAGTAAATCGTGGGAATGAAACGCCGTATATATAAATCACATTTAATGAGAATGAGTTATCCGCTCGAAATTAGATTTGGGTTTGAAGGGGATTGAGCACTGATGTAGGACCAGGTATCGCCAGCTGACCTAGTTGAATACCTTAATTTATGTTATTTTTGAAAGTGAAGGCCAAGTTCAGTCACTGATCTCAAATGCGCTGCTTTACATATAAAACTTCTGCTACGACTTAAAAAATACAAATGCTGTGGTGGATTCATCGCTAAGCCTTATGTTTCTCTTATCGAAAAGCAAACGGACCTGAGAAAATGTTGATTTGCTAGCTGTTGAAGACGCTCTAGTCGCCAAAACATATTGAGCATGGCGATACAGGTTTTCGAATAGACCCTCGTTAGCCTTCGACCAGGCCAAAGAATCTAACGCCCAATTAGATGATGATTTATATCTTACAAACGTAAAATTCACATCTTCGTCAATGTAACCCAGAACGACTGACTCAAATTCCAACTTACTGTCAATCCAATGGGCAGTAATCACTTTAAAACCCTTGTGGACACTTAAAGACAAAGTGAAAGTTGTCAGACTAAACTTGCCTGTGTGTTTTTCTATCAACGATTTCAAATTTATGTTTTGCTCACCGTGCACTGGCTGCATTCTCCTCGAGACAGTTCGACGTCCGGATATTTTAACATCATTGTCCCAAAGAGAGATAAATTTCGAAAACTGAGGATCCTCTACGTTTAATAATGGGAGTGTGGCGCTGATGAACCAGGTACAGATGTGCTTGAGAAATCTTTCCTCCCGTTTTGCTTTTAGTGGCAGCACTGATTGAGGAGTTTGGCTTTGTTTACTTCTGTGACGTATAGAAGCCGCATCACTACTAATGGTAGAAAATAAGCGATAGCAACCTCGCAGAAGTGGCCTTGGCGATCGAAAGGGAGGGGTGGATCGGAAGGGGCTAGTTTCACACTTGAAAGGAAAATACGTTAACCATTCTGATCGTATCTGTGAACTTGAAATGAGCCCTGGAAAACTCGAAGAACTTCAGTAAAACTGACGTTTTACTCGATTCAGTGTTGTGTTTTCCGAACCGATAATGTTTTTTCTTGTTTTTTTTGTAGATGCACCATCAACTTGTATCTATTAGTTCAAATGGAGCCGTAATCTCTGTGACATCTACTGTGACCGGAGTTTTTTTGTTAAACTCTGTCCAGCTGTACAAAAACGTTCGTACTCTTGAAATTACATACAGTGTTTCCCGCTTAATTTCATGCGATACGAGGACCGATGCGATATGCAACTTAAGCGGTAAATGCACTTAAGCGAGAAGACTATCAGGCAGCAAAAAGGCCCAGCCTTTACAGTACTAACAGATACTGGGATCAGTGTTCAACATCGGCCAAAGAAAGTATCAATACCGCTCTGAGTCTGTGCCTCCTGCATTTTCTTTCTAAGGGCATATTGCAGACGACGAAGGCCTTGCACCAAATCCCTATCCTGCGACATAAAAGATGTAGCAATAGCCTTATTCATTGCGAATGCTTTCTTATGCTCATTCAAACTGGATAAAACTGAATCGGGCTCCTCCTCTTCATCAAAGACAGAAATATCAACCCTAGGAATAACAACAGCCACAATGCAATCAACTAAATCGCTATCACTGACCCTTTCAAAACAACATCTTCACTCACCGGATTCAAAAACTTAGTGAGAGACATACGATTCTCCTGACGAACGGCTAAAGTAATAGCTGACTGCACGGCACTTTCGTCTATAGTGTCAACAAAATTAGAAACAGACATTACTGCGGAAAAATCAAGACACAGTAAACACGTGTGTCTCCAACAGTTGCGATGACTGTTGGGAACATATTGGCCCATAAAGATTTCAACCATGTCATAGCTGTTAGTTATCAAGCTTGTAAAGGTTAGTCACATCTACATCCATCAGATCCAAAACGCGATCATCTGTAGCCTCCGAAATCCAGACTTTAAAGCCTTAATGATACTTGCGTCAAAGGTTGCAGTTTCGAGGTCGTCTTTGGAGTCAAAAATTCGACGCGAACGAAAGAAAACTTTGGAATGGTCTCCATCGTTCCAGGCGCCGAACAGTTGTCAATGAGTAGCAAGACTTTTCGCCCAACTTTTTCCTTCACAAAATTGTCGAATATTAAGCCACTCAAAGAATAAAACAGAAGTCATCCAAGCATTAGTGTTGTGATGGTAGTCAAATCCCAGTTCCTTCCCACTCTTTTTCTTGAAGCACCTCGGGCGACGAGCCTTCCCGATATCATAAGTGGTACTTCCGACTACCATCCGCGTTGCAGCACGCCAAGCCCGTCAACCGTGTCTTTTCTTTTTCGCGCCCTTCCAGTTCCTGTTCTGAAATTGTTGTATCCGGCAGCATATTGTAAAATAAGCCAAACTCATCGGCATTCCAAATATCATCAACCTGATACGACTGAAGCGTTTCCCTCAAAGCCTTTAACCCCGTTTCAGCCCCCTCTACATTGGCATCCCCGGCCTCCCCCTTGTCTTCCGGCACTTTAAGTGCCATCTTTTCTGAAACAGAGATAGCCAACCGGTACCGCAAGTGAAATAAAGTTTTTGTCGTCCTGGAGCTTACGGTTTGCGAGGTTCAGCATGTGAGCTTTCTGTTGAATATTGCGCCTAAGAGGCATATACGTCGCCTGTACTGATCGCAGACCCACCCATAAAGCACCTGCTCGGAGCGTGGTTGCCGCCAGTCCTATCCCGCTTGTTTACTGCAAGTCGGTTTGTTAGTCTTTTTTCCTTAACGTTTTGAGAATGCGGGAAATTGAGGACTGATTAGGAGGTTTAGGTAATGAGAACTTTTCATGCGCTCACTTTTCTATCACCCTCTGGTCGTGGCACTCCCCGTCTGCTATGCGGCGCGAGTACTCGCATAGAGTAAAACCTTGTTTTTCTGTGAGCATTGCAGTACCCGATGGAACGAGTGAAGCTTGCAATCGGAAGGTGAATGTGCCAGCTTCTGCAGAATATACAGTTTGATCTTATTACTGCAGATATTGAGTCCCTTTTGGATCCTTCTGTCGGCTCCTATCCCAATACACAGCGTAAACGGCCATCGCTTGCTCCTGTATGATCCAAAAGGTAGGAACGATGTAACGGTTGCCTGCATCAGAGGGGTTTTCGTCATTACCGTATGCATCCACATGCATACTGATGTTTCAAAAAATAAGTAAAAATAAGTTCACGAATTTTTAAGGTATGCACGGTATGCGGGAAAACAAGAATGTTTCATATATGGCCCAACTTCGAAGAATTGGGGTCGGTGGACCCATTTTGCATGCATGTTATGCGGGAAATGCGCTTACTCGGTATGAATTTAACCGGGAAACACTGTACTGTACAAGTCTTCAAGAGGGGAATAAAGAAAATCACAATATAGAAAATGGAAGTATAGTACATGCCGAAGTCTGAGTGCTAAATAAACTGTAAAACCAGTTAAAATATTAGTTCATACAAGATGAAGCACTGTACAGCGCAGTACGGTACTGTAACAGTACTGCGGCAAACTGTATGATATTTGAGAGTATCTTGATACAACCACCATGTTGTTATCCACAATATTACGTTTAATTCAAGACTGCAGACGTTACACAAGACCAACAGCAGGATTTGAAGCATAATATGTGTTTTTAATTACCACATGCTTCGTTTAAATAGTTGAGGGTCCCGTTAACTGATATTAATTTGAAATAGAAGAAGACGCTGTTATTTCAGTGGGACATGTCGGTATTCAAGCAGCTGGTGGTGTCAACATGAAGGAGCGCTGAGAGGGCCCCATCGTGACATGAATCTCTCGATATTGTGCTTTTTATTCCTCCAAACGTTCAATTTAGTTTCTATCTCTCTATCAACCTCGAAGACCCTCAGCGGTTGTCTTCACTTTGATCATATGGCCTATGACATGATAGCAACCATCTTTTTCTACAAGAACCAGCTTGCAAGTACTTCAGAGATGTTCGGGAAAGCAGAAAAGCTGATCCGAGTTTGCACAGCACAGTCAGCACTTGACTGTAGACACTAGTTATAGCGACCAGGAACATCCTGAAATAGGCAACACAGTCCACAAAAATGGCAAGGCGCTGTACGTGGGCCGTCCAAATCGCGAATGCT
This sequence comes from Kappaphycus alvarezii, assembly GCA_002205965.3. NCBI lineage: Eukaryota > Rhodophyta > Florideophyceae > Gigartinales > Solieriaceae > Kappaphycus > Kappaphycus alvarezii. The sequence continues at coordinate 509,303 of NADL03000795.1, forward strand.
ATGACGTGGTGCGCTATAATGATGCCAATCTTCATCTTTTTGAGAATAATGTGCACTTGTCGAGACATGAATTCGATATACACCCTACAATGTGTTTTTCAGAGTTGTTGAATCCTCTAACCGTAGCGGGAAATATAGATGAAGATCAAAATGAGCGCGTACATCACGCAAACAGCTTAGCACAGAGGAGTTGTTGTTCCTTTTCTTTGATATGATTGGTAGGTCTAACGAAGGAGGTCAGGGAGTTTAGAGTGTTACATACGTTTTAGGGGTTTCACCGGGAACCATATCTAACTACTTTCGTCATGTCTGCATCGCTATGCTTAAAACGCTAGATCGCATCACTCTGAGATTGATTAGATGGTTTACGAAGGTAGAACGCGAAGAAGTACATGGTTTGAGTAAGTCATTTCCTAGGTAAGTATTCGTAGTATATGGATCCAAGAACAAAAGATGGAGATCCATGGATTCGGATGAACAAGTATGGGCATACGATGGTTAGAAGGGAAGACACTCGTTTTCGGTTATTGTGTTCTGTGATGCTTTTGAGGCGTTTACGTGCATTGAGATAATCGATCATGGTTCCAGGAGTGCTTGGAATCTCTTTAGGGGATCAGAGGAGCACCGTAATCCGGAAGTGTTTCTGACGTAGGGGGAACATGTTATGGCAGATTTGGGGCTTGCTAGCGACAATGATTTGGTCGTACCCTAAAAAAGAAATGAAAGCACGGACTGGATCTACCGCAAAGAGCAAAATATAGAGATAAGAGCGCATAGGAACAATCTTCATCGCTTCTTTCTTGGTCACTGGCCTTATGATAAAGACTGTTCCCCATAGCTTTCAAGGTGGCGGCAATGTTTGTCTAACTTGTGCTTTCGTTCTCGCGGATGTACTCTTCAAACTAGAGAATGGTATGAAGATTATATAGAGAGACAGATGATGTCAGACGATGAATGAAAATCTCACAGAAGTTCTTTATTATTCCCAAGGAAAACTCAAACATAAAAGAAGTTACTGTTCGTCATCGGATCTGATAAACTCTGCCCCGATTAGCGCTTGAGCACGATGCTTCTCTGTCTGCACTTGACGATGAACCTGTTTCTCTCGAACATGCTCCCGTGAGCTGTTGTTATCAAGTGGCCGCTGCTGTGGGCCGTTTTTCGTAGTTTCACGTGTAAGCTATGCGTTCCATCCAACTGATGACATCTGGTTCGATGGATGATCTTCCGAAACTAAAATGTTGAACTCCGCATCCAAAGATGCCGTTGAGGGTATCGCCAGAGTAGCAGTGAGTGCTTGAAAGTTGTGCTTGGCCACAAAGAGTGACGGGAAAGCATCCATCTGTTCTGCTCCTTTGCAATAATTTGGACACAGATGTGACCGCATTAGCGGTGGCTCCATTCTACTTCGGTTTCTGTAAATTCCAAAGCCTTCCTTTTCTCCGCCTTTAACCTTTTAGAATTATCTTTCTCTTCTCGGTCCTTCTCGAACTCCGCCTTCTGCTACTTAATACGTTCTACTTTTTCTTTCCTAGATTCCTGTATTTTGCTAAGTGCTTTCGAGGCATCTTTATTGCTTGACGAGATCTCTTTATCAGCAACATCTTTGTACTTCAGAAGTGCTTGATCAAGAACAAAATCAACACCCCCTTCCTTTCAACCTTGACGAACTTCCGGGACAGGCGTTTCGTTAGGCATAGCCTCGACTTCCCATCCACAATAACCTTCTTTGCTAAGTTCAGGACTGTCCGGTCGAGATATTGCAAGTTTGACCTCGATATAACAGCCATATATTCACTGCGCCATGCCACTCCATACTTGCCTATGTCCTCTACAAACTGCTCATCGCTTATCTATGACTGGCCTGAAGGTAGCACTTTAGAGAGCGTAGTTCCTTCCCCATTACTGTGTCGGTATACCCTTTTTGAGTCGGTTGTGGTTGTCTGGAAAACCATGGGATAGATCGGATATATCCTCCAAGAGTAAAACATCCCAACGTCCCCTTATCTTCCGTTTTTGCGCATGCTTGACATTCTTCTCACAAGTAGTTTCCAGAGCCTTCATTTTTTGAAGGAGCGCTCCCAGCGATGTAACTGACGGATGATCCAGGCTTTTTCAAGCTTTTTGTGCACAAATATTGAAGCCTCAGCAGCAGCTAAACGGGGAGGGGAAGTGGATGCTTAACTTGCACCTTTTCAAGAAGAACACGCACCGAAGGCACGCTTGTTTGCAATTTGTGATGTGCCGAGGGCAGTAGTAGTACTACTATCGGGGGTTGCAGGCAGGAGAGAGGGATGGTGGGCGGGATAAGGATCGATTGTCTCTGAATTGTGCGCAGTTCCTTCAGGCATGCGTGCGTGAGAGTCGGCATGGTGACTAACAGCCTGGGTTGCTTTGGGTGATCCAGGCTGGGTATGATCCGGACCAGCATTGCTGACCTCACTGAAGTTTTGAACTGGAGCGTGGAGTGTCTTTATAGTCGGTTGTACGTCGTTCTGAAATAGTCCCGGAAGACAGTCGAGCTCCTCGTGTCCGAACGACTATTTTTTGTTAGAGCCCGTCGGCGGGATTAAATCATAATAGCGAGTATTTTTAAGCGCCACGGTTGATTATTAATTAAAAAGCAAAATTGTACCATCCTTAAAATAACAAAAATAATTCCGTTCATTAAAACCACCTAATACGGACGTATCAGGAGATAAACGAAACAGAAAACTGGGCCGATCCTGAAACACAAGAGTATTTTTACTGTAAATTTATCTTATTTGACACGAAGATCCTGTTTTAAATGCTCATAGATGGTTGACACACCCCGTGGGAGAAGTTGTATCGATGACCCAAATACCAAATTTGGCACGAACCCCAGTGTGTAGAAATGAACACTCTTGCCAAATAAAAAAATATTCTCAATTTGTTTGCGTCAAAATCAGCACCCAAGTCAACAGATCGCACCTTAAAATTTTTCCCCAAAAATTTCCAAGCTGATTCGCATGATGAACCCCTATCTCATAAAAAAGGAATTAGTTTTTCACCCGCTTTCAGTCTTTCATGCTCATTTTGGCGACATTACCAGCGAAAACTGATGAAATATACCTCCCCTGACAAATTGCGGTGACAAAATTGTCATCGTAAATGAGTCGCCTATCCACATCGAACTCACCCCTCCGTGTGACTCCTGCAGCAAATATCAGCAAAACACTGCGCGCAGCCTATGGATCTAGCAGATATTCATCGCAAGCACCCTCGTCTGCTCCAGTGGTTTCAAAAACCACTGCATCGCGTGATTGAATCACAGGAAATCCTACAAGGAGAACAGGGTTTACACAAAGGGACGTTTACTAACTCCTTCATAGAATAGAAGCATATCTTCGCTTGTGTGAAGAGGGGTGGGACATTGTCCAAACTAAGGATAAGAACAGTTTCCAGAAGACAAGCGGTCTGTTGAAAGTCTCAAACAAAGGTATTCAGCGCTACGCAGACGAAACATTCCTTCGGGGTATCTGCTTATACCACAAAATGTAAAACGAGCCAAATAGTCAAGGTATAGAATGACGGAGAGAGCAGATCTTGGTGATGGAGAGTCGGATGCGTTTGTGGATGCGCTGCTTCCATCTAAAAGGATCCCGATAAGTTGGTCTCTAAATCAAATGGAAAGAACCGTTGCTGTTATATTTAATGAAGATGCAGAGCATAGCGAACTTGTACGCCCTGGAATACAAGCAAGATCACCTCGTCCTCTAGTAAACAATTAGATTACGCGCAAAGACGCAGAAGAAGATGAAAGCATTTAGAACATATTAAAATTGATGATTATTCAGGAACAGCAATGCCGAGTCGAAGACAAAGAGCGCCGAGATGAAGAACGCTGGTAAGAGCGGATGAGTAATAAGGATGAAAATTTTGTCATAAACAGTTTACTGGGGGATATTGCAGATAATGGAGAACGTTTCTTTCAGTTTTTTTGATTTTGCGAGGCAAAAGAATAATGATAGTATCTAAAAATTAAGTCTTTATATCTAAAATGTATCTTGGAAGAATACGTTTGCCTTAATATCAAAATGAGGCATGTAAAATGATATTATTTGGTTAATTCCAGCAAGTTTGCGCGTGAAACTGAGCAGATGGATACCAAAAAGTAAAGAGAATTTCCTTTCAGCCCATTCTCAATAATACAACAGATATTTCGTTCTCGGAATAGTCCCCTGAAAAGCTCGCATATCCCATTTCGATGCCTACCAATCAGAAGAAATCTTTAGTATACTAATTAACCCACGCTGATCTATAGCGTTTGTTTCGTCCTGTGCGTACTTAAGCAAATAAGGATATGCGCCTTTAGCAACCGTGGAGTCAAAAAACCAGAAGTCACCCTTGCTCTTGGTAGCATATCTCTGGTTTCTTGTAAATAACACCCCATTCAGCTGTTTCAGAGTTATGCTTGATCTGTGTGCATATTTAGCACATCAAATTATGGAGGCGTTCGGGGCAAAAACCAAAACTTTATTAACGTAGTTGTCACATGTACGTCCGTTGTAGAACATGTTCTTTATTAAAAAATAGCCCAATTACTGTTAATAAATTTTTAGGCCGCCTACAGCTGAAAAAAATAATCTAAATATTAATAATTCTCCTTACTAGCAGCCTTATAGATTTTCATTTCTACGAGCGTCGTTATCTGAATAACTGCAGATGTGTTTTGTGATAAGATTGGTATTGCAATTATTCTAACTATTTGCATAAAAGAAAGGCAAGAACTGAGCTTTTTATATAAAATATCATACATAGTACTGACTTCTCTTCGCGTTTGCGCTCCATGTTGAAAATTATCCTAAGTACTGGACTTCATAGAGAGTTCTAGGCCTTTCGCGCCGCCTTAGTCTGCTTAGAATGATTTAAATGGCTCCATTATTAGAATATGGGGTGTAGTAGTCATACATTGGCATGAAAGAACGTAAACTGAAATTTCTATAATCTAGTTCGGTCATGGTAATTAGGGATCTATCACAAAAAGAATGTAAAAACGCTCTAAACAATGCCATTATGGGGCTCAGCAGTGAACATCTTGTAGTCCGACGATCTCAACGCCGTCTTGAATCATCTTTCAATTGCTTTCTGAAAGTTATGTGACTTCCCTGTTGATTGGATCGATAAATGGCATTTTTAGGGAGATGGTAAGGCGATTCGAAATGAATAGGGCCTGTTGTCGGTACCTGTTTCGATTTCGATGTCACTTCAGACATAAGTAACACTTCTGTGCCCTCAGCCGATAGTTTGTACTATTTTCGATCATATCGTTTGATTTTATGTAATGTTTCTCGTAGTTCAGCTTATACTGACTCTATGACGGCACTTATTTTAATGATTGGATGATTTGTCTAATTAATGATTGGATTATTTTTCTAAAAGAAGTCGCGCATGCATCAAAAATCAATCAAATACTCTCTTTGGTTTTTGGTCCAATTGTAGCAAAAAATATTTCAGTGTAGACCAGTGCAAGAATTTGACACGATTTATAACCTCTTTATCATACCGTATGTGGCGTTGAAATTCTTGTGTACAAATGCGCAGGCATTATGGAGACACATTTGTGATATATTCTGCATTTGATATTGTACTACGGGACCAAAACTGGATTGAGGCGACTAACGTAATGATAGAACAACCAGACAGTAGTTGCATACGTTACAACTTGGATTTTTGGCCGAATTCTCAACATCCGTGCAATCCACTTACAAAATGTAAGTGAATTGCACAAAATGTAAGTGAATTGCACGAATGTTGAGAATTCGGCTGCTCTGTAAGCAAAGTCATCTACTGTAGTGTTACCGATCAGCGAGGACTTGTCCCGCATAACGTATTAGCCTCGTGGGTATAACGACCACATCTTCCATGCATTAAAATAACCCAAAAATTTCCCCTTACAAAATGTCAATGTATAGAAAAGCAGACCGTTGAAGATAATGGTGAAACTGAGAAAATGGAATTTTTTTTTAGGGGTAGAACAGTTATGTTGTTTGAGGATATGACTGTTGTTATGATCTTTTACTTCATATGATAAGACTGCCAGGCATTTTACATGTGGTAGATATCGTTTTCTAACTCTTGCACACCTACAATTTACCAGATAAAATCTAGGGAGAATAATTCTGGACTACACCGCTCCAAGATATGCACACTTTAATATGTCTAACTCACAGGGGCAGGGATAGGGATGATCGGGACTTCGGTGGCTAAAATAGCAGTAAATAAGAAACAAGCTTCCCTATAAACTGGATATAGTGTGGAAATAAAGTACATTTAGCCATATTGCGGGGTTTTATTATTAATTTTTAATCTTCCTCCTTGGCCTGAGATTATTAATTTCTTAGTTCTTTATTTAGAGTCATCATCCTTTAGCGGATAGATTGTTCATGTTTTACTCAAGATAAGAATGGTTTAATTGCACGCTGATATCTTAATGAAAGAGACAGCCAGTTTGCTAGTAGATTTCCATTGTAAAAGATTATATATATCTGTTAACTTGCGTCGGCATCCCTCATTGAGCAAATATATACTAATTTGTTTATCTAGAGATATAAATCACTTGGAACATGATCGAATAAATTTTATGTTATTGGTCGTTGAAAGTGTATTTTTTTCCATTACATAATAAAGCCCTCTTTGATCATATATAACATATCAGAAATATATGTAAATTGATTAATTTCATCACCGAGAGCAGATATTGTTACTTTACTACTCTTTTAGTTAGTATAAATTGAAAAATCACAAGATAAAAACTTGTGGGTGAACAAAAATGTAATTAATTTGATAAATAAATTCAGTGCTGCTTGAAAACGAAGAATTGAATTATACTTTCAATTTTTAGGAATAATGTACTTTCCCCGTTTTGTGTATTGAAAGGTGACGGTCGACTCGAGGGATACCAGGAAACGGTAGCAATCTTCGATGAAAGGAACCACGCGATCAGGAATGAAAGGAAAACACAGGGAAAAGGTTTAATTACTGTAAGAAAAGGCGTTCCGGGACAAAGGTGGCGAAGGAATCCGTAGAAAGGTGCCAGAGCGGAAGAAGGACAAGTTAAAAGGGTGCTTCCATTTTACGTTGGCTGGAAGCCCTGTCTTCTTCCATCTCCGCCCGAGCAGGGATTGTTATCGGCAAGAGAGCGCAACTGGGACAGACGTACATGGGGAGATACTATCCACTGATCCGGGGACCTCCTCATTGACACCTCATCGTTACCACGTCTGCTGGCGTTTCCCAGGAAAAACGTGGATCGCCACACGTCACGTCTCAATGGAGACGCACTACCGGTGAATGTTACGATAAAATTGACTAACCACCTCGTATAGTTCAATCTAGAGAAATACCTGGATGTGCGGCGTTCTGAAGCGATCTCCAAAGCTTTTGATAAATTTAATTCGGATGAGACCCAGCCGGTGATGCCACACTCCGCAGTTTGGGTGGGTGGTTGGGTTCATATCGGTCCGTATCGCCTTCATGCACCTCCCTTTCTAGATGTGCACTAATTAAGGTGTGTGGAGAAGGAGGCGTACCCCGAGCTTATTCAAGTGATCATTGACCGCTTTGAAAACCCCAGAATCCGCATTATCCCTCCCGCCTATTTCATACACTTCAAACAGCGCTTCGACAGGAACACTTATTTCTTTTCGGCTCGTAAGTGTTTAAAAATGGGCGCCTTTTCAACTAATACCGTGTGTGTATACAAAGAAAGGCGCATAGGTGCGTCAACAGCTGGCGAAACGTGTAGTACTTCTCCGTTCCGTCGAGTGAGCCTTCAGAGCTCTGCTCTCATACGAAAGCAAAGTGGGTGCGTCGCAACAAATACCAGAAGGAGCTAGCTGTCCCCACCCCGATTTTTTCTCGTAATTCTCCAACTGCATGATTGGGCACTCCACCCGGGTCGGTGGGATCTTTTGGAACATCTTCTCTGTGAAGTATACAGAGCATTCCAGCTTTTTTATCATGGGCGCTGTATGTAACGGAGTGGAAATCTTTTTCAGTTTTGAGGAACAGTGTTGTATGCGGAATAGATCCCGAGAAAGGAGCGCAGATGTCTGTTACTCCCTTTTGAACCTCTATTGCGCCCCAGTCGGATTGTTGGGCTGGATAATATGTTACGTGGAACACTATACGACCAAGGGGATCTAGAGGTGATTTTCGGACTCCTGGAAGACGTAGAATAGCACCAGTATCCCTCTCCCTGAGGGCCCATCCATCGGCACATTGTTGTTACAGCTGAGAGTACAACCAAGTCAACCCGTACACGGCGACTAACTGGCAGCGTTTCCTTGCGGAGCCACTACTGCCGACACGTACGCCGCGTTGTTCGTAAATCCCCCCGACACCTTACTTATACCACGATCTTCAAACTGTGGGCCTGAGAAAGGTTCATCCACTCTCTAGCATCACGCGCAGCAGCTCTTGCACAGTCATGTGGACGAGCGCTACCTGGAATTGAGGCACATCATTGAATGCCGTACTACGCAGGAGCCAGTACAACTCGATGCTTCTACCCCGGTTATCGTGGATCTTGAAGCTCTCTTGAAAGCTTCCACCCCCTAAGCTCGGGATACGAGCGTCCGAAACCTCTGCATGGTGATATGAGGCCATCAATTACTCATCTCGCGACTCCGACGACGACGATTGAGGCGGAAATTGAGTCAGCTGCGCCCAACTCTGCACTTCTCAACCCCCTGTTCGCCGTCATTCGCAACAGGCGGCCTTTGGTACGCTATTATCCCAAATTCGTGGTTATCGTCGAGTACTAGAGACTCGAGAGCCGGACACGGTGGACTACCTTGCCCCACATTCGCTTGAGTGGCTCCAAGAGCTCATTTGTCCCCGTTTTTGCCCGGTTCTCAGTAAGCCGGAACACTTAGTTGTGATCATAAAAGATAAAAATAATTGGAGAGATCCCTGGGATGATTGAAATGCTTATATTAAGCAGGCTCACTTGCAGTCTGCCGAGACTCTCGCGCGCCAGGTGTTTATTGAACTCCAGTTCCAGAGTTCTAGTTCGATACAGATCAATCTCCGCCTTCTTCACGAACTCTGTGATGCAGGCAACAAATGGAACTCTACTCACGATAAACATAACCGACAGAAAATTAAAATGAAGCCTTTTCGGATGTATCCAGCATTATTCTACCTTCTGGCCGACGGATTACTGGGGCTCCAGCGGAAACTATGTTGATGATTAATTACGAGGAGGTGACCAAGAGCTCAATAAAGTATCGCAAAAAACCAAGGAACGTTTTGAAATGGCCTACGACTTCTCTCTTCCGACTGAGTGCAGTAAATTCATCCTCAACCAGTAGGGCAAACGCTATTTTACAATAGACCCAAGCTGCTACATGAACAAGGTTGAGCTCCTACCAATGTGTGCGTCATATAAGCGTTCCCGGTCGATACGCATGAAGCTTGCCTGGTTGTCGAACTCTCGACTGGATTGTTTATTTGAGACCTTCCAACTCAAGAAAGTCACAGAAAGTATGTTTGATGAGCAGAAGGGCTTTATTGTTCGTGGAATCAACAAAGCTATCAAATAAGCCGTTAACAACAGTGTCAAACTCAAGATACGATGGCTCAACCAACAGTCTTTGAAATTTGTCAGATTTTTCAATCCTAAGCTCGCTAATAACGCCGATTTGTCTTCATAATTGGGATATATTTTATTTCTCGGAGACAAAGGCGGAAAAGTAGCTCCTATTTCTTTCAAGTCGTAGTAGTCCAGGCGAATCACAACACCAGTGATTTCAGTTGAGGTGATTGCGTTAAGCGATATCTTCGACCTGGGAGTTTTCCTCTCGCAGAAACTCAGAAAGTTGTTTGGCAAGTCTACACTGGTTCAAATTTTCACAGACAGCAAAAATTTGTTCCATGTTATTTCTAAAGTTTTATGCACTTCGGAAAAATGTACGATGCTATACATTACCGCCGCGAGGGATTTTTTTCGCGATCGAGTTATCTCTGATACTTGTTTTGTTCGAATTCATAAGAATGTCGCTGACGGATTGACTGAAGTGATGTCCCAAGCGTTGCTAAGAAATTTTGTTGAGACCGGAAAGATAAATGCCGTGTCGTATCAGTGGATAGTCAAGTCTGAAGAGATTACGTAGGAGGCCACTTTTACTTCACATTTTACTTTGCTTTACCATCTCCCTAACCTCCGCCAACTCTGCGTTAGTCATATCTGGTCCATTACACATTCGCAAACTGGCACAAACGGATTTCGAAGTTTCCTGCTAGATCTAAGATGACTCGTGTTTTGCCTTAACAAGGAGGCAATGATTGACGCTGCAACCGGAGTTTTTGACAATCCTTACGAAACATATGCCATGCCCTAATCCTACCACATTGAACGCATAATCCTTCCTATTCGTGATAAGTTCTTTTTGGAAACTTGGCTTACGCAAGGGCAGGCCCGATCCAAGACTTTGCAACGTTTCACCTACTTGACCCAGATTTCTCAGCTTAAATTTGGACAATAATAACTTACTGTTTGCAAATTCAACTTTAGCCGTCCCACGAAAGTATCGATTCTTTTCAGTATTGATACTGGACGAAGTCCATTTTTGCTGGACAAAAAGATGATATCAGTGCTATTCGCAATTCTGTATTCCAGAAGACTAATATTTGGTTCTCAACTTCCGGGCCCGTATCCAGTGATAAATGCAACTCCTGGATGCCTCTTACATGATTTTAAGATATTTTCCAGGATAAAATGGTTGGCCGAACGATCATGAATACCCCCTCTCAAGGCCCTCCTTTGCGATACCGCACAATCACTTGGAGTCCGATCTAGACTTTTGTCTAGCGCCTTCACTGTAAATGAAAATGACCTCTCCCACAGTCCGGGGGTGCCAAGGATTTGTGTGCATTCTCAAAGTATCCCATTACATCTTTAACGGATGCCCGGCAGCCATACCAGGTTCTCTTCTGCAATTTTTGGTCACCCACGGCCACATCGTTACCATACAAAACTCAGCCAATTTCTTATCTAGTCCATTCTATAACGATGCATACCCGTTCTTCCCCCTCCTCTGCATCATTTCCATTTTGTGATCTGAGCACATCGGCATGTGGGGCCCGTTCCATATCGATGTATGTATCAGCACTGGTTTGGCTTTCGGTCCGCACCGCTTCCACTGTCTAGACTCATTCCTCTGTCGACTGTAAGCTACAATGTGGTCCTCGGTACAAACAGCAAAATATAGTCGTATATCTCTCGAAAACGGGATTGCTTAACAGGCCGTACAGTACCAAGATCTGGCCCACAGCTTCGTGGCCCTGAGCTTATGGTAATCTTTAATGGTTGGGGACCATTCATTGCAAACACCATTCTGAAAAAAACAAAGAAACAGAAGAAGAAGAAGGTCAGCACGATTGGAGAGGCATCCCCGGAATATGAGCGGCTGATCGTAACAAAAGGAGTTTGGTGATGCCACTGACACATTTATTGTCTCATACATATCGTACTGTGCCATGCAGGAAGTTTGCTGTAAGAATTGGTGGGAGTTTCAATTTACAATGCAATGCCCAGATGCACACTACGCTTCAGAGAAACTTTACTGAATTAATATTGAGAGTCTATCGATTTTTCAGGCCCAGTTTTTTTAGGTAAAACAGTTACTCTGTGGAGTAGTAATTACAGTAGATATCTATCCAGCAGTTTCTACGCTTCTCAATAAGTTGCAATCGCATCCAACTTTAAGTAAACCATGGCATCTTCTCCCATCTATCGCTGTGACGGTGGCCTATGGTGCGAATCGTAGGTTGCTGACCCAGAGATTTTGAGTTCAGTTCTCGCTGGGTCTCTATCAGAACCCAAAAATTCCGTTGGAAACTAGACTGATTTTGAAAAAGCTGCTGTCTCAGAGTGCCATTAGTCATCCACTTGATTATGGACATAATACAGTGAAATCCCATAAAGGGTTAGTTAAGTATGCCATAGACAGCAGTTAATTTCGTAAGGTTTATAACGCAAGTTAAACCAATAGAGGATACAGAAAAATAACTCAAAACAATTTTTACTTTTACTTTAGAGATTCATACTAATTTGCTTCAAGTTTGAATCCTAGTTAAGGTCCATGTGTTGCTTGGCGCCCAAATCCTCCATAAATCAATACCCGTTTTTGCTCACGTGACAGGTAATAATATCGTCGAGGCCATTGTCACAGCAAGTATAGCAAAGAAATTTCGACTCACTGACCTTGCAGACCCGACATCGATCCTACTTAGACGCATTAGTGTACCCTCCATTACATATCTTCCTCTTCTTGATTGTCACTGCCATATACGTTCCAATACCAGCAACAGGATCCAATGAAGTGTGATTCTCCTCATCTCCTACGCATTCAAATGCTCGAAGAGATATAGAATCAAAATTGTTTTCAATGAGTTCCCCAGCAAGAATCTCATAGAAAATAGATAGTGGTAACGAGAGAATTGGAACGAATAAATGCTTTCAAAGTAGCCATTAATCAACTACTATGATCAATCGGAGAGAGAATTGACCATGAGCGACTAATCTTTCACTTCCAATTCCGTATCAATTCCAAAAATATCTTGCCTGCATCTGTTGTGATGATCAATTTGAGAACACCTGTCATAGTACCTTTCCACAACATCTAAAACCGCAACCTCGAATTACGCTTTCTTTGTCTCACCCTCCACAGTTCTCTATCGTTCTTTGAAAATTGCGGTACCCTAATTGGTTGTATGGCAACTGCTTAGAAATATCTTCGTTCTCTTTCCATCCACAAAACAGATCTCCGTGCTCCTTGAGCTCCTTCGAGGAGAGGTATTGCATCAGAAATTCCTGATGCATTCTTGACCACACTAATAAATCTCCTTCCATATCTCATCAAGTCTTCTCCGGTTGACACCAGTGCAAAATATGAGTCCCCGCATACTATTCAATCTCTCTTCAGCCATGGTTGAACTGTGCGAAGCGTGAGAGCGGTATTGTGACATATTTGTTCTGTGAAGTCAAGCCGAAGGGCACCCGTTTTCCCAATAACTATCTCCATCGTCAACATTATTTCAGACAGACCACACGCCGAAGCCTTAAATGCGCAAATAGCTTCGGGCTTTTTGTCATAGACAACATAGTGCGGAAGTCTTGTCTCGATCTGGTGCCCGCTGATGCCGTACTACCTGCTGATACTTTCATCTACGCAGATATGAGAAGATAGCATGACATACTGCCTACGGTGGTCATTGATAGCATTTAAAAATCCACTCACCAGGGACCACCTTGTGTCATCCAAAGGCCTTTTTTCCCTTTCAGATTGAAGCAAATGTTTCCGAAAATCACCTTAAATCTCCTGCGTGACATGATCTTTCCAAAGCTTGGTCCGGAAATATACTTCGATACATTCTCATTCCAAAGGTCACGGCGGCTTGAAAATGTAAACTTTGTCATCAAAATGAGAACTCCAAAGAAATTCAATATCTCCCCTGACGAAACGGGCTGAATTCCAATGACATCCAATCACTCGTTTGTAAGGTCACACGTGATATTTAGATGACGGAGCGGAAACATGCTCATAAAGCATTCAAATGACGATAAATCCCGAGAAACACCATCATAGTTAAGAGTATTACCGAAGTAGCGAATTATTTTGCAGATTTTTTCCGAAATATTTTCGCTGGCCGGCATTAACAAGTCCAGATTGGTCCAAAATCGCTCGTGAGCAATTAAAATTGCATCTGATTGATGCACCATTGAGCGATCTGAATTCACATCCGAAGCGGACGGGGACAATGGTTAAGCATCTAAATATTGATTTTCGTGTTCATTCTGCTACTGAGCGTGTTTAACCTCCGCCAAAACACCTGTAGAAGGCAATTACGCGTTGATTTTGACAATATTCTACATGAGAGTCTCGAAGCGGTCGCATATCTTCCAGCTTGCGTCCGATGAATTCTTCCTTCGCCTGCTCACAATGTCAATATAGACTGCAAAGGCGATTCCACCGATCAATTTCGTATTCCAATCCAACCGACACAAGCGCTAACATTCTGCCGCTGACGTAACAAGGAAAGCTCGGTAGTGAATTGTATTTCCTGGAACGGTTCGTAGATCCAATTTTCCGAAGAAGAAGGCAAATCGAGGGCTACCGCGTAAGGGAAAGTTGTTCCTACGCTGAGCAGAGCTGCTATTCTCGGAAATTTTCTTTTGATAGAATATTTCCATGCCTTCATAAACATGTGGACTGGAAAAAGGGGCCAGGAAAAGTTTATTATTTAAAAAAAATGTTGTTACAAATGTCCTCATGTGAGAGAGAAAAAAGGGACCTTTTCTTTCATGGATTCTAGTTGGTGATCAGGCAAGAGCCCCATCTGGAGGTTAGGTGGTGGGATACCTTCTTTGATTTCGATGTTCAACATGACCGCGGTGTACTGGAGCAAATGCCGATACACTTGTCTTACGCCTCCCTAATTCAAACAGAGGATATTTCCCTTGACGGTCGACATATAACGGCAATGGTCCTATGGGCACTAGCTAATTCCTAACCGGAGGACCAATTCGGACACGTGTACAGGGATGCAGTAAACGATAGCGTTCGCCAAAGACGACCAGATCATGTAACTAATTCGTCGATATATTCTTGTTCGAAAAAATCCAAGAGATGTATGCAAAATTTTCGCGATGCGTGGGAGGATATCCGTGGGAGGATATCCTCTATGCAGACGGTAGTAGCGGGGGATGCGAACGCAAGGAATCAAAAGCTAGCGGCTAAAAATCAAGTTTGGAGCCTTTGAAGGGTCGTTGGAAGGGGCGGGAGTCGACGCGACATTGCGTTCCAGGTCAGTGATCTTGTTGCGGAGCGACATTGAAGCACCACCTCAAACTTCTCGGGTAGCCATTCATAATATTTCGGCCTTGAACGGTGATGCGACGGATGTGTCGCAAGCGATGGGGTGCTTCGCAATGCCGTTGGGAGCTTGCGGTGGCTGGACGGGGATGTTAACTGGTCTTCGCTAGGTGCCTGGCATCAGGAGCGGAACCTCAACTGACAATCCGGACCGGCTGCACGGTTGGTACGGCCGTCAATGACGTTGCGTTGCGAGTTATATCGGTGTTTGCGACGCGAAGCCAGAAGGAAAGAGGTCCACTGCGTGGTCTCCCTAGCCTATCTATGGGTCGTTTGCAATAATCACAGTTCGCGAGGAGCGAGTCATCGCAGGCAGACAGTCTGAGGCAGCGATGTACCATTTCTTCCAGTTTACAGAGGTGGGATGTGTGAGGATGAATGCGACACCAGGACTTTACGGACGCAGTGGCACACATTTGCAGGGTTAAATATCTACAAGCTACACTTCATCCCGCCGACGCTTGCGAAAAAATGAGTAACTATCGAGAAGTACCGCTACGTCTGATTCCATCGAGTCAGTAGCTCCGCTCGCGCCACCGCGTCAGCCCTTCTCGCCAGTAAAACAAATTTAGTTCATCTACCTGTTGTCCTTGCAAATGATTAACAAGGATGATTCTACACATCAAAACTGTAGACAATAGTAGGCAGAAGCAACACGACATTTTTACGACATTTTTACACCCGAGCAACCGCCCCACCCCAATTGCGGGCGCCTCCCTAATCACTACCCATGCTTGAAAATATTCATTTATCCAGGCCATATAACGAAAAACTGAGTACTCATCGCGATTTTGACATGGAACTCGGACGAGAAACCTATTGCGGCGTTGAAAATGTACAGATACGTTGGGTTAGGATGGTAAGTCAAGGAGCCCAATAAAAAAGGAAGCGGGTTGAGTGTCGGTTGAGCGGTTGGCCTTAAGTATGAATCTCGTGCTAGAATCCCTCTCCCTTTTGCATTAAAATTTTATCCATTCTTTTTTTCATACTCTTAGATCTGTGATCCAATTTGCCTGAAAAGCGATATAGCATCAGCGAGTATTTGGAGACGAGGTCCCCAAACCAATATATAATTTGCTGTCGTTAGTGACGTAGTCAGATGCCCAATAGGGTGATTATAATGTGTTACCTTCTTGGGACCAACCAGCATAAAGTTTAATTACCGATAGGGAAACTCCCACACCAAATGCACAAGAGGACGCACTTGGACACAACTGTGACCCATTTATTATGACATACCTTCGGGGGAGAAATCCCACATCTCTTGAGACATAGTGACAGCCAGTATTCCTGGGAGCTTGCAGTTGGTGCTTTTAAGCGCTGCCATTTAAAACAAACAAACATTTAGATAGGCGCCTCGACTTGTTGTGGAAGACATACTACTCGTACAGATGTTCCAATGGATGAACCGTATTCAAAGGGCACTTGCGTGTCCTGTGGAGCCGCAAGTCATTTCTTTGATTATTTTTCAGGCCGGTTACAAGCGGAGGGATTTTTTAAATAATCTGTTGTTACGAATTGACGGTGCCAGTACCCTGATACTTCGTATTCTCCCTATCCTCCTGAGACTCCTAATCCTGGGACATTGTATCACCCCATGCCCAACCTGATGAATCCTTATGAATGGTTGCTACCACTCTCCGTGTTTGTCGATGTATAGATCGAGATGTGAGCCAGTGCTGTGTGTTCTTCCATCAGAGAATATCCCTTAGTGCCGCGCCGTTGATCCTTGCATGTCGGCCTTTTTGTCTGCCCATGCATTCGTAGATTGATCTGAGGTAAAACTTCGTGTCTGGCACGGCCAAAGCAACAAGGCAAGACTTTCGCAAGTACAGCAAGTAAGCGAAGTGCCGGCATTTCTACTTGACGCCAGTTTCTTTTCACTAGATTTAGTACTATTTTCACAAGGCGTTCCACCCGTTCCACATTCCGGTTCGGCACTGTATATTTCATACGTGAGGTATCTACCAGCATCCCAAGATGCTGCACTCAGCGATCGCCACTCACCATATTCCTTTTGTCTGCAAAACACAAAGAAGGTTCGTTGACTCTTTGTAGACCGACTCTCCAATTTACTGAACCCTGGGTCCTATTTAAACAGATAACCCAAACCTCCTAGGACAGATTGTCCTCACATCCGAGGTGCGCGAGGTTATTGTCAGTTGCATTCATATCGGTCCCTCGCCGGACCCGGCTTGCCTCTATGCGGGCCTGGGAGTGCAAATTTCACCCTTCCTCAACGACAGCCGCGCCCTTACTCGACACAAAACTTAATAACTCTACAACAGATTGCCCTTGCCCGGCATACCTAAAAGTCGCCCTTGACTTGGCTGACTTCAACTCAAAACACAAGTAGCAGCATGCTGCTCATCAAATTTAACGAACTCCAGTCTCGAGAATCATTGCAAAAATCTTTCAGAAACTAAGCGCATCCGCGCACTGCACCATTCCACGCCAGTATATCATGACTTATGTCCCGTATCTCACCTGAATGAATTATGTGACATTCCTCCCTGTGGTAGTCGGGTATTGCCTTGACTCTGAAGTGGACACCAGCTTCCCTCTGGTCCCTTATCATGGTTTGTTCCTTCTGAAGCAGATGGTAAAAGGAAGGACCGAACTGCAGGGCGGTTCATAATCAAGGCATAAATATTTGCTTCAATAGAAGGTGACAAAACGCGAGCGTGCACAAACATAGAAGAAAACACCGCGCGTGCAAAAATGGATCATTGTCGACCCAAGTAGAAGTTAGTTGAGTGCAAAGGCCGAAGGTGCTCCAAGTAAGTCGGTCGACAGCCTTCGTCAACAGTCTGCAACTTGGTCTCTCCGTGGGAATATGTACCAAACAAACAACTCCGTTCTTAATCAAGTCTCTGACATGGTGGTATTTGACTTCAATATGTTTGCTCTTTGCAGAGACATGGTCGTTGGAGGCAAGTGCAAGAGCAGCGGTGTTATCAGAAGATGGTTGTAGTCGTATCCGAGCGCGGTCACGAACGGTTGAACATTAACAAGTTCCAGCATAAGCGCCGTATCCAAGAAAGTTCTTTGGCAAGTAGAGAGCGCGACGTACTCAGACTCAGCAGATGAGAGGGCAACAATTTTTTGGCGTAGAATCTTCCAAGAACCGGTGCAC
This sequence comes from Kappaphycus alvarezii, assembly GCA_002205965.3. Classification (NCBI taxonomy): domain Eukaryota; phylum Rhodophyta; class Florideophyceae; order Gigartinales; family Solieriaceae; genus Kappaphycus; species Kappaphycus alvarezii. Next base: position 527,342 of record NADL03000795.1, read on the forward strand.
AGTTCATCATAACAACGTATCCGGTAGTTGACTTGCGAGTTTCCTTGTCTCCTGCCCAGTCCGCATCTGCATATGCTTGTAACAAATTCTTCCCTCCTCGAATGGATCGGCCGTACGTTATTCCAAGTTCTTGAGTGCCAGACAAGTATCGCAAAACTCGGCGCAATCATTTGCGCATGACGATGCGTTGGGGCGTGAAGTTGTCTTGCGAGAGCACAAACCGCAAAGGATAGGTCGGGACGGGTGCACACCGCAAGGTACAAGAGCGCTCCAACAGTTGCGCGATACCAAGGGTGATCGGATTTGGAGAGTAGTTGTTCAAATGATTGCGCGCTGGTGAGATCGGCGTTCGTTGGGAGCGGAGTCCAACATCCGTTGGCTTCACCAAGACCTTGGTCTTTAAGAAGACTTTCCGCTATCGACGTTGGCTTATCTTAATGCCGGCTTCCGTGTGCGATATTTCCCAACCTACAAAGGATGTTAACTTACCGAAAATTGACATCGAACTTCGCGCTCAAGCGATCCATTAAGATGCTGAAGCAGCTTAGCCGAATTGGAGACGAACTTCATGTCGTCAACCACGATCACAATGATGATGAATTCGCTACCGATTTTTGAAGAATACGCGCACATCAACCTTGGATTGGCTAAAGTTCCAACTTAAGATCGTGCTCACTAAGACAGAACCCCAAATTTCTCCGGCTTGTTTGATCCCATACATTGACTTGAGCAGGCGACAAATGTACCCAGGCATCTCAGGGATTCCAGTTGAGTTGGTTGGTTGTTCGATGAATATCTGTATCGCATCGCCATAGAGGTACGCATTGCACACTTCCCCTCCTTCGACAATGAGTTCCATCGGAAGCGGCGAGCGAAATCAGCATTCGGATTGATTCTTGTGATGCCACAGGGCATACAAGTTGTCTGGATCGAAGTCGACTCCCGACGATTGCATATCGCCACAACACATCTTTCTTTGTGAAGGAAGTTCTTTCCCTCAGTGTCCAGCGGTTTGAGGCGAACACCCAGTGAATGGGATCACGTTCATGTTCTGATGACGTCGAACATATTCCCAAGTATTGCCATCCTTCAGCGCAAGAAATTCGCGATTGATCGCTTCGCACCAGAGTCAGATCTTGATCGCGTCTTTGAAGTGTCGCGGCAATCTTGGATCGAGTGGTTTTCTTCGTGATACATGTATTTGAGGTAGTACTTCGCGCAGTGGAATTAGGCATGCAGAGAATGCCTGTACTAATAATTCCTCGACTTGGTTGCCTTCATCTTCTTGTTGGGCTTCGATTGCGCTTTGTTGCGCGATCCCATCAAGCAATGATGATACGCTCGGTAACAGTTCATTGTTAAACAAGCGAAAATCTTTTCGACTAGTGGTTATGATTTTCTTCGGAGCGGGGATTTATATGCGATATAAGGAGTTTCTTTCCATTCCAACAAAATTCCTAAGGCAGATCGAGCCGATAACTTGCGATTCGCTCGAGTTGGGATTGGTACAAGAAAGCGAAGCCTTGTTAGCAAATGTTGGCAAGTCCTTGAACGTGACCGATGCTGATGCATCCCAAAGGAGAATGGGGATGTTGTTGTCAATTCGTGCAGAAGGTAAGCGGTTGCGAAGCCAAGTTCCATGATTCATAGCATCAGCCCAAGTTCAAAGGGCAACTTGGCGTCGAATAGCAAAACTCTTGCTAGCGTTCCCAGCTCTTTCATGAAGTTCTCGGCAACTTCATTAGTCTGAGGCATTCTGCGGTGACGGTTCGATGCGAATTCCATTCATCAAGCAGAAGGTGGTGACTTCGTTTGAGATGTTTTCCCCAGCTCCGTCAAGGCGAAGATTCATCAAGCGCCTACCTAGAAGGTATTCGTAGCGTTCCTTGTAAATTTAAGTGATCCGAACAAGTCGCTCTTGTACTTGATGAAATGGACGTCGGTTTTAGCAGTTCGATCATCGACAAACCCGACGCCATAGTGAGATCCTCTTGTAGATGGGGTATCGATTTTGCCAGTGATTTCTAGATGTACGAGCTCAAAGGGATAATTTTTTATGTGCAAGCTGGGATTAATCGTGCTTCTTTGCGCTTTTCCAACAGCATAAGGAATTCAATCGATCGACTCAAGTGTCTTACGATCGAACTCCGGCGCGTCCCGAATCATCCTTGAAAGCTCAATGCAGCGTGCTAGATGTGGGTGGCCGGTGCGGCAGTGCCATTCCAAAGCCAATTCTTTCTGTGGCTTCCCCAAAGCTCTGGTTGAACGGCTTCATGCCGCGTTCGCTTGAATTTGGAGCGGCTTGACATTGGGCAGAGAGCGCGATCTTGCTGACCGTAAGTAGCAATCTGTAAAATCCATCTTCAACAATTTCCACTACCCTCACGACGGCAAGTGAATTTCGGCGATAGAAGATACAAGTGCTCACGTAGTTAATTGCTGGGGGGTCTTCAGTGAACATGACGTTGAAGCGTTTTGTGAGGCGTCCAACAACCAAAGAGCTTGCCTGAAAGTGTGGGTGTGGTAGGCGTCATCATTATATCCTCCATCCAAAGGGATGAAAACCTTGCCTTTGCCCACGAGGACCGAAACTCTGGAAGCAGCTTGTACGCTTGCCGGCTCCATTGGTTCGTAATCAAGAAACAAACTGCGGCTGTGACAGAAGTTGTGTGAGCCGCGGGAATCAATCAATCCATTGTTGCTTTTCTCGTTCTCGCACTTGGCTATCGTGCTTCGGAACTTGATCTGGGCTATAAATCCATATCCTCCGTTATGAGGTTGCCGAAGATCCACCTGGGTAATTCGGTGGTGGTGGTCACATCTTGCATCCTTGAAGCTTGGCTACTCGGGATATTGTCTTGTTGAAAGTAAGTTCCTTGCTGCGGGCAATGCTACTTTCGCAAATTGATGCTGCCGTGGCTGATGTCCTTGATCGAAATTACGACCACGATGATAATAGCTTGGGTCATACTGATGATAGCTTCCACGACCACGGCCACGATAGGAACCACCTCGATAACCTCCACGATAATCCTCCGCGACGACCACGTTCTCTTCCATGAAACTGGCCTTGGTCATCTTGTATGTCAGCTCGGTGCCAACAATCTCTCGCATAGTGTCCTGGCTCCGGGCATATCCAATATCCATCATCTTCGTCATCTTGGTTACGGTTTGGTTTCTGAATTCTTCCTCTTCTTGTTTTTCACTTCTTCCCACCGGCGGCGTTGGCTTCTGGAATGTGAACTCAACCCTTTTTCTTATCTCCTCTCTTCATCTTCAGGCAAGCAACTTCGGTCTCAACATTTCTCACAAGAGTTTTCTATGAAGTGCCACTGGAATTCATCTTAATCGGGTTGAAATGTTCTGAAAGCGTTCTATTCATCTTTGTTACCTTTTCAGATTCTTCAACTGGTCTTCCGACTGCAGCCAACTTGTTAATGATATCGTTGAACTTATTCAGGTGAGCTTCCCAATTTCCATCATCCTTGAACTCCAAGGATTCCAACTCTTGCATGTAGTTGAGGATGTTTTGCTCGTTTGAAGCCGTTTATAAACTTTCATTGTCCGGGTGCAGTCGAAGCCCATAACCTTTTAGAAGTGTTGTTATGATTATAGTAGCCCGTCTGCAATCCCGTGGCCACGAATGCAGCTTTCCACTGGGGCACACCAAGATGTCTTCTATGTAATCTAATATTCTCCAACCGAAACTGTTTCTCAAGTGTACCCGCAATCTTGTCATAAGTCTGACGAGCCAGTACCCATTCAGGCGCAAAACGACCGGTAAGGAGATATTCGGAAAATGTCGGTCGCCAAGTTTGACCGTGAAGTACTTTCTCTTAGAAGGGGGGATGCGAAAATGATTGTACCCACCATGAAATCGAATGTTATTATGTTGCCCCGTTTCATAAGCTGCACAGCGAATGATTCCAGCGTAGATATTTTCTTGTGTCTCGGTTGCCAATTTGTGGACAGGTGATGGAGTCCTGCTACTCCGCGCATCTTCCCGCAGTTGTCGTATGCAATAAACTCGGTTGATGTGAACGACTCGTGTCGAGCCTCTCCTATGGTAAACTCCTTCCATAATGATCCTTTAAACGCTTTTTTATCGTCTCATCGGGGAACCTCTGTTCTTCCGTGCTCCAGTGCGGAGCTCCCGTTTTGATTTTTGGAAACGGTTGGACAGGAATGCCCGGAGGGTCGAATACGCCGTCGTAAGGCCTCCCATTCGCGACGATCGCATCTCAACTCTTCTCTCCATGCGTCCGCCGCCTGCTTTGTTCCACCCAACGATGCACCGAACTGATTCATTTCCAGATATCGGGATGGGCATCACTAATGCGTTTATTTCCGCAACACATGCCCCAATTGCACGTAACTATAAAGCGTAAAAAATCAGGTCCCCTCGTCGGTGCCCGCTCTCTTGGCGTCGCTTTTTTCATTTGGGGTAATCTCTTGGTTGCCGCTCATAGAAAGAGCACCAGTAGGATTTCCGGACTTTTTACCACTTTTTATGCCTTCTTTAGTATTGGTCGTGCCTTTTCCCTGTTGCATTTTTGCTATTGGATCCCTTTGAAGGACTTTTTTTCGTTCTATGTTGTGTTTTTTATCAGCTCCTTCCCTCCTATTTGCAATTATTTTTGATTCGGCTTCAATTACTTCGGTCAACAACGAGCGTCAATGCTTTCGTGCAGAAGGTCTCATCCGCGCAGACACCCCGTCGGCGGCGACCACACGCTCTAGGTGATCAGCGCCTTATGCTTCCACAGCTTTACGAAAAAAAAGTCCCGCCGTTATCCCAGAGGGTCATAAGTCGCTTCCATTGATAGACAAAATTATGTAAAACAGCTCCTCAAGAGTTTCATCGCTGATGTAACTTGCATTGCATAGCTCCCGGTCAGGCAAAACGCCAACATTGCACGCTCATATCAGACCCCGGCATTCAGTAGCATACTTGCCTCCTGGTGTTCCGAACGATACTTTGGCTTACAAATAGCTTTTCGGGTCCACTCTTGAGTCCATTTAACATCTGTCACGTTTAATACAGCTGGTGGATGACACTTTAAGTCTTGGGGGAATTCAAAAGCAGCGAAACGAGAATACTCCCTTTCGTCGTCTTCATTGATCTTTTTTGTGACGCTCGAGCTACCGTGGAAAATATTGCTGTATATACAGGCTTTTGGCTGAAATTGGACCAAAAAACTCTAAATATCAGGTTTTGCGCACTAGTGACGTTGCCATCGCTCTCCTCACTGAGTGCATCCAGTTTCTACTCTATGTTTGCCAAGCGTTGTTCAAGCGATTCCTGATTCTGCTCCGTTGTTCTTAAATACCACTATATGTGGTCTGCGTTGTACGCGACTTCCTCACCCACCCCTGGGAGGAATGAAATATCCGCTGAGGGCTTTCTTTGAATTATATACGCGACCGACATCACGACAACCAAAGTCAGAGCCCACCAAAATATGAGAGGGGATTGAGTGCCGGTTGATGGGTTGGGCCTTGTTAAGTATGGAATCTCGTGCTAGAATCTCTCTCCCTTTTGCATTAAAATTGTATCCATTCATCATTTCATACTCTTTGATCTGTGATCCAATTTGCTGGCATGTTTACATTGCAGTGTGAGCATGATACTCCCCAGAAGAGTGCACCGCTAATACTGTAATCAAGTTTTACTCTACTTCTATAGAGTATACTTTACAGTCATTGACCGACTATTTAGGAACAGGATGGTCAGCATCAGGGGCGATTTCAACAAGAAAATTTAATTGGTTTGCTGGTCGTCTACTGGGTAATGCTATGTTTAAATTAATATCAAGGTACTGTAAAGAGATGTAATGAAAGTCGGCTTAACTGTAATGCAATGATATTCACTAGTTCAGGCATTGATATTCAAAAAGAACCTGATGTATACCTGGAGAAGAATTTTCAGGTTTTTTCACATAGAGAAGAGATTTATGGTCTCTTACAATCTAATCTTTTTTAAAAGACGCCGCCCTGCGCCTGACTCTGTTCTCAAGTGCTATTCCCCTCATATTTGGTATTTTAAGGCAGCGCAATCTGCCACAACCTCGTGTCCGCACCCTCGCATTTGCAACTGCCGGCGCCGATAGAGCCGGCAGACTTCCCAAGGCTGTAGAGTATAGTAAGTCCTTGGATATTTGTAATTTGCATTAATTTGTTACAATTTATTGCAAACATTCTCGATATATGGCGCACAAGCGGCTGACTTCGAACTTTTACTGTATTTCCTCAACTTTTCCTCCACTTTCCCACCATTTTTGCCGTCTCCTCTGCGTACGACAAGAATTATACGCAAAACTTCTAACAGTACAAACGACAGAATCCAGAGATCAGAAAACCCAAACTTTTGTCGCCCTTGTTCGATCCCATGCTAGCCATGGCAGACAGGAACAAAAGTCAGTGTCAACGAGGCAAACTGAAAGGTGAGAAAAAAGGCCGGGAGTAAGAAGCAGAAGGGCAACTGCCAATTGCCTATATGATTCTCAAAAAATAAAATGTACCAGAGCGAGAGCAATATGCGAGCAGTGGGGCCTGGCATCAAAAAGGCTCTCAAAGCTTACGCTTGTTGCAGCATGTAGCATTCACGTCTAAAACCAGGTAAAATAGGGAAAGACACGTGATGAAATATTGGCAGCTAACCCTTCATGTTGGAAGTTCCAAAACTTTGAGGAAACATTAGGTAGAGCTGCTGCTCTTCGAAACATTACATTCGAAGAACTTGACTCAAAATTTCATGGATGATGGTCTAGGACAACTCGCAACACGCCTAAGAAACAAAGAAATCAATCTTTCAAGCTGAAACCAGATCAATCCTCAGCAATACCGGTTTCAATTAATTTAACTAGTAGTGATTCAATTTTTTTCTCTTTCTGAGCACGGAGACTGCTTTTTATGCTTAAATAAAATGAGAAACGCCGGAATGCATTAAGTGGGTCTAAATGGATCTCACAAGAGCAGAACTTGACATAAAGGCTTCCACAGATTCGTTCTGGACATCAATAATTGCACCAGTACTCAACAGCCCTGAGTATAAGCCCAACAGATACTTTAGTGTAATTTTGGACTTCATTGATATTACCAGCCATCGCTCGGTTGATAGAAGTGACCATTTTCTCAAAGAAAAGATTAGGGACACGGGAAGCAAATTTACGGAGGTTTTGGATAAGTTTAATCGTTCTGGGCAGAATGATCCTGAGCGGTTCGTTGATTTTCTTTCTTAAATCGCTTGCAGGCATCTGATTTCTTTATCGAGTCGTTTGTTACTAATTTTTACAGTTGCAGGCTGTGGCACTGCATTTTTCGATACATAATTTGTAGAACTGACAACGAAGATGGTTGGAAATGTTGACGTTGTTGGCTACGAGGTTGGATTCCTCGGTTTAGATGAGGCAATGGATGAGATACCGACTATCTCCTCAGGTGGTGGTAGCTCATCTGTAAAGCGTTAACCAACCGATTGACGACATTCTGCCGAGCTTAAAATGCTCGTCGGATATGCAAGTGCAATACTGTTGCTTGGTATAGGCGATGGTCTTAGCACTCGTGAAGAACCCTCCTCCCACTCATTCTCTTGCAAGTATGATAAATGCCGATGTACTGACCGAAAGGAATTTCGTGTGTCAGAATGACGCTGTCAGCAATGTAGCTTCGCCAGTGTGGCTTCGGCGTGGAGGCGGAATTTTTTTGGTATTTTAAAGCGGAGTCGGGACGGGGCTGAAATGAAGCAACCGAGGATACTTGAGCCTGCGCTGGGAGCGGCGGCTGGAGATTTTGCACCTAGCAGACAGAGGTAAAGCACAGCGATTGTGCACCAAGGTTGTGCATTCGCAGCCGAGCAAGGTGTCGGCTCTGTCGTCGGTTTAAGTTTGGTGGTGTGGCTTCGGCATGGCAGTGATTCGATCCGATGTGTTGGATAGGAGTGGGTAATGGGTCGACGTAAGGCAGGAGAGGGTGCTTGAGTCTGTGCTGGAAGTGGCGGCTGTTGTTGGGCACAGGGCAAGATTGCTTAGGCCTTGAGGGTATGGCCGGATAAATCATCGACGGTGAGAGCGGAGGAGGCATCAGTGGCGACGGATGAGCCACGAGGGACGGGGAATCAAGGGTTCATTGCAGCGGACTGGGTAAGCATTAAGGTGAGTTTGAGGAGCGTGATCGGTACCGTGTGTCGTTTGAAGGTGAGGGGCGGTTGGCATGGGAGCAACCCGCTTTGAATGAATTGAATGGTAGGGGCAGAATCTTTTACTTTGATGGAGTTGCGAGGAGCGAGGCGACGGTCGTTAGAAATCTTGGCCAGGGCCTTCGAGATTCAATGACAATGTCGCTGAAGGCTTTGCGTCGCTGGGGACTTGTTGGGAGTTGAGGAGGTCATTGTTTTTCACCTCTTCTAGGGGCACGTCACAGCGACTGTGCCGTGCCCCTGGCCTCTGACCACTAGATGCAACCTAGTGGTCAGAGATACATCCAAAAGATTGCGCACCTGATGTGAGCTTTGGCGGGCGAGCAAGGGGACGGCGCGTTCGGCGGTGTAAGTTTGGCGGTGTTGCTTCGGCGTGGCAGTAGTTCGTTTTTGCTTTTTTTGAAGTGGAGCGGGGAAGGGGTCATGAAAAAGGCAGACAGGGTGCTTTATTCTGTATTGAAAGTGGTGGCGGGTCTAGGTCGCTGGGCGAAAATGCTTAAGGCCTCGCCGGTATGCTCGAACGGGTCTCGGTCGGAGGGAGCGGGGCAGGCATCAGTGACGGCAGGTTTATCACGAGGGGGAAGAGGCTTATGTCCCGTGTAGACTGCGGCGGTGAGCTATTTTTTATTGTAGAGGTGCTAAGGGCATTGGCAGAAATAGGTATGCGAGTAGTGGCGACAGCTGAAGATGGTCCGGAGTGCTTACTAGCTGAAGAAAAATCAGCGCAGATGAGCTCTCACTACAGGGGGTCTTTGCGCTCCACTTCTTCTGAAAATATCAATCAACTGAGCCCTCTTTGAGTCGTCCTGTGTAAGCCTCTCAACCGCAGATATGGTGCCATTTGAAGAAACGATATCAACAAACACACAATGGGCGGCTTTATACCACACTAAGCTCCCGCGTTACAGTGCCCACATATCGTCTTCATCTCAATCATAGACCTTTTTCGGCACATTGTCGATGCAAAACTGTGGAGCTTCATAATTAATGCGATTACCCGTGTTGACTTGGCCAAAATCAAACGGTAAAGGCTTGGAGAGAATACTCCATCTCGGGACCATTATTCCCAATGCCTGCTCTACATGCATGCGCAATGACAACAAAAAAAATTAAAAGCATCTTCATGGTCGGTAGCCTCGCTGGCCGGTACAGATGTGATTAGAAAATTACTGCATACGTACGCCTCGTCTCCCGCAATCCAAAACTCGTCGGAGAGTCCTGTCCTGTCTGAGATGATGTGCAAGGCTTGAAACGCTATGTGCTACGGCATCATAGGTAGAACCTAGGCAACGCGCAGAGTAGCAGAGAAAGCGGTATTTGGAATCCACCACGGCCTGAACGGGTAGGGCATAAAAACCTTTCCTGTTGTAAAGCGATTACTTGGGCTTTCTTCTGCGTTTTTTTGACCTCTAACACCTGGAACAAGACATTCTAGCACATATGCACAAAACAACCCGACGCACGCTCAGTCTGTCTAACAATCCTTCATCCACCTCCCCTAGCCATCTTTTTCTGTGTCAGTACACCATCCCCCATCGCCCCCTTCGCTGCTTTCCCAAGCACCTGTAGGAGAAAAATGCCGCCCCAGCCATATGGTGCACCATGGTCGACATACGCTTGGAAAACAAGCTTTTCTCCGCCTCCGAACGCTCCTCGATATGTGCACGAGGTGCCTACAGGCTCATACCAAATCTCGACGTACATGGACACTACATGTACGTATTTACCGGGAAGTGGGTGCCGTTAGGCGCCACAACGGCCTCAGGGACCTCCTTTCCAATCTTCTCAGAGATCCTAGGCTCTCAGTGAACGTCTACCGCGAAAAGACGTTCGCAGCCGGTCTACACAAGGAACCCTCCGAGCGCCGTGCCCTCGACCTGGTCATTGACGACGCCGCCATCGCTCCTAAGCCTCAGGGAATCGAAGTCACCATTGTAAGCCCTTACTCCTCCACGTACCGCAACCGGGCCCAGACTGCGGCAGCCGTGCTCGACGCCGCCGAGAAGCGGAATCATTGAACGTGCGACGAACTGTGCGCCGCCGAGGGTATAGATGTGCGCCGCCGCCATCGATGTCTATGGTCAACTGGGACACGAAGCGCAAGCCGTCCTCCAGCACGTTTCTCACGACATCGCCTAAGGCGCGGTGCCAGGCCTACACGCAAATACGAGAATCTGATGGCGATGGTCTCCGCATACGTCCACAAGTACACAGCGATGATGATTAACTAACGTCGCTTTTCCCAACGTACCAATAGCACGTAGGTCAGCGGACCCGAAAGGTCCCCTCACTTAATTCATCCATTAGATGTCCCCATTTCTCTCTGATCATCGTTAGGGTACACGAGTATCTCAGTTTAAAATCAGGGAGTGAAGGCATTGTTTAGGTTCGGTTCAGGTTCAGGTTCTTTAGAGCTTCAACACCTGTGACTTAAATTCAGGGACACAATACGTGGCATAATACAGCAATTATAAATTTGTGATTCACTGTAATTGCGTTATTTTAGGATTTTTAATAAATATGGTGGAATTTTGCAAAAGCTATCTAGTTGCCCTCGTCACTCAGGGCGCATGAATAGATGGCTATAGCCACCTAGGACCACAGAACACAGCGGAGCCGCTAACAGATTCGTGCACGAATAGTGGCGTCCGAGATGTGGTATTTGGTCGCAATCCGCGGAATGAACGTTTCTTGAAGCAGAACAGTAGCCGGGGATGCCTTCCCAAGGTAGTCGAGAGCGTATGACTGCAAGCGGAAATCCGGGTGGTGAGACGGGTTATCAGATGGTGGCACAAGGCATCTGGAGAGTTTGCGCTTCAGGTCGTGGATCTTGTGGCGGTAAACCTGAGCGGCAGCGCCTGTATCGGCTTGCGTTGCTATCGTGACGAAGGCTGATGTAGACGGCGACACTATAGTAACGGCACAGGCCACCGGTCTTTCAGCTTCCGTGAATGCTGCAAACATACAAATGGCATCGACAAATTTTGTTATTCACATTCTGCAGAAAGCCGCTGCAACTTGTCTATCATCGCTAACCCCACCGACTATTTCTTGCCCGTGCGACCCACTTTTTTGAGCACCCTTCGCTTTCTTTCCTCACTTGATCTTTGCATGCAGAAAATACGTGTCGTCGTATTTTCTGGCCTTACAAATCGTCTCATAGTCAATTTTCCTCTCTAGACCTCTCACTGCGATCCACGAACATACTGACCTTTATTCCCAACTCCACCTCGTTCCGTGCAAGAGTTCAGAGTAGAATTTGGTCACTCCTCCAATACATCCACCCCAGTAAATGGCACCTTCAGTATCTTCTGCGCATTCCACAAGCTGATGATCAATTGCCCCGACTACCCCAGCATTTATCTCCTACGAGACTCGCCCTTCCTGTTTGTCTCGACCTGGCCATCCAGTGAGCCCTCGCTTCAATGACTCATCGCTCGGGGACTACTCTCGCATTGACCCCTCTACTTCTCGATTCTTGCCCTTCCCAACTGCCGTGCTAACCCTAGCTGCGGCAAAATTAAGAGCGCAACCCTTGTCGTCTGGCAGAAATTCGCAAATACGGCATTATGAGTTTACTCAAAAAAGAAATTCGTTTGGCCCTCAAAATCCGCGCGCTACTTCCTGACTTTTCTGACGAAATGAGCTCTCGTCGAAGAGAAATTCTACTAATACCTTGCCAGCCGTTTCAGTCAATTTCAACCTTCGCTTCGAATGCTCTACATCTCTGCCCCCAAACCCCACAACATCTCTCCGCATTTGCCACGACGTCGTCAAACAACTCCCGTAATAATGCACTAATAATCCTTCGGAGGTCCATTCCCTTAGTTCATACCTTAAAAAGCATCTCACCGGCAGGTAGATTGGTCATCTAGATCGTCAAATCCCCCTCGTATCAATCTCCGTGATTGTATCCATAGTTCCTAGATGATCTTGATAGTTTCCGCCAACTACTGCAAAGCCTCATTCGTCAAGCCGCGCCTGAGCTATCACCAAGTGAGTTTGATAACAGGAATTCCTGACAGGGAATTGGATAGGCCAAAACGTTGAAAGATGTGCTTCTCGAGGCACTATCAGCGATATTTTATCCCAGCAGCGGGCCCACAAGAGCACGGACGCACAATAAATTCATTGCTTACCTTCAAATGTCCAACCAAAAACAAATGTAAAGACATCATCAGGTCATGGTCGATACCTCGTCCTCAGTACCAGGGCCGCGACGTAGGTACCTTTTTCTGAACGAGGATCAACGCCTCCTAAATTTACCACGATTGGATTCCATGCTGCACCGCTAAACACCACGCTGATTTCTCTGCAGTAGCTCCCGGGCGGCTGTTCTTCCCGTCAGTGAATGATTACGGTAATTTGAGATTGTTGATTACGCGTCCCCCTTGGACTTTGGCCATGTGACGCGGGATTCATCATAAAAATCAAGAGACGCTTTGCTCCTTTGATTGGTCCAAGGTTAAGTCAACAGTGCTACACTCTAATGGCGCTATGTTAGAGTCTCATTAGCACTGCGTCGATGCGTTTTTTGGATCACGATGGGGAAGTTTTACGGCAATGTACTATTCGACTCGTAATCCGATCGGGAGCGCTCTAATTATTCACCTTCTATTGGTGTCTTCCTTGATCCCGTTCTACTACACTTGTGTCAATCAAGTCTGAGGTGAACGTTACTACTTTGCCCAAAGGCTGCAATGTGCGAGCCAAATTACTTTTAAGCAAGCCTTCTTGCGCAGGCAAACTTGTCCAAAAAGAATAGGTTGTAGCATCATATTTCGATCAACCTATGCACGTGGCGTCGCAATCTTCCACAGTTTCAAAGCAAGGGACTTTGAAAATAAGCTGCCCTTGCCACAAGAAAGGTATAGAAATAAATTTAATTTAATTACTGTACGTGAAGGTACAGTACTTGTAATGTATGCTTCTAATACACAAGACAGCATAGTATACGAGTCCAAAAGCCAGCGATGGACATTTTTCCATGCCAGAAGCACAAGCAATTCGAAATCAGCACAAAGTCCCTTATCCTCAATTCCGATCACGACCCATTGATTCGCATCTCCATCTTCCATCCATCCTTCATACAATGGGCTCAAACTCCGCGACACACATGCACCGCCCTCCCTCCAACCCCACCCACCTCCCCAACCTCACAACCTTCTCCATCAGTTCCCTCGCTTCCCCTCCAAAACATTGCACGAAAAGATGCCCCCACTCCCCTTCCTGCCGCCGATGCTCCCCCTCTCCTTCTTCCTCCTATTATACTAATCTTCTGGATTTTCCTTCTTGAGTTACCGACCCGTGTGACTCAACAACTGATCTCTCTGCTTTCAAAACGGCCCTCCTTACCCCCATCGCGTCCCTCTGCAACGCTCTCCTTCCTACTTTTTTGGTCACCCATCTTCTTATAGACCAAACATGCCCCCTCTCTACGCATACTCCTTCCGAATTACCCCGCATGCAAATTCGAAAGCTATACTACCGCCCGCTGTCGAATCTCCGTGTGGTGTGTGTAACCAAGGTATTGGTTTGGGAATGATGATCAGAAGGTTGCCATGTGGCCATTACTTTCATGCAAGGTGTATCGATCGTGTTTCCGTGTTAGGTAGGACTATCCGATGTGTCGTGTGTGGATTTGTAGTCGTTCCTACGCCGCATTTAATCTGTGATGAGGATATGTAATGGATGATTGCAGCAGAGACGCTTACAATGGTTGGCGAAAGATAGCGTGCTGCGCTGAAGTCAGGCGAACGGTTGATTGGTGTAGGATGACTGGATTTCGTAGTTTGTGCTGGTTAGTAGGCGAGGAGGTGAAGGTGTGAATCTGCAGAATGAAGGTACTTGCAGAGAGTGGAACTTTTATGTAGTTGTCGGCTTGCGCACCTTGATGATGTACTACAGCGGATGCAAAATCGCTTTTACATGGGTCCATGGTGTTCCTGTATCGGTGTGTACATTTCCTTGCGTATGCTGATGGCACCTGTTGGAGCGTAGGTTGATTGCTGATGGAGTATATGGACAAACTAAAGTATGCGTGGTAGGACATGCTTGTCGGGATAGAATAAAAGGGAGAAAGGTTTGGATGTCTTACTCTCGGAGGATATATTCGATCTATCCCAGAGTTTTCCAGACAAACACAATCGACTCAAAAGGGCATGCCGACACAGTAATGGGGGAGGAATTACGCTCCCTACAAGGCCACCTTAAGTTCAGCCATAAATAATAACCAGATAAAGTGTAAACCATGCTTTACGCCGATGAAGTTCGAGACAAGAGAGAGGTGAATCACACCGCCGTTAATGCTGGCTTGGCGACTGCAGATGTGAGCGTACAAATGTTCTGTTGGGAGTTGTTGTTCCACATATTGTACGGAATGGATGTGGCTCACTGTGGGGTGAAGGCTCAAAAATGCACTCCCAATTGGTTAAGTTGTTTCCTCCCGCATGTTCATACCGGGTACGGACTCCAGGCGAGCGATATCCTTGTGCAACCCCCGTGTGACCCTAACGCTAGCCACCCGGACCGGCCCATCGCGTGTGACGTCGCTGTTGTGTCCCCATTAAAGCAGTCCTCCCTCCTAAAAGCTACCCAAGCTCGGCGGGGGTGCCGCACCAGCTCAAGTTCCAGGACCTTCAGCACAGCTCTCGAGACGTTTGTTGCCTCCCTTCCACAACCTCCCTGCGACCCGGAATTCCGATTCCAGACCCTGGTTTTCGACTCCCTCAGTGCTCCTTCCCCGAAACTCTGTTGTTTACCGAAGGGTTTGTACCCCGCGTTGATGGGAAATGCGGCACCTCGGACGCCACTTTTCTCGCACATCTTTCAGCGCATCAGTTACGCCTGTGGTCGTCGGTAGCTATGATCATCATCTCGAGGACTCCAACTGAACGTAGCCGACGTGGTGCACCCAGTGCTTACCTGTGAGCAAGTAGTAACTTTATGACATCAGTATATCGGGAGTCCCTGCAGGATCCAACTATGTTGCTAGCTAAAAGGTAAACCTGGTGGTCCACGTCGGCCACGTGCAGTCTGTCAGTCTGTGTACACTGTAGGTATGGAGAGAAATTGATACCTCTGCTAAACTGACACGCCCCATCAAAGGCTTGACCGATGCCTACGCCAGCTTAGGAGACGGAGGGAATACTCCCAATGAAATCTCGGCAAGCCGAGAAAACAACGGTTTGAAAATCTCCGGTGTAAGCTCTGTGCTTACAGAACGCGACAACGACGGCGACGAGTGCTTGAAGTGAGCGATGTTGAGCAAGACCAACAGGACTGCAATGGCTAGAAACCCTCCCGTTGTGACGAAGACAGCCGTAGTTGAGCGCGGCCGGGTACACTCCGCATTGCTGATCCTGATCGAAGAGGACGGCCCTTCTTACACGCCTTTCCCAGATCGTCCCGGCTTGCAGTGGGGGCGAGGAATGACAATCCACCAGAGCAGCAAACCCCAAAATCGACTCATCGAGAGCTCCGAAGTTATGACCAACGATTCGTGAGACTCAGATATGGAATATGGTAACTATCATCTCTCTCAGAAGAGTGTGATTGGTAACAACTCTAGTTCAAACTGTGTCTGTGCGGTACACGACTGCCCTGACTATTTGGCTACAATCTAACTGGATGTTCCAAGACGACCATAAATTAGAACGGCAAGGATATGGGCAGAGGGTTTGTACCTTCGAGAACACAGCATGACTCTGCAGTACGGTATACTGCACTAGTGAAGGTAACCGATCTATACGAAACATCTCTCCTGAGTTTTCTGTAATACTCTGTTGCTGTGGGTCATGATTTTCACATGGTGCGAAAAAAATTTTTGGCCCAGTGTAGTTAATTAAAGTGGACCGGCAAATGTGCAGCGATCAGTGTTGAAAAATTAAATCCGTCACTCGACAAACCCTATTATGCAAAGTAGGTCACTTAGTAAAACCAACCAATCTAGAAGGCCACAGGACCTTCAGCACAAGTTAACGAGACATGTAGTGCCTCGATCTTATATTCCCTCTTGCATTTAGGGCTTTCTAATTAACCCCCTGATGTCCTTCTCCCATGGGACTCCAATACCGCAAACTGCCATTTTAACTGAAGAGTTTGAGCCCCTCACTTCCAGTAAATGCTTCAACCTGGAAGCTATTATTCGCATGCACATTTACCAGCGCATCGATTGCCCTTTGAAGAAGTAAGAGACCTTGATCATCGTTTCGTGGACTCCTGGATAGTAAACACAATCGTTACAGGTACAGGAATTCATTTGCAAAGATAGAAGAGTACGAACATTGAGAGAGGTCTCGAATTAAACAATTTGTCTTCAAAAATGCGTGCCTGCGTTGGCTAATATCGTCAACGGTGGAACCAAATATATATCTTCGAGGATTTGATGATAATTTGATAAGCTTTCTTTGCTCCCAGCAACTCCACACTAAGGCGTGAAACTTTCAGCAAAAAATGTGAAATGGAAGTCAGTTTTTAGGACCTAGGAAGCTTTTCGTGGTGTGGGCATCTTTTCACGCATTTACCAGAGAACAGAACAACAATAAGGGCTTCCTATAGTAGCAAGATCATTCTCAAGGGCTAGACGGATCTACTTGCCTGCTTTAAACCCAGAAAAAAACATCTATATTAGATGGCTACCATGAATGCAAATCCAAAGTAAAAATGGAAGCAATGAATAATATACTGCATGCCAGTGTTGATTATATATTACTTATATACTTATTAGATTTCAATTACGTTATCGAAGCTACAGAATTCCACGACGGAATCATAGTCAAAATATTTGGAGCAAAAGGTGGATGTTTGGGCTAGAAAATTATGTATTTTAATAGTTAGTATCAGTGTAAACATTGACAAGAGAAGGTAACAAACAGAACTGCTTGAACTACAAAAAGATATTTCGAAAAGAAAAAAACAGCATTCTCCTTTGTAAAACCAAAAATATCGAGTGTTAAGAAGACATATTAATGAAAGGCAGGCGCCTTGCTTAGCGGCGTACTTACCAAAGAAAGAACCTTTCAGCTTGAATATTTAGCAAACCCATATTCGATTAAATATTGATTTCGACCCTCTTTTCGAACCTTGGAACCAAAAGTGTTAGAATTTGAGGATCTAATTTTGACGCGCTGGATCAATTCTAATATGATCGACGATGATCAGGTTAGCTCTAACTCATCATCTCTCAAGTAGAAACAATTGATGATATTTCTATTTGCTGGACGTTCGTACCAGACCTGATAGTGGACTGGACGTTCGTGTTTTTATAGTCATGAAGAAAGCTCAACCCAAAGGAAGAGCTAGCGATCTAAGACCTCCACAATAAAAACGCACTCTTTCGTTGACACAGTACGATCGTCACCTATTCAGATAGAAACGTATTCATTAGCAGCTAATGAGAAAAATGGTAACTGTCAGGGTTAAAAGTTTCTGGCACGCAAGTTTGAAATTCTGATGGAGGTTTGAGTTGCAGAAAGAAGCACACAGCTGTATTGGCTGCGTGATTTTTTCCAAACAGAAGGACAAAATTGAGCCCCTGACATGTAGTTACACCAAATTTCTGTTCTTTATACACCATTTGCCCCGAAAAGGTGCATAAATAATTAAAAAACCATAAATGGCTGCTGACCTCTTTTCAATGTACCACAAAATTTTCGGCCCCCTTCTGCCACCCGGTTCCACTCAAAGGAAATCATGAGCATGAAACGTCTAAAGAGATATTTACCCAGATCGGAACTATGGACCCCACCTGAAGCTATTTTTGATTTGTACATTGAAAAATAGAACTCAAAAAAGTTCTTGAATAAAAGCCAATTATTTGCAAGGATGTCCTAATCCAACCTCTTTCATGCAAAAAGAGAAAACACACTGCCTACTTAATTATTTTGTTAACAATTTTGACTCGGCCAGCAGCAGCCTCAGAACATGATCTGAGCTTCAGTTCGAATTGTTGCGATGCTATTTACAGTTACTGCTCTACTAAAAATGCCCCGACGCTCCACTATGCGTAGGTATTAAAAGCATAGGAATCAAATGAGAAATGAACGATTTTATTCAGTGTTGAATGAGAATTTAGTGCATAAACATGGGCAGAAAGATGATTAGAACATAAAATTAAAAAAGACGATATCCTATCTCTTGCAAATTATAATTGGTAAGTTTAAATTACAAGCTCAGCTGTTAATTCTAAAGACTTATCCAGCAATTTTTACAACGAGAGTAAAATTATTTGTTTCCATTTCTGACCAGTCTTCGGCCGAATGCAAGTATGTTGCTGCCGAATACCGCAGTCAGTTATTAGATGAAACCTGTTTCAATGACGAGTTTCAAAAGGGTTCTCGTGTTAATTATTTTCTACAATTTGAGATTCAATTATCCCTTCTCAATGTTCTTTTAATGAATAAATAGATGCCTTTAAGGACTATGTTCCCTATTGGACCGTCTTTTCGTATTATAAGATCGTAACTCACATATAGGCGAAAAGCAGCCCCATTCGTTAGATTATAATCAATTTATACGTTACTTTTTTATATCGTATAATTTAAACTAAAGGAAGACCCGGGGAAAATAAACTTGACAACAATTTGTAAGCGTGTTCTGGTCCAATCTTTTTCCACATCTGATAACCTTTCATTTGAGGGTTAGCTCTCGCAAAATATCTTTTCATTATCTCAAAATAGATGTTTCCGACGTATTTTTGTACATTAGCAAATATGGAGCCCTGATCGGTGTAACAAGTAGACCCAATTTATAATCATATTTAATTACATTTATAAAAAGTACTTCTTTTATTAAATATTAAAGGGCTGAAAACATTGAATCGTCCGCTGCAATTATTGTTAAAACGATGTGATTCAGAGTTTTCTTGGTGCTATATTAGGAGAAAAGTGTGCCTCGTACTGTAAAAAGACGGCTAAATACCGTATAGATCCTGGCATTTAACCTCTGCAGATCCGCTTGTGTACGGCGCTAGTATTGCGGTGATGCTGGTCATAGACGGTCAAGTAGGTTCCAACAGAGGGGCCAGTAATAAATTTAATTCCCCGTATAGTACAGTATTCTATGAAATATTTAATTAAAGTTCCCAGTTCCCCTTGTACAATATCAGCAATACCGCATAAATAAAAAACAGGTTACCATAGCTTCCAACTAAACCTTTTCCCGATAAACAGTAAAAGTATTATTATCATTGTATTATTATTATTATTATAAAATAATGATAATAAAAATATTTTTAATGAATACGATGCTAGTTAAGAATAATGCTAATAAAATAACATTAAAAAAATTAATGTAAATGTAAATGTTGATTATAGTAATATCAGTATAACAAAAAAAGGACACCTAAGATTCAAGTATCCATTTTGTAAAGGACAGCAATCCTTTGGCGATATATGGCAGTTAAATTAATGTGTATCCTAAAAAATCTGATGGGGGGCCTACGAGAAAATTCATTAATGCACGGCGATCTTTTTTCTTGATGAATGATGTGTATCGTAGCTCGCACAATGACGTAACCATTGAAATCAAGGCGGAGCTAAATGAGTTTAGGGATTCTGAAGGCGTCGAAATACACGAAATGTGTCCACTTCGCGATTTTATCTACCAATCAGGGGGATAACCTGCGATTTATAAAACAACCAATTTCGATGCGTCCAAAAATCACTCTGTCTGGAAGAATTTTGCGGATATAGTCACAAGGTTCTCTTTTACAGGATCAGGATGCAAATCGCTGTTGGGTGTCGGTTTGCCGAGTGACCACTATTCAAGCTTCCCTCCTAGGTTCGTTTACTCATGGACATACTGATACTCATGACTTCTAGTAAACCCGGTTGAGGTCTTCAAGCCGTACAGTACATTCCACTAACACCACGATGGGCTTGTACTAAACTACAAGCATCTCGGCCTGAAGTACAAGGCATTCATCTCAGCCCTGAGTGATTCCACTCAGTCGCATTGCTGTAAATTATTACCAGAATTCAACTCGAATATCTGTGGGCCTAACCTAAGGAATAAACCCCGATGGTCTAATTCAATGGGTCTATTTCCCTTAGTCCCAAGTGTAACAAAGTAACAGACGATTGAGGTACCCATTCACACTTGCAAATTCAACAACTCAACAACTGATAGCTGTATTGATGTCAATTTCAACACCCCTCCTCAGCGTACAGCTATCGTTTCTGACTGGTACTACCTTCAGTACACGACGAAACAATTTTAGTCGTTTTGCAGGTAATGCTTTCGTCAATATGTCCGCAAGCATTTGCTCAGAAGTGCAATATTCTATCCTTACGGTACCAACCTGTATCTCATCTCTTGCGAAGTGATACCGAATATCCACATGCTAGGCCATCTTTTCCGACTTTTCCCATTTAATTACTGCCCCATTGTCTTCATACAGCAATGTAGGGCCTTCATCCATTAGATTAGGTTCTCTTAGCATCAATCTTAGCCACTTAATCAGCTTGTTGCCACTCTGAGAGTGCCATATATTCCGCTTCGCAAGACGATAAGGCTGTCACGGATTGTTTCTTCGACTTCCAGGCAACAGAAACGCTGTTCACAGTAACAACAACTCCGCTAGTCGATCGTCGAGAATCCGAATCTCCAGCCCGGTCGGCATCACTGAAACCAACCATGGTTCTTTCAAATCCGTGTTCTCCGAATTTGAATCTCAGTCCTAGATCCGATGTCCCTTTTAGATACTGGAAGATCCTGCGATCCCTGCCCAGTCTCCTACTGTCGGTTTGTGCGACTTTCTTGCCATTACGGAGACTGCAGCGGCAATTTCAGGCCTTGTACGAGTAGCCAAGAATAATAGGCTACCTATTGCTTGTTGATAATTCCTGACCCCACTGCCGCTGAGTACACATGAGTCATCTTAGATGGTGTCGTCGGAGGCACATAGGCGTCCCAACAGGTCTACAGTTCTGCAATTGGAACCTTTCCAATAAGACCTGAACGTAATTTTGTTGTTTAAGGGACACGCCATCCCCATGCCATACTACCTCCATCCCCAAGAATGATTTGACTCTGCCAAGGTCCTTCATCACAAACTCCGCCATGAGTTTCTCCTTCGCTTCATCAACAGCAGATTGAGAGCTGCTTATTACCAACACATCATCTACATAGACGAAATCCACACATCGACATTATTGAGCTTTTTCGGAAAAAGCACCCATCTGATTTGAGTTGCGTAAATCCGAGTCGACGTAGCGTTTTTTGAACTCCGTCAGCCAAATCTTCATAGCTTTTTTGAGGCCATAAAGCTCTTGACAAGCCTGAGTGCTTGGCCATCCCTGGAGGCCAAGGTCGATGCCTTTCGGAGGCTTGATGTAGATAGTTTCTGATTCATCTAAACGGCTATAAATGAATTATAGTACCCTTTGGAGCTGATGCAAATGCAACTCAATTGATGTTATGTCCACCGTTGGGGCATATACATCCGTGATTTCCCCCTGAAAACCACGCACTACGAGCCGAGCCTTGTGCCTGTCAATTGTTCCATCCGCCTTACGTTTTAGTCAAAGATCACTTTGACTCTAACAACTTAGCCCTTTTGGGACTTCCTCAATGACCCAAGTCCCTCTTTCCTGTAGGCTATCAAGTTCCTTTGAGAGAGCTTCGCTCCATAGATGTATCCTTACCTTCCAGTGCTTCAGGAATGCTGGAGGGTATCACATCTCCTGTGCGAGCGATCATGCCAGTCTAATTCAGGAACTTGAATCGTTCTGAGCTGGATATAGGTGATAATTTGTTCCGCTTCCTGACGTCTCCGCTTAGAAGAGGATTCATTGTCTCGGGCCCTTCAGTTGCAGACCCATCATTCTCTCCATCGGTGGACACATTATCCTCAGATCCAGAGCTAGAGATCTCCATGAGATCTTTCGGATCCCAAGCATCAGGCCGTTCCATTTCGATGAACGATTCACGCGTTACTGAGACCCCTTCTTTTCCCATTCCTTTGCGGGAAACACATTTTCATTAAAGTAACATGACGACAATGTTTTATACACCCTTTTTGAATGTCCCACACTCGGTATTTGTAGTGCGTAAACATCGGATCAGGATTCCGCGCCGTGCGCGGACGTCCAATTTCTTTTTCTTGTCACGTGGGTCCACCATCCAAACCTCACATCCGAACGTACGCAAATTACTGACGTTGGTCTCTTCCCAGTCAGGACCTCTGTGGTTCTTACCATCATGCACCTTGGTCCCTGTCAGATTGCGCAATGTCGCCGCTGTAACTACGGCCTCCCCCCAGAATGTGTTGGTAATCCAGACTGTGACCAGCATGGAACGCGCGGTCTGCATTAGAGTTTGGTTGAATCTCTACGCAATCCCATTCTGCTGGGGAGTATGAGGGGCAAATACTCCCACTCAATCCCATGAGACTGAAGATAGTCCTGTAAAGCTACGTATTCTCCGCCATTGCTGAATATAGACATTTGATCTTGCAGTCAAACATACGTTCGAACTTCAACTGCACTAAGCGGAACCACGTACCTACCTCCGACTTTTGTCTCATTAGTCGACCTCCACCCATCTTGACTTTCCATCTATAAATGTAACAAAGTACCTATTCCCAGATATGGTTGATATAGGTAACGGTCCACACACATCAGTAAAAATGATTTCACCAGGATTCGAATACTCTGAACTACGAGACTTCAGTGGTAGTTTCTTCTTTTTACCCACAGTACACGGGATACGCAGGGACTCCGTCGCTAGTTTCTTCATCACATCTAGCACGTCCACGGAACCTTTTCCGGACATTTCTCTTATCATAGAGATATTGCTATGTCCAAACCTCTCGTGCCATACTCTCTCTCCTTTGGTGGTATCATGGGCGATAAAAGAATCCTCGTTGGTCGAAGTACTTCCTGGCGGCATCAAGACATAAAATCCGTTTGGCAGCTTCCCCACAGCCACAGGACTTCCTTGGAAACGAATCATACATCTTCCGCCAACAAAGCATACATCAAATCTTTTGGCATCTAGCTTTGGTACAGACAGTAGGTTTGTATCCAATGACGGAAAAAGAGCGCATCACTCAGCTTCAATAATGTCGAACTCTCACCGTCTGTTGCTGATGGTATGACCACGTTTCCATATCTTGTCGCGGTTAGCTGCCTTCAATCTCCCAACGTAACTGAACTAACAGCGCATCTCTTCATAGATTCGTACAGTTTGAGATCGTGCATCATATGCGCACTTGCTCCAGAATCAACGACGACGAAGTCTCTACTCAGTTCATTGTGATTCCTCACCACCAGAGCCTTGTGGTATTTTTCATATAACGTCCCTTTCTGCTTCTGTAGTGCCGTCTCATCTCGTATCCTCTTCGGCGCCACCTAATTCCTCTTGTAGTGCCCGAATTTGCGCAGTTATGACAGCGGACATTCTTTCTCCCTTTTAACGCCCTTTCGCACTTGACTGATGGAGAATTCTCTCCTCTGTCGATTGATGTAGCTTGCTTTTAGCTATACTCCTGTAACAATAGAGTAGTAACCTTATCCCAAGTCAATTATTTGTCAGGCATCGTCTGTAAGGCCCTTAAAACAGGTCCATAGGGAGACTCCGCAGTGTTGCCAAAGCTCGCAATTAATGTCGCCACTTGCATGGATTCGCTTACAGCACTGGCCATACCCTCCATGCAGTTGAAAATCGCCTCCTTCTTGTCGACATACTCCGACATGGAGTAAGTTTCACTGTATCTAAGATGGTAGAGCTCCGTCTGCAACTTCACTCGCGTTGCGGAGCTGGCTGTCTCGTATCTTTCTTTCAATTTCTGGTACATACGGAATAGGTTCCTTTTCTCTGTAGCAATAGTGCGCAGTGGTTTGCCTCCCAGAGATTGAATTAAAAAGATACGACTTTTTGCGAGTCTAGTCTTCCCGGCATTACAAAGCTCCTCATCCTTCCTTCCCTTGATAACATCCGAAGTCACTCCATCCAGAAGTTCTTTCGATTCTAACAGTGCTTCAAACCGCATACTCCACAATGTAAAGTCCTCTCCACGCTTTGCCCCAAATGCAACCAAGCGTTTGGCGGGAGGAGCACCGTGATTACCAAGCGGCAAATGCTCTGGCCGATTGCAGTCGGCCGGATCGTGTCCCGGCAGGCCTGCAGCCGCAAGAGCGTGGCAGCAGCGATGAGGGATGTGAAAGATGGCGGGAGACCACCACGGGCCAGGCGGCGGACAAGGGCGGGTAAGACCGAGAGACCATTAACGGCCGCTTCATGGGACACCGATGTGATGGCCAGCAGGCGAAGCAGGCGTAGGGACATGCGGTCACGGCCAGCAGCGGATGTCGGGTCGGGTGCATGGATCGGGCAGTTCGGGGAACGGATCCCTCGGTGATTTCCAGTGGAGGGGATGAGTCCGATTCATGCAAGGAGATCACAGGGTGCATAGGGAAAGGTGGAGGGAAGCGAAAGCGGGCTGCGTGGCGGGATTGTGTGGATCAGCAATGGCGGAATTCGTGAAGGCGCGCATAGCACGAGAGCATTTGGCGTCCTCCGCAAGGCGCATTGCACGAGCTGCAGGTTGAGTTGGGAGTACCAGTATGGCGGGAATGAGCAGGTCGACGGAGGTTCGTTCGCACGTGTACCCGATGTGCCGCGATGGATTCATGCTAGAGCGCATCCGATTGGTAGCAGTGGCCGCTCGATGAATCCGTTGACGAAGGGGATTGAGTTGGTCTGCCGCGGAGCGCCATCGGGGTTCACCGAGGAGGTGCGCTGAAGGACGACAGTCGGGAACATGTACAGTCGGCGAAAAGCAGCTTGCTGCCTGGACGAGGCGGATGAACAGGAGGACGAAGAGCGTCAGGGGAAGGCCCCGGGGAGTCACATGGAGCAGAGAGGGACGTGGATGGCACACGCCGCTTAGAGCGGGATAGTAGTACAGGCGGGCGCGGGGCAACGTCAGCGAGGGCGGTGGCGTCGAGTAACTCGGACAGCTGCGGAAGCAGGGGTGATGGCGGGGGCGGCGGCAGGAGCAGCCTCGGAGGGGCCGGAGTGACCGCAATCACAGGGATGGCCTGCGGCGGGATGAGGGTCAGGAAGGGGCTTGGCATCTCTCACAAGATATGGTAGAGACGACGGGTTGTACTGTCCAGTACAGGGGGAAGAGTGACCTGTATTGTACCTTCGAGGGTAAGTAGTACTGTATACGTAAGCGGTAAATAGGTGGATAGGTACTGTACAAAACTTTGAAATCAACTTGGAGGTCCAATGAGGAGCCAGAAGGATGCAAACGTACGCAGAGGTACACAATAATACTGTAGAGATCGAATGACAGAGTAGTAATTTTATTTAATTAAGTATCATTGGTTTTAGTACAGTACCAGAGTGTTTACAACATATCTGTACTGTACTCGGGCTTCCTGTACTGTACTTGGCAAATCAATGTTTCATCAGAGGTCAGTTATTTTGTTTTTTCACTAAAAATTATTAAATAATTAAGAATTTATCGAGTTGTTACCAAAAACACGAGTCGATTCACTAATACAGTATTGCAAAGCAAAAGCGTTGCAATACTTTGTAGTGACGCGACTTACAGCAGTCGCGAGAATTTTATACGTACACCGTTGATCATCTAACAAAAGCCGAGTCATTCACTAATCACCCGCACTTTGCCTGGGGATCACACAACCTCTCATCCCAATCACAGCCATCCAGCTCAAACTTCCATGACCCTGACCCGGCTCTTGTGGCTTCTATTCTCGCTGCTTTGCCTGCACACCATCCTCACCAACATCGTCCTACCCACTTCCATACCTCCGGCCTCCCAGTCGCAATCCGCACTACCAGCAACACGCCCCTCGAATCCTCTTTTCCGCACCAGTCCTCCATCTCTATATTACAACCCCTCCCGCGACACGTCCCTTCACGTCCGCTCCAATCTTCCCTGCATATACATCCTCTGTCCCAATACTCAGCATTCTCGCCCTCTTCTATCACTGGCTCGAAATTACTCGCTTTCAGTGCTTGAATCGCTTGATCGTAATGCTTACATTCGAGAGGTCAAATGCGTATCACCGATGGATATTTCGCTTTTCAATCCTCCGATTCCGATCATGGGTACAGATAATGCCAATCGATGGTTTATTGATACAGGAATGGTAGCACAATATATGACTCATTTGCGTGTATGGAGAGATATGTTTCATCACGGGGGAGGCGGAAGCGCGATTGTTATGGAATGTGTGCAGGGGATCGGCGGAGGGAATGGGCATGGCAAGGGAGTGTACAGAGTGGCACGGGAGAGCGTGGAGAGATTGATTGCAGGCGGGGGCGGAGTATTTGTGGTTACACTGCAGGAGTATTTGAAAGGTGTAGCGGGTATAGATTGGCAAGGAGGAGAGGAATGGTTGGTGGAGAGGGGGCTTGGAGTAACTTATTTCCGTGGGATGGGGGCATGCACACACTAATTGAAAGAAGACGGCGGGGGCTGGAGGAAATTCGAAGGAGGAACGATGGAAAGTGACTGGCGGTGCAAGCCGGATTCGAGAGAGTATGGCGTCAAGGTAGGGACTGGTGGTACATTGTGACAGCAGAGGTTGTAAGAATGTCATGGCATGCAATAGCAATATAGAATGAACGATGTGAAGCAGGTTCGTAATGCGATGCCCGGATCATCGCCAACTGTGGATGGCCATCAGTTTTCCCTTACCCCATCCACCGTCGGCCGCCAATTGTTGACATTTGATTGCAGACTTTTTGTATCTGTTCATCAAGTAAGGCAGATGCGCAGCAAATATTGTTCGCTCGTCACGCGGCGAGACTCGTCCAGAATAACGCCAGTTGGTTGTTGGAAGGAGTTTTGAGCGACACTTAGGCCACAACTTGAAATTGTGTACATTCCAGAGAACCTCGGTATACACGGACTCGATTCCGCCGAAGTGTCATCATTGCCAGCAGACGTTAGATCTGTATGTAGACCATGTGGCTGACCTCTGTCCCTCGGGGTTTGGCCGCCTACACCAGCATAACTCCATTCGTAACGCCCTCGCATATCATGTGTTCCGCGCTGCGGGTTTGGACTACAAGTTCAAAGTCCCTCTGTTAATTCCTGGAACCGATTTTAGGCCTGCAGACCTCCTCGTGCAACCCCCGGCCCCTGCCATCGGCCCCGAAGAAAGGCTAATTGCCTGTGACTGTACTATTGTTTCGCCGTTTAAACAGGCTTCTGTCACGAAAGCGATGCAAGCCGCCGCAGGCGCCGCCACGCAAGCTTACCGCAACAAGGTCCAGGACCTTGAGCGTAAGCTCTCCAGGCGCTTTGCACCACCATCTGGCAACCCGTCACGCCAGCCGAATTTCACATTCCAACCGCTCGCTCTCGACTACCTTGGAGCGGCGTCCCCAGCCACTGCACTGTTACTCGAAACGTTCATTCCCCGGATTGCGGCCAGATATCACACCTCTGATGCCACTGTTCGCTCGCGAATTTATCAGCGCATCAGGTGTGTTCTGTGGTCCTCGGTGGCTATGGCCATCATTTCCCGTGCCCCACGGCACGTGACCGATGTTCGCCATCCTGTGCCTGACGTGGAACATCCGGTTAGTTCTTAGCCGTATAGTCAGTCCTGCAGTGTACACGATAGATACTCAATGAAGTAAAGTTTCTTCTAGTTCTTAACTCAAATAGTCGGTCAGTGAGTGTACTGTACACTCTAGAAACATTATGAGCAAACATTAGTAGTTCTCAGGGTACGTACAGTATCTAATCATCTTTACTTCATGTATTATAAAAGGCGTACAAGCCTAGCTGACAGTGTAAACTAAGATAGTTGAAGTTGGTAGCTGCCCACCTTGGGAATACGCGCTAGGATCGATGTTGCAAAGGTAGACCATATGGCCGACGAGATTCGTTGCCGCGGGTGGTCAAGGGCTGCCGCTTACAGAACAGTCGTCGCGATATCAACTTCGCATGGGTCTCAATCACCCCAGATGTTGACTAACAGGGCGCGGCGAAAGAGTCGAACGCAAGCGGAACAAAGTGAAAACCGAGCTTTGGAAAAGTAGCGTCCGGGGTGAGGTTAAACGCAGCTCTCACTGAGCGGTCGAGGGTCTTCACCTTGTCAACGCAGGCCGATGCGGCTGCCCCGCAAGGTGCCAATGCAGCTTGTTTGAGGTAAGATCGGGCCTTGGGATTGCGAATGGTGACATCATATGCGATTTGCGTCGGCGCATCGAGCGTGTCAGTAGGTTCCGGTCCACATTGGACGAGGATGTCAGCTGGGCGGAGGTCTGTACCCGGCACAAGGTTGGGAACTTCTTGTCTGTGAGCAAGATCGGCAGGTCGGAACATGTCGGCCGTAAGGAGGTTCCGGAGGAAGTTGTTTCGGGTAGCGGCGTTGTATCCAGAGGTGCAACTCGAAGCATGGTCGCCTTGGGCTTCCATGTAAGCGAGACAGTGGGAGCAAACAAGGGGAATTGACGAGTGGAAAGCAGGGATGTCGAGGTGCCGGCGAAGCATGTTGGACCAGACCCCGGGGGAAACATGAGTAGTGTATGTACAGTAAGTGGTTACCCTACTTACAGTAGTCCTCGTCTGCTATTGCTCTTAGCAGGAAAATTAAGTATACCAACCCATTCAAGTAAGTCTGAAATGCTTCCAAGGAGAGGTTCGGAATGGTTGGCGTGTAACGTGTAGCTTCAAGTAGCATAGCTGTTACTACATTTGAAAACAAAAATTCGGACTGGGCGAATTGAAACATTGGTTCCACGGGGAAAGGGGGATTCGAATATGTGATTTTCAACTGATTTGAAAATACCGATAGTGGAGGATAATGGACGGGACTTGCGGATGCCCGACGCAGAACTTGTTTAAATTCGACGACGGCGATGGGGGGGGTGGATCTTTGTTTTCGGCGGTGCTTGTTTTCCGGATGTAAAGTGTCGTCCTGTTTTTTGGGTTTCTTTTTTCTTTTTTTTTTTCGTGTTACTCGGTGGAAGGCAACGGTTGGCGTGCGGGTACACATTGGCGGAGGCTGCCACGCACGCCCACGGAGAGGCACTGGATGGGTCTTTCTTGCGGCTTGTGTTTATTTCACTGGTCAGATTTATTGCTTGCAAGAAACTGATAAAAATTGATTTCCTTAAAGACCTTACAATTCTTTGGAGCAAAACGGCATCCAAAAGTAAATGTAAAACAGGTCAAGAATGCACTGCGTTGTGGTCTCTTCAGCATTCCGCTCGATTACCATGGTCTAGACGCAAAGTGACAAGAAATACTACGCATTTTTTTTACAAATTGATGCAACGTCAGTATTCGCCTACATTAGAGTCTGCTGTTGTAAGAGAGGGTCTGTTTAGTAGAGAATACACTGGGCTGTGCTAGCTATGGCAGCGAAATGCCCTCTCAAGCAGTAACATCAAGGACTAGAGGCACAAGAGAGAAGCCGACCACAGCCAACGCTTGAGTAAAATTGAAGGCACATTTGTTGTCCATTACATTGCACAGACCTGTCCCCCCTAGCCCTCGGAAAATAGTCCTCATCCCTAATCAGAAAGCACCCAAAAATTTCCCCCATTTGTTGTTGGCTATCAGTAACTATTGCCCCACTGGGCTGTAGTGGTTGCTCGCCGGTTTCAAGAAACTTTTGACTATCAAGTAATAAAAGAATACCTTTTTTTTTACAATTTGCAAGCACTTGCCGTTATGCCAGTTATCGCCTGGTCCAGCGGGTACTGCGGGTACATTTTTAATTTATGAAAAACTGTCTAATTGAAATAAAACCGTCTAAAACTTGTCCGTCGGTTTCGAGGTTTCAAAGAAAAATCTAGACCAGGACCCTTAAATCAACATTTTCGTCCCCCCATGCGTGGTCATCCCAAGCGGCATTTTCGCTTTGCTGCCCCTAAAGACTCTGCCGACTTTGCTGGAAAATGCGATACAAAAATTAAAACAAAATTGTAAATGTATACATATGAATAAAATAATCCGCTTCTCGCCCTCTATAAATTACTACTGCATCTGTATCCTTTTCGGAACGGAACAAAACCTCACTCAAATATCCCGAAAATAAAGCATTTTGTCCCCTCCCCCCTCCCTTCCCCCTTACCCCCCCCCTTCTACCACCCCCCCACCGCCACCCCCCCGTGTCCTCCAACTCATTCATAAGCCCACCCGCCGCTTCAACCCACCCTTTCTCCCGACTCCTCTTACCATCTCGCCACTCACCCAACTCACCACCACTCCTCCTCCCACCACCCTCTTCACCGCCCTCCTCCCCCAACCCCTCCCCCGTCCGGCTCACATCTCCCCTCCCCGCCTTCGTAATCAACGCACCTCTTCATCCGCTACTCTACCATCTCCTTCATCCCAGTCTTCCCTTTCACTTGTGTTCCTATCATTTCCCTTCTCATCCTTTTCCCTTCAACCCCTCCCAAATACTTCCTTCTTATCCCCCTTTCATCATGAATCATTCCAAATTAGCCCCCGATGCCCCCACTTACAACGCCACCCTCGAGGAAATGGAAGACCTTTCCCAGCTAATTTCCAACGCCAGCGCCCTCGCTTTACAGTATGGCGCTGTACGAATCGATCCACCGCAAGGTTGGATATCTCCTCCTTTGCGCATGAGACCAGATTCTCGCTTCTTCGTTCGCATGCAAACTTTACCAGCAGCCCCTTTTGTCGATATCTCACCGCCCACTGAATCCCATCCTGTTCAAACTAATTATGCACCATTGCCGGAATCCCAACCCTTACCGGCGGCGGCTGCTTGCGGTGCATCGTCGAATAGACGGAGGACACCGTCGAACGGACGGAGAAAAGTGAGAAGGCACATTGTCACTGATGATGAGGACGAATCTGATGACGCTATCAATGGTAGTAAATCGGCACGCCCCAACGGCGACTCAAACAAGCCCGCCCTGCAGATGACCACTCAAGGCCCGTTTCTCAACCTTGGTGTGTCCCCTTCACCAACTCAACCAACATGAGACGCCCAACGACACCCTGCCCTCAGCAGTGGATCCTTCTAAAGTCGCAATCAGCGTTGAGAAGCCGGCACCGTGTAAATACCAACAGATCGCTGCCCCCAAGCCAAGTCAAGCCCGTGCGACCCAACAAGCACTGGAAACCGAACCAAATGGTCCGACATCGAGAAACCCCAACCTGCATACTGATGGGCACATCTCCCCAGCCGTCCCAAGGAACAGGGGTCCATCACAGGCAGAGATGATGATGTCTACAGCCGCCGCCGCACGCCAGGCGTTGAGCCCCTTCACACGTCTAGAAGGTCCGAGACGTGCACCGCGAGAGGCATTGAGCGGGTTGGAATTGGGAGACACCCTTGCTACGTCGGTCGAGAAAGAGAGGCCCTCAGTGCCACCGTTGCGGTCGGTTCCAGCGGACGTTGCAAAGAAAGCGGCACCCTCTGCGGGGTACCCGCGACAGCGTTTCCATCCCGCTTTCCCAGCGTGCGATAGCAAGTGGTATGCCAGTTGGCGATGGGCGGCGACACCTAGGAAGGAATAAGGCAATTGGAGCTTCCAGATCCCGCCAAGGCAGTGATGCGGCTAAGGAGAGCAGTTTCCCTAACATGAAGAAACCCCTAGGTATGGCGAGGGTTCAAGCTGGCAAAAAGGCAACATCTCCCACTGGTACGACCAGGTTCAAGATTCCTCGTAGTGTGCCGCTTCCTCTCCCGGAATGTCCAAACGGTCCTGCGCTGCGATCTGTACCTGTGTATGGGGCCATTAATGCCCGCGGCTTGACGGAGAGAAAGGATGCAAACCGGCCGGTTAGAGATCGCGCTGGGAGTGATCGCCATGAGAACCTACGAGATTGTTCCAAGCTGATCGATCCAACCTCGGCTGGTACAGCGCAACTGCTGAAGCGATCTCCCTCTCGCCCGTCAATGGACATCGACCTGTTGTTGAATCCGGCCGACGAGCCTCTCTCTGAGAAGAGTGACCTATCCATGGTCAATGAAGGTAGCGATGCAATGCCAGCGCGGACAAGCATGCTAGCTACCGCTGGTGTCACGGAAAGCAAAGCTGCGGGAGGCGGCCTAAATGCATTACTCAATTATGGCATGCAGCATCCCGGCAAGCAAAGTGCATCAAGCTCACGCCTGGTTGCGACGAGAAACGCAATGGAAATGGTGGATGACTTGCTCCGTAAGGTTGACAAGATTGCAGCAGCACGATCACATTCTAAGCGTGTTTCGCGAGTCGTTCATATGAAAGAATCTCACCGCACTAGAACTGATACTCGCAATGGTAGTGCAGGTTCTCAACGGATCTCCCCGGGATGCAACAAGACTAGGGCTCCGTCCGCAACCTGGATGAGTATCTCTCCAATGGACATTGACACGCAGATAACAAGGTCGGAGAACGATGCTGCTCAGAACAATCATGCAACTGAAGATGCTGATACAGTGGCGAGGAAGTCCATGGTTGTAGTCCCGAGTTCTGGGACCATTGAAAATGTGGCTAGGGTAAGTCCATCATCAGTATCTGCTATGCCACATTCGCACAGAATGCAATCTGCGGAAGAGGCGCGTAAGCCTGCCTCGAATGCATCAGAGGTAGGCACCGTTTATGGCGTAGGTCAGCAGCCGTCTGTGACTGAACCTCAGGCGCTCGCAGCTGTACTGACACACGACCCAGACATATCTATGGCTGCCCAAGAACCGAAACTACAGAGCCCGCTTGTTGCAGGCTCTAAACAGCCTCGGTCTCCAAAGACTGGGCAGTACGAATCATCACTGAATGGGGCGTCTAGTTCAACGGCGCATTTTACTTCTGAGCCTAGAAACCAATTAGGCACCAATGGACCAGTGAACGGGAACTCTGCGCAGTTGCAATTGCGCCTAAAGCTGAAGATTCGGGATACAAGACCGCCGTCAACGGCTCAAATTCGAAAAGAGCCAACCACGGAGGAGATTGAGCCGGAAATCTCAGGGATAGCTCGAACCCCAATCAGTGAACGCGACCTAGATCAATCCCGACAGGGTTTGAATGTCGCAGAGGATGTTGACGCACAGGTGGGGCAAAAGAGGCAAAAGACTGCGAGGTCGCTGCAGAGCAAGAGAAAGGCGAATTATATTTGCGACTTAAAGTGGGACCAAGATAAAGCTGGTCGCTTGACAAAGCCGATTGTCTTCCCAGACTCCCAAACTCCGGTGACACTACGTAACTACAGGAGGAAAGCCACCTCATTTGAAGAAAAATTGTGGAGAATTCTATTGGGAGACAAAACTTTTGACGTCAAGTTTTGAAGAAAATGGCTGCTGGAATAATGACGATTGGATGCGAAGCCCCGATGTTCTCGAGCAAGTATTCTGGCTTGTAATCGAGAAAGGCTTGGAAGGACAACCTGTGGTGGTTCCGTATGGTGTTGATGTCGAAGTAGAAGGCGCGTTTGACAGCATGGGCATGTCTACGTGGAATGGTATGGAGACAGCGACAAAGACGGAGGAAAGAAGTCGGAGGAAGAAGGCAGCAGCTCGAAAGCTAAAACATGTAAACCTCCCCAGACAAACACCCACTCCGCGAAAGAAGAGGAGATAAAAGCTGGTGAGGATGTTGGAAGCGCAAGTGCAGCTGGAGATGCTGCAAAGGCACCAGGTAGCTGGAAACCGCCGCACAGCTCTCTGGTGCTCGGAAAGGCGCAAAAGAAACAGTTTCTTCCTATTGGACCAAAGTCTCACGTTGGGAATTTGAATACCAAGGGTATCCTTCGCCACATGCCGCGAATGCCAGGGATTAATCACTCCATGTACTACGTTGGTCAAATGCTTTCCCGGTTCTGCTGGCACGTGGAGGATGCTTTCTGAATTCAGTTTCATATCTACATCCGGGTAGTGCGCCCAAAATCTGGTATGCTGTGCCGCCCTCCTACGCAAATAAGTTCGAGGATTACGCTACCAATAACGTCTTCTCCGATGAGCTTCTTGACGAGGTTGGTTCCGGTCAGTTCTTACTCGCGAACAAGACTACCATGTTTAACCCGAGGAAACTAGCTGCAGCAGGAGTGAAGGTGTTCCGTGTAGTACATAATCCCGGGTCATTTGTTTTAACGGCACCAAGGGCATACCATGCTGGTTTCAATTGCGGATATAACGTCGCCGAGGCTGTGAACTATGCTAATCCGGCATGGCTCCCGGTTGGACGACAGGCCGCACGCTTTGCTCGGGCAATGCGGAAGGTCCTTTGTGTGCCCTACGAATATCTTTTGTTCCACGAGGCCAAGGCCACTAGAGACCTCACCCTTGGCGAGCGACATGCCTCAAAGGCAAAGGGATTGCAGGAAGACGCAAAAATCCTTGCCGAAGAGCTGTATCAGGTCGTGTCGCAAGGTGAATCTCAGATCCGGGCCTACGCGGAAAAAAGTAACTGCCGGGTCGCGACCCTCCATGAGGTGACCGCCTTGGGTCGAACAGCCAGTTGGGTCCAGAGTATGGCCATGGCGCAGGACACATTTGTTCTGTTTGCGGACATGTTTGCCACTTCTACGCAGAGATATGTGCAAGCTGTGATGACAGCTATGAAGCACGATGCGTGAGCACTTTGGGCAGGGTCACAGGCTGTGTCACCACAAGGATCACAGCACTATCCTAGTGAGACGCCATGATCCAGTGTTGTTAGCGGACATACTAACAACGCTGGAAAAGATGTCTGGAATTGAGCGGCCACATTCGGAGCTATTACAACGGTACTCAGGATATCTCCGCACGTGGGAAACACCTTTGAGGCGGTCGGGCTTGCGTCTGAAGTTAAATTTTACTCAGCTGCGTCTCGGCTTCCGCCAGTGATGGCGGAAAAGCCCAAGCAATCAAAGGAAGGCGCTCAAAGGAGACAGGGCGAAAAGGAAAGAGGCGGTCAGAGGTGGAAACCAGGGAAGATGCGGGCAGCGATGACAATGGCGAGAGTAATGTGAAGCGAAGAAGAGTGGCAAAGCGGAAAGTTGGGCTACAAAAAAACCGATTGCCGAGCCTGTTGTGGTACCAGCCGTAGTTCCGAAACTTGAAGCGGTTTGCGATGTACCTGATGGGTCATCTTCTTCGCCGAGCGGCAATTGTCACATCTTCCCCGGGATGGACCGCATGGCATTGAAGGCGTCATACAGGGAGAGGAAGAGGGCGTCCCTGAGAGCAGTGAAGGAGGAGAGCGATGATGGCTCTGAATACTTTGTTGTCCCGAAAGAAAGAAGATCTTAGTTTGTTTAGAGTTAAGGTCATTCTTGATAGTGACAACTTAAAGTCTTTCCTCCACGAAATTTGAAAATGTTGCACTACGAATTATTAGCCGTTTGCATCCCTACATTTTCCAAAACCACCGCTATGCTAGTTTCCATGTTTCATAGAGAAGGGATGTGTTCTACAACTCAAGTCAAGTACTGAGCGATAAGCGGTACGCATTGTTCATTTAGTTTCGACGGTTGCCACGCTGCACTGTCCCTCGTCAGCATGTGCCTTACGTTTAAAGCTGGTACTGCGCTTGTTTGATGAGAGTACTAAGTTATGAGTTTGGGCTTGCATTTGCAGCGACGTCCTGAATTCGGATCAATCAGAAGTCTGCAGTCCGGTGATAGCAAGAGCAGTACTCTAATTGTAATTGTTTGTCCGTCTGGTGGTTGCGGTCCATCACTACATTCTCAGGACCGAATCTGTGTGCGGTTTTGCGCAAGCTACAAAAAGGCCTACGAAAGTGAAACTATTCTCCTTGCTAAGGTCGAAAACATTGAAATTGAATCACGTTGCATGGGCCGTGCAGAGATGTTACAACAAGAACGTCTAACATTTTTTACTTTACGAATTGAAATACTTGAAAAGACAGGTGACTTGAAAAATTGCTCCGGTCTAGGGCGGGAAGGGTTACGGAGCAAGACTTTTAGCAAAGGAGCACGAGACTCCTGCAAAACGACAAACAGATATCCTCGACAAGTGCGGCAGCTTAATGGGGCGAGGCTACTGAAAACAAGCCACATTACGACCCTTCTTATGCCTCAGAGTTCGAGACATCCGCAAAAACAAGAGCACTTACATCTCAAGTTTCTTCGGAATCTCCCAGGTGAAGTCCTTGTCATCACGTCCAAAGTGACCATAGGCAGCCGTCTTCGAGTAAATCGGGCGAAGTAGGTCGAGGTCACGGATAAGACGGCCAGGCGGAGGTCAAAGTTCTTCTTGACGATTGTCCGTAATCTCATCGTCCGTCTTCTTGCCAGTTCCGAAGGTGTCAACAAAATGGAGAGCGGCTCTGCAATACCAATACCATAAGAAACCTGGACAAGGCAACGGTCAGCTAACCCAGCGGCAACAACGGACTTTGCCACCCAGCGCCGGCGTAGGCGGCAGAGCGGTCGACCTTGGTCGGGTCCTTGCCAGAGAAGGCACCACCTCCGTGGGCACCCCAGCCTCCGTAAGTGTCGATGATAATCTTACGACCGGTCAGCCCAGCGTCACCCTCCGGACCACCAATGACAACCTGCCAGAGGGTTGAGATGATAGATAGTGTTGTCATCCAAGTACTTCTCCGGGATAACCTCCTTGATAACCTTCTCCATAAGGTCAGCACGAATCTTCTCGTTAGTGACATCCTCATTGTGTTGGGTAGAGATAAGAATGGTGTGCACACGAATAGGAGTGAGCTTGCCACCCTCCTTCTTGTATTCCATGTAACCTGAGTCTTTCCATCCGGCCTGACCCACGGGCA
The DNA here is from genome assembly GCA_002205965.3 of Kappaphycus alvarezii. NCBI lineage: Eukaryota > Rhodophyta > Florideophyceae > Gigartinales > Solieriaceae > Kappaphycus > Kappaphycus alvarezii. The sequence continues at coordinate 564,219 of NADL03000795.1, forward strand.
AATACCAGACTTCCTCACCTCGGTAAGGCGGTATCCCACTTGTTAGCAAAGCTGCTGGTAAGCGGCATGTAATTCTCCCTTCGTTGGTAGCATAGCCGAACATGATACCTGGTCACCGGCACCGACATCCTCAGCGGTACGACCCTCATGGACACCCTGAAGCGATATCCGGGCTCTGGGCATGCAATTCAACGAGGACACGGCAAGTCTTGTAGTCCAAACCCTTCTCCTCGGCGTCGAAAATCTTCTTGATGGCCTCACGAATCACACTCTCGTAGTCGATCTGGCCTTGGTAGTGATTTTCCCGAAGCACATGACCATTCCGGTTTGGATGCTGTCTCACAAGCAAACCTTGGACCACTCATCCTGTTCCAGGCAGGCGTCTAGGACGGCGTCGGAAACTTGGTCGCACAGCTTGTCGGGATGTCCTTCGTTGACGGATTCGCTCGTGAACAAGAAGCTGCTTTCAGACATGTTGTTATATGAAGATGTGGAAGTGGTGAGTAGGAGTGTAACTGGTGGTGCTGCGTGAGAGTGGGGAGGAGAGGAGGTGAGAAGAAAGTAGTTGGAGCTGGTGTGGGTCTAGCGCGGTTGTGATGAGAGCAACAGGATAGATGAGAGTGCGTGATGAGGGAAATATATAGGTTTGAGTAATGACCACACGAAGCTAGCAGAGCCCTGTCACCGGTCGGGAATCGGCCAATAATGGGTCATGACCGCAACTGCAGGCAACACCGACAGTGTGTGCAGAAAATCGCACAAAGGTTGCCCTCGATGCTCCAAAATTGGACCCGAATTTTTTACGACCGGGCCTCGAAACAAGCTCTACAATTGTAAAATTTCACATAAATGCCCCATTTTCGGAAATGTCGTTGCCCCGATTAACCACATCCTTTGACTGGCCTCGAGTGTAATTTGTGTGGCTCACACAACACATCCCAAAGATCCGCACAACAAATATCGAGCACACCAAAATGGCAAAACAAATATTACACTGTATCCCAGCTCCGAATTTATTTTATACCCCGATCGGGAAACAAATAGGCAACTCGTACGTCCATTCTCGCTTTCACAAGGGCCTATAGGGCCAACACAACGACATGGACGGGGGGATGTGCGCCGGGGAATTCATAAAAATTCACGCCAAATTCAAGCGTTCTCCCCGCCGAGTCAAAGCTTCATTCCGGGTCATCAATGACTATCAGCAACCGTTGGGGCAAAGTTTTGCGTGATTCCCTTCCCTCCAGTCTCGCCCCTTTTTGACTAATCTGTCGGGAGAAATTGGGCTTTTGCTACTGTAGGCTACCGCTTGTAGCGTGTATCCAACCCGACAATTACTAGCGTTTGCTCTACTCTGTGCAGCCACTGGTTCAATTTGACGGATGGAACAAGTTGTGTAGATGCCTGAATCACGTATCTGCTGTTGACGTCAAGCAGTGAAATTTTCCTTTCCTGGTTGGAGAATCGGGTCAAGCAATTTTCTCCCGCTAAAGTCCCTGTGCTGTTGTTGGCCAACATCAAGCACACAGCGTCTCATTCCTAGCAAACATCCCAACCCTATGTGCCTGAATCTTTTTTTACACCACTTTTGGAATCTACCTACAGTACACAACCATTCTAGAAACACAAGCGACTGTAGGTACTGTACTTTACGCTTGACTGTGGATGACCATCACCAGGATACTCCAAAAGCCCCCGCCACTTTTGCACGACGCACACCAACCTAGTACTTTCATAACGCTGTAAACGTTTTTATTAGGACAGGCGGAGGGATTGTCCCTTAGGGTTGACCTACGTAGATATTCGTACGTGCCGTTATACTGCACAAAAAAAAAGTTACCGCAGGAGCACGTCGGCCACACTTACAGCGACACTTGTTCACACACCCTCCTATTTACACCACTGTCAATAAAGAGCCGATTTCGCATCAGCAAGGGGGTCTACAGCTACCTTGTCCTGTCACGGGTAACTATTCAGTAACAGTGGGGCATCTGCTTGAGACTGGCCTAGTTTCTACGGCTCTTGCGTCAGCGGCGTTCAATACGAAAGGATCACACGAGTCTGTGGTGTGCACCAGCCTAAACCACTCAACCTTCTGTCAGGCTCTACCCAAAAAAGACAGGTCCTTTCCCCGCCAGTCCAGGTGCGCGATTCATGTCCTTTGCATATTCCCAGACTGCTGACAGTCAAAAACATCGCCCAACGTAGTCAAACACGTACACAAAGCAACATTACAACGAGGGGTTGCGAAACATACGCAAGCGAGAGGGGGTTTGACGAGCGGCTGAGCTACCTCAATCTAAATCTAAATATCGCCAGTCCAGTTGTACAGATCTTATCTAATTCGTCTTTTGAGTCCTAGTAGTACAGAATGATCCCTACCTCCGTCCGAAAGCATTTAATTGTGACGTCCACGCATTTCGAAACACACCTTGTCCGCTGTCAGACTGTTGGGAAAAGGCAGAACAGGTAGCTAGATCAGCTTTTACTAGCTCAGGTTCAACCTTTCTGGCTAAAATCGTCACGGCCTAGTACCGACTACCCACCCACAACCTGAAGCTCCTTTATGCTGGTACGTTGACCAACTTGGCACTCAACTCCCACAACATCTGCGCCTTGTCAGCCTCCCTCTCTGTAGGGTCGATCGGCACAGGGGCCGTCTTGTCCGCACCCTCCAAGTAGTTGCCCCTCCATTGCCAATACCTACCGAATCACCAAACCTGCCATCCCGCAGCAACTAGGCTAACTCGCCTCCCTGCCTCCTCCACACTGACATACTGCCTGGTCACAAACTTTTGAAACAATGGGAAAACCACCTGAACCACCCCCTCTTCTCCCTGAACAGATCGCTCTCGGCTATACAACCCGGAAATACGGCCGAAAAAGTAACACCATCGGTAGCATACCTACGATCCATCTCTGTCATGGTCATATATTGCAAACCTTGGAATCCTTGTACGCCTTGGTAGGTTCAAAAGCCTTTCCATCAATCGTCCCGGGCATTTCCTTAAAACCAGCAACCATACCCTCCAACCCCCAAATCCGCCTGCGGAGGAATCTTTCCCGGCAACGTATCCGGATTATGAGTCTGAGTAGCCAAAAACACCATCCTCCCCTTTGAAACTTAATGCTAGGCAACAACAAATTCGCCAACAAAAAGTGCCCCAAATGATTCACCTGCACCGTCTCATCATACCCATCCACAGTAAACCTCGGCTTCTTATCCCTCGGATGCCAAGTAGCCGCATTACAAACCAAAGCATTCAACCCCCTCAACCCAAGCCCCTGAAAATCCTTGACAAACTTTCGAACCGACGCCAGATTCGCAAGATCCAACGGCAAAACCGTATACGCATCAGGCGCAAAGTTCAACTCCTTTGCCGCGGCGCGTGCCTTGTCCACATTGCGTACGGCCATGACGACGTGATAATCGCCACGTCGTACCAGCTCCTTTGCGGCATGAAGGCCGATGGAGGAGGCACCTGTGATAATGGCGGTATTGGAGCGGGCAGACATGATGGGAATGGCATGGTGTTGGGTGCGGGAGTTGGAAGACGGGCATGGCGATTTGATGCAAAGGCGCGGTCGGGTGTGATGGTTGGGTGGTGGCTGGGGCGCGGGAGGCGGCGGTGGTGGGTAATGGGGTGGTTACAAAGGCCATGGTTGGCTTTATGTCGGGTGCGGGTTTGTTGCCGGCGGCTGAGGGGATGGACGATGACGGAGAAAGGGCGGGAGGTTTATGAGGCAAAGGGGAGAAGGTTAGGGTGGAGAGTACGGATCGCAGCGGGCGGGGGGGTAGGTCGAGAGATTAGGAAGATCAGGTCAAGCGGACGTGGGTTGTAATCTGGGAGATTTGTGGTTTCAGGCCAAGTGTCTGTTGAGCCAATCGCGAAAGTATCTGCGAGATATTTGGCCAAGCGCATGACCTGACACGACAGCGTTGTGTGCGGAGAGGGTTTTCAATGTCCAGCGGCTGACATTTTGCATTCCGCAATGGCCCCCACCGCCATCGACAAGGGGACCGATAATTGAGCAATCCCCATTTGTACAGTCCCCTGCACAGGGCAACGGCGGTAACGGTTGCTGATCTCGGCGAGGTCAACCGTCGCAATTGCCAGCAACTGTTCCTGACCGGCTTTTCACACCTTGTGTAAGCAAGTGTAAGCAAACGGAGGAAGGTGCGAGTGCACAAGGTGTAAGGACAGGCTGTCGCGAAATGGATTAGGAGCATAAGCATAAGACTCGGTAGATGCAATGGTGTTTGGCGTGGGTGTCCTTGCTGCGATTATGGAGGTGGGTGGGTGGGTTGGGGGGCCTGAGAGCCGTCCATTTTGTGTGGAGCAGTGGTGTGCGTAAGGGGGTAAAGTTTTCCAGGCTGCATCGAGTGGGAAAGGCGGCGGAGATTGTCCGGCCCTATCTGTTGCATCTCCGACCCGCTGAGAATATCCTAGGTGACCAACTGCTCACCCTTTTCACCCCCATTTATAATACCCCTTATAACCTACCGCTACCACCCACCGATTTCCCATCCAGTCGCGATTCCCCTTAACCGCCCTCATCCACCGTGAACTCCTGTCTTCCGTCCCTCCCTCCCATCCCGTCCACCCGCTCACAACCCGCGTCTCCTCACTATGGCCTTTATCACACCCCTTCCCCTCACCAACCGTCATTCCCCGCTCACAATCTCTACAACCCCCCGTCACCCCCCGCCCGTATCACCAGTCCCCGCATGGTCGTCGTCGAAGCAGCAAGTATTCCAGACATGGACAAGATCATCACAGCCGCCGATTCCTCCCTAGTCGTCATCGATTATAGCACAAGTTGGTGCGGCCCTTGTAAAGTCATTGCCCCTTTATTCGAAGAAATGTCCGAACGATACAAGGACGTCGTCTTTGTCAAAGTCATGGGTGATGCAACACCACAAACGAAAGAACTCATGCAACGAGAGGGTATTCGTGCCGTCCCCGCATTTCATTTCTGGAAGGATGGTTCCAGGGTATACGAATTTACAGGTGCCAAGAGCGATGAGATTGAAAAGGCCATCAACGATTACAACCAGTAATCACCCGTATCGCTCCCGTGCCCCGAAACCGCACCCCACCCTCCTGCATACCGTCACCCAAATCCCCCAACCCCATTACTCTACTTATCTCATACAACCGTAAAAATCCCACACCCCACCCACCATTTCCTCCCTCCCCACCAAAACTCCCGCAATCACCCTTGCAATGCCTCCCCCTCCAATCTCCGCTCCTCTCCAATCTCCTTCAAAAATTTCTCAAACCCACCGCTGCCTCATCTGCAAACTCCGGCGCTTCCAATCCAACACGTCGGGAATTCACGCGTACCCGATCGCGTTCCGATACTTGTCGTCCGATTCCATTCGCTATCAACAGTCCTTGGTGTTGCGAAATCGCACCACGTAGTTTGTGCCATGATTCCATGGCTTTGTCCGACGTCCCCCCGCGCGTAGCGCCGTGGCCCAGCGGAGGTTTCGCATCTGCGCTTGGGCGGGTGTGCGTGATGTCGCTTGTAAGCGATGGTCGATCGGGGACAAGTGGGGAGTGCGCGTTGCCGGGAGAGGGAGGGATAGGGATTCGGATCGGGTGAAGAGTAGATGAACAAAAGTCTTGCAGTGTATATTGTTAGATCCTGTAACACATATGGCACGGGAGCTGCGCCATTGGCGTGGATCGCATGTGTAAAATCTCAATATTTTTGGAGGGGGATGTATACGGGTCGGGGGGTCGTCTCGGCCAGTAGGACAAATTGCATTCCATATAGTCCGGGTCAAGCGGTGAGGGGTCTGCGTTGTGGAGATCAGAGTCGGCCTGTTACCGCTTTCACTGGTAAAAGTCCCAACCAAGACTACCTCTACGACTATGCTGACCAACCACTCTGCAGCAAACTCACTCCTGGTTGACCCCCCTCTGCACTACTTGTAGAGATTAAATCCTCTCGGCACTCTACCCTGCTTAAAAGGTTAAAACAGCTGAGGGATTGCTCGCCCCGCCTTCTGCACCCCACCCGTTAGCCCTCTTTACACATGTCCACATAACCCGCCCTTGTCTTTACCTCGATCCACACTTGCTATCTCCCATTGCGCCAAACAAAAAACACAACTCAACATCATCCGTACAGCCCAGTGCATTGTTTGTATTTAGCCTACGCTTTCATCTCTGTAGCTTCTTTGATGCCCAACAACAAACACTTCTATTCACATCTCTGCCTCGCGCAAACCAGGCAGTGTGCCCCCAACTAGACCTCAACATCAACAGACTCAAAGGCTCTGTACATCCCCCCAAACCCACCATTGCATCCTATGGTCCCATTCTTCTCACCCGGTCCTTGTGCCATAACATTGCAATAGTCCCCGCCAGAGTCGCCTGACTCAATTCGCCTGGCGGGGTCTTTGACGTAAAATGCAGAAACTTGAATCTCTTCAAACTCGACACAGCGTACCACTGCGCAAACTGATACGGACACCTGTCCACGCCCGCCATCAACTGCAGATCACATATCACGACAGCGTTGGTTACATCCATCGCAACTGCCGTTCGCACAGGCCGCCGCTCCACCGCCGCCTGCAATGGCGACACCACCTCGTCATCCACCAAAATAGCACTTCCAATCTCCTCACCATGATGCCCAAGCAACACAACCCTTTCAATGTCACTCCTCCTCCACAAAACCGGCATTTTCCCACATTTCCGGTCACATGCTGGAACCTGGCCTCATTCTCCACACTCTTAAACCTCACGACAAAGGAATCCGTGGGCACGATTTCACCGCGTAAATACACACACAGCGGATCCACACTTCCGCGCCCTACATAAATAGCCTGTGTGCCTTCGGTATGGAAAACCGCACCATGGCCTTGACGTTTTCATGGGCCGTACATGCATTGGGTCCGCCACAATCGGCAGACGCTGCGGCGGATGACTCTTTTTTCCTGAGACAACCCAGCGTGGACAAGCCTCGCTTGCATAACGTCTCAACACGGCTCGCAAACACCGCCCGGTCCAGTAGCCTGCAACAACACAACAAGAGTGCAACGAACCTCCTTTCGATTCTTCAGCGGTTTCGAAATCCTCAAGCGAACTCTCTTTGTCTCTATAACTCGTAATGCTGATTGGGTCCCTTCTTTGCCAGCCTGACAATCGGCAGGGTAACATCCTTGCCGCGCAAATTGGTAGGCGGTAAATCATCATACTTCATACGTGCGCCCCGTTTGGTAGTACCATATCGTTTCTGCTTTTCGGCATTAAAGACCTGACGCACTGGGTCGGACAGCAACCCCCGACATAGTTTTGTATACGACTGATCCTCCCACGAAGTCCTATGCGAGGAATGCCCATGCCATCCAACAACAAGGACAAACACTTGGCGGCAATATCCGGATGTACTGAAAGCTCCTCCCCCAATGCGACATTTGGAGGTGGTGGGGGATGATGATGCATCTGAGTCGGGGTAATCGGCTGACGTGGATCCGGATCATCCATGCATTATCGCTATCATCGGAACGAATATCAAAATTAGGATGTCGAGGCGGGGCAGGAGCCTGGGGCGCAGGCGGAGGTGGTGGCGGAGGCGGAGGCGGAGGCGGAGGCGGTGCATGTCGAACGACGGGTAGACGATGGTCTGCTGCGAGGACGGGTGTTTGAATGGAGCGTGGGGCGTTTGATTTTTGACCCCAATGAAGAACGAGAGAATCTTCTGCGGCCTCGTTGCCGGAATCGGGCGATCGATTTTGGCACAGATCATGAGGGAAAGGTTGTTTAAAGTGCCGGAGGAACGTGCGGTGTTTTCGAGGTAGCGGGCACTGGTGATGATCATGGTGAGACAGGAGGCGAGTTGGGCGTTTTCCGGAGAGGCGAATAGGGCGGCTGGGGAGGTGTCGGCATCTTGAAGGAGGCGGACGCAACGGATGGCTGCGTCGTCAAAGGTATCTAATAGGCCGGGTTCGTTCATAGTTTTGGAAGGGGAATGGGGGGGGGGGGGGGGGGGGGGGAAGGGGTGGGGAAAGATGGGAAGGGGGGATGGGGGTGACGGAGACTCAGGGATGGGCGTGTGACCCCTTGAAGTATTATGGATGAACAGGGGGACAGTGCGACGTGGGGTGTTGAGTCTAAGGCGGTTGTGCCCCTCGGGACTAGGGCAGCGGGGGGGGGAAGGTCGACGGTGGGGGGTGACTTTTCTCGTATAAAGTGCCTGCGCGTTTTTATACTGTAATTTTTTATCGCATTTTGCACTTGCTGCACTGTAATGTTGAATGTGAGAGAGGAGAGTGGGTCGAGCGGGCTATTATTCTCCCTTTTGCAGTGGGCCACTATAAAATCATCCCCCACTTGTACCCCCCCATCGGTCCCTCAATCCCACATACTGTACAATACTGTACCAAACACCTCAAAATCCCTACTGTACCTCACCACATTCCCGCCCCCCCGACCCATTTTACTCAATACAGCTGTACCCCATCGCCTGCAAATGGCATAATGGCATATTATGCCATATGCCATATGGCACCAAGCAACCACAACCTTCAATAACTGAAAAGCCATCTAACTTCAATTGCTCCATCGCGCAGCCCCACGCATGTGTTAACGGTGCGACACACACCCAGCCAGTGCCCATAATCCACAAAAGTATGCGCCGCACAATGTCACCAGGGGTGCTCGATCGATCCATGAGTCCCAACATTCAAGATCCTTCTCGAACAACCATCGAGCTGCAGTACAGTACAGTACTGTACCGACAAAAAGAAAGTCCAGCACAAAGTAGACCCTTCAACTCGACCCAAACCATCTACCGTACGGTTTACTGTACTGCGCCATCGGATCAAATGCCAATTCATGCCCAAAAAATCTTATTTAAATCTCCTCAAACCAAGTCCCCCACCTCCATCCCATCATCCCTTGAATCATCATCCTCTGCCCGCCGACCCCACCACCCCACTCCACAACCGCTTCCTCCCACGCCTCCCAACTTTCTTTCCCCCCCCCCCCCCCACGCATGCACCGAGTGCTTCTTCGTTCCTCACTTTCCCGCAAACCTCCGCTCCATGACACGTCGCGCCTTTATAGCCCCTGCCGCGGCTGCCCTCCCCGCATCCTCCACAACGTCATTTCTAGGCCCACTTCGCCTACGCACCACCACCTTTTCCCCGTCTCCGTGTCTCTCCTTTCCCCCACCGCATCAACTCTCCACCTTCCAATTCTCACCAGTCCGCTCTCGTCGTTCCATCACCTCCGCTTCGGCTAAATTTCTCGAGCCGGATGGATATACCGAAAAGGCATATGCTGCCATTGCTGCCACTCAGGGTATTGCCAAGGGTGCAAATCAACAGGTTATTGAGGCAGAGATCATGCTTTAGCATTGCTAGACGACGATTTCGCACAATCTGTGTTGCAAAGGTTGCATCTGTCCCGCAGATTCGGGATGCCACCAAAGCGTATTTGGATAGACAGCCGAGGGTTTTGGGTCCCAATGATGGAGGGTCTGGTCATGGGAAGGTCCTTTCGAGAATTATTGGAGGATGCCAGGGGGAGGCAGAGGGAGATGGGCGATGACTATTGTGCCGTTGAGCATTTGTTGATTTCTGCATGGGCTAGTGGTCGCTTGCAGCGCGGCTTGTTGAACGGGCCGGCAATGCCTACTTTGGAGCAAGTCATTGCTACTGTCAAACAAGTGCGTGGTGGTCGAAAGGTTACTAGTCAGGCCGCGGAAGGTACCTATGAGGCCTTGGAAAAGTACGGCAGGGATTTGACAGAGGCAGCCAAGAAGGGTGACTTGGATCCGGTAATCGGTAGGGATGAGGAGATTAGAAGGACAGTTCAGATTTTGAGCAGGAGGCAGAAGAACAATCCAGTCTTGTTGGGGGAACCTGGCGTTGGCAAGACTGCAGTGGCGGAAGGCTTGGCACAGAGGATTGTGTCGGGGGATGTTCCGACCAGTCTTTCAACCGCAGATTAATCAGTTTGGATATGGGAGCCTTGGTGGCTGGCGCAAAGTTTAGAGGGGAGTTTGAGGAGAGGTTGAAGGCCGTCCTCAATGAGGTCAAGGAAAGTGACCCCAGTGTGATTCTGTTTATCGACGAGATTCATACCGTTGTAGGAGCGGGAAAGACGGATGGTGCGATGGATGCGGGCAACTTGTTGAAACCCATGCTCGCGAGGGGGGAATTGAGGTGCATCGGCGCTACCACTTTGGATGAGTACCGACAGTACATTGAGAAAGATGCCGCGCTAGAGCGCCGCTTTCAGCAGGTGTGTCGATCAGCCAAACGTGGAAGATACCATTTCTATTTTGAGAGGATTGAAGGAGCGGTACGAACTCCATCATGGCGTGAGGATTACCGACAATGCCCTGGTAGCAGCGGCTACGCTCTCGAATCGCTATATTTCAGACAGGTTCCTACCGGACAAGGCTATTGATACAGTGGATGAATCGATGGCGGCGCTGAAGATGCAGATTACTTCTAAACCCGCAGCACTAGACCGACTGGATCGCCGGATCATCCTGGAGATGGAGCGGCTGAGTTTGAAGAATGATCAAGACCTTGGAGCCAGGAAACGTTTCGAGCGATTGACAGAGGATATTGAGGCAGTGAGGAAGGAGCAAAGAGAACTTGAACAGCAGTGGGAAAGCGAAAGGGGATCTCTGGAGGCCATTCAGCAGCTTAAGGAAGACATTGATAAGACCTCCCGAGAAATTGAAGAAGCAGAGCAGGCTTACGACCTTGACGCGCTGCTAGACTAAAGTACGCAACGCTCCCCGAACTAAGAAAGAAACTCACTGAGGCAGAGGATGGCAGCGTGGTCAACGAGACGCTTCTGCGTGACAAAGTGACGGAGGACGACATTGCAAAGGTTGTCTCGGCTTGGACGAGAATCCCTGTGGCCAAGCTCATGAGTTCCGAGAGGGAGAAGCTCTTGGCCTAGACATCGAGTTGTCGAAGCGAGTAATTGGTCAGAACGACGCCGTGCAGGCCGTGTCCGAGGCAATACAGCGGTCGAGAGCAGGTCTATCGAATCCGAATAAACCGATTGCCAGCCTGGCATTCCTTGGACCGAGTGGAGTCGGCAAGACTGAACTGTGCAAGGCGTTGGCTGAGCAGTTGTTCGATTCAGAGCAGGCGCTTGTCGTTTGGACATGACTGAATACATGGAAAAGCACAGTGTATCCCGCCTTGTAGGTGCGCCTCCAGGGTACGTCGGGTATGACGAAGGAGGGCAGCTCTCTGAGGCTGTGCGGAGAAGGCCCTACTGCGTTGTGCTATTCGACGAAATCGAGAAAGCTCACCCGGATGTGTCAAACATTCTGTTGCAAGTGCTCGATGACGGGCGACTGACGGATAGTCAGGGCCGAACGGTGGACTTTTCGAACGTTGTCATGATCTTCACTTCCAATTCGGTTCCTCTGATATCCTGGACGTGGCTGGCGACCCTTCCCGACGAGAGATTATGCGTGCAAGGGTTATGAATGCGTTGCAATCTCAGTTCCGCCCAGAGTTTGTAAACCGGCTGGACGAAACAATCATATTTGAATCACTGTCAAGAGAGAACCTGCGCGATATTGCCGAGTTGCAGGTAGCGGATGTGAACAAGCGGATGGTGGAGAAGAGCATGCGGATTGAAGCGACAAAGGACGCAATGGATTTGATTGCGTCTGTTGGCTATGATCCTGTGTACGGAGCGAGGCCACTGCGTCGCGCTGTGCAGAGGATGTTAGAAAATCCTGTGTCAAAGGGAATTCTAAAGGGCGAGTTTAGGGACGGGGACTTGATACAGGTGGATGTGGTCAACGAGAGGCTGGGCTTGAAGGCAATTCGGGGTGGGGCGCTAGGCAATCCAAAGAGATCAACCGAGAGTGATCAGGTGGCTCTCGTGGAGTAGGGTTGCAAGGTTACCAGTTACAGTGATAACTTGTAGACTAATGCGGAGTTTACTCGGTCCGGGGAGGGAGGAGGGCGTGTACAGCGTAACGCCCAGTAATTCTTAGTTGACAGAAACGTTCCCACATCGTTCTGTGAAAAAGTAAACTCTGGAGATTGCCGATTACAAAGCTGAAAATCTGTGCTCTACTCAAGCGACATTGGGTGTGGGCATCGCATCTGCTGACGCAACGCAACCAGTGAGTTTCAGGAGACAAACCTTTTACGTGGTCAAAACCCCTCACATGCCCAGCGACGGTGTTGCGGCTGGAGAGCATTGCTCAGCACGCCAAACAACCAAATCAAACCCGCGCAGCCCATCAAAGCAACAATGGGCATCCAATCATCGCCTTCATCCTCCTCAAACCGAAAATCCCATGGCCCACCATCAGGGCCCCTCTGTTTCTTGGAAGCCGAAAAAGGATCCAACGGGTCAACGTCGACTTCAACATAATCGTTATCGGGTTTGCACCAGGCCCACCCCGCCGCCCATGCACCGGATGAGGTCTTATCCTTTCTTCGTCGACGAGGGGTTGCGCCCGTGGCTGCTCGAAAGTTGTCGGCAAACGGGTCCACTTGATGGGTGTCCGCACGGTAACGACGTGTGGAACGGCGCGGTGTAGTTGATCGTTCGCGAACCGGGATGTCGGAGGGGGTGATGCCGGACGAGGTTGAGGTGTGGAGGAAGTGGTAGAGGTTGTGGGAGTGGAGTTGGGTGAGATTTAGACGACGAAGACGGCTTGGGTGTTGTGTTTGGTGGCTTTGACGAGGTGCGTAGGGTTGGGTTTACAGAAATGAAGGCAAGAGGCGTGAAACAAGAGGATTAGTAGCGGAAGGCGAAATATAGGAGCTGCTTGACGAGCGATGAGATGACAAAAAGAGCGAAAATAGCTAGCAACACTACCTTTCGTTGTTCCTTGCTGCCTTCCCACTGTTGTCTGGCGACGGTGTTTCCTTCTGGAACGCCGCCATTTCGCGGACCCAAAACTCGAGGACACTTTCCAACATCTCGGCGGTGAGGGTGCTTGTTCGGTAGCAGTGGGAATGTAAACTTGAAACGAGTGGCACAGGGAGGGGACATTGTGTTGATGAAAGGTGAGTTTGGAGGCAATGTTCTTGGAATAGCCCATGTACAAGACCTTGGAAGTATTGTCACGAATGCAATACGCGCCGGGGTGTTGGAAGAGGGAAGGTTGGGCGAGAGTTGTGAAAGGGGAATTGGGGGAGATCGGAGAGCGAAAAACCGGTGGTGGTTGCGGGAGGGGCGGAAAAGGGGGTGGATGTGAGGTCGGATGGATTTGGGGTTGGCGCTGCGGACATGTGAGGCGTGGACTTGAGGACCATGGGGCAGAGTCGGGGAGAGTGGAAGCGGGGGCGATGTGACGACGACGGTCGTGGCGAGTATGGGGCATGTGCGGGAGCGGGGGCGCCAGAAAGGCGACCTGGGGGAGAAACATTTTGCGGGTGCAGGACTTGAGATGAGAGGAGAGGGAGGTGGGAGGGGGTGGAGGAGATGGTCGAATGAGTTGCAATAGCGTTGTGCCGAAACGTTGGGTGACGGTGGCAGATGGGGTGTGTCTCAAGTGCGGCAGCGACGGGCATTTGGTGTGAGCGGCAAAGTGGCAAGAAAGTGGGGTATGACAGCGGATCCAATTTTGATGAAAATGGGAAAAGTGGTCAAAAATAATTACCGGCTTTTAACTTGTTTACGTACCCTTACATGACACCGGCAGCGGCAGCGGCAGCGGCACCTTGACAGAAATGAAAACATCTGCGAGATTACAACAGCAATCTACAAAGCAAGTTACACGTGTACACTAGCTGCAACGGATCTACATAACAGTATGCCACTGTAATGTTGCCATACTGCAGAGCGGATCAAGGCGGACTTGAATTCAAAGTTGCACAAACCAAGGGGGACTTGATCGCAAGCAGCTCGATGGGACCGGGACCATTCCGACCAAAAAGCGAGTTTTCGAGCAATCCGCCTCTGGCATCGCAAGGCCGCCATTGCAAACTGTTACATCCGCCCGTCATAAACAAACAACAGTTCCATACAACCAAGCGGCATGCTAACAAGAACCCCGACTCGCATCATCGGACCACGACTCCCATGCTCCCTCCCCCTCTTCCTACCCTCCCGTCCCACACCCACTCCCCCCCCTCCAACCCCGGCCAGTCGATTGACAATAAAGCGAGCAACATCAGCTCTACCCACCCTACCCCCACCACCCTCCACCACACCACCACCCTCCTTTCCCCAACCTTGAATCCCAACAATCAATGCAGCCTGCAGCATCGTCAAACCCTTCCCAAATTACCCGTTCCATGCCATCCAAATCATCCAACTCCTCCCGTCTCCCTTTTCTCCATCGACTCCACCCCAGGCCACCCATAGCCATAACTACAGCAACTACACCAACGCCTTCAAAACGTCCGCCATCGCCACAACTATCCATCACGGCACACGCCACACTCTCACGTACACCCATTTTACCGTGTGGGATTTCCGCAGGGTCGGAACCAATGGCCATGAGTATGACATCTGCTTGTGATATTTCCAAGGCGAGAGCGACATCAGCGGAGGACCGTGCATCACCTTGAATGGTGGATGTGATGAAGGGGAGATAATGGGAGGGGAGTTTCTCGACATGGCGACAGAGTACGTGGAGTTGTGGTGGGGGGTGAGTTTAGAGGCGGCTTGCAGAAAGGCCAGGCCTAGACGACCTGCGGCGCCCAAGATGAGATAGCTGGGTGTGTGATGTGGGTGGGACATTAGAGCATAGCAAAGTGAGGCGGTGGGGATGTTGATAGAATTGGGAGGGAGAAGATAAGTGTGGTAGAGTGTTGAATGGAGGGGAGGGTGGAGGAATTTTGATCATTAGAGTGAGAGGGCGGCGGTGTTTTAGCAAAGGGAAGTAGGTGGAGGGTTGGGGGTGGGTGCGTGTGTACAAGTAGGTTATTTTTTGAAGGGACTGGGGTTTGAAAATACGGCGGGGCGGGGTGAGAAAGGAGCGGGGTGGAGTGGTGTTGGAATGACATGGTTGTGGTGAGGTGGATGTTTAGATTTTTTTAAAGATTTTTGGGGCAGTTGGGTGTTTGTCAAGGCGGTGTAGGCGTTTGTTTTGGAGGGAAAAAGGCGGGATCGGCCAATCGGGGGCCACGATGTGGCACTGTTGACTTGGATGACGGAACACTCGGTGTGCTGCGTTGGGAGGAGGCTTGTCGAGTCTTTGAGCACTTTTCTTTTTTTTTGTGTGTTGGGATTGTGCCGTGCTTTGGTTTTCAAGTGTAAGGGAGTGTGGTATCGGATTTGTTGCACCGGAGTTAAGGATGGGGTTAGGGCTGTACACTTTTATTTTTCATGGGTTTTCCTGCGCTGCGCAAAGAGCTTCCACTGATGCGAGGTGGGTGAGAGCTTTGAGGGTTTTTTTTATAAAAAGTGGAATTTGATGAAAATGCAGTCGAGGAGACTTGCACTGTAGGGTAGTGTAGGGGAGCAGTGATGAGAATTTATGAGGCTGCTGAATTGGTGCGTGTTTGTGTCGGTGACAAGACAGGAACGAGACGGGGCAGCAAGGAGTGTGTCGGGGACTTGTGAGCATCTCGTTGATGGAGATGATTGAGAGCGACGGGCGACGGACAGTGTTTATTTCCGCACATGGGCACCCTGCTTATTGGGGGATTTTGTGAAACGTCCTTGCAACGGAGAATTGAAGAGTCAAGGCAACAACATAGTGGCGCTGGCATTTCCGTTTGGAATGTTGAACGGTGTCGTTGAGCATGGAATGCAGGTGGTAAAAGCAACGGAAACGCCTCTTCTGCAAGGCAAATTGGAATGTTTTCGACATGGAATTGACAATGGCGATGCTAGCTATTCTACAGAGAGTAGAGATGAAATGTGCAGTAATGAACATCGAATGTACTGTACCACGCCCTTGTTTGCCAATTCTAGCAAAGTATGATACGAGTAGATTTGTCTGATGAGCCAATCACCGCCTAGTATGAAATATGATCAATGTGACAGCGCTGCTTAAATGTTGACCTTTTTATTGTATGATATGGTGACCTGTGCATCATCACATCACATTACCCCATGACCATCCTGTGGAGATTACATTACAGTGTACTGTACTTTAGTTTTGTCAACGAGATATTTTCAAGTGCCCAATCCAATGCATCCAATCACATCTTGCCCAAACACTTGCATTCAACCCTATTGTCCAATAGTCCAATACACTACTCCGACCAAACAGTGACTGCGCAAACATACGGTATCCCCAGTCATAAACTGTAAACCATCACCTACTGCATTACAGCATCGTGCTGTACCACATTCCACTATACTGTAAGCATACAAAACCCCCCAAGTTTCCAAAAGTCCTCTCGCCATCATCCCCCCCCTTCTGTCCTTGACTAGAGTACAGTACATGCCACCACAACAAAACACACCTTCACCGCTGGCCCACTGCGACCACATCTTTCCGCTACCCATGCCCCAACTCTGCATGTCTCTGTCACATCCCAACCGCGGCAACGACCACCTCACCATCGCATGCTCACCTGTACGAGACATGAAAAAGTCACCACGCGAGTCTCGCGCACCCTGTCAACACACTGCTTGTGCTTTATTTGCAACTCATTCATCCTGCCAAACACACCCCTCCTTGCCCATACACATCCAATTCACAACCATGATTTTATCTAAACCTTCACCAAGTCTCACATGACCAGCCTGGTCAACACATCCAAAATCTCCCCATCTCGCATTGCATGCTCCAATGCCAACCAAAGTCCATCACCCCCCCTTTGCCTCGCGTCACCTATTTTGCCCTTATCTTTTCCATCCACTATCCAATACCTAAACCATCCTATATCAATCTCAAACCCCCCCCCGCATACGCCCCTCTACACCGTCGTATTGTCCACCCCTTGCCCCCCACTGTTAATCGAGTCTTCCCAAGCTTCTCCAACACCCCATCCACCTCCACTCTATCATGCACCGTATAACAATGCTCCACCGGAATATCCTGCCCCCACTTTTCCAACCCCTACAATGCCACTTCCAGCTCAACGTATCCCAATTATCATACGTCCTCCTGACAAACAGACTGATAATCGATTGATCCCTCCCTGCTCCAGCCTTGTACATATCCCTCATCATTTGTCTATAATCCACCCTCGTTTCCATCGCACAAACATCAACCCACTGTTAAAATCTCTCGCATATTTATAATCCTCATGTACCCCGCATGACCATACGAAGCCAAAAAGTCATGCGCTTGTGTACGGAATGCCAACCTGTCCAAAATGCTTGTTTCAAGATCAGTAAATCATTGTCCAGAAACACAAATTCATGGTGTTGATCCACGGCCGTGATGAGAAAGTGCAGCTTTTCGCATGGGTTCTTCACGTCGCATACGGCGCTATTGTTTGTAGGACAGGGGCAGTTTCTCTTGTGAAAGGGGATGCAGTTGCAGTGTGAGCAGTAGGGTTGGGTGAGGTCGTCGGTGTAGATGAGGAATTTGTGGGGGGTGGGGCGATGACGGCGCAGTTGTGTTCGATGGATTTGTGTTCCCATGGTTGATTGTAGATGAGCGTTAGAATTACGAGAGTTGGGGGTTTGGAGAACGTGGAAGTTTGGAGAAGGGAGGGAGGGTGGAAGAGGAGTAGGGAGGGGATGAAGGTTAGAATGAAAAGAGGGATGACAAGGATGGGGTGAGGTGGGTGCGGTGGGGAGGGCGGGTGGTGTTGGGTTTGGCAAGGGTGTATGCGGACATTGTTGGAAGGGGGGAGTAGGAGGTGGTGAAGCTGTGAGGCGGTTTTTATAGTTTCAAGTTGGGGGGAAAATGTTGGTGGGAACCTTGGGTATTCTGTTGGAGGGGGGGGGGCGGTGGGTGGTTTTGTTTTGCGAGTTGCGGGACATTGGAGAGGCGTGTGGACGAGGAGGGTGTCGGAGGGTGAGAGTGGAGGGGGTGGCGATTTGGGTTGGGCCAGGTCATAACGAACTGTGATTGGATGAATGGCCTTGATCCCTTTGGTTCGGAGTGGGGGTCATATGCACTATGCTGTACACCACACACTTGCACCATTTTGTTCAAGCGATACAGAGGCGTAGGCATACCGTACTGTACCATACATTCAGCAGCCTTTTCTCAGGTTTCAGTGTCGAAACTATGTTTGCCAATGGCTTACAGGGGGAAAACTAGACCGTTGTTGTTTTTGTGGGTCGGTGTTGCGGGTCCGGAAAACAAAACATGCTGTTGCCACACTGCCATCTGTATTTTCGGGTACCGTAGTGTGCAACTCGTCCGCTTGACCTCCGCAATAACGGCTTTGGAGATTGTGCAACCCACATTACGTGTGTAGATTTTCGAGTGTTTTCCAACCGCTGGCCACCCCTTGAACCATGATTCGTTTTGCGGGTTACAGGGTTGGGGGGAAATGCTTAAAGTTCTTTTCATGGCCGTCATTGAATGACGATGCGCTGCGGACTGCGAGGGTTTTGAGGGACATCAAATTGGGATTTTAGAGCAGACTGAGCTTGAAGGGCGAACAACAGAATGATGCAACTTGTCATACTCATACAGCAGTCTGTTGGGCAGAAATTGTGCAATGGTCTCATGCCACGAGCCCTGAGAGCAGCAGACTCATGGCTTTGCAATGTGTCACACCCAAGTGGCACTCTTTAACAATCTCGGAGAAATTCCCAATATGATAATTCTACTGATACTGTACCAATAGAGCAGCACTGTACGGATATGCTGCGGTAGCATTAAAGGTAAAAATGATGTAATGTCGTAAAATATTCACAATTGTTACCGTACCGTACTGCACAGTACTGTACAATACTCTATTCTTGCCATGCCGTCGCAAGTCGCCTACAATGTCACCATTCGCAGCCCCAAAGCCCAATCCTACCGTACCTCAAAACAAGCTGCGTCGGCATCCTTCGCGTCTGCTGAATCAGCCAACGTGCCAACGTCGACAAACTGAACACTTTTGATCGCTCAGTGACAGCTGCGCCTAACCTTATCACGGACGCAACTTTTCCCAACCTTGTTTTCACTTCGCTTCCCTCACTTTCGACACCTTCGCCGCGCCCTGCAAGTCAACCTCTGCGGTGATTGAGACACCCTGCGAATTTGATGTCCCGACCATCGCTGTTCTGTGCGCTAGCGGTCGGGACCACCTCTGCCAAAGGGTTTCGGCGACCATATATGTCTTCAATTGCAGAATAGATATTGCCGTGCACTCCCAAGTTGGGCAGCGACACACTTCAAGCAAAGTAATGATTAAGGATTTCTCTTCTCCCTCTCTAAATGTCACAGCTTTCACTGTCAGTTTGGCATTGTATGCCCTTTATAAAGTAAAGATGAGCCATGAGTTTCTATTCGGTACATTACAGTACCACTCCGTTCATCAGTGCGCGGCACACAGATGAGCATTGAAATTATTGAGGGACTTTCCTTTCAAATCGAAACCTGTCAAAGTCGTCCTTATAAATGCGCAGGACCATCTGTCTCAACTCTTCATCTCGTCGCAATTCATCCATCAATATTCTCTTATCCTCCGGTTTCGTCGCATGCAATTTCTTGCGCCCCTCCTTCGCTATCCTCCTGTCCGTATGCCGATACATCCATTCCAGCACCACCTCGCGATCCTCTTCCAACCTCTCAAACCGACCCACAAAGTCAAAATGAATCAAATCCGGGTGTAGCAATTCTACCTGTGGTCTCCAATGCAAATCTCGCCGACTCTTATTCCCCTCATACGCCTCCTTGCTCCGCAGGTCACAGTTCTTTGTCCGCGGTTCACGAAGCACAACCTCAATCGCCTCCAAGTACTCTCGAAACGACGGCTTGCTCTCATTTCTCAGCCGTCTCATCTCGACATCGTTTCCATACAAACTGTACATTTGCTTTTGATATTCCTTGTGCTCCGGTTCAAACTGCACCACCTTGTCCAAATATGCACTAATAACTCTATCAAACGGGTTTCTTACAAATCCAAACTTCAAATACTCCGGATCCTCAAAGCATCGACGAATCTCCTCCTCCTTCTTTGCACAAACCGATTCATTCCTCCACCCAGGTCCCGACATGTCATGCAGGAAATGATCCCTCCCCTTTGGACTCCGCATCAAGTTGTCCAACACATATCTATTATTCTCCAAATACGCAATATGCCACATCATCGACGTCGTCCCAACCTTAAACACCGGCACGTAAATCACCTTCAACTTGTCCGAAATAATAATCGAAGAAAACGCAGGCCCGTAGCTTTTCAGCTCCTGCACCTTCATCCTATCATACTTTGCCCACCTCGGCCACATTTCCCCATCCCCGAATCCGTTCCAACAACTCCCCATTCCGGTGACCCTGCGGCAGCGATCGCGGCCGGAACCGGTCTGCAACTCTCGCCCTCTTTGTCGCACCATTGAAATCCCCCCCCGCAACCCGCCCGTCCAACAAACCCTCGCTCCGTTACCGCGCTCTGCTTCTGCTTCCGCCACATCATCCCACCCACAACCTTCCTCCCTGTATCTACATTCACACCCCCATCTCCGTCTCCCGCTTTCCTTTTCTACTCTCTCTTACGTCGCTCTCCTCGCCGCCAAAAGCGTGCATGTTTCGCAGCTCGACTGTCAGTTACAGTCACCCGCTGCAACCAACGTGCCCCGTTTCCATCCTTGACCACTTTTGCTTGCAAATCAAACCCCCATAACATCACAACTACAAACGGCGCAACCAGCCATCCAACCAACACAAGACTTGATGCGCGGCTCTTCTCGCTGGGAGACGCTCTTCGTGACAACGTAGGCGTAACGTAGCTCATTCTGTGCCGCGGAAGCTGAATAACTGGAGATGGCATCTTTCGATCGATTCAAGGCTGTTTTACTGCAATCTCGATATGGTGGTGGGGTGTGGTGGTGGTTAGTAGCGTAAGACGGTAACAGGTGAGCATGCTTTGGTGGTTTTTGTGACGCAGGTGCTGTTGGCAGCCTCTCTGTTATAAGCCCCGCATCATTTCGCGGGACGGGTAGGTGGAGTATCAGCGGCAGAAGCCACACCGGAACTGTCCCAACACTCTTGGCCCATAGTCGAAACTGGGAGGGTTCCCAGACATATCAACACCCTTAGTGTTTCATCCAAAACATCCCATGGCCCGATATGGTTTCACCTAGCCTAATGCTGCGACAACAGCGCGCCGCGCAATGCAATGGTAAACAAGCAAATCTATCTGTGCTTCGCACATATCACCAAGCGCGCAAACTGCGTGGTTCATGCAAACACACCGTGCTGTACGGGCCGATTTCCCGGGCGGATAGAGTGCGGTTTTACAGCCATACTCGGATACATCATCGCATGGACGTATACAGCCCGTTTGTACGGCCATGTGCAAAGGATATTTGTTTTGCCTTACAATGGATGAGACAAAAGGTCAATTCTGGGCCGGGAGCGATACAGCTGTAGTCTAGCAGATGAGTTGCGCTTTGCAGGTTTGGTACTTTTCATGTACAAAAGGCAGCGGTGCGTGTTGGCGCGTGAGGAATGGTTTGCGGGCTGCGGAAGACATGACGTTGCTGGGTTTGGAGAGTGACAATGTTTGGCCTGGACAGAGATTGAAAAAGCTCGGGGGCTGCAGGAAGGCGTTGGAAAATAACACTCGGGATATCTCACTTGCTTACTCGCTAGGTCACCGGTGCTAGCATCGGTAATTACGGACGGTACAAAGAACTCGGTAAGCTGGCTACGTATTCTGCCAGGTTTTTCAGTCGAGTGTCCCAAGCTGTAGACTTGACATATGCCGCATGAAAATGGCAATCAAGCCATCAGTGCACCGATTCATTCTTCGCATTCAGATGTACAAACTGGGCGGTATTCTTTCGTGCGCCCCTCACTGCAGGTATCGCAGCAACACCAGCCCAGCAAGCTCAAGACTTTATCACTTTTAAACACTTGTTCAGAAGCGCCCTGCCGCGCTTGTGTACGGCGCCTGTGACATGGCATATCGCATATCGTTCTACAACTATTGACAAATCCAGCAAAACGACCCCCTGCACAGCTCCGATTGTCGCGCTCAGACAGCAGGGTGCAGTGGCTCGTCGCTCTCTTTGAGGGACTTTGTTGGTAGTTTTCCAAAGCAATGGCATGCTTCATCGAAACAACACCTCTAATTTCTCCCTGATCCTCCACCATACCTCGGAGTTCACTTTGCCTCCCCTCCTGTTATAGCCCTTTCCTCCCGAGTAGTGCATCCTCTGCCAAACCCTCCTGGCAAACTCATTCAAAACATTGACAAGCGGCATGGCACGTTTGTATCCAGTCTGACGGGATATTGGACGCCCCTTCCAAAAAATGGCAGTGACTAAACCCCGTCCACAAGCGCGAGTAAAGCCGTTCCTTCCGGTTACTGGCGACATCGGGTTGATACACCGCGGCAACAGTACGCAAACCATTCTGCACATACTCGGTCGCCCTCCGATGCATTCTATCGAGAGTGAACTTGACCTTGTCTTGCGTGGCGCTCTTTCCGGTCTGTGTGAGCCAAGTGTACCATTTTGAATTTTTCAAGGCGATTCGAGCGTTGGCGAAAAGTGGTTTCAGTGTGACGGGTTGGTACCTTTTGAAATAATGATATGCGCGATTAAATGCTGTGGTAATTCTGCTGAGATCCCCCCGGACAACCCATTCCGTGAAAGCAGCTCTTGGTAACAAACGGTAGACTTTTGCGAAAACGGAGCTTTTGACATGGTTGGCGGTGCCGAAAAACCAGTGATCTAGATTGATATAGAGCAGGTATGCGTTTGCTAGGGCTTGTAATGGACGGCGGATGCAAGTGGTGGTGTCAGGTTGTTGGTACGGATGAGGGGTTCTTTTATGGTGCGGTTGGAGACATGGGGTGAGGTTGTCGAGGCTTGTGAAAAAGGCGGTTGTCAGTTGTGCACGGGCAGAGAGGACCAGAAGGGAACGGGCGTAGAGTAGGGTGTGGGAGACGGCTGTGGTGAGAAGGGGGGGAGGATTGCGGACGAGGGGCTGGAAAGGAGGAAGAGGATGAAGATAGGCAGTAGGAGATGTGTATGTCGGACTGACATGGATAGGACGAGGGATGGACAGGTGAGAGCGGATCAATTGTGGGGATGACGAAGACGGGAAACGAGTAGTGATGCATGGCAAACAATAAGCACTGCAAAGGTGCATTACAGTAAATTACAGTAACGATGATTTATCGCGCAGTGAATCGTCAAGAAACGCGTGGAATTTGTCGTCAATCTGGCTCTGACACCGACCTACAGTAATACTGCACTGTACAGTACGTCAAACCAGCCGCTGACGCGTGGCCTAATACCGTACTGTAATGCACCAAAACCATCTCCCCCACTTACCCACCCCCTGCGATCCTTCCCTCAACCCCTTCCCGCTCCCCGTCCACCCCCATCACAAACACTCAACCACCATCCCCCACTCCATCTCAAACCCACATGCGAATCAACCACCGCGCCACCAAGGCCTCCCACATCCCCCCCTCCTCCTCCTCCTCCTCCTCCTCTCCCAACTAACACAAGCCGCAATCCCCCTGGCCACCCTCTCCAACATCCAACAACCCCCTCACCTCCTCGCCCACACCGCAACCCTCCTCTCCGGTCACACCCACTCCCTCTTCACCATTCTCACCCGCTCGCGTGCAATCGCAGAACTCTTCCAAAGTATCGAAGACCTCCAACGTTGCATCCAAGATCCAAACACGTACCCCCGATGGGCGAAACCTCGCACACGTGATCATAGCGGTTGTATTATCGCTCCTATTCGCGCGGCGGCGGCTATTTATCTTATTAGGGTAAATGTGGTGCAGTGGTTGCATGCGCCGGGACATCGTGTTACAGACTCGGGTGGGGGTAAACCACGTAGGTTTGGGAAACGGGCGTTGTGAATGTTGGAGTTGTCATGTTTGAGTGCAACAGGCTTTGATCCTGGACTGTATTGTGCAAGGTTGTGAGATGTGGAGTGTGCGATTGCGATATAGGGGTGGAGATGTGTTATGTGTTGCATTGTTGGCATATGTGGACTTGGGGCTTGTGGAGGTTGGAGGTTGGGTTGGAGGCGACGGGATGTGGGCCGGTGGGGACGTGTAGGGGGTTGCGGAATGTGTGAGGGTGGTGCTTTGGGGTATGTGGGGCTGGCTGGCTTGTGATTGGCGTGGGAATGGTGATTGTCGATCGGGTGTGCTCTGTGATTATGCAGGTTGTAGTTTTTCTGCGTTGTAAAGGAGTGTGTTTTGTTGTGCTTGTGCGAGAATGGCCTGTGTGTTGAGATGTGAAATGCTGTTTGTGTTTCTTGTCAAGGTGCAGATGATGATGAGTTGCCCGACAATGGGGTTGAGTTGGAGCGCTATTACTAGTTTGGGTATCTTGTGCCCGACGTGTTGATCTGTTTCAAGGCCGTGGAGCGGCAGGTGATCCAGTCGGTGTTGTAGCTATACCCTACTGCACTTGCGGAGTACCGTAGTTTTGGACTTTTGGCAGTGCTTTTGTCACTCGGGCCCACGCGGACGAGTAACAAACGACGTATATCTTCAAGCTTGGGTTGCCCATTTGGCACCATCGCTCGCCAACATGGCAACATGAACAATTTGTATGCCAGCGTGGCGGCTGCCATTGGCCCGTAGGTGAATATCGTACATTGCTGTTGACTTTGTTCAAAGAAAGACCTACCGTACGCGGCATTAAATTATGCCACATCAACTGCGCTCCATTCGCGCGAGGTATGTGCCAGGTACGTGCCCCTTTGGGCTTTGTTGGGCCATTGCCGCTTTTTATTTGGCGCATTGGGTGTGGCCGAAATCGTTCCACCCGATGGTATAAATCCGGCAGCTTGTGTGATTCGATTCGAGTGCAACCGGAGAAACAAACGTTCGCTTCAAGTGTAAGATCGCTGCTGGGTTTGTTTGTCGTTGTTGACCTCTTGTTTCAGGCTGATCAGCGTGTGTGGTAAGAGTTTGCCCTTTTTCAAGATTCCGGCGTCAAGTGGAAACCAACTCATGGCCATCTGGAAGGAGGGCTTGCCAAATGGCATCCAACGAGTAAGCAGAACATGAATCGTCCCTTCTTTTTTTTTGCTGTTTATGCGATGCAGGTGTAGGTGACTTTTGTAAGCCAGGTTTGTGCGAAACTAACATGCGATGAGTGTGCGGTGGGTTAGGATACGGCGCATGTCATCTTGGTGATTAATGTGATCTGCCCGGGTGTTGGCACTATTGTGTCGACGGCTTTGTCGTCCGAGTATTCGGCCACGACTGTGATTGTGGGGATTGCGCAACTTGTCACTATGTTTATTGTGGTTGGTTATGTTTGGGCTATTGCATGGAGTGTCATGTTGATTAAAAAGGCGTCGGGTCAGGAGAGCGAGCCGTTGTTGCCACGAAGGGACACCGTCTCCGATCCGGCAACTGCGCCTTCGCCAGTTTGATTTGACCGCCGGCAGCACCGCACGGTATCATTCTAGGGAGATGCAATATGTGCCGTGGAATGGCGTTGGCAAGATGGTTGGTGTTATGTACAGTAATGGCGGTTGATTCACGGTCAGCGACAAGGTTGTTACTGTAATTAGTAAAGTTTGCATCCTTTTACATCAACGCTGTAATTCGCCTTTGATCTTTCAAGTTTTAAGTGTATCCTGTATCGCGCCTGATTCCAACGTGACGTGATCCGCCCCTTTCGCTTCTTTCAAACTGCAACAGCGTCCGTGAACGGCTCAACTGCGGAACAGCATATCCTGCGGAAATCTCTCAAGTCTCAACAACTAACTGCCTTCCCGTCTTACTACCACGCCAGCCGGCATCAGTCCACCTTTAGTAACGCTCCGTCACTCAACCATAACCATGTCGTCCCATACAACCCCGGCCAACGTCATACCGCAGATCCTCCCGCTCGAGCTTGTCGACAAGTGCATCGGCAGCCGAATCTGGATCATCATGCGTGGCAACAAGGAGATCGTCGGTACCTTGTGCGGCTTTGATGATTTTGTCAATATTGTACGTCCTCATTCTTGCACCACCTCTACACTCCCCGTCGATTCATGGTCATTTTACGAACAGCCACCGAGCTACTTACTATCCGATTTTTCTGTGCGTGTGCCACGCGTATATGTAAACTTTTACTTCCATGTGAGAGTATAGGTTTTGGAGGATGTGGTTGAAATTGAGGAAAACGCTGACGGAAAGGTAAAGACAAAGTTGGAGAGGATGTTGCTGAATGGGAGTAACGTGTGTATGCTCGTGCCGGGCTCCAATGGCGAGGATGATGAGCAACATGCCGTGTGAAAATTGCGTTGCCGCTACCAAGATTGACATTGTTCTACCGACGTGTTGAGCAGTGCAATGTTTGATACGCAGAGTTTTATCAACAGGGCGGTTTGTCTTTCGAGTCTAGGGCACACCAGTGCCAAATGTGCTGTTTGTGCGTTCCACAGTGTGCTATGTGTGCCGTGTATCGGGCAATGGTACCGATGTGGTGGTCCACGAGCAAAGGGCGGAAGGGACGTAGATGCGGATCCCTTCAAGGATCGGACATTTGTGCGACATTTCGGTTTCGATTCATGTGATTAGTGTATCTCTTCAGTAGTTGCATATACCGCGATGCAGGAGATGCCTAGATATCCACATAAAGGCCTTTGAGCACGGCGACTTGACGCATACTCGCTTGAGAAATCGATGCCATTACAGTCTTGTCATGGTACCCGCTCCCGTCACTGTAGTTCACAATGCCAAAAACCCGTTGTGCCTCGCAGTGGTCAGACTTTGCATAGGCGCCCAGTGCGGTGCTTAAAGCCCGGGAACTCCACTGATGCTCAAAGCCAAAACACAAATATTCCTCTTGCAGACGCATGCTGCCTCTAAGGCGGCTTTGCCAACTCAACGCGAACCAGCAAGTCTGAAGGCAGCGTTTTCCGCGGTCATTAACTTTTCGCCATCCGCTTCCTCATCTGGCGCAAATCTTGCCAATCGGATCAACCTTTGTTGGCTGCACACCGCGATCATCATCAACGTCGCACACACGAAAAACACCTTGGAGATGCTCAGGTCTTCGTACAGCGCGACGACGACGATTACGTTTAACGGTACTCGAAAGAAGGTCAGCAAAGCACTGCGACTTTCCTCGGGAATGTATGGGGCCCTCATGGTGGCCATGCCCGGGAAATATATGCCGCACAACACCTCAAACATCAGAAAGCTTGCGTACACAACGTCAATCCTTTTGGTGACACTGGTCAAGCCAAACAAGATGGCTCCCGCTGCAAAACATTCCTCATCAAAACTTCGACGCGTCGCCCCTTTGCAAAGACGGCAAACAAGTTGCTTCCGATCATGGTGGCGGCCATAAACGAGGAAAAGATAGTACCGTGGGGAATTTCGGCCTTTTGCCCCTGGGCAGACTGCAATGCCGGGGTCCAAACAAAGGTAAAAATGTACATGGCACCCTCAAAGGCGGACTGCGACACACCCAACAACAACATCTTCTCGTCGGCCATGAGGGACTTGAAGGCCTTTGAAAACCCGCCCAACAGACTCTTCGGCATTGCCATAGTTTTCGGTCCATGTGAAAATGATGATGACACCCAGGACAACTAGAACACAAATGGCGACATCAAACGGCATAACCTTTCCATACCTAGCAGCAAACCAGCCCGAGGTCTGGCCTGCGCATATGGCAACAACGCCATTCCAAAACTGAGCCTTTGAAAACGTGCCACTAAGCAATGCAGGGTCAAAGCCACGGTGGTATGCTCGTAGACCATCCACGACTCAAATGCGGACCACAAGATGGAATAGCCGACACCACCCAACACCCGGCCAAGCAAAAGCCAGTTAAAGCCACCGGAATGCTTGGTGAGACAACTGGTGATATAAGTAATTGCATACAACAAGGCGTTACTGCGACGTCCAAACTTGTCTGCGACAGACGCGACAAAGGTGCCAAATACGGCGGATGAGGCAAAGCCGGCGATATACAACTTGCCGATATCGTTTTTAGAATAACCGTAATGGGAATACAGAGCGTAGACATAAGGGCCTTGTAACCAATCGGCGGCTACGGCGAGCAAGTAGACGGCAAGATAGTTTGACTGGAATGCGGAAAATGCGGCACGTTGGTCAGGATCTGGGGATACGGCTTTTGCCAATGCGCGATGTTCGGTGCGACTGAGCAGGTGGGATACAACTGTTGCTACGACAAAGGTGGCTAGAACGAGGTGGTACATGACTTGCGCCGCACAAGGTGTGGCTTGTGTGGGGGGATTTTGCAAGGGTTGCGTGAGGAATGGATGGGTGAGAGTGGGTTGGAGAGTCAGGGCATGGGGTTTTGAAGGGGTTGTTGTTGCAGGTGTGAGGGTTGCGTCAGTGCGGGTCGCAAGAGGGTGCGGGTGGAAGGGGTAGGGGGGGATGAGGTGTGTGCATGGACTGGACTGGGTGTTGGGTGTAATGGTGGTAACTTTATGGCATCAGTAGAACTGGAAACGTCGTGTTGATTGTGCTTACTGTACTTTACTGTACTGTACTGTACTGTACTGTACATACTGGAGAATATCGTACGAATAGCAGGTACGTACGTACGTACAGTACGTACGATCGATACAGTACAGTACAGTAGCCTATGCTGCCTTGTGATACTGGGCCAGTCGATACGTACAGTACATATACGGTACAGTAGCCTACGTTGACTGTTGACTGACTCAACCACCTGAAATCTTGGCCACAAATTTCAATCTACTTGCTTTCCATTCCCGCTTTAGAAACTATCTTTCCGTACACCACTGTACCCATACTGTAAATACCCAACCCCCTCCATCAACTTACACCATTCTCACATCCACACGCTCCAGCGCCTCTACTGTACATCCTATACCGTTGCGCTGGGGCAACAGTCGTTGCAACTAGTGCCTAGGAGCATTTCTCAACGGCGACATCCATTCTTTTGCAGCGCCACATTCCACACACTCGTGCTCGTCTGGTCTCCCCACCTCTTGCTACATACAATCGACACGTCTGCTACCTCTTTTTGTCACACAACGCCTCGCTCACAAAGTCCCCTGCTTCTCACCCCTCCGGAGCTCCCACAACAAACACAAAATCCCCATCTCACCACCTTGCCTTGACAAGCAACCCAACGCCTTTCCACATTCTTTGAAACAACCATCACCCGTTTGCAGCTACAGCTACACCCACTCCATCTACTCAACCCTCAGCCTCACCACTCACAACACCCTCTCCCCACGCATTACTCTTATGCCTCGGTTGAAACTTGAACCCCTCCGGTGCCTTTCCAACCAAACATCTCCGTAATCTTCACCCAATCCGCACATTGATGCGAACCCAGCAACGTCTCCAATTCATCCCTCCCCCTAAAATACGGCGCCCGATGACACATCCGAACAATAAATCCCGCCCGATCCACCAGCCCCAACGGCACATACCGGTACAAAAACGACAACCACTCCAACAGAAACCGTCGTGTCGTTTCCACCCCCTTTGCATCCGCGCCCCAATGCTCCAATCCATACCTCGCAAACTCCTTGTAAATCTCCAACCGCTCCCTAGACCGAATATCCCAATCCCTCCTCTCCCGAATCTCCGTGAAAAATCCACGGCTTGATCAGCGCTCCACGCGCCACCATCACCGACGAAAACCCCGCATCTTCATCCTCTCCCCCGGGAAATACCGCACCGCATCCTTCCAATGGTACACATCCCATTCCCCAACAATGGAATCCCGGCTCGCTTGGCCGCCGGTGCGCACACCTCCCGCAGGTAATTCCAATCCGCATTCTTCGAGTACCGTTGCTTCCTCGACCTCCCATGCACCGTAATCCACCCCGCCCCAACCCCTCCCATATCCTCAATCACCGCATCCGCATTCCGGCAATTCTGCCCAATCCCCGTCCTCACCTTGACCCCCAACGGCACCTCCAACACCTGACTCATCGCCCATACCATCTTTCTAAACTTTGGCCTCCGTTTCATCAACGAACATCCCCCGCCCCGATTAAACACCACATCAATCGGACACCCGGCATTCAACTCGACAAAATCCACAACACACTCCCTTCCAACCAGCTCGGCCGCCCTGGTCATCGTCTCCACATTCGATCCCGCCAACTGCACCCCAAACAAATCCTCACTCTCATGCCTGCGTAACAACGCCCACTCCGAATTCTGCCCCTGCAACAAGTTGCCCGCCAACGCCATCTCCCCACACGTCACATCCGCCCCCAACCTCTTACACACCCTACGAAACGGCAAATTGCCCACCGTAGTCAACGGAGCAAGGTACGTCTTCCCCCGAAGATCCACCCTCCTCTTCTCCCCATCCCCAATCGCCCCCACCGCCCTCCCCTTGTCCCCATCCCACCCTCCACCCCCAACAACTTTATCACTCTTCAGAAACAACTCCTGTCTCTTCCTCAACCTTTTCCTCAACCCAAACTCCAAAAGTTCATCTCCCTTTCCCCACGCAACCTCCACCTCGCACAAGTTCCCCCCTCCACCAACACACTCGCCTCCTCGGCCAACCCCTCAAAAAACCCCTCACTATACAACCCACGTCCCCCCACATCCAACCTCAACACACCCTCCGCATCCTTACCGCACGCAACACATGACCCGGCTTGACCGGCGCATCCATGACCAAACTCCCTCCAACCTCCGCCTCCTCCTCCTCCACAACATCCGCACCACCACCACTCCCGCCCCCTACAACGCGCCCTCCCCCGTAGCACCCCCGACCGGTACAATCATCCCCCATCGGCGTAGCATCCTGCATGGTATCCCGTGCAGTCGGCACACCGGGTACGGTGGATGCACGCGGGCTGGGGTGCAATGAGGCTCGACGTGGTCGCTTTGCAGGCGGGACTGGAGCGGTGGCCGAGGCGGGGGGGGTCGCGTGCGGGCGCTTGGGTGGGGTGGGATTGGCGGCGGGGGTGGAAAAGAGGCTGCCCATGGGTTGGGTTGTGGCGGAGGGAGAGGGAGAGGGAAGGGAGGGGGGTGGATCGCAGAGACGGTAGTATGGACCTACAGTCACTAAACTCGACGGGCAGAGGCTTTGAGTTATTACAGTGTAAGCGGTGTTGGAATGTCTACGTGGACTGAATGGGAATGGTGGCGGCTCTACTGTACTTTATGGCAGAAACCATGTCATGTACAGTAAGCAAAGGCATTCGCCCAGCGCTATCGCGCGACTTGCCGCAACAATACAATTCAATATGTAGCGACTCGCAGAAAAGAGTGCATCATAATCGCAATCACATAAACTTGCGCAAACACTGACAAAAGATGTACCAACGCTACATATGACAACAACAACTGCCAAGCACCTTTACTACACCATTGACATGCAACACGCCTCAAGCCTCAAACATTCAAAATCTAAAGACCCGCCACATCCCCATCCCTCATTCAAACTTATCCTCGTCCCAAGCCTCCGCCCGCACCTTGTGTCCACAATTAAACGCCACAACATCCCTCTTAAACATTTCCACAGCCCTCTCATAAATCGCCAAATCCACCTTTTCCACCTCCTCAAATCTACGCCTCTGTTCTTCCGACATGGCCTCCCAAATCCCCCTCGCCGTCCACGGGTACGCCCCCGCATTAAGCCTCGAGCCCCCCTCTGCCAGTCTCCACGTCCCCTTGAGATTATCAATCCCATGCGCATGAGCCAGTACTTGAATTGTCTTTTTCAGCATGCATTGGCTTGCATCGGGGTGAATTTGCAACCCCATAAAAGCAAACCGATGATCCAAACGATCCCATGCCCGCTTTATCGCCTCGTCCTCATCCTCCTTTCGAATCTTGTATTGATGTCTCTCAAACCCGCTCGTCCCGTCAGACAACAATCGACTGGCATAGTAATTCGGGCCCGCATCCCGCGACCGGGATTATCCGGCATATCCTCTCCGACTAGGAATCGGATCACCTCTTGTTTTCCCACTTGTTGCTCATCCCGTCCCAGATTCCGAATAAAAAAGTGGTAGAAAAACGACAGCTTTCTGGGCAACGGATGGCGGAATATGGAAAAGTGCTTGACTGTCCTCTTGGCCCCAAAGATGCTGTCACATCCTTTTCCCAGTACTGATGACCCAACACAATGTCCAGTCCATCCCTCTCCGCCCCCGTCATCTTCAAAATCTTGGCCCAATCACACCGCCACATCCCCTCAATCGACTTGTCCCCTTCCTTGCGAGCCTCCATCTGGTAACACGTCTCATTCACCTTGATCCTCTCCCCCCGTTTCGTCAACAACTTTCTATTCTCCCAATCATTCACCACCAACATGACCGACACCTTGGTCGTCACTCCCCCCGTCTTGTGCATATGAAAATAATTCAGCAACGTATGATTCGTAAATCCCAAATGTCCTTCCACAGCCTTCAACATCGTCCAATCCCGCTCCCCCGGCGCCGGCCACGACCTCTCATACCCCACACGTCCCACACCACCAACAACCCGCATCCCCCGCCTGCTCCTCCACTCCATCCCTCACCATACCATCCTCCGCCCCTCCACCCCCTTGATCACACCATCCCGCAACACCGCCCCCACACTTGCAGCCAAGAAGCACCCACTCGCCCATCACCTGCCCCCCTCCAAAGCACAAACACAAACAACAACACGGCAGCCAAACTCAACACAGCACCGATCGAAACACGCGGCCCTTTGACATGCTTCTTGGGCATCATTTGATGCATAGCATCCCAAGTGGATGGATTGTCCACCGGTAACCCGAGTGCAAAATGCGAGCGAACGCGGGGACGTCCGCGGGCGCCGACGGCTGTGACGCAGGCAGTGGGGGGGAATAGGTTGGTGGGGTGGGGGGCTTGACATTGGGGTTGGTGCCGAGGGGACGGGCGCGTTTCGAGGTGCGTGGAGGATGCATTGTGAATGGGGGGGGTTGAGGGTGGAGAGTGTGGAATTGGAGGGGTGGGTTTTATGGAGGTTGGAGAGTGGAGAGTGGTGTGATAAGGAGTGTGTGAGGGTTTAGGGAGTGGTGGCGGCGGAAGGAGGTGTGATGAAATGGCGGTGGGGATTTAGCTGCGCGGAAATTTGTTTGAAATAGTTAGTGTGTGTCACACGGGACGGACACAACCGTTGTCTCTTTTTGGGTAAACTTTGGCACGGAAAGCCCGTCGGCTTGAATCATGAATGGCTTTTTTTGGCATTCAACAGAGGCTGTACCAACGTACTGTACTGTACTGTACTGGACCAATGTTGGTGGACACAGCGGAACACAGGCGAGGATGGACGCGTGCAACACGGTATGGAACGGTGGAAACCTTAAATTTCATTAAAAACATTGCCATGACCTTGCCCCATCCTGATATTGTATCAACATACAATAAACAAATGTATGACAATGCCACAAATGCCACGCCAATCTTCTGTACACTATGTACTGTACTACTGTGCAGTACAATGCCTGCCGCAGTGCCACTCCACCACCCAATTCCAGCTCTCCAACTCGCCCGCACGCCAATTCCTACTGTCTTGAACAGCTCTCGCAAAATACCTCCACCACAACCGCTGTGTGCCGCTTGGCCATCCAAGACCTTTGTTGCATACGTCTGCCGCATAGTTTCCCACTCGATCCAGGCGCCTGTGGGACCCCGCGCACTGCACCGTGCAATCTCATCAAACACGGAAACTCCCAGATGCCCATGTGCAATCACTCGCACATCTCGGTCTACGCTCGGTCAACAACGGACGCGTGCGCGGTTAGGAGGCTGCTGCAGACGGGCCCAACTATTCTTGACAGCGGGCCTTTCTGTTGGCACAAACATCGGAATTTGGCTCGAAAATTGATCCAACAAGTGGTTCGACCCTTTGGTCACGGCGCCACGTTGCCAGAAGCCTCTACAAGTGAATGTGGTAGGCAGTTGAATTGATTATCTACCGAGCCGCCGGCGAGCGACGGTGGTGAGAGTTCTCTGGTCAAGTCAATTGGCTTGTCTAGCTAAGACCGCAAGTAAAGCTTTCCGACCTCCCTTTTAAGCTGCCAAAGCGTCAGTTCAGTTCTGCGTTAGCGTTTGACGAGGACCGTGATTTCAACACCTTCGCCGAATATCAGCCCCCGAGTGCGTTGCCGGGCTGGGAGACCTCGCCCATTCATATCCTTCCAACACATTGCTGCCAACTAGCACCAGGCTCGTGTATAGAATGTTACGACATTATCGGGCTTACCAACGCGGTCGCTGTAGGTGTTCCGGAAGACCCCTGTATTCGTTAGCAAAGGACGGATGGAGCTGTCAGACAAACTCTCGGATCCGCTTCCGCGTACAGTATCCATGTGCACGGTGTTAAGACGCACTAGGCTCGTAAAGCATCGCAATCGCTCGGCATCATTTGCGCTCGCCACATGAGCTGCGAAATTGAGCGCCGCCACAGGTGTGGAGCTATGACCGCTCTGGGCTGCCCAGAGCAAACTGCATCGGTCATCGGCACATTATTGGAGCGCGAGACAATTCCAACAATCCGTCCCAAATCGTAGTGCAATAGTAACATCCGGCAGAGTTTGCGTCACCAAATGTTGAAGCTTACATGCCCAGGCACACTCCCGATAAAGGTGGAACCGAATGTGAGCGTCTCCGATACCATCGATCGGCGACAATGTTGCTTGCAGCTGATTTTCTCATGAGAAAGTTCTCCACGAAATGAGGCCAACCAATCGGGGCACCGAGGAGGTCATGGCTTTCGTTGGAGAAGATTCCTCTTCAGAAGCGGTGCAACAGTGACGTTGTCTGAGTGGCAGGCTGACGCGGGCACAACAGGCCCACGACGTATTGTAGACGCCACAAACGTAGACCAAATGGAGTAATTTAGCCGTTGTGGAGCCGAGTCTTCACTCCTCCCTTCGAGCATCCACTGCAAGTCGCGACAGCACCCGCGTATTCCTCGATTGCCTGGACGTCGTCTCGCACGCGTGACCCAACGAGTCGAAAGCTTAGTGGTCCCTCAGCTCCGTCAGCACAGCTCCTCCCAACTCGCACCCATCACACCTGGCCCCGCTCTAGTGACCACCATCAACTTCGCGCCCACATGCAAAACCTGGCAACTTTCCTAACCTGTCAACTACCCTGCAGCCTCCGACTCTCATATTCCATTCTCCCACTGTGCACCTCCACTC
The DNA here is from genome assembly GCA_002205965.3 of Kappaphycus alvarezii. NCBI lineage: Eukaryota > Rhodophyta > Florideophyceae > Gigartinales > Solieriaceae > Kappaphycus > Kappaphycus alvarezii. The sequence continues at coordinate 599,324 of NADL03000795.1, forward strand.
TAAATTGCACCTCCCTTCATGCGTCGCCCCCCACCTCACCTTCTGCCCTCACTGCCTCAACCAGCCCGCACCGCACAGCATGATGCCCGCTCATCCGAAGAATGAGCATCAGCTCGCACTCGCTGCCCCGGCCGCCAAACTCGGCAACAACCTGTGCAATGCAGGTTTCGCCCGTAGTCGCCGTCTCGATCCTGTCCATAAAGCTCGCGAGGGAGCGCGTGCTGGTCCCGCCACCGGCCGGTGTGAAGCTGGAGACTGCACCTTCTACGCTGATCATCAACGTACGATCTGCTCAGTCCCTTTCACATACTGAAGCCAGCTCGAACGGACAAGGCGCCGCCGGTCTGCAGGCCTCTGTATGATTGTTGTAACCTCGATACGAGTTTAAAGGTAACACAAACTCAGGGCTCTCAAGTCGACTTGGACACAGGGGAAAGCCTGAATCTTGGACAAAGACATGCCAGTCTCGTACGAAAATTTCCGGGGAGGTATCTACCAGGCCTGCACTCAGACTTTCAGTACCTTGTTTTCGACTCCCTTGGTGCGCTATCCTGCGGAGCAATTTGTCTCCTCTGCCAGTTATTCGTGTGTATGGAAATACATGCATTACATGCGATGAAGCAAGAGGGAATCGCTGCCTGCGACGCCATGATTCCACTGTGGAGTATCCCTTTGGGGTGTCTACGCATTTAGGTGCACCGCCATGAGTACGTTTTGTCGGAGAACGTGAGTTGCTCTACAATTTAGGGTCGATAGATGTCGTGCATGTTCTCAGAAGACTGGAAACACGTTGCGGTGAATCAGCCTCGAAGCTCTATCCGAACATTGCTTTTCTCCGCTTCCCACTATCCAGCTGAATGCACAATGAAAAACCGGATGCACTGATCGGGTCATGCAATCGTTATCCTGCGCTGGTTTGGACGGATGGAAAAAAAGCAGCCAGTGCTCCTGAAAAGCCTCTAGTGTCGCAAGAAAATTTTACGTACGTAGTTGTTCGAAAATAGATGAAATCAGACCTCCCGAGAGAAGCCCATGACTTAACAAAGTTGCCAAACGCACCGAGGTACTCCAGATTTAATTCTCGTTTATTCCAGTTGCAGTTTCGGCAACACGCACTAGCTTCAGGCAATTTTCCGTGCGCAACTTATTGCTTAACGATCTGAGCCACGGAGCTCGGCATCCCGCCATCGAACCCTGCTCTCACGGGAAACACAAGACAAGGCCAGATATCAGGGCAACGCGCGCTGACGGCGGCATCGGTTACTTTGATGTCACTTTTTTGGAATCGCTGGCCCCTTCCCATCTCAGAATGAGAAGCGTAACCCCCTCACGGACTTAACGCGCTACGCTGATATGCTACGAAAATGTCAGAGGTTTATTGTCGGATTAGCTGGTAAGAACAAGCTCGTCCCGGTTCCAATCTCCATTCTGGGAGTGTCGCACTACCGAAAGCAAATGGACGCATGGTAATGCACGCGCAGTGCAGTTGGTGTCATGCACGTATTTTGGAACAACCATTCAACTGGGGAGGAGGGGGGCACGGGGGGCTCGTTTACTGTAACGATAAGCTGGCTGATACCCAGTCAACTTGTAAGATGGTACTGAGCAAGTACGTGAAAGGTGGGTGCAGGAGCTGATGGCGCTTCACTCTACCAGCAACTACAGTAGAGGGAAGATCAGCAAGCAAAAAGCTACTCAATTTCCTGTGTGATGACTTTGCAAATTAAAACCAGTATATTCAATGTGTACTGTGTATTGGTTTCCAGGCATGTTGTGGGATACAATTGTGCAATTGACGTGCGCAGTATCACACCTACAAGCATTACCCGATGGCGAGTCCCATGGCCTAAATCCTTTCCCAAACAGCAGTCCTTTTGGTATATACAGTGCACGAAATAAAATTAAGGACACTGCACAAGCATACCGTATTTTCGAAATCGTTGGGGCACCAGCCTTCATTTACATACCGCTTCGAAGGGCTTTTTAAACTATATACAGCTATGTAACCATAACAAGGGAACTCTTGTAATGTCAAAGTAATAGTTAAAAAGGTATGAGAAATAACTTAAGGACGCGAAATAATATATTGGACAGCTTCAAGTAAACACCTTCATCTCCCGCCAAATACAATAGATTGCTACCATTTTTGGCGGGATTATAGGTACATCATCTCCATATAACTCTGGTCCGGAATCGCTCAATGAGCCTCTATAACAAAAGAAAACCGCCAACACCATGTCGCGGGAAAGAGACTCACCGATATTGAGAAAGGCCAAATTTTGGCTTACCGGAGTCAACCACTCAGCATTAGGGACATAGCGGCGGATATTGGACGTTCAAAAGGGGCAGTAGAAAACTTTATCAACAAGCAGAGGCGCGGGGGACGTTCAAAAAATTGGAAAGGCCATGAAAGATTTCGCCGACTCAAACTCGTGCGCTCATTCGAGAGCCCTCGAAAGAAACTCATCAGCAAAATTATTCAGATGAATCTGCAATTGTTCGTAGCTGTTCGTCGAGTCCAGCAGCTACTGCATGAGACGCCACATTTGGCGTATAAGAGAGATGAACAAGGACCGTCGCTCCATCCGCATCATAAAGAAGCTCGAGTTCTATGGGCACAGAGATGCTGAAGCACAGCCCAGATTACGACAAGAAAATTATCTTTTCCGACGAAAAAAATTTAATCTTGACTGTCCCGATGGCCTAGCTTACTACTGGAGTGATTTAACAAGGAAACGCGTGTGTCTTCTACAAATCAACAAAATGAGGAATCTGTAATGGTTTGGGAGCAAGTTCTTTTTCGGTTTGAGTGACCTAGTCATCGGGAAGGGTATGGTCGACTCAAAATTGTAATTCGGGTTGTTGGAACAGGAAATGCTACCACTTGCTGCAGAAACATTGGGAGGGAACTACATTTTTCAGCAGGACAATCCTGCTCCGCACCGATCGAACTACACTAAAAGTTGGTTTAAAGACAAAGGATTAATGTTTTGACTGGCCTGCGAGTCCTCAGACCTAAACATTATAAAAATTGCTGGGGACTGTTGGCGAGGAAAGTTTACGGAAGGGGGAAGCAATACACTAATGAAGAGGAATTGGGGAAGGCTGTTGTGGACTCCTGGTGTGGTTTCAAACCGGAAAACATTGACACACTGTACGAATCCATTCCCGAACGACTAATTCAGGTTGTTTGGAGGAAAGGGGCCAAAAAAACTTACTAGGGGATGGATTATTTGAGTTAAACTTATCTGCCGCATATGTTATTTTGTGTCCTTAAATTATTTCCCATACCTTTTTTGCCTATTACTTTAACATGGCCACGATTTCCTTGGTTATGGTTAAATTGCTTAATATAGATAAAAGCCCTTTGAAACGGTATGTAAATGAGGGTAGTGCCCAACGATTTCGAAAATACGGCATTTGCATTTGAACCAAGATGACCTCGATGTGAGCCGCACGACAACTGCATACCGACTGCAAAGAGGTTGAATATAGCCCAGAACATAGAGGACTAAATACTAAGGATACGACTAGATTTCGCACATGGGTTGATGCAGAACTGTTTTTTTCTTTTGGAAGCAACTCAAGTTCCATCATTTCTAGCACTTACATACTCACCATACTTATACCTGACTATTTAATATTCTAGGTTCTGAGCTATGACAAGTATGTTGGTTGTGTAAGTACTAGATATCATAGCACTTGGGGCTCCCTTAGAGACTTCCATTTTTGGTTAATTGTCACAGTAGGAAAGGTAAAGGTTGAAGTTAAAAAGAGATGAGCCACAAGAACAGAGATAATGTGAAGGCGTAATTAAGCAGGGAAACAACTTTAAAAGGACGCTGCTGGGCGCGTAACCAGTTCGAACTGTGGTTAACGCAGGACTTTGTTTTTACTTTTTGGAAGCAAATGATGTTCTATCTTCTTTTTGCCGTGAAAATGCTGCATTTTGATTTCAATTATGAACTTAAAAGCTCGAGTAAGGCCTGAGCCTGAGGCCCACAAATAAAATAATATATCAACGAAAGGAATAATGTTAACATATACGTCCTGTCCTGTCTGTAGAAGGCCATATAAATTCTTTTTCTAACAAACCGTTACAATTCGCGGTGACGTATTACTCAATTCTCATAGCATTACTATGACGCTCGAATGCGATCCGCTGTAGAGGTTTTGTAAGAGCGTCTACAGTCATGTGTTCTGTCGGGTAGTACTGCACTCGTACTTCATTTCGGCCAACTGCATAATTGGTAAAGTTTCTGCGAATCAATACGTACTTATCGCTGCGAAGGTGACCATTGTTTTACTTGATATCATCCTGGTTATCATCTTTCAACAAAGTTGGGAAGTTAATTTTTTTTACCCATCTAGACCAAAGTGTAGTGAACCAATAAGCTACCTTGACCGCCTCGCACATTGCTTAATGTTTCGCTTCTCTGGATTAAAATGAAATAAATACCCCTTTGAAGTCTTCCAATACACACTTGTACTTACAATCAAAAATATTATATACCAGTTGTAGACTTGCGGTTTTTTTGATCACCGCCCCAATCAATATCCTTTTTTGTAAACGGAGAAATGATTTGGTTCTTTAATTTTTGAAAATTGTGGTTCGGCTATCCCCCGGTGTATGCTAGACAATCAATATCACAGTAGCGCACAAAAGGATCATACTTAGAGCTGATTCTCATCCCGGGGGTAGTAGTAGTATTGCAAGTAGCAGAGAAATTGTTTAGCTGCTATCATGTTATTCTTATTTCGCTCTTTGCGTTGTCGGGAAAGCAGGTTAACTTCTACAGAGATGTATGATCTTGTGTGCGTTTTGAGGTAGAGCAAAGACCAAAAATTTCCTTGCAATACTGCTTAAACAAAGTTTGAACTTGGATTGAAAGTACAGAACGAGTTTTTTCCTCAACAGTAGCTGTTGCTGTAATGAACTTACAATTTAGCAAAAACGCAATCTTAATTTTGCCTATTGATGTGTGACTGAGTTTAACAAGGCGTCTTTGAGCCACAAATTAAACAGAATAGAGTGATATTTTCTCAGCTTTCAAATATCTGTTATATCCAGATTATTAATCAGAAGGTACTTCAACTCCTTGATCTCATGCATTGGACTACTCATGATAAACAAATCATCAACATGCAGCAAAATCCAAACAGTGCTTACAGCATTCCGAAACAGGCATGCGGCAGCAGCAGTGATGTCTAATGCATCATTCCTGCTGACAGCCTTCGAGCCAGCCATTTAGGCACATGACTCATATTACTCATTATCCTGATCATGTTTAGCATACACCGGGGGATAGCCGAACCGCAATTTTCAAAAATTAAAGGACCAAATCATTCCACCTTCCCAAACACACGTGGCTCAGATTTAACCTCATGAAAGCCCATGATTGCCATGAAATCGTTTCATTTCTTGTACTACAATCTGTGAGATTGTTAAGACCCATAGATACCTTTCTTTAGCTTGAGGGTCCTGCCTATTTCCATCTCGATCCCAAATCCTTCGGATGGTAAAAAATAAACACCACTGTCAACTTCCCCATGATGGAATGCAGTTCGTACTGCCATCTATTTACTAAAGCAATTGCTTATAGTTCCAATTGTGAGTGCAGTACGGAAATCAGTGAAGTCAACTACAGGACCGTATTTGTTCTGCACACATCCCTGCAGAAATCGGCGAGCAAGAATTCGGTGTTTGAACCGTACAACAGAGCCATATGATGTTAGCTTCTTTTTTCCAAGATTAGATTCGTTTGTATTGACTGCAATTTATTTGGTACGTCAGATAATTCCCATTTTCATGGTTTCCAACGACCTTATGTCATTTTTTAGAGCCTCATGGCACTCCACTGACTAAGTTTCACTCAAAAATCCCGAACAGATAGTTCGTCAATTGAAATTCCAATATTTTCGCTAACTGGAACATAAATATGAGGCTTTTCCGTTCCCGAACAGGATAAGACCTCTCTGCTTGAGATAAAATTGCAGTTCCAGTGTTATATTCAATGGTTTTGCCATCTCACTCCCGAGCCAAAGTGTCTCCAAATGTACTTCCTGATTCAAAATGTTCTCCTATATATAAATTAAGCAATGAGGTTGGCATAGCTTTTGCAGAAGATGGCCCATTGTCAGACGTAGACTCCAATTTAGAGGGTGTAAAATAAGTCAGCAACTCTTCCATGCCTTAAGTTTGATTTACTTGATGTTCGAACTCTTCCTCCGATTTTGAGCCCACAACAACATCTGGAGGCTAGCTCGTAAATCATGAGAGCGGTTGAACTTGTTGTCGAGAATATGAACATTTATTGGTACAACTCCAGATAATGGATTCTTACAAGTTCAAATCCAAAATGTTTAGGTCTTTTTTCTTACCATCCCACAAAAACTCCTTTTACAGCTTTGAAAATCAACTCGTTTCTTTCCTCTTTCGGGATGTGATGCCAAGATTGGTCCCAAACACTAGAAGGTGGGCAACTATGACCTTTTTTATAACTAGAACATCATAGTATGTTTCGCTTACACCTATAGGACACAGAAACATGTTACAGATATCAGGCACATGGACAACAGCCTCTGTCCAAAAACCAATGAGCGTACCGGAATGAGACAGCATTACTCCAGCCTTCTCCACGAGGATGCGACTGGCCGCCCCACCAATCCATTTATTTTTGGGTAGTATGAAGGATTCTCTGGCCTTTCGATCCCTTTGCATATTAGATATTCCATCAAAGCTACATATTCACCATAAATATCCCACTGGAGCTGTTCGATGTCAAACTAATACTTCCGCTCAAATATACATGAAATATTGTGAATGAGTCCGCTCAGTCACTCTTCTTTGCAAGTAGAACTACCAATATATACCCTGAGCACTCATAAATAAATGTAGCAAAACAGTTTGAGCCACCACGAGACGGAATCATTATCTTACCGGAAAAATTACTGTGAATAAATTCACCGATTTCGGTAGACCCCATATGTAGCGGGTAGACAGAAAGCCTTTTCTGCTTTCCCATGTGGCAACAATCACATTAATTTGCCTCATAACTTGATTTTGCAAGGTCTAATTCAATCAATTGATCATATCAGGCAAGTTTCTTAAAATTTTTAAATTTTGCATGCCACATTCGTGCGTGTCATAATGGTTCGGATTCCTTCATTCCAATTTGGGCTGCCAAAATTTCAGTCCGTTGACTTTATGATGATTTTGTTGAAAAGAACCATTTATGACGTAAATGGTTCGCCATTGTCCAATCGTCTTTGAAATGATACAATGCCATCCGTTGTTACTCCGGACTGATATTCCCAGATTTTTGTTTCTTGTGTCACAATTGACCCGGTGGTGAGGAGGATAGGAGACAAACACTGAGCTCTGGTACAAAAAAATCATCAGGAAACACCCGAAGGAATATATCTTTCCCGTTTTAGGACACATTTATGACAAGCTTACCCTTTCTGGTTGGGTATACAGTACATATTTTTCTGATTACTGTACAATTGGTTTGAATGACCTGATTGATGTCACATCAGAGAGAGATTTTCCATATTTACCATGTTATCAGTAGCTCCAGAATCACCGATCTGCAGTTCTTTTGTCTCATTATTTTGGGCGCACGTAAGCATACTGGCATGGTAAGAAACATTGAACTGCATACTTATTCTACCAGTTGCATTATTTGATAAAGTATGGCTTTGAATCCGTCTGTTCCTGGCAATTTGTCCAACCCCATCGCACTTGATGCATTTTCTTATTTACCGTCCTCGTTTATGTTCAATGTAGTTCTGGGCATTTAGGGCCTTTGAGGAGCCTGATCTGTGGCTTGTTTGCTGGGAAATCTTACCAAAAGCCTACGATTTCTCATATTCTTGAAAAATGACAGCGGTAACTCTTTCCCAAATGTGTTATTCACACAACGACCGAAGAGATGGAATTACATGACAAAATAGTGAGGCAATCTTCACACAAAGTAATCCTGATAAAATATTCACTTGAACAAGTTGAAGATCGCTAAAGCTGGTGCGAATATCATGACAGCACTTTGGAACAAGCCCGTAAAACAGTACTGGCACATAAGAAATATACATTCAAAATATGGTAGACGCAATGAGAGATATACGGTGACTAACCTGGCCGCAAAAGTGAAACTTCATCGGCAGTTGATAAAATTACCACAATTAGGACAAAAATAAAGGACGATATTTCGTCCTTTGAAGAGATCTTCAATCGTTTAGCGGCTATAGAGAGAAACATAGAAGAAAACATGAAAGCGACCCTGATATATGTGTAGAGTGTTGTACCCAGCAGGTGTAATCCTCCCATAGTCCAAAAACGCGCCAATTTGTGACTAGGACCTTCTATGTTCTACAGTTATCCGTTTTTAATTGTTCAATTTATTGGTATATCATCAATCCGCTGCTCTATGAATAAAAGTTCTCTGTTTTAGTTCTATTATTCTACTCTTTTCTTGGTTCTTGTTCTGTGAATGTACTAAAACCAAGATATCTGGTTCTCATTTATTTACTTTTCTTCGTGCACTTTCCGCAAAATAGGATTTATTTGGCACCCAGAATGTTAAATTTCAATAGTTATGGGCACAGGAACTGCCAATGATCTTTCGCTCCGGCATCAGTTCTCTTGTGATCTGAAGAATTATTTTTGACCATTTGGAGCTAGAGACCGAGAATTCTATGCGAAAGCCGTGAAGCTTTGGTGCGCTTTTCATGATTCTCTTTCGTATGCCAACGGAAAAAATTATGAAAGGTTTTCGAGGAACGATATTGCAGTACCAGCTGTAAGGTAGAGCTAATATTCGCGTAGATGCTATTGATGACTGGTTTTTGTTACGATCAGCATGCAGATGCTATATTGGGAGCTGTTTACAAGAAGGATGCATTTTAGGTTAATATTCCAGCCTGCACAGATTATGTTAAGCTTTAAGTATTCATAATGGACCTAACGAGCTATTTTGAATTACGAAGAACAATTACGTGCTTCTTTCATCAAACTGAATGCAAACATAGAGTTAGTGTCAATCAAAGAGATGCTTGTGGCATGTTCGCTGATTTATAAAGCTAACATTGATCCATCGAAGAACACTGGGGTAAATTTGTAGCTTTTAGTGCTGACAGGACATCTAAGCTCACCTGAACCTCTGAAAAATGCGTTTTTGAAAGACATCCAATACTAATCGGCTGACGCTGTTTGTAGTAAAATATTGTACTGGTGGTGCGCTGGCAGTGGTTCGATCACTTAATTGTCGTAGTCTGCCTACTTTAATAGTGTGGTATGACCACTTGTATGCGTGGATTGTCCACTGTAAGTGGTTGTTGAGTGGACAGTGTCCAGAGGCCACCTGGTGCTGTACCGCAACCTATTTTTGGATAAGGGTGTGGGTAGAGCCAATCAGAGGCAAGTGCACGCTAGCCCCTCTAGTTTTATCCCTTTTTTTTAGTTTTTCCGTTACTAGTCTAGGAGTAGGTCTACTACTTAGTCTACCCTACCTAGCTAACCCTCCACCTCGTAAAACGAAGCAAACTACAACCTGTCACGAAGGTTCTCTACACACCTTCCCTCGTCTTTACGCTCGAGGCTGGGCTCATTTTAGCAGATATCTGCCTTGTTGCGTTGTTAAACACCTTTCAAAGTGCGGATTCCCGCCTCCGAAAGCTGATCATTTGGCCTCAACGTTTCTACCTCTCTAAGTCTCTACAAACCTATCCCCCTTTATTTCCCCTACACACCTATTTTGGTTTTCAACTGCGCGCCAAGAAAGCGGTCCCGAATGCCGGGTGGCAATCGGAAGCAGGATAATTGCGTAAGCGGATATCCGCGCTACGGTATTGTACCACACTTTTGTCCGACAATGTCAAAGAAAAACGTGGAATATATCCTCCAGGTCTTCTTCATTGAAGTCCACGAAGGCAAGTAATATCCCTTCTCGTCGATCTAACCAAAACAGTAAGAAAAAGCTCACTTCGAAAGATTTTTTTAGATCTCAAGTTCAATTCCAAATACAATCGCCGCAGAAAGTACGGTTAATAGGCTTCAGTGCATAAAACTGATGGCTCATTCAAAGCCACTGTCGAGTTGAAAACTTCTCTCTTCTTTCGGAATTTGAAATGGGGAAAGAGTTTACAAGAACGGTCAATGTTTGCCAAGAAATTACAAAATTTGATCCTAAAATTCTCGAAGGACAGCTTCAGATTGATGCTAAGCGCAAATTACCTATAATTCTTCGCTCATAAGCAATATCTGGCGTGTTAATATCTGTTGAAGATCTGGTTGAAATAATTGTCAAGCGCAAAAGCGAGAAGATATGCAAGCGGTTAACACCTGTATCGGTTCTGTCCATTGATATTTCTTGTTATGAACTCACTGTTCCTCGATTTATTGGTCGTACCTTTGAGGAAGTTTTCAGGAATTTCTACCAGCATTGGAAGGGTCATATTTTGCGTCTATGGTTAAGCAGATTATTTATGCTCTTCTCAAGGATTTTTTACCGCTCTTGAAGATCATGAAGATCACTTTTAAGTGGAAAACTCGGATTTAGAGCCGAAAAAGAATGTTCTTGATTCTGATGAAGGAGATTTCACTACTTTTTCATCTCTTGAAGTCGATAGCATTGAAATTTTCTGGACTTTGGGCAAGCAGTATTAATCAGGTTAGATGGCTTCAGGAAAATTGGAAAAAAAAATGAATTATGATGATAATGATGTATAATAATTGGATTCAAATGAGGACACATGGCATTTTTCTGTGAAAGACTCGGGTGATGACACGATTAAGGGTCTAAACGCCTTCGATCTTCGGAGGTAATCGCTAGAGGAGTTGGAATTTATGCTTGATTACTTTGGAAACAAGGCGTTCCTGGCATATTATTCGCAAACCTCGTCGGCGCTCTACGGTTTGGGGTCTACGAAAAACCCATCACAACCTCCCCTTCACGCACAAAATTCCAACTCCCTCAAATTCCCATCGATCCCCAAGACCGGGAATTTTTCGACGCAGCCATATCGGATGCGCTCCACCGTCGCAGTTACGAAGAAATTTCCGAGTCGACCGCTCTTTCCTTACCCAAGATGGCTTCCCTATCTCCAACGCCTTTGTGGCAACCTCAACGTGTTTTTCACGATCCTCTATTTCAGGTGACTCTACCACCAGCTTGTTACTTTTTCTATATAAGGTCAATATTTATGAAGATAAAGCGATGAAGCTAAAGGTTCGTATAGCTCCTCACGGTAATGAAGATAATATCAAATATGAACTACGATCCGAATGTTCATTGTGTGCTCCGAGGGAGAAAGGATTGTAATCTAGATTGCAACGAATAGTAAATGACATCTAACTAAGGTTGACATTAAGTTAGCTTTCTTGCAGGCTGGTGAAGATGGGCTAACTGCCTACATTCTACTATCGTGTGAGTCATCGGACCGGTTTTGTTTCTTGTGGCTCTTGCTGAGAACTTCACACAGGCTAACTTTCCCCATTGTTGTGGTGTTGACTCGAATGCACCAATAGACGGAGTATGTCACCGAGTGGAAGATAACGCCAGAATTAGAAAGCTTCGGATTGTACTTTTAGAATACCTGTACTACTGACCGTAGGCAAAAGTTGGAACTAATGGGTAAAATCTCGAGGGTGATACAGAACAGGAAAAATTACACTGAATGGAAGCTGAAGATTACTTTGGGGATAAAAACTACTTCTAAATGTCTGACGAGACTATTGAAACCGCTTTCATCATTAAGGAATACTCAAAACCCCGCTAAAGCAAAACTTGGACGATAATTCCAATCCTATCCGACGACAGTGAAAAACATAGATATTTTTTTCGGTATTATGTCTAAAATACAAATAAAGTAGGAACTCGAAATCAGGGTGTAGTTCTTCGAGGTTACTCTTCTTAGGTTCGCCATCATGGCCAGACAGAATGGAACCACAGAAAAAACCTCCGTATGGAATATCTGCAAGGGGATGATACGGGTGTCACGATTACGTGTGACCAGCGTCATTGCCAAGGTGTATAAGGGTTTCGGGAAAAATAGAGTCCACTATGGTTTATAATTCGATCGTGCTGAAGAAGATCAAATGGAAAAAGAGACCCGAATCTCTATTGCCGTCCAGAAAACAGATGAGATTAAATGAATAGCGCAGTATATAGTGCTAGAAGCGGGCAAAAATAAGATCACAGAGGGCTAAAGATGTGAACGAAAAAGAACAAAAAGAGCTTAGGAGAAAGAGGAGAAAAGGAGATGGTCAGAGAGACCAATGAAAAAAGCTGAAAGAAGAAGAGAAGGTAAGAAATTTTTGCAGAGGAATTTTTTGGAGTGAAACAGTGGCTTAGTTTTACTTTGACGTTTGTTTACTGGAGTCTTTGAACTTCGACGGAAAGTTTTTCGAAGCAGAGGACACGAAAACCTAACATTAATCCAAAGAATGGGCCCTTCTGAAAAACATTAGCTCAAATAATTTTAAATGGTCAAGGTACAGTTTGAAACATTCACTGTAAACATTTTACAGCAATGAAGCTGCAAATGAAAACGTCTCCGCGTTTATGCTGGTACAGCTGCTGTTTTATCACTTTAACTTTTAGAAGGGCTCCTTGACTTCTATTTATTTTTTACATTATCTAAAAGGGCCCTACATAACCGGTACTCATACAAGAGGGCCATACGGAGAAAAAAATCAGGTTACGGATGCAGGGTTTGCTTGATAGTTTTGCAAATCTCAAAGGACTATATACCTTTGGTATATCTTCTAAACTTCAGTATAAATAAATTTTAGGCTCTTTGATCCAGTTTTGGAATAATATGATAGAAAGGACAGTTAATATAGACACATATATATGTGTTTTCATCTGGTTACCTCGGTATTTTCTTCTAAAATTAAGATGGGGCTTTGTATTTGAAATTTTATACCATTTAGCAACAAATAGAGTCTTTTTTATATAAATACCCGCTATTGAACACCAAAATGTTGTTTAAGTTCCTACTCTGGCTCCCAGTTGTCAATCAATTATAAATAACCGTAGCAAATGAATAAATACTGCTCACGACTATATAAAAAAGGTATTTTAACAGAAAGTTCAATTTATATAAATTATTTTATTGAACAGAATCGCTTCCTGGAGAGAATTATTGTTCGGAAGTCGTGAGCAGTTTAGAGATTATATAGCCCATTCTCGACGTAATTAACTGAAAGGATGCTACAGATAAGAAGCTATTGATATAATTGTACACAAGAAACTGTTGTTTAATGGATTAAAGTGAAATGTTGCAAACAAAATGGCATTCAAAGAGCTTGTCTTCCTTAAAATTTTCCCCTAAGTTTCCATTACCGTCGAATGATTTTGCTGATACATTCGATATCCCAACCTAATCCTCGGTATTTGTGGGTAAAAGTAATATTTTTACGGCACGTTGACGAGCGCTATTACATAACTGCTTAATTGTCGGTTATAAGAGCTTTTATTAGGATTAAAATGGGCCTTATCTGCCTTCTATTCGCCTGCGGAATTCTCTCATATCAATCTTTTGTGATGTTTCAATATGAGACTATTTCTGTAATAGAAATATTAACCATATGCAAGTTAGTCTAAAATTATTGACAACCGATTTGTTACTGACAGCAGTTTTATCAGATTGATTAAAGTAAATATGTCAATCATGTTTATTATAAGAGATTTAAAAACGCCAAGGAAAGTCTGATAAAACTTGTGGTTCTAGACATTTTACAGCTATATTCGTTGTAATATGTTTTTTCTACCAGAATATCTGTCCCTTGATATGGGGATGATCTGCTAGACTTAACCAAATGGTTTATGCCACTGTTTGGTTAATGCGGACCGAGAAATCGATTTTTAACTGCGAACGGATATTTATATCGGAAGCTAGTGGTAAAATACGGGTAGATCAAATAAGTGAGGAAACTTGGGAAACTGTAGTCTTCTTGGCATAATGAAGAGCACCGGTTCAGAATTTCTTAAAGAGCTTGTCGATAATCAATATTACATGAGTTTTTTCTTCATAGAAATTTTAATCGAATCCAAATGGTCCTTTGAAAGGAAAAATCGGGAACCGAATGGAGCTCGAGGCAAATAAAATCAATTATATCTACTTCTAGTCGGCAGAAGAGTAATTATACTTTGGACAATCTCGTGCTTGGCTTCAACAAACGTATGGTTTGAGTTGTAAAATATCCTGATCCTGTTAATAAAAGCATAAAAAGTATGTTTACAAGAATTATTTTCCATGAAATAAACCCGACAGTAATTGATTTGGTTAGAACCTTAGATTTATATAAAGTCAGGCGGATATTTTATGAAGCCTCGTAATTTTCGTGTGAAAATTGCAATTAAACCTTCCATAAATTTCTCAGTTCAGGATTTTTGGATTCTAAATATTGTCGTAAGAGAGCAAAAAGTCTTTAAAAATGAAATTAGTAGCATTATGGTTAATATCGATCCTTTGTGGCTATGCGCACCAGAAGGTTTCGAAAACTATACTTTGCTACTAAATAATTGCAGGTCATATCGTATTTACGATGAAATTATCTGCTTACTATAAAAAAAATATGCATAAAGCGTCAGAGAGGTCCTTTGGAAGGCAGTGCAATGATAAAACGCGTTTAGAGATGGCTATAATAGGATTGAAAATGATGTACCATTACTGTTGTTGTTTCTTGAATCACTTGTGCGAAATATTCATCTTTTATTGTCAAAAGTCCTCTAGGGAATATTAATATTATGTTTGTTGCTTAAAAGATTTCGGACTGTGTGATACCGATTTATCTGAGATGTTTCATCGTCTACCAGTCTCGGTTGCTACTGACAGCCAGTTTGATTCACGGTCTATTTCTAATTGCTTAAGCTCAAATAAATGAGCACAGATTTTTTAAGGGAAGGGTATTTGGAAAAGTTTTCTTCCCAAGTTTTTTGTGCAGTAAGTGCGTCCGCTAGTTTGGGACGGAGTTGTTAGGTGGATAATCGCATACACTGAAAAACTAGACACAAGATTTCATATGCAAAGGAATCCATGCGAACATGTTTAGTTTAAGATTAGGAACAGCTAGATCTAGTTCAGAAGGTAGTTCTTCTCTGTGCCCGGAATTCTCCCGTCCATGAAATCCATTGACGGGATTCACAGAGTCTCAGAGAGGTAATAAGACTTTAAAAGGGGGTTATGTAAATGTATAGTTTGAAATTCTTCAAAATGACCTTGAAAAGTCGTGGGAAGAAAGCGATGATATCGATTTGCCTTCGATTCCAGAGAAACGCGATCCAGTTCTTCTGAATACTTAAGCAGATTGATTTTCAAAATAAATGAGGCCCAATTACTTACTAAATGGAAATATTAATCTGTTTAATGCGTGAAACAGTGGCTGGCAATGATATTTTAACAATTTCGGAAGTTATGTTTGGATTACAACCCTTTGTACAGTTGCAAGAAATAACACTATTTTTTGGTAAATGAAATTTATTTACTAAAACTCTAATTCAAATATGAAGCTTTTTTACAAGTAAAGAATTTTAAATAGTTTCCGGTATTGTTACGCAAAAAACACCATGAATATGATCAGTTTCAAAAAGTGAGGTCTAAATATACATTGAACAGTAAATCATTTCAATTTTAATGAAATGAACGCCAATACACAAAATGCGAGGTAATTTATGAATGAAAGCCCAAATATGCAATCATGTAACAAATTTATAAGTTCCAGAGCCATGCAGTATAATTATGGATACTTTATGCTTCTCAGTGCACACTCAAGCGCATAATACACAAACAGAACGATCCCAGAGCAGCTCTTTTCCGTCATGCCTATACAACTTCGGATACCCCTCCATCCCTGATCCAACACCTCATCGTGATAAGACGCTCTCAATATACTCGACGATACAGTGGCTTCAAGAAAAGAAGAGCTATTTCATTTGAGAAAACGGGATAAAGTTGTGAACAGTAACGATGAATTTGATTCAAAGTTCCCCTTTTAAGGTGCCTTCTTCAACTCTGAGGCTGCTATTTGAATTAACATCATGCACAGCTTCAATTCTTTTGGCCGTAAACGCTTTAGAACGCATTAAAGGACCAAGTTCGCAGATTTTTCAAAGTTGGGATTGGTAGCAAGTCTAGGCACCAAGAAAAACATGTGTTAATGATGGGGTGCTGAAGTAAGGATCTAATTTGGAAATATCGGAAACCTTTTTCAAGTTGAAAACACCAACGTTTGAAAGCTAATCAAAATATTTATCTATATATTTATAGATATTCTAACACCTGACGCAGTGCGAAGAGGGAAGAATTTTCAAAGTCACACGTGTCAAATCTGGAGCGAATGATGCACTGTAAAGGCAGATATACAACTAGATATGCCATCAACGTAACAAGGGAGGTACATAAATGGTGATATCATTCGCGCACAGGCCCATAGATCGCAAAATAGCTTCAGTGAATATGTTTCCCAATACCAAAGAATTTTTTAAAATTTTCTAAAGGATAACTCACAAATTTCAAATGTTGTTGGGTACCGAAAGTGGTTAAGTTGCATGAGAAGTCTGGCGATGCTGACCAGGAGGTCATTGATGTGCATCTTCTATTTATACAGAACTTCCTATCCGGCTACAGTAGACGGGATGTTTTCAATGCAGATGAATGCGGTTTGCAGTACAAAATGGCTTCAGACACAACCATTGCCACAAGCGCTTTGTCTGGACGTAAAAATCAGGAAAAGAGGTTTACAATGTTGGTTTCTGTAATGCAGATGGGTCACAAAAATTTGAATTTATGATTATTGGACACATAGAGCGCCCTAGACCATTAAAAGAAGTGTGGGAATGGTTACAGCTTAGATTATCACTCCAACAAGAACGCGTGGGTGACTGCTGATTTGTTTCACGCGTGGTTTTTAAAGTTACACATTTTTATTTGTCGAGATCCATATCGTCGGGTGGTTCTGCTTATTGAAAACTATTACGCATATGGAACAACTGAGATATTGCCTACACTACAGCACATCGAAATCAAATGTTTACTACCACACACTACGTCAAAAATACAGCTATGTGATGCCGGAATTATCGCGGCTATGAAGGTTAATTATCGAAATTTCAAATGGAACGTGCAATTGACCTTGCTGAAACGAATGGAAGAAATATCACAATGTCGATATTTGAGTGCAATGATGGTATTCAAAAAATATGGAAAAATCCAAATTCGTCAGTGATCATCAGGAAGAAGAAAAATGGCAAGACACTTCCAGCCTCTTGCAAGCCTTCAATCGCTACTTTTCATCCCACCTGCAGCTCAGTTTCCACAAGAAAGGTAAGGAACACATTTACAAGGTCTGTAAACTTGAAAATCCGAGGGGTTTCCACTGCGAGTTGAGCAATATCACCATCCACAACAAGACTGACGCCGATCGTCATATCCTCTCAAAGAAGCACGTCAAGAACGAGCAACTCTGCTTAGGACTTCTCTAAATAGTTCCAAAGCTCCCTCTACATACCTAAAAGACTACATTTTTCTATCAACCGGAACCTCTGAAAAGGACGCTTCAAGAATGTCACTCTGGAGTATATCCAGAAATGTCGTATCGCGTATAAACCAATTTCATCGCATTGCAACGTTAAAGCTGCTCTTTCTCTTTGCATCAATGCTGACCCGCAACATTCACATGAAGATGCGATAATTGGCCTTCGCTAACATCTTCGTGTGGAATCCTTTACAACACAGAATTTATTTCTGGCCCTGCGGTATTGTTCAGGTTCCTCCGCGAATACTTGCAACTAAATGGGCTGGAGTACACTCAGCATCTAGAAAATTCGCGTATTTTCAGTGGAATTCCATCCATACTCTACCGGTCGGAACAGGATAAGGAGGACGCATATGCCGTACTCGCTAGTGCAAAAGGCATGATGAAGTCTCTTCATACTCTTCAGTTAATGAGAAATCTCTCTATGCTGATGATTCTAAAGTTGCTCACAACCTTGCAACTCGTTTCAAATACGTAGAAAAGTTTACTGGTAAACTTGGTGAGGATATCAACGAATACATATCCAACTACCTCGATGCCTCCGCGGATTAAGAACTTCTTAAAGACAAGAAGTTGCAATACTTCCATAACGTTTTTGAATGTGAAGCGAAACGGTTCTACCATGAGCATATCTTTGGGAGCTGTGAACTTTTTTTCGGAAGCGGTAGCTACTATGACGTCAGAATACAATAGTTCTACCCGTCAGAATCGAATTCGTAAACAACTGCAAAGCTTAAGACTACCCGCTGTAAGCGAAAGCAATCGTTGCACTGTGCCCGAGGTTATGGAAGAACTAAGGGGTAAAATCACTAAATTTGCTCCGCAAGGTCCCGCACAGCACAGTTTTGAGGAAGACAAAGTCGAATACCTCTATAAGGCCGTCTTTGCTACTCCCTGGGCTAAAACATCAATCGCAAATGCTTTATCGGCAAAATCACAGTGGAATTTTCAACAGCTGTACACTTCTCTGGATTCAAGCTGGTTGATAAACCAGGAAGGGATTGAAGGAAACTAGAGAGATGCCAAAGCTCCCGGTCATTCGGAAACCTCATTGAGACCAAAGGGGGCCTCCGGCAATGCAGATTATTCCTTGTCTCTACTTAAACCACGGAACATATGGTAAGCCCCTTAAACCAGGATCGCGTTCGTCTACTCCCGCATCATATCTCAGCCTTCAAGAACAATCCAATCAATCGAATGGCTATCGCAAGGATACAACCGGCAAAAATGGTCTTGATCGCTTCGGAAGTGTTCGCCGGTGTAAAAATTGTGGAGACAAAAATCATTTCATTCGGGAATTTCCTATGCCTCGGAATGTCATGAATAATGTCAGCAATAAATTAAGCATAAATCACGGTCTTGCTAAGCATATCCTCTTCGAACTATGTCAAAAAGTGAAAGAAGCCATGTTTAGTGATAATGAAGATGCAGAAGACCCTTTCAAAGACACTGAGGAGAAAATTGACTGCTCCAACGAAGATGAAGGAAATAATGTCCTAAATAAGCAATAAATACCAGTGCTGAAAATATTCACGACGACAGCATGGGATCCTATACAGAGAGCTTTGATGTAGACTTTGGCCCTAAGAATTTTCTTTAAGGAACAGTAAATCCCACTCCCGTATAAAAATGTTTTCATTCGGTACTGCTCTCCAGAAAAGTAGGAATCCATCTAGAGTTGATATGAGTTCAAAATTCATCCGACGAATCCACTTTCCACTTTCATCACAAACACTTACCTCATCATGATGTTTCCTTAACTGATGCAGAAAAAGTTTGCTTACACAGAAAATTGAGCCTGAAAGGGCAAACGGAATGGGAAGGGCATGCATTGACTCTGGTGCCTAGACAATAGTTATTGGTCTTCAGCAAGCCTGTAGCTATTGTAGATTCATGGGTAATAAATTCAAGATGAAGAAAGCAGAAAACTATACAGGTTTGGACAAAACTTTCAGCGTGCTATCGGCATGATTGTTATTCTCATCCTTCTACCTACATCTCCTATATCTTCCCAGGTTGATGTCTTCAATTCTGATATGACATCCTTTCTTGGACTAAACAAACTTGAAAGGATACAAGTTTCTTTCAGCAACGTGGAAAACACTTTGTGTAATCAGTCCTGCAATAGAAGATACCTGTTTTTCACAAAAAGAGTGTCATGCTTACCTTCCATGGAACCAAAGTGTCATCAAATTTACCCATGGCGAGCTGACTAAACTTCATCGAGGTTTCCATCACCCTTCCGCTGAAATAATTGAGTCAACTCAAAAAGGCCCGACCGGAAGAGTGTGATGCTAATACGAAACAAATCCTCGAGAAGATTTCGCGGCATTGCTATACATGTCAATGTCTTGGCCCTACTCCCATTAGCATGCAAGGTACAGATGAACTGTTTTTTGGTGACGAACTATCCCTAGATTTAATATTTATCAACAATCATCCAGTCAGACGTGTTATCGGTACAGACACTCATTTTTCAAGCGCCGTTTTCTTAGACCCGAGCCCAGGATACAATCAGAGTGTTGAAAGGCTTGCTTTTCTTAAGGTCTGGTGTGTAAAGTACTCTAAATACCCTTATCAGATTCGGACCGACGCAGGATCAGTATTTAGCTCCCCCAAATGGAAATAAATCGTGAATAAATGTGGAATCAAACTTAGAATTTTGGTGTTGAAGCTCATAACTCTCTCGGTATAGGGGAACGACTTCATGCCCCACTACTCCGTATCTGTCGAAAAGTTCATCAAATGTACCTCCATAGCAGAAAAGAGCATCTTCCCGAGATTTCTAACAAAGCTATGAATGACACTATTGGAGAAAACGCTTTAGTCCTTTCATTTCTGGTATTCGGAATCCAACCTAGGTTCCCAATTCTAAACTCAAGACTACCTCAGCAAAGTGAACGCATGAAAATTACTACTGATGCCATGAGGGAAATGAACAATACCATTGCAGAATGACGTATTACAACTGCGTTAAGTAGTAAAGTCCCTTCTGCTTCAGACAGAGCTTACTACCCTGGTGACGAAGTTCTCATCTTCAGAGAGAAATAGAAGGAATGGATAGGTCCTTACACAGCTATCGATTTCCGTGACAAATTAGTTCAAGTTTAAAGGGTTAATGCTCCTATTCAAAGTTTCAATGCAAAACAAGAGAAACCATACTTTCGTGAAATTAGGGAAGAGATTGTCGACCCTTCGGAATTCTCCCCTACCTCTGAATTCTATCAATCTATACTCTTCTTACAGAAATTATTCATCCCAAAGATCCACGCACAGCTGAGTTCGGTCCAGCAAAAAGAAAGGAAATTATGAACTGATTGAACGTGGCACATGGAAAGTAGTATGAAAGGATGAAATAACATCTAACGAAAATGTTCTAGGTGGAAGTTTTGTACTCGCCATCAAAGATTCTGGTGCAAACCGTGAAGTAAGGAAAGCTAGATTCGTCGTACAAGATCATAGGGATAAAATGAAAGAATTTCTTGTCTATGACACTAGCACTGCTCGTCAATATTCGATCAGAATACTAGTTGGACTTGCATCTATTTTCGGCTTCAAGCACCTCTCAACGGATGTTACACAAGCATATCTGCAAAGCACCGAAAAACTCCTCAGCGGTATCTATGTAAAACCGACAAAGGAGTTTGAGCTTGGTCCCGATGCAATGCTTAAGCTTCTTAAGCCACTCTATGGAATCCTTGACAGTGGTGATTACTGGGAAAGAACAATCTACGAACATTTAAGATCCGATCTTGGAATGGACTCTACAACTAACGATGGATAATTCTTCTTTCAGGTAATTGGTAAGAAGCTCTCTGGCCTTTGTGTGACCCATGTCAAAGACTTACTTCAAGGTAGAAATGAGCACTTTAAAATGTTCTCCAGGAAAACCGAAAATAGATTCAAGTGTAAACGTAGGGAGTACGATAACATCCAGCTCTTTGCAGCGCAAATCGAAAGAAAACCTTTTGGCTTCGAAGTGCACTAAATAGAGAGGATAGATGCTCTAATTACTTTCCTGTGATGCCCCTTTTAGTTCGTATAAATCCCAGAAGGCAAACTGGCTTCTATAGCGTTTAAGAGACCTGACATCTCATTTAGGGTCGCCCAAGCCGCTCAACTTACAGAGGACATATCCAAAAGAGATCCGCAGAAGCATATCAAAAGGATCAATCTCGCCTTAATTGTCGTCAGAAATGAAACTTCTACGCGACTGAAGTTTCCAATGCTTTATGTGAAATCACTTTACTTTCTTGTCAGTTACTCCGATGCATCATTTTTGACAGATATAGAAGGATAATCACAGCTTGAATACATTATTTTCTCGACAGATAAAATTGAAAAGTGACAATCGCTTTACTGCTAATCTCAGAAATCGAAAAGTGTTACTAAGTCTGTGTTTGGCAGTGAATTTACGGCATTGGCTGATGCTTTTGATTTGTTTTACGCCCTGAAACACGACTTATAAAGAATTCTATTACGAACTGTACCGATTCTCATGTTTACAGATAGCTTGTATCTTTTTGACAGTTTTACGAGGGCTACTATGACTACTGAGAAGCGTCTTATGATAGATATTGCCACCTTCAGGAAATCTTACAACTCGAAGGAACTTCAAAACATCAACTTTATCCGCTCCGAATTCAATCCCGCTGATGCATTGAATAAGTTCAAAAGTGACTCTATTCTACATAGAATTATTAGAAATTGTCGCATTAGTCATCCAATTGAGCAACTGATTGATAGAAAAAGCTCAATTCGTTTGACTCAAATGAACGGAGAGGGTAGGAATGTTAGAATTGGAAGATGATTTCGTCAAGCAGACAATTTCAACCGACACTAGTTCCAATTTATTACGCATTATGACTCGAATTGATAAAATTTAGACTATTTTACTGTGCTTCATACTGTCAGTTAGGCTATGCAACTGTATTGCATTTTTTCAGCTAGTCTACAGTATACTCCTGACCTGGGCACCTCAGACGGGGGAATCTACAGTATAAAGAGAGTGATGGTGTTGAATCCCGCACACCATCACCAACAAGAACATCATCATCAACAACACTCAGACACTCAACAGAAGCTCCCCGAGGTCAGCCGTAAGCCGATAATCATCACAGAAGGGACGTAGGTAGATCCCTCATCAACAGAGCTCGGTATAGCTCTTGTAGTTGGTTCTCAATCCGCCCCACGCTTGAAGAGGAGGCAAAAACAGAAGAGTAGTCTGTTCAGTCTACTCCCAGCCTATTCCTTCTATCTTTACAGTAATCATAAATGCATAGACCTGCGAGAGCCCATTCAAGCACTGCAGGCATTATGCATCTATTCGATACGCAGTGACCGTACAAGCACTCTACCACCTATAATACAAGTGCTTGAGCGTGTGTACGAACTAGAAAGTAGCGGGTAGACCGGTTGACAAACAGGATGCGTTGAAGGGGAATTGCCCTCACCCTGGAGTATTGGTCCAAGGCTCGGTTGGCGACCGCTCAGGCCACCTCTGTGATGTGACGGAACGCTTCGGGATGCCACCTCCCGAGAGTGGAGATAGTAACGGCCAAAAGTCTGTTCCTGTCAGGTATGCAGGCCAAAAATCCCTGGTATTTTCGTAACTTGTCCGCTTGGGCTGCGTCCAAGCTGGTAAGGGGGTTAAAGGTTCTCATTCTGAGACAAGAAGGGGCCAGCGTGTCTACGAGGGTCACATCAAAATAATCGGTGCCGCCGGTGGCGCCCGTTACCCTGATTTCAGGCCTTGTTTTGTGTTCCCCGTGCGACCAAGGTTCGATGGCGGGATGCCTTGCGCCTAGGCTCAGGTTGTTACTTAGTAGGGTGACCAGGTCAATCATGGCGGACGATCCGTTGCGCTCCGTACCTGCAGTGGATCAAGTGGTCGCCGTGGACGTCCACTGTTTCTGGGCATCGGACTCTTAAGCATGGGGTTCCTGGCTCGAAGAGGGGGGCTTAGCAATAGTATTTGAGCTACCACGAGAAATGTCGGGTGCCAATTGCAGTCTTCAAGCCTGTTGAGGGAGGGCAATGGACCCATTCCTTGGCACCCGGAAGAGTCATTGAGGTCCTGAAGGCCTGCGTACGGCAACAACCCACCGCAAGCTCTTCCATATCTTGCAGCATGGACTGCGTCAGTCAGTGTATTTTGCTATGGAGGGTTAGAGCAAAAACGACTGAATACGAGCCTGTCGACCGGGAGCAA
Source organism: Kappaphycus alvarezii (assembly GCA_002205965.3). NCBI lineage: Eukaryota > Rhodophyta > Florideophyceae > Gigartinales > Solieriaceae > Kappaphycus > Kappaphycus alvarezii. The sequence continues at coordinate 623,074 of NADL03000795.1, forward strand.
GATGCATTCCATTGAGTGAATGCCATCTTGGCCTCCGCGTAAGTTACCAAGTCGCTCTCTGCAGACGGCAGGCAGCGCTCACCTAACTTGTTTGTTTTTGAGCTAGACGCGAGGAAGGCGGCTGCGGCGATGTCTTTGGCGGATGTGAGGCCGATTCATAGTGTAGGCTTTTTGTCCTCAATTTGTTTAAGCGGGAGTTGTAACTCCCGAAAGTCTGTACTGTCGAGGACGCCTCCTGCCAAAGTACTCATTGACTGTTCCATCAGCTGGACGAAATAGGTGGCTCCTTGGATGGTGCACGATGGCGGCACTGCCCGAAAGAGATAGCCCAACTTACATACCCCGAAGCAGGTTCTTAAAGTCTGGAAGGAGACCTTTGTATCCTGAAGTTCCGTGACGGGCTGCATAGAGGGTTCCAGAGAGTACACGTGGTTGGTGAAATAGTGCCTCATGAAATCAGTTGAGCCGATAGGCGCATTCATGACCGCAGTTCCCTCGCTGTAAACTTTTTGGATCTCTGGGGCGTACGCCGCTGTGACGACCTCGTTTGGAGCCGTGGGCCACCATACTTTACACTTGGGAAGTGCAAGGTGTAGACCAGGGCGCATTGGCTTGGGAGAGGATAGTATTGCGATAGCTTTCAACAGAGAGGCATATTTGGCCACTATGTAACCGTCATCATGATGCCACAGCTGTAGGAATATCTCTTGGACCTCGATGCCGCCCTCCAAAAACGTCAGCATGTCTTGTATCTTCAGGGTTAGCCCATGGAGGCAATGTCGAATAGCAAGCCGCTCAGCGGGTCGCCTTGCTGGATAAAGGCGCTTGGAGAGAACGGGGGGACAGACTTTTTGGACGTAACTGTCATCCACCCATTGACCCCCGCCCGCCTTCCCTCTTGGCGCTATGCCCACTCAAGCCCCTTAACCATGCTCTCCTGGGCAAGGACACTTGCTTTGCCGAGTTAATACGTTCCAAGAGTCCTGCGCATCGCTTCATTGCCCTTCCACTCTCCACGTTGGGGGCTGGCACCCTACCGCTCGGGACTTCGCCAACCGGGTTGCGACTGGCATTCCCGCACGGGCAGCCATTCCGATCGCTGATGGGCAGCAAACACTGTTCGCTCGTCACGCGGCGAGACTCGTCCAGAATAACGCCAGTTGGTTGTTGGAAGGAGTTTTGAGCGACACTTAGGCCGCAACTTGAAATTGTGTATACAGTGTATTCCAGAGAACCTCCGTTCTGAGGGTATGTACAGTAAGTGGTTACCCTACTTACAGTAGTCCTAGTGTGCGATTGCTCTTAGCAGGAAAATAAATAAACCCACTTTAACCTCTTTTTATTTCTGAGGGTATGTACAGTAAGTGGTTATGTTGTACAGTGTATACTGTACGAAAGGTCTCGGCCAATCACAGGCCACGACAGATCTGGCTTGGCAGATCCAATGATTTGTGCCCTAAACAGCCAAGTGGCAGTACTACTGTACTGTGCTCCCGGTAATACAGTGGCTATCGTCTAATGTATCTGCTATTCCATAGCTATGGAACGGCTATATAAGGAAGCCCTCACTGCCCGATCGGGCGTGACGAGAGAGGCAGAGTTTTGGGGTCAGAGAGAAATATCGACTGTTCTAGAGTGACTCCATCTACTAAACAGCCAAATACGGGACTGCAACTGCATCCCGGGGACCTCTGTACCCGTTCACTGTGCCTTTCTTTCCCGCTCCCCCTCGCTTACACCGCGCATACTACAGGTTACCCTACTTACAGTAGTCCCAGTCTGTGATTGCTCTTAGCGGGAAAATTAAGTGTACCAACCCATTCAAGTAAACACAATTTAACCCGTTTTTATTGCCTATGGAGCCACACACGGGTGGCGGCATTACTCGCAGACACGTTTGTTAGCTGCAGATCTCTCCAAATCTGCCCGACATCCTGTCCTCGAGCCGCCACAATGCGGCCAAGTAGTTCGCCCGGACATCAAGGCGCTTGGAGAGAACGGGGGGACGGACTTTTCGACGTAACTGTCATCCACCCATTGACCACCACCCGCCTTCCTTCCCTGGCGCGATGCACACTCAGGCCCTCTAACCATGCCGCCCTGGCAAGAACACTCGCTTTGACGAATTGATACGTTCAAAAGGCCCTGTGCATCGCTTCATTGCCCTCCCACTTTCCACATTGGGGGGCTGGCACCCCGCTGCGCGGGAATTTGCAAAACGGGTTGCGACCGGCATTGCTGCACGGGCGGCTGTTCCGATTGCTCACGCAACGCAAACACTGTTCGCTCGTCACGCGGCGAGGCTCGTCCAGAATAACGCCAGTTGTCTGCTGGAAGGGATTTTGTGTCTTAATGCCGCTACGGGCAAGTTAGTATGTTCCAGAGAACCTCTGTTCTCATGGTACCTCCGTCCCTACGCAAGTTAGGCCTCTGCCTTGTTACGACTACTTCCACCCTGTTCCTCTCAATCTAACAGTCATCCGTTTCAGTTTAAACCCAATTTACCCAATTTAACCCAAGCTACAATTCCACCCATTACTCAATTGAAACTAAAGTACCCAATTTCGAGTAAACCAAATTTACCCAATTTCCTGGGGGAAAAGGTGACCTTTTAGTCAATTTCATAATGAGGGGACCGAGTGGCCCAGATGGACCTAGTGGGGCTCAACAGCGCTGAATTGACGCTGGTTGGCTTGTCAAGCTCGCTCGTCCGAAGTTCTCGCCATTGTTGTCGCTGTCTCTTTCTGTAAGCCTCTGTGCTTACAGCGGGGTTTTTAAGCCTCCTGAATCCTCGGTTCAGGTGGTGGAGTTTTCTTCCGGTCCCTTTCTCGCTTGAGTGGGCAATTGGTTCAGCCATTGCCGGAGTCGTCCGTCTAGCAGAACCCGAGGTCCTGTGTAGTGCGGACTTGTGTTCAAACAATAAAACGTCATTCTTCTTTCCTTCTTCTTGATCATAACGGCAGTGTAGCGATGCACGAAGGCAGACCACGTGTGCGAAGGGCACAAAACTCCAAAAATGCGGGCTTGCCTCGTCTAGCGGAGAAAACAGTTGCGATGTCTTGGAGGAGTTGAAGGCCGGTTATGCCAATCTGGCCATAAACATCGAAGGCCAGGGGGCGCAAGTCGATGCCTTCAGACCAGCATATTTCTGTGGTCCGGGTATCGCTTCATTGCCCTTCCACTCTCCAGTTAAATATATAATCATCTTTACTTCATGTATTATAAGAGGCGTACAGGCCTAGCTGCCAGTGTAAGCTAAGATAGTTGTAGTTGGTAGCTGCCCACCTTGGGATTACGCGCTAGGATCGATGTTGCAAAGGTAGACCATATGGTCGACGAGATTCGTTGCCGCAGGTGGTCAAAGGCCGCCGCTGATGTACAGAACAGTCGTCGCGATATCAATTTCGCATGGGCCTCAAGTTGGCGGGCTGGCACCCTACCGTGTTCCGACTGCATTTCCGCACGGGAAGCCGTTCCGATTGCTGATTCCCAGCGAACATTGTTAGCTCGTCACGCGGCGAGACTCATCCAGAATAACGCCAGTTGTTTGTTGGAAGGAGTTTTGAGCGACTCTTAGACACAACTTGGAATTGTGTAAACAGTAGATCTCCAATTCAAATACTGAGTAGATACCTGAAATGTCCGACAATACAGTAATGACAGGCCTTTTTACTAATGGCCGAATTTAACACAATGAAGAGAAAGAATATACGTAAATACGAACGTTTTGCACAAAAACACAATAAATGTTTTTACAGTAAAACCACATTTACCAAGTGAAATATTACTGACTCAGCTATTGAGTAAATCAAGCATTGCAGAAGCCCCCTCCACCATACGAGCACTACTTCCTAGCTAGCTCCACCGACACCCTTGCCCTGCGTTTCGCACGATAACGCTGCTGGGCCAGTCTGCGTTTTTCTATTTTCTTCAAGCCCACCTCCCTCAATTTTTTCCCATACAATCTAGACATCTTACCATCTTAATCACCTAGCGGATGCCAATTCACATTCAAATTCGTCAACTAAACAAAGCATAAAAAAGATTCATAACACTTCTCTTCCCATCTCCAGAGATTAACCATCACAGCCCACAGCGATAATAAACGCTCAAAATAATTCTCGACTATGATGCGGCCTGAAATGATCTCCTCACTCAATCTAATCTCTTCACACGTTAAAATACCGCCAATAGGCTTCGTTTTTGGATGAACAACCCTTGCTACGCTCAACACTCCTGTATCCCTTATCCACCACTATAGCACAGTTGTTGGGAAATTTTCCTGAAAATAGTCCCAAATACGGAATTTTTTGAAGCTTTTTATCCGTGAGGTTTTACTGCCATAGAATCAAGATTTTCATTAAAGATTGTAATGTCAGCGACTGAGTTAGGACGATGGGAACACCCAATGGCTAAGCCATTGGGAAGGACATAAACCTCAGTCTTGAATCCGTTAGCTTGTACTTATTGCTTAAATATTCCTCGGCTTCGTCGTGATTTCCACTCGGTCGATTGGTGCTATGGAAAGTAACGTCAGTAGCATAAAGCGCAAACTTGTAGTTCTTGAACGTAGTTTCTTCTCCAACCAACCGGGATATTTAAATACCCTTCCATACTTCAGCACTGCTTTCTCGAACAAAATCAGGCAAATCCTACAGACGAATCCAATCACCACGCGGTCGAATGTGGGACCTCTAATCCCGAGCATTCGTCCATTAAAATACCTTACCTCCATGCTTGAGTGTTTGAAAGAACCATGAAGAGGACATCCTTCGGTTTTGTTCTAGATCTTCGACCTCGGCCTCCTTCATACTGAGCACGGACTGTTTTTTCTATAACTCCCCATACAGCATCAAATTCCAAAACAGAAAAGTTAGTCTATTCCATAACTGCACCCGATCTTCCTGATTCAACAAAGGTATCCATAACAGGACAATATGACTCCTCCTTGTCCGACTCCGTTTCTTCTGACTCTTGTAGCAGTTGGTGCATTCTTTCATAAAAGAGTCTGGCTCTTTTTTCTGCCATAAAGCGTCAAAATCTTGAGGCTAATGATGCTCCTTCCATTTTGCTGCTTCTATCCAGAACGTTTCCTTAAGGCCGTGTAGCAGAACTTTTTTTATAGTCAAAACTTCATTCTATTTTTGTTGCAATTGTGGCAGTGAGAGATTTGGGTGGCATAGTGTTTCGGTTCTACAGGTGTTGTAATTGGTGGTTTATTTTCGTATGTTTTTCTTTAATTTTAAGGGGGTTACAGTAACAAATCTTTTAATTTTATAATTTTTGAAGGGTTGGCGATACATTTTTCCAGCAGCGTTAATGCGTTTTGTCGGGATCATGTATATCTCTCTAAATTAAGCTCAAATCTTGTTTTAAAGCTCGTAAAAATACCTCTAGACCTTAACCTTGATCGTTTACTTTTCAGAATGGCCGTTTGCGGTACTGTATTGCATAATTTTAGTTCACTGTACAGTCAACTATAGCTTGCCACACAGTACTACTGTAGTCGTACTCGTTTTTACCAGGTTCTTCGTTTTTACATGCTGCTGCGGCCGCCAGCGTCATAGACGAAGCCCGGCCCGCGAACTTTTTGCCGGGTATATTACCTCGCGATCTGCCCCCCTGCTGGGACGCAGGTTCCGCGGGGTCCGATTTTTTCTCCTGATCCAAGCGTGGCCGCCTCTCCGGCAGTATTGCCTTGGAATATCTGGACGCACGTGCTCCATTGACCGGGGACCTCTTGGCCCCATCGCTCTTGCTGCCACACCCACCGACACCCAAACTCTACTAAATAGGGTGCAGCACGAGGTCTGGACAAAAACTTTCTGGCAAGACGACGCATGGGCAGCCTCCGCCAGGCCAGATCAGCACAATGCCGACGAAATCAGGCGCCGGATCCGCGGCCTTACCTTCCGACACAGCCCCGTCACCGTCTTCCTCCACACCCACCCTACCAATGCTAACAAGTTGTCGCGAGCCCACTGCACCGTCATGCTATCCCGTCACCTCGGATTGCCATTCTACGCCGTCTTACTCCCGATAACCTGGCAGCATTGCAAACGAATCATGGACCCCCTCGGCGATCACGCCCTCTGCTCTGCCGGATTTGGCAGCACGCACCATCACAACACCCTCCGCAATGCGCTCCATACCATGTCTCCCGTGCTGCCCGACTAAGATGTCAGTACGGAATGCCTCTCCTCATCCTGGAACAGAGCTTCGGTCCGCTGACATCCTGGTAAACTCCCCCGCCTATCTGAGCAACGAAGAGACACGGCCACTGAAGGTGCTACCGTATTGGCGCACTATCACAAGGAATGGGCAACCGATTGCGTTTGATTCCCTCGGTGCGTCTCCCTAAAAACTATTGTATTGCTTGAATTTAATCCGGTGAATAGCGCGAAAGTTTAATACGACTGCAACCGTGACACGCCTGCGTGCGCATCAGCGCCTTAGCTGCATCATCTGGCCGTCTATTGCTATGGCTATCTGCTCACTCAAGCCTCTGCACGTGCTCGAGGTGGGAATTCGGGTAATTTCTAGCCGTGTAGTCGGTTCCCGCAGTGAACACCGTGAAAACCATTTGATGTTAACTTTTTATGCGTAAAGGCAATTTCTTTACAGAAATATTCGAATATTTACAATTTTGGCTGTAATCTTTGCACTTTTCTAAATATTTCTTTGAATACCATAGAATTTTAGCAAAACTAATATTTTGGTTTCTTAAATTTTTGCACTATGTCCTGCTTGGATGTTACGTTAGCGTACTGCTATTTCGTGTTTAACACTATATTTGTACCCTCTCTTTTCATATCGAGAAAATGAGTATTTTCGCCAACGTTCTAGTGTATTCCAGAGAATCTCTGCTCTGAGCGTATGTACAGCAAGTGTTATAAAGTATCCTAATGTCAGCGAGGGGGAGCGAGCAAGGGAGGCACAGTGAACGGGTACAAAACCCCCGGATACCGTTGCAGTCCCGGATTTGGTTTGTTTAATTAGGCCGATTGCCGTAGATAGTTGACACACAGGTAGGTAGGTAGTCGGATTGACCGCTTTTTCCTATCCTCTCTTGTCTTCTGTTATCCCTTTTATCGCCCCGATCGGGCGGAGAGCTCTGCCTTATATAGCTGTTCGCATGGCAATATAGGAGTGGTAACAGGTCGATAAGTACTGTATTACCGGTAGTACTATACACCAGTACTGCCACTTGTCCAATACGGCACAAGTCATCGAAGTTGCCAAGTCACTGTAGTCGTGGCCCGCGATCGGCCACGACCGTTTGGACAGTTTGCACTGTACAACAGGTTACCCTACTTGCAGTAGTCCTAGTCTGCGATTGCTCTTAGTATACCAACCCATTCAAGTAAAGCCAATTTTACTCAATTTACCCCTCTACCACGTAGTTTTCCATCAGTAAAACACCCCAATTTTTCCCCCTCTACCACCTGACCTCTAGACGGGGCTCACTTTGATTTTTACTCTTTACTGTATGTTTTTCAAGTACTGTACTGTACACTCACTCACCGATTACAGTACAGTACGGTACGTACAGTATATTAAGTTGATCCCCCCCGCAAAACTATAAAATAAAAAGTCTCTTTCTTATTCTGATCAAGAACGTTGCTCTCGGTTACAAGGCATCTTTTACTTCAGAGCACCGCAGCCAGCCTTTCAATCTCGCTCGACCCTCAGTCCAAGCCCGCGCCATGCAATCTTCACCGGCCGTCACCTTCATTCCACCGGCCACGCTTCCCTTCCTCACTGCCGCCATTCTCTCCGTAAACAACATCGTCACCAACCCCTTGAAGGCACCCCCTTCTACTTCGCCTCCGACGGCTGAAGCCCCGAAAGCCTCCACTTCTCAAATTCCAGATGAGATCGACGGCTTCAAAATCCCACCTGGCTCAGATCTTGCCCGCGATTTAGGAAAACTTATTCAGCAACCCTCCACGGAGCCAAGAGATCATGGCAGATGAGCTACGATCGAGAGTTGTGCATGCTGGTCGAGTCCAAAGTCGCATTGAAAGGTAGGTTCCAAGGCAGTCAGTAAATGCCCGTGACTAGGAGCGTGAAACGAGTAAACTTTTTGTTGGTTTATGAATCATTCTTGATTTGTTGTACGCTTTGCCAAGTGTAGGTATAGAAAATATTTGGGAATGGTGGATTTTGTATGGAGGCAACATCGTCAACCTGATGAAGCAAGGAGTTGCTCTGTGGCGCGATGTACGTCATCTCGCGAGCGTTGTAACGCAGCAATCGATTGTTCCCGAGTAAAGCCCATTGAGGTAAGGGTTTCAATGTTCGATTCAGATATGGGTGGGGCTCCGTGATGTGTGCGTAGTTGGCGATTTTGCCTCCTAGGACGATGACGTGGTTGCCGTGGGTTAATGAAAAGGAGAGGGAGTATATATGTGGAGGATAAATTTGCAATGGCTCGGGTATTTCACGGTGGTGCAAAATGGGGACCCGGTATAGAATGCCGGCCAGAAGTGCAGTGGCAGTGAGACGAAGGAACGAGGGAGTGTAGAACATACAAGCTGGAGTGCGAGAAGGTAGGCGAAGGATTTGTCGGACAGATGGATCGTATTGAGGAGTTGGAAATGGTAGATTTTGGGCGTTCGAAGAAGAAGTGGATAAGCGAGGAGAAAATTAAAGCGTACGGTCCAGGAGCGGGGGATAGGTAGGAAAGAAGAGCTGAATGAGCAGCAAAAAGAATGTGTGAAGAGTAGCCGTAATGAGGGCGTGAGCAGCAAAACGAGATGAACCCATTTGACGTTCGAACTGCGGAAAAAGAAGAGGAGAACAGAGCCGAAGAGGAGTTCTCCAGGGGTGGTGAAGATCAAATTGTGGGTGAAGGGGCGCCAGACTTGGTAGGCATAGAGAATCCGGGAGGGGTGAAGAATTAGGAGGGGATAGAGATTCAGGATCGAGCCAAAAATTGTGAAGAGAACTGTAAGGGAAATTACGGCTTTGGTGACCGGGGCATGTAGAAAGCCGGGATGACCAGCGTGAAGCATTGTGAAGAAGGGGAGATGGCAGCACCGTATCGAGACGAACTTCGAGATCCGCTATAGGTGAAGATATCGCATGAAGCGGAGTATCCAAAATGGCATCAGCAATCTGCTTGCATGTTCACGAGAGATTGACTGTGACGAATGAAATAGAAGACCGTCGAAATCCCAGCAGGGCCGACTCAATATTAACTTTCTATGCACTGCATAGAACTGTAAGCAAGTAAATTTTCTTCAGAAATGTACGTACAGTAGGCTAGATCCCTTCTCTATCTGTAATTATCACCGCTAACCCTAAACAACAGCTTTGAGATCAAGATGAGCCATTCGAATCAGCTCCCAAATTCTGTTCTCGCCATTCCGTCGTCGACCAGGTTTTCATCTGCAGCTTGTACTGCGGAACTGCGCCTGTGGATCCATGCCTGGGTCAAAAAAAGTATTTAATCTGCCACCGATGATCGGCGACTGCGCATCTCGTCGGGCACGGTCAAGCATTCCCAACGGAGAGAATCACACGGATCGGTGCAACAGCAGCCGTTCGTCCATCATGCTCCGGGCGAAAGTCCCCGGACGCACATGCAGAAAGTGCTGGCGCTGATGCGCAGAACGCCTCTGTGTTACGTTGCCGTCGTGGCTGAGAGAACGTTTCTGGTTCCAGGAATGTTGGAGCCGAGGTGACGCTCAGAAGTCGGTCGTCATGGATAACGCATGCGCGAGGAAAAGTTATGGAATGAGTGTGTTTGCAGGTACGGTACCGCTCATCATCCTTTTAGACGAGGAGGATAAAGAACCTATGTGCTGCTCCAGTCTGGAGACAACGTCCCACAAATCGAGTAGAGCTTTTACCCAAGTACTCCCGGGGCTTTGGTGAGGATACGCACGTCAGCCTGAGTCTACATTAGCAATACTAGGCGCTTATTGTATGTGCATCAAGTTCGATACTGACTGGCGTTTCGTTATTTGTCCTGTGCACTCTCTCCCCTGCATGGGTGGGTGATTCGTCTCGAACACGCGTTTTTTTCAATTTGTGGCGTTGGATTGGATTTCACTATCACTAGGCCGTGACCGCTGCGACACGGTCGGCGACTGCGCAAGCGGAATACACATAAACTCAATGGGGCTTACTCTTCCCGTGTCCCTCGCGGCCCTCAAACATGTTTCTCACTTCGCCTGTAGTTCTGCGCACTCTTAAGGGCCACTTTTGCGGCCTTTGTCACCAACTATCCTGGTTACACTACTATTTGAATCGCCGCGCACGCCAAAGGCAGCCAGCGAGTCTGTGTGTCGGAACGTTCTGATTCCGCATACTCAGACAAGGTTGATCAGTGCACCAATAGTCATTTGGCCCAACTGCCAGATCATCCTGATGTTACCCAAACACCTCTCCACCGGTACTTAATGGCAGCTTACAGACATTCCACCGGCATCATGGAATTCGGTGAATTCCCCATTTGTGATGCACGTATTCAGCGAATGATGCTCCTTTTTCTCAAAGTTTCTGATCCCATCCTGGTATTTATTGCGCAACACAAAACTAAACTTGAGCAACCCCTTACCTCCATCACTGAACTTGATTAGTCTGCATTGCTCCGCATACAGTGTATGCATATTGACGAAATTTGTTTGGGCAACAGGATTCCATTCTGAACTGTCAAATCGAGTGAACCTCCGTCCACACCTCCCAGGTTGCATACATTACCATGATTTCGCGTCGCTGTGCATTTGTTGCCACGCCCGCAGTGGGCCTCCACACCTCAAAAGTGTTATCCTCCTCCTCTTTCACTCGTGATGCAAAGTCCAGGCTCCCCAGGAATCCTCGCCAACGTGCAGCTTCGATACGTATGAACGCCAGCAAGACGCAAGATGTGAATGTGATAACTACACCGCCGTCACAAAAACCGCCACCCGCTGCATTCGCAGCAGCAGCAGCTCTGGGGGAAATGAAAGCATCGCAACCGGCATGGAAGGTTCTTTTGCTTGGAATTGTGGCAGGGGCCTACATTGCAATGGGTGCTTTATTAGCATTGACGGTAGGAGGTGCGGTACCGGGGTTGAAGGAGGGGAATGTAGGGCTGGCAAAATTAGTGTTAGGGGCGTTTGGATTGCCGTTTGGGTTAACGATGGTGGTGACCGCTGGCGGGGAGTTATTTACGGGAAACACACTACTGGTGACGGCGGCTATGCTGCAGGGGAAGACTGGGTTGTTTGGATTGGTGAAGAATTGGGTCGTGAGCTTTGCGGGGAATTTTGTGGGGAGTCTTATTGTAGTCAAATTGGCGCTGGTGACAGGCGTGTTGAGTGGGGGTAGCGTGGCGACAGCAGTTGGGATTGCTTGAGCAAATGTGGGTTGGGATTTTGGAAGGCAGTTTGGAGAGGGGTGGCTTGCAATTGGTTGGTATGTCTGGGCGTTTACATGAGCACGGAGCTGCAGATTTGGTGAGCAAGTTTGTCGGAGTTTGGTTGCCGATTTCAGCGTTTGTGGCGATGGGTTTTGATCACAGTGTCGCGAACATGTTTTTAATCCCGATGGGAAAGGCGCTGGGTGCGAGTGTAGGTTGGAAGGAGTTTTTGTGGGGAATTTGCTGCCGGTGACTTTGGCAATGTCATCGGTGGGGCGGGGTTAGTTGCTTTGGTATATTGGTTGGCCTACGGGAGAAAGTAACTATTTCGTGGTAAGCTGAGTCTGGTTGATGTCTAGATTAGAAGAAAGTCACTGGAGGACTGTGGCAATAGTGGATGACATGTAAACGCAGACTCTATTTGGATGAGCGAAACAGGAACTAATGACGGTAATTAGACGCGTACGCATCCGTTAGCATCGCTCGCAGGATAGAATCGCGAGATGATCGCCAATTCTTGTTGATCAGCTGTGCATCATGAAGGTATAAGTAGCCAGCTATACTTGATTGAAAATCCAGTGAGGCGCATGATGTTCAGCACGCGAATATGGATGGGAAGTGGAACCATTGACTTGCAAGCAAACCGGAGAACGAATGCTGTTTAAGATGTTGGTCGGTATTGCAACCGGTGGGGTCAGAGATCTTTATTTTGTATTGCAATTCATTGAAAGGGCTCTCTGGATGTCAATATGAATAATAGCAAAGCAGTAGTACAAAAGTACAGTGTATCTGGCGGACAATATGATTTTGTGCGTTACTTTGTACTCTGTAGCATGTTTTGCTGAAAATTTAATGTTGGAAACATCCCGTCACGGCTAGCACCAGAGTCGTCGGTACCACAATACATACAGTCCATATGATACAGTGACCAAAAAAATGAAGACACCGCTATTTTTCTGTTCCTCCGCTGTATTTGGTCCAAATCCTAACCAATCAGGCTCAACTGCGCGGCTGCCATTCTCAACTAGTGGCGACAAGTTTAAAGGGCTCAATGTTCTACAGACTTCGATTATCTGCTGGACAAGTCAAGCATTGCTCGACGGAATAGTGTGGGTGCTACAATATTTGAGTACTGCCCAATTGGAATGGCATTTGAATAGACCAGCAACGTATTGTACTCCAAACTCAATCGAACGATTCGTTTCTTTAGTTATCTCGGTGATTTACGAAAGACGCACCGAAACGTTTAACCAGGCCTTAACTCTAAAATCTATCTTCTTCCTCCCTCGCCTTTAGCCTCCCTCTCCCCCCAACGCGAACCTCATATTCTTCCCCACCACCACCACCCCCCGCACTACCCAAATGTAACCCTTTCACAAACCAATCACCCCGTCCCCCAACAGTACCCCCCTCCTTTGCCGCCTGCCTCGACCTCATCAACCTCCTCTCAAACTGCTCCAATCGAATTAGAGTTGCATTCTCGTCCACTCCGCGCCTTCGCTTCCGCACACCCCCCTCAATCACCCACCGACCCCCCGAGCCCACCCTCACTTCTCCGCTTTCCATCCCCTCTCTCTCCTCTCTCCGCTTGGCCAGGCGTCTGCAACATGCCGTCTGCACGCATTACATTCTCTCCCTTTTTCATCCCCTGCTTCACGCTTGCCCCTTCATCTCTATTCGCGGATGATGCAACGGCACCTGTGAGTTGGGCTTTGAGTCGTTCAAACTCCTCATTGGCCTTGCGAATAATATCGTCATCCTCCTTCCTCCTCGAATCCTTTTCCGCTGTCACGCCAATTTTGCCCTGCTCCTTTTCCTTTTTCGCAGAGGGTTTAGCAGTGCTGCTGTTTCCTCTGGGTCTCTTGTTTACGACTTTCGCCTCTGCGTTTGTTGTGTTTCGCTATCGCTGCCGTCGTCATCCATGAACGACAGCAATCTCGCACTTCGTACTGCTCTTTTTGCTGTGACGCCGCCCTTCTTTCCGCCCTTCTTTCCCCCCCCAACGTCCCCCGTCCTCTCACCACTCACCTGTCTCACCATTCCTTCAAACGGATTCTCCACCACCTCCACCTTGATCACCCTCGGGCCTCCCTCCATATCAAAGCCATTCACTTCTATATCCCCCATCGCAACCAAATTAAACAAACTCTCCCCCTTCACACATCCAAATATAGAATGCCCCCCATCCAACCACTCAGCCTTTCCCAACGTGAAAAAAAACTGACTTCTCACCCTGCCCTCCTCATCCGCCACCATGGCTACAATTCCGCGGCGTCGAAACTTCAAACGAGAATGAGTCTCTCGCGGTATCCCCTGCTCATGCGGCGCAAGTGCAGCAACTCCACCATCACCAGTGCGTGTAGGGTCACCCGTTTGGGCAAGTGTCTGAGGAACAATTCGATGAAACGGGAGTCCGTTGTAGTAGCCGTTAAGAACATGTTTGCAGAAAGTTTCGTGTGGTCTGTGGCGATTCGTGAGGCACAGGTGCAGATCCAGCGGCCGTGGCTGTTGTGAGCAGGACACGGCCGGGTGTGGCGGTTCGAGATCGTAGATGGCGGACATTGTGCGGGGTGGCGGTGAGCGCGGGAAAGGATGTTTCAGAGGTGTGGGAGGTTGGAGGAACGTTGCAGGCTGGTTTCGTTGTTTGCGACGGGCGGAATGGTGGTTTGGTGTAACACTGGAATGACCCGGATCCGGATGAACTGCTTGAGGGCCTAGATGATTCCTTAGATCTACAGCACAGAGCATTTGAAAAGCATAAAAGTTTATACTTTGCGTGGGTTTTTTCCAATACAGTACTGTATACCGTAATTCGCGACGTAAAGGGCTTGCACAAAATCTTTAAATTTAGTTCTAATTTCTTGTGTAAATGGGGGGTTAGTTTACTGTGGTAGAAATGTGGGTTGGTATCCAGTAAATTTGTACCGGAGCGTAATATCGTATCATTGTCATTTTACTGTACAGTAGTCGGGGATTATTTAAAGGTACAGTACGGTATTTACATTCCTCCATTGCGTACAGTGTTTGTTGAGGCACATCACTGTAATGTCACTGTCAGCAGTGATGTGCAGTCGCCCGACCCACGACGGCGTATCTTAATCTTGCCTTCCCGCAACCAACGTAGCGGAGAGGCAAGGAGGAATTGTTCAGTAAATTGCTAATCGCGTTTTGCTGTTGTCCTTCGCTCAAATCTTCAAGCCACCTCCCAACCTTCCTTATCATTTTACATCACTTTATTCCTTGCACAAACTCCTTCCGAAGAGCTTGGACTTTACGTGTACCGCGTTGCTCACAAGTTGCGCCACAATCCGGATTTGAGCCTCTTTTGATCAACGCCCGAAATGCCGACCACTGCCCGCATCGATGCGAGACGCCTTTCCCATGCACAATTTACGAAGATCGCCGACAATTACAAGACATCGAACAAGACTTTGCAAAAGATTTTTGGAATGATTACTCATCTTGGATCTAAACCCGATCGGAGAAGAATCCCCAACAGATGAAATCGCAAATTCGATCAAGCTCATGTTACCGCCGGTTCGATCCCTTTTCACGGAGGACCTGTTTGGCGAACCGCCTCTCGTTTTTACGCCTTCTCAAAGATGTTGCAGATCTGTATGGATGCTTTACCGTTGAAGGGAGAAGTCTTGTCATCGATCGACGACGCCTCTATTCAGATAAAAGGCAACGCAATGGCATTCATTTGGCTTGTCAACGCGGTCACCGATACACAAGATCAGGCGAAGGACCTTACTAAAGCCGTGGCATCCCGCTACAAGAAGTTTTTGGAACTACCTCCAGAAGATCAACCGACAAACAAGAATTTGACCCACACGCAGACGGAAATTCGCGGCTTTCATCATCAGATAACACCTACGTCCCGCCCGTTTCGGATCGTATTACTTCATCTACGCGTTTACTCACCACCACCTGCAATCACCTTCCGTACTGGATGACTTTCCACACGACATGGAAACGCCTCTGAAAATATGGCACAGATCTCTTAAGACCCCTGTAATCCCGCCATGGACCGCTCTCCTCCAGACTCCAAATCGTTGTCAACGATCCTGAACTTCTTCAAGGATCAGAAGTTCACCGGAGAGCGCGACCAAGAGACTCACCAACTGCGCCCTATCCAGAATGTTCTACGCGACTACGATGTATGCTCTTCACAAGCAGGCCTCACCCGCAAGCAGAAGTCTTCTTTTTCAACAACGTCTTCGCTGGCCCCGCCCGAGATTTCTTTTTTGAACACTGCACGCCGCAAATGTCGTATCAGGAGCAGGTTGCTGTTTATATGTGGTGAATATGATTCTGATGCCCGTCAACTCGAAGCACAATCCGAGCTTGAGTGCTTATCACTTCAGAAGATTATGCAGGAGACTGACGCCTCCAGTGTCAGTGTCGGTCTTGACCGCCTTGTCACGCGTATTAACTCTCTTACCTCCCAAGGCCCTCGCCAATTCCGCTCCGAAGAGAACAAGATACGTTACTTACGCTCCGCTATTCTGCACCAAGATTGGGCTGCACCCGCAATCAGCCAGATCACGACCTCGAAGTTCTCTTCAACCGTTTTGTCACGGCGTTGCGAGAACAACTTCAGATTCATCAAGAGCGTAATGGGCCAATCTCCACTCTCGAAGATGCTGATGCCCCTCTTCAGGCGAAAGGCTTTATTTCCAGCGCTATGGCAGACCTCCAAGCCTAAGCATCGAAGAAATTTCCCGTCTAAGGTCAAACCTTCTGGAACTCCCACTGCACGCAAGAACCCTTTCGGACGCGACGGCAAAAGGCTCCTCTGCCACACCTGCCGGATCTGATGAACATCTCTCTCTCCACAGGACGCGAGACATTCGGCAGTACGTTCGCGACAACCTCGCTCGTGGCACTCCCACCGTTCATGTCGTCCACGATCTCGCCGCTACAATCGATCAGCTCTCCCAAAAAGCCGAGAGCTTTCATTTCCATCAGAGCGGTAGAGCAAACTGGCGACAGTGACCCCGAGGAGACCAACCATCTCCAGTCCTCCAACTCCGACCTCGCAGAGTTCGAAAGGCTGCTAAATGATGTCGTGCAACCAGACCCCGAAGAGATCCGCGCGCTCGAAGAAATCGATGCTTCGGTTGCTTGCAATCACTTTGCTTCTGCTTTGGCCTCGGGAACCAAGTCTACGGGAATTCTCCATCGCTACATTGGGAAGAAGACATGTCGCTGGTTTTTCGTTAAGGCGTCTCTTGACGAGTCCAAAAGACGACGCCGGAACGCCCGGGACCAGGTGCATCGCACTTACATCCCAAGAAACGACTCTTCACGCCCTCATCAACGATCCCCTCGACCCGAATGGACATCCATATTGTCAACACCTTCGCCATCAAATCTACCCCTTCAGACACGAAAGCTCTGGTTTTTGCGTCGATACCGGAGCCCCCACGTCTTTCATTGGCCTCAAAGAGGCACGCCGGATCTTCACCCGCCTTGGCCGGAAGTTCCCTCGTCTGAAGAAGAGTACAAAGCGATTCCGTTTTGCTGATGCCATTTTTGACTCCCTCGGGACCTTGGCTTTCCCTCTCGCCACCCTCCCGGGATACAAACTCTCTTCGTCACTCTCGATGTCGTATCCGCAGACATCCCCGCCCTTCTCGGCCTCGACGTTATGGACTTGTACTCCCTCACGCCTGACTCGTGACGAATCGCCTCATTAAGAAGCACGTACTACCTGACGCTGACGGACGGCCGGAAACGTGCCCTCAACGCTTGGAGCATACCACTCATCCGCCATTCAGGACACGTCTATGCATCTATGCGTTTCCCTGTTCTCACACACTTCACCCAAATGCAGCTACTCAAGCTTCACCGCCAGTTCGCTCAACCTTACGCAACGAAACTCTTCGCTCTGCTCGAGAAGGCCCGTCCAGAAGACCTTACCCCTGACACTTCCAAATGCCTGAAAGAAATCTCCGCCTCCTGCGACACGTGTCAACGAATTCAGGAAGGACCCGGCCGCTTCCGCGTCTCTTCTAGGTGAGGAATCTCGCTTTCACGAGCGAATAATAATGGACATCATGCACTTGGAAAACAAACCTGTCCTGCATATCGTGGACAGCTACAAGCATTTTAGTGCTGCGCGATTCCTTCCCGACGTGTCAACACAGACAATATGGGAAACATTTATCGAGTGCTGGTCAACAGTTTATACTGGTTTACCTAACTGTATCCGCCTCGATCAAGGTTCCCAGTTCCGGGACACGTTCGTAGCCATTAGCCGATCTGCTGGTATAGATGTTCAAAAATCTGGTATCGAAGCCCACAATGCCCTTGGAATGTGAGAACGCTACCATCACCCTCTACGTAACACATTCCGAAAACTTCGCAAGGTTTATCCTCAGGCTTCTGCCGCCGTTCTACTCGCACTATCGGTCAAGGCTCTCAACGACACTTTAGGACCGGAAGGGCTTGTCCCATCTGCTCTAGTTTTCGGTGAATACCCATCGACTGCGTGTTCGGGGATCCACCTATTCCCAGAGCCACTTTACAAGCTCGGGCCGTTCTCGCAACTGAAGCCGACAAAGAATGGAGAAAGAGATGGCCCAACTCCGGGTGCAACGCGCACTTCGTCACAACGTTCCTCGAGCGGCGGAATCTGACTACAGTATTGGTCAACAAGTGCTCGTCTGGCGCGAGAAGCAAATTGCTAACAGAATTGGGGAGTGGTTGGGACCTTTTACTGTCACTGCGATCGAACGTGAGAAAAGGCTTGTTTATGTCTCAGACACAAATTTCAACTCCGCCCCAAAACCGTTCGGCTCGCCCAAGTCAAACCTTACAAATCCCCGACTGATGCATCTGCCGCGTTCTTCGTAGACTTTCATCGCTCACTTTCTGCATACCGCTCACCAGATGCACCATGGGAAGACAATGCCACTCTACTGACAAAGGTATTGCACCCGATGGACCCCCGCTGTTCACTTCCCGAGATGACTGCCGCAATGCGCAATGAAGTGAAAGGACTATTGGACCGAGGCTCCTTTAAGGTAATCCTCAAAGAAGAGGTCCCCAGACCGAAACGTGCTCCCTGGTCGTTTTGTTCTTTCAATCAAGTCGACAGAGGACGGCAACGTAAAGTTCAAGGCCCGGTACGTCATTGGTGGACACCATGACAAGCAAAAGAAAATGATGGTACACGCCGCCCAAACTCTCCAGCCGTCTTCGATTCGTCTACTTTTGGAAATCGCTGCTATCCATGGTTTTGAGGTATGTAGTTCTGAAGTTCGCCAAGACTACCTCCAATCTGCAGTCCCAATGATGCGCGACGTTTACATCAAAGATCCTGCTCCCGAATTAGAGCTCGAGCCTGACCAGTGTTTCCAACTGATGAAACCGCTCTACGGCCTATGCGATTCAGGAGACCTTCGGTTTCAGACACTCGACAAACACCATCGCAAGGACTTGTTAATGAAGCCCCTCCGCTCTGACCCAGCACTGTACACATCGATGGCGAAAGGTGACCTTAAGGACTTTCCGGGACTTACGTAGATGACATGCTCCGCGTCGGTGATCCGGAGTTCAAAGAGAAAGCTTCTCAAACTTCCAAATGCTTCGAAGTATCCTCAGAAGAGTCTCCACCTTTGACATTCACTGGTTTTCATCTTTCACCATCTCCAGCCGATCCAAAAATCCTTCAGATGGACCAAAATGGCTATGTGCAGCGATTGTCTTCACTTCCTCCAGATGCGACATTTTCTGACATCGCATACTTACGTATGCAACTAGCGTGGCTTTCACACACCCGCCCAGACGTTATGTTCGAAGTATCTCAACTGACGCAGATAACTTCCGATCGCTTCAAGGCTGACCACAAGATCGTTATGAAGCAGGCAAACCGCGTTGTAACATGTGCCAAGACGATCAAGCTCGCCGTTAAGTTTATTGATTTGGAACTTTCTTCACTGCAGCTTATCGGATTCGCCGATGCCTCTTTTGCGGCAAACGGCGATTTGTCTTCGCAACTCGGATACATTCTTTTGCTTTCAGATGCTTCAGGTCGCACTATACCAGTCCATTTCAAGTCTTATAAGGCTCGCCGGGTTGTCCGTTCTGCTCTCGCTGCCGAGCTCATTGCTTTCGTGGACATGTTTGATGTTGCACATACAACGGCCGAGGAACTTCGATACCTGCATCCATCAGCAACTTTTCCTCTCAAATTGTACACGGACAACAAAGTCTTTTCGATGTGATCTCTAAAAGCTCCCGCACCTCCGAAAAAAGGCTTATGTTGGACATCGCAGCAGCCAGAGAAGGTTTCAGAAGTACGAAATCTCCGACATTTGTTTTGTGCGCACAGCTAACAATCTAGCCGATGGTCTCACGAAGACGATGCAACAGGCCGCGATACGGAATGTCTTAGAGAGCGGAAAGATCTATCCCAAGGTGGAGCAATGTATAGTACGTTCAAAACCAGAGACTACGGGACATCTCTTCCAGTCACGCTGACGTCACGCTTACATTTTAGGGATGGCCGCACGAGCGAAAAGCAAAAGTGAACTTTACTCCTTATGGTTCACCTGCAAGATCATAGTCCCCTGGCTGATAACTCGACCCTTTGGACCTCGATGGATCATGCTTTGTCTCTGCACATGTGCCGTGACCTGCGTCTAAGTGTACCTCCTCGCCGAACCGAGTGTAGATATTTCAGCGGTATTGGTGTGACGCAGAAAGTCACCATACTTCGATCAAGCCCGAGTGAACTGAAGTTCATTTCTGCTGTCGACATTGTTGTCAACGACGCGATCCAGCTTCCCAAGACTGTGGACATCACGCGACGAATTGGTTCTATTTATACCGCAACTCTGCATTTCTTAGTTTTTCTTTGTTTTTTCGAGTTTTCGGTTTCAGTCTGCTCCAATTTTCAAGAATTGTTAGGTACTGTAGTTTTATGCTAGCGGACCTGGTCGAGTGGTCGGTTTGCAACAATCGTTCGCAGTAGTCCAGGGTTCGACTCCTGAGTATTTTACACGGTCGTGCGACGGGGGGAGTGTTGAGGCACATCACTGTAATGTCACTGTCAGCAGTGATGTGCAGTCGCCCGACCCACGACGGCGTATCTTTAATCTGTGCCTTCCCGCAACCAACGTAGCGGAGAGGCAAGGAGGAATTGTTCAGTAAATTGCTAATCGCGTTTTGCTGTTGTCCTTCGCTCAAATCTCAAGCCACCTCCCAACCTCCCTTATCATTTTACATCACTTTATTCCTTGCACAAACTCCTTCCGAAGAGCTTGGACTCTACGTGTACCGCGTTGCTCACAAGTTGCGCCACAGTGTTTGTTGGCCAGTTTCCCTTCTACTGTACAGTACTGTACAGTACTGTACAGTAATTCTACTGTACTGTACAGTAATTACGCACGTACTGTACAGTTTAGTTTAGACTCAGCCATGGCAGTGACTGTACAGTACACTCCCCGAAAAATAATAGCACCCACAGTAACCTCCAATGCGCTTGTTTGCTGGCTGGCCTCCCTTCCACCTTCTGTTAGATTGGAGTGAATTTTTTCAGTTTTTTGGCGCATTGTACAGTTTCACAATTGGCTTGGCCATGATACGGTATCTGTCGTGAGACCCGGTCTCGGCTCTTAGCGTACTACGCGACGGCTATCGACGCGTTTGATTCAGGACGCTTATTGAGAAAAGAGTTGGAGGTTATTGATAGAGAAGGGCCGGGGCGGGGCTTCAGCAGTGCAACGGACGGTAGGTCAACGTGCCGGACTTCTCTATTGTGGGTGATAGGTCGTGTTCGAGCCCAGTGATGGGCGAGAACCCAAAAGTAAATACCGCGCACCCAGCACGGCCCACGCCAAATCGCGTGGGCGTACAATGCCAGCATTACAGTAAACTTACACTGTACTGTGGTCTATCTATACTCCCCCGTTGGCATGTCGCGGTGGGCGGATATAAAATTGAAATATTCCGAATAAACATCGTCCAACTGGGCCCAAAAAAGTTAAAAGAAAGTAAAAGCAGTAGGGGCAGCATGTTACGTAAAAAGGTGCAGTCGCGACGGCGGATGAACAATTTGCTGACTTGATATTAATAAGGGAATGATGGTATTCGCTCCCCCCTCCTCCCGGGCGTTTGCCATTCTAGCCTACATAGAGGTTGATCGGGGAGCGTTTTTCATTCCCTATCCCGTGCGGCGAAGCGAGTTAGCGCGAGCGCGAGCGTGATTGCGATGTCAAAGCGAGCAATGCAGGGGTTGTCAGCGGAGTAAGAAGAGCAGTTGCAAACGTTGAAGGAGGTGTTTGAGAGTGAATCCAGCGATGTCGAGGAGTTTATCAGACTCCGCGCGAAGCGAGCAAGAATCGAGAGAGGAAGTGTTGGGAGGGTCTTCGGTTGTTAGTGGAGGGATATGGTCCTTAAATTCAGTGCCACGAGGTTCTCGAGCCACTGCCGATATGACCGAGTACGAGATCGATGCTGTACTCTTTGGTAGCGGAGAGATAATGGACGGTAAAATATTCGAGAGCGGCAAGTGGTACGGATGCATGACCAACGTCACCGATAAGTATGCGTATTTTCGTATAATCGAATCTTATCTGTCTCCACCTGCGTACTCGTCAAGAGCAATTGCATTTGAGACAAATGCGATTGCAGTGCCGAAAGAGAAGGCAGTACCACGCCATTGCTTGATTCCCCCTAGTCGCGACACGCGAGCGCATAGCCGAAATGAGGACCAGGCGGCGCGTCTCTCTTTGCCTGCTATGAAGAGCTTTTGCCGGAGGAACCTTGGCGTTGCAGTCTTAACATTTGGTCCGGGCGCGCGAATCGATAACCCTGCACTTGAGCGGTTCTTCGTCAAAGCTTCGGTTGAGCTTTTGATTGGATTGAGTGGTACGCTTGGTTGTGTTCCGGCAGCTTGTGTGAACGTTTTAATGAGCTTGTTTGGCGTTAAAGTGGCGCGTAGGGCGGAGGAGCACCTGCTCAACGTTAATGCGCACTTTAGGAAGGTTGTCCATCTCGTGGAGGTCCTTCACGGTGTTTCACGGAACCTTAATATGAGGAAGCCCTATAATCGGATTTCCATCGCTGCTAACAAGCGCTGTAATCCTTCTAAGCGTATTAAGACAGCTTTTAAATCATATCTAGGTACAGGTACGGCATATGGCTTGTCCGGCTGGGTCAAGTGTCAAAGGATCTTCCAAGGGTAGACCATTGTGTTGCAGTCGACGCAAAAAGGGTTCCGATACTTGATAGCGCGAAGATGTATCCCATTCTCTTGACGGCTGAGTCTTTGGAAATGTGTGGTGGCCCTAATACGCCTAAGTTGGAGGTAGCGGAGGTATTTCAGCTTGTGATGGAGTAAATCAAGTGATTTTTGGACTCGGGACGATCCATTGTTCTGTTTGGATATCAAGGTGCCCTGTCGCTACAGTTTGCCGAAGCTTTGCTGACACATTGGCTTCGTAGGGCGTCGGCCAGGTTGTGCTGACTCCGAACGAACCCGATGTCAGAGATGAACTTGTCGCGAAATCCTTCCCTTGCTGCTGCGATATCCAGCATCATCATCTTTTTGGATGTCCGAGATCCTTTTGAGATGACATAAAAGAGGGACTTACTGTCCGTGAGAAGCTGGATCGGGATTTTTTGGGACAGCATGCGCTCCAGCTCTTGCCCGATAGCAATTGCGACGTCGAACATGTCGCTGAAGGCAATGACTTCTCCTACATGGCATACCTTGTGACTCGTCATGCCTTGTACGACTTGAAGGAGAGAGGGATCACAGCGTTGGAGCCATCGCTTAGTAGTACTATATGTCCAGGTTGGGAGGACAAGTCTCGGTTATTAGCAAAGGATGAATCTGAGAAGCCAATGACCCGGAGCGACTTCGGATCTAGCCTGTCAATGCGGAGGCGAAGGTGGTTTTCAACTGTGTACTTGACGGCTTTGTTTAGTCGACGGATGATGGGCCTTCGCTCTTCTGTGTACATGCTTTCGGTCACCTGTGCCAACTGGGATGTCTCGAATAGGCGGTCAGGTCTCGAATTGGCGAGCCATGCCAGTCTCATTCTCATCGATCTGAAATGTGAGAATGATGCATCGGTGGGGAGGCATTCGAGCTTTCGAAGGTAGTGGTTCTGGTCAATGTAGAACGAACCATCTCCCTCTTTTCCAACGACACCAGTGAATTCCGCGGGGAGCACTTCGTCGGCCTTCATCTCAACTTTTGGCGCGTTAGTTCGGATAATGTTCTGAACTCGGAGTTACCGCAGCGGATGATGTCTTCAACGAATGCTCCGCTAAGTCCTGCGAGGACGAAATTATTAAGGAGGTAGTACAGTGCCGGATCGATGCGCAGCGGCGTCATGTTGAGCTCTTCGCGATGGTGCTTGTCTATCGTGGCGTGCCACAAGTCTCCAGCGTCGCATAGGCCATACAGCGGTCGGAAGAGCTTCAAGCATTGCTCAGGGTCTAGTTCGAACTCAGGGGCTGGCTTGTTGATGAATATGTCGCGAGCGAGCGGTTCAGTCGACTGGAGATATGCTTGTGTGATATCAGCGGTCCATACGTCAAAACCAAGGATGGATGCCAAACCTAATAGCAGGCGCACTGATTGGGGTTGCAGAGTTGTGGAGGAGTGGACGAGGATGTGCTTCATCTTATCACGATGTCCTCCTATGACATATTTTGCCTTGTATTTTGTCTTTCCATCGATAGTTGACTTGAGTGAGGGAACGAAGCGTCCCGGTAGGACGTTGGCATCTGCTGGGAATTCTTCGCGCAGCACTACCTTGAAGGTCCCACGCTCTACTAACCCTCATATCTCTGCCTTCTTTGCCTCTGTCATCTCCGGCCGTTTTGCGCGGTCGTCATATGGGTCAAGTACTTCAACGGCGAGAGAGGGTCTTCGGTAGGTGACTTGAAGCTGTGAAAGCCGTCTGCCACGTCAGTTAATAGCGTGTGCGAAGGTCTCTGGACTGAGGTACGGCTCGACCTGCGCGATGTTAAATGGCCTTGCAGGACCGACGTCTATGTTCCGCACGAAGACTAGCTTCTTATCAGGATCGAATGTTTCTACGATGACGGGCCGACCCATTTTCCGATGCGGTTCGCGAGGACCTTCTCGCGCCACATAAGCAACTTATCTCCCGGTTCGTACGCGCGGTACATGCCGGGGTACTGCATGCTTGAGCGCACGCTTCAGCCGCAAAGTGGCCATATGTTTTGCCATTTCTCCTCGCGCCAGTTCTGCAATTTCCGCTCTCTCTTGCACAGTCGGGCGGGTCTGGTGCAGATCAGAGGGAGTGCGGAGCTGAGGGAATTCCCCAAAGACTAGTGCAGATGTTACTAATCCTTCAGGCCCGATTGTGTCATTCATGGCCTTCACTGCGCACGCGAGAGCGAGGTTCTTGTCGACTGTCGGAGTAGCGGCCATGATCTTGCGAAAAATCGTTCGAAGCGGGTCGTGGTATCGTTCTCCGATACCAAGGCTCGGGAGCCTCAACGCCAGTGCGACTGAATTCGACATCTGCTATCTTGGCGAGATGGATGAACTTCTGTCCGAAGGCGGAACCTCTGTCTGTGAGGATCTTGTTTGGTAGGCCAGTACTTATGCTTGCTCAGAATTTCACTATCGTCTGCCAGATGTGCTCTGTTGATACATTGGAGAGAAAGCGAGCAGAGCTGAAACGGGTACTTTCGTCGACAATATGGAGAACAGAATATCCACCGATGTACATAATGTCTAGAAAGATCCTTTCGGTGAAGCGAACTTCTTCTGCTCTGAAGGAAACGCGGAAGCAAGTCGGTGCGTGCTGAATCCTTTGGCAGGGGTCGCAGCACTTGTATATCTCCTCAAGTGTTCTTAGCGTCTCGGGAGTCGCTTCTTTCTGGACTCGAGCGGGAGATTAGATTGAACAACTTCTTCGATGTCGGGTGAAAGAATTGGCGATGGAGTCGGGCAAGCTGCGTCTTGGTGAAGTGAATTTGGGATGGAGACTGAAAGGGGACGTAAAGGTGGTTGCTCGCGGATTGTCATCGGGATAACCACTGGTCTACGTAAGCGACGCGACCGTCCTCCGGTATGCGGTGTGCGATGGACAGTTTGAGACGGTACACGGGGTGAGGAACTCCTATCCATAACGTCCATCCCGATAGTGCCGGGATGTCAGCGTCGACGATGTTCATAGTAACAAGCACTTGAGGAGCACCGCGTGGGGTTCGTAGTGGCAATGAGATGCAACCAAGTGAGGGATAAGACGCGTCTGCGAAGCGGAATGAATTTTGAGAAGGAAGTATTTTTCGCTTATGGATGCCTAAGGCGGTTAGGATGCGGTTCAACTCCTTGCGGCCGACGACCGACTTGGGTGCCCCAATGTCTGTCACAAATCCTAGCGGTCGTCGGTTTCGCACTTCCTTTGTGAGCTCGGCAACGAATGTGTCCTTCATGAGGACGTGAGAGTCTCCCTGCAACGAGCTAGAGGGGAGGTAGTTGCTTCCGTTCGCGGAATAATTTCGGCCGGAGGAGAAAGAATGGGAGGGTTGGTCGAGGATAGAGCAGCGGCAACGTGGTTGGTTATAATGTTGCGATCTGCGGTTTCCACGGGTTCGTAGTTCTCCACAAAATGAGTGAAGTTTTCGGACTCTTCATAACCATTACCTTCTCCGTCGTGAAGGAGTGAGTCTAGGGCTTCAATCTCAGACCGTTCGGTCGTGAAGTGGGTGTCAGCTTTCGTTTCTTCTCCGACATCTTGGTTTACCAGGTCTTCTTCGCCCTTGATAAGTCTGCGAGAATATGTACTGAGGACTCCCCCGCTGCAAGCGATTCCTTGCAAATGCTGCGACTGCGCCTGGTGCGCAGCGGTGCTTCGGGGTCCAATCGGCCGCGCCGCACTTCCAACATTCGCCGTAGCGGGATTTGTCGTTTGCGCCTGGCTTGGAAGGCGGGGTCGCGGTTTGCTGCCCTCGGTAGTGGCCAGGATTGGTATTCTTGGGGCGGTGAGGAAAGCGATGGTTCTGTCGGGGGTTCCGACCGTAACGAGTGAGGTGCGTAGCATAATCTTGTTCTTCCATGATTATCCCAGTGAGGTTATCGGATTTGGGATCACGCGTGTCAGTGAGCATTTCGAGTTGACGGATATTTTGAATAGACTCGTGCAGAGTTGTCACGAACTTGTTGTACGAATATCCTTGCGAGGTGATGCTTTGGATCGGAATGCGCGACCAAGCCTGAAACTCCGTGACGGCCTTGCGGAGGTAGTCGATCTTATGAGCGTCAGTACGGAAGTCTCGGGGGCACTGCGGTACGAGCTCATTGATATGCTCAACCATCTTCGTCAATCCCAGAGAGACGTCACTAATATCCCGGTCTTGCATGAAGTTGCGAAGTCGGAGTGTCTCTAATGTTCCCTTAACTTGGAGCTCTCGCGTCACTGACGTACTCGTTCAGGATGACGCGAACCATCTCCTGGTAGGACATAGAATCGCTGCAGTTCTCGAAGAAGAACTTGCGGGCAGCACCATCAAAGCAGTGTGAAGAAAGGCCTTCTGCGTGGGCGAAAGGCCATACTGGGGGGCAACTCCATACAGCTTGAGATTTCATGGACTCTTGTGATATATCACCGGAGAACTTCATATCCTTGAACATCTGCTGGATGTAGTTTTTCGGCCGTCATCTCCTCCGCTTCGTCTCTGTGCCTCGGAGCTGACCAGATTTCCGGTGGTCGGCAATGCTTGGCTAGAACGTTCAGCTTCGCGGAACGTTGTCAGAGGGATGCTTGGAACGGCAGTAACTGGAAGTGGAGGACGCGGTCTGGATTACCAAGTTGGCCTTCTCGAGCACGACTCGGGCCGTGCAGTACTAACTCCGGAGGGGTTGGAGTTCCACTCGAGTCGGTATTGGTGAACAATCTGGCACCGTCCGTCTGTCTGGGAAATGGGAGCGTCGTTGATGTCCTTGTATTTGCGAATTACTGATACTGCAACTTCGATTTTGCAACCAACGAAGTAACAAAGCCACGCCAACAGAGATATGCGCTTATCGTTTTTTTCGGCGGATGATAAGTTCAAGCCATCCATGAAATCCATGTGTACCTTATCAAATTCGAATAGGTCGGCGACCTTAATGAGGACACGAAATGGGAAGATCGAAGATTGGAAAAAGGTTTCATTGAACATGACATTTTGCGGCGGGAGAAGGTCACGAAGAAAGTCAGCTACTTCTTCAGAGCTCGGAGTTCCCAAACACTCGAAGGCGAAACGACTTTTTCATCATCTTCGTTATCGAGGCAAAGAATTCCAGTGTTGACTTCGCTGCTTTCAGGAGGTCGTCAGTGAAGTTACCTTTGATCGAGGCGGCGTTGATCATACGAGAATCTTGCGCTTCTTCGACTTGTACGACGCTATGGAAAGGTACCATCTTGAATAGGTGATTCGACGGGAGTGGTTTTCGGAGATCGGCGGATTGGGTCAATAGCGACGGGTGGAAATTCAGATGGAGTAGAATTGAGAAAGGAGGAGGAGAGGGACGTGGAATAGGAGTGAAAGTATAGAGAGTTGCGAGAACGAGCCACGACAATCCGGATTGTCGTGAGACCCGGTCTCGGCTCTTCGCGTACTACGCGACGGCTATCGACGCGTTTGATTCAGGACGCTTATTGAGAAAAGAGTTGGAGGTTTATTGATAGAGAAGGGCCGGGGCGGGCGCCTCAGCAGTGCAATGGACGGTAGGTCAACGTGCCGGACTTCTCTATTGTGGGTGATAGGTCGTGTTCGAGCCCAGTGATGGGCGAGAACCCAAAAGTAAAATACCCGCGCACCCAGCAACGGCCCACGCCAAACCGCGTGGGCGTACAGTGCCAACATTACAGTAAACGTACACTGTACTGTAGTCTATCAATAGTATCTACGCTCCGGTACAAATTTACTGGGTACCAACCCACATATGCAACATGCATATGTCTGTGGTAAAGTAATTCATTATCCACATATCGAATCAACCACAGTAAATTAACCCCCCATTTCCCATACAAATATGGTGCTTGTGTGAAACACTTGCAGTTCGTAAAAGAAAACATTGTGGGTTTATGTCGATATAACAACTAGATCATGCAGGAAATCAGCTCCCTAATGTAATAGATCAAGGGCGAATGCAGATCTACTTCCGCGGTCGAAAAAGGAAAGAGTCAAAAGGTCAAGGTTCCTACACATTTAAATCCAGGACACACACGACAATGTACATTGGGCGTGAAATTCGAACTCAATTGAGTACTAGTGCAGACTTGAGATACTGTCGATTGAGCGATTCCACATTTTAGGAGAAAAAAGGGACCTCATATTGACCATCAGCAAATTGTTCAACCGACGATTACGTGAAGCTCCCGTGAGCGACCCTAATACTGTGACAAGGGGGACATTGTGGGATGATTTAATATTTGAAAAATATGGTCGGTTGTGCCAAGGGGGGAAATGAGGGGTGTTAGTATTTGAAAAATATGGTCGGTTGTGGCCTGGAATATCCTGCAGGGTGCCCCGTAATACCTCTGTTGTGGCAAGTGATTGCAACTCATCCATATTCGATATAAATTAGTGAATGAAGCCATCGATTGTACCATGAGTAATAGAGAAGGAACATCAAACCGAGACAGCGTCAGAAATTGCGCTTTGCAGGCTTGTCCAGATGAGCTTATGTCCATTACGACTCTCAGAGCCGTTTTTTGGCGTGAAATGAAGCCTTCGAGTGAAAATAAAGCAGTATTTTGCAGCCATTTCTTTGGTTAAGAACTCGATACAAGGCTTACCGGAGGGAAAATGAATAATTCCATTTCAGAAGAACTATCTACAACGAAACTTGTGCAACCAGACATTGTGGTCAACCTTGAAATTTCTAGGAGACTACTAATTTTTTAGAATCTCGAGGAATTTCTTTCGAACCCATTGGCCCATCTGGGGGGCTCTTTTTACGTAGGGGGGCAATTTTGGGGTTACTTTTATGCATGGAATATGTGGTCGGTTTTACGTAGCGTGATCTATGCCTCGTTTTGAGAATCTGATAATCAAGAATGCTTGAAAAATATATCTAGGTACGACGGCAAGTGAGGAGAAGACGTACTGCTTATGCCAGCCAATTCCACATCTGAGTGTACAGCTACTGGAAACCCTTTTGGACAAGAAAAAACCCTTAAAGAGCCATTTGGCACTGGAAATCCAGAAAGGAAATTTATGCAAAGTTGTTGCAGCGAATTTTATGAACAATTACGATAAGTTTTCCGGAGCTTTAGATGAAAGTTGGCCCTTTATTTTCGTATGTACTAAAAGGTATGTGGCTTAGCCGGCGTCACTGGAAAGGAGGAACTACCGTATATATGCCACGTCCTTCGCTAAGAAGCTCTGTATTTCTACTATAAAAAGTTCGAGATCAGGCCAAGAATTGCGGATCAGCTGTTGCTATTCTAAATTATGCGTATTCGTCTGAATCGAAGATTGATGCTGTCAGCAAACGCCTTCTTTCCCTTCACTTCTCGTACTATTAGAAGAATAGATGCACTAAATGCCAAGCTTTGAATGAGTTAACCCAAGATATTGATAAATTATCTCCGATTGCTCTCACTCAACTCCATAGCGATGGTCAAAAGCGTTTTTTTTGTAAAATGCAGTGCACGATCTGGATGGGAACTGACTGAATCTAGAAATCATGAAGTAATGAAAATGTCTACTTGCGTTATCGGACTATACTAGAAACCTTCCGAACAAAACGGAACAATTTAAGCCCCAAAATATTGCGTTCTTTCTTATGCTCTGGTTCCAGCGTCTTCCCTAGTCTTGTAAAGCATCGGGGTATCCACTTTTTTGGAACTCTAGGGCGTACCCTTATCAAGATTCCGTTTATCAGGATCCCCCTTGAGGCCTACAGTGAAATGTTCCTGTCAGTCTTGATACAGGTGGCGTTTAGAGTTGGTACAGGTGGACCGTTTAGAGTTGGCACAGGTCCACCCTCCAGTCCAATGGTGCATGCAGCCACGTTTGTACCTATGGCGCGCACAGTATTGGGAAAACGTACAGTACGTAGACTCCCACTTGCTGATCGGGAATTCCACTTACTTGAAACTATTTTTAGTTATCCTTTGATTTACTTCCATTAAGGCACATTTTACGTTAGACCGTAGATGGTTGTTTTATTACATATTCTATTCTACACTATGGTCCCTACGGTAAAAGCGCCTTTTTTCGGCCTACCCTCTGCACCAAAGTCCTTATAATTCTCCCTCTACTTTCGGGCTTGTCCCAACTCGTCGACACTGGTCTTCTAGCGTTTGGGCTTGACGTCGTGCGTGTCACGTCCCACGTCCTGCTATCCGTTTTACAGTCGCGTTTATCACTTGAAGTTCACGCTAGTCGCTTCCTAATCAGCTGCTACCCCCTTTCTCTCTCCTCTCGCGCGTGCCGCGTAACCAACACGGACATCCACCTTCACAAAGAACTGTTGTGTAGTCGCCCACTCTTTCGCGTTCAGGCTTTCATCTCATGACTACACTACAACTCTCGCTGGAAAGTAACTACGCTAGACCCGCTCTTTTTGGACTTCCGCCTCAATAGAGGGACCTTTTAAATGGTCGCAAAGTTTCTAAGTGTAGCAACTGCAGCAAGGAACAGTGTCCGTGAAAAAATATACTGAGCCAATCAACCTTGAGTAAGTTGGTCAACTTTTTGCCCGTTTTCGAGCAAACAGAAAATCGCGCATTCCCTTTACTGTCGTTTTTTAAGAAGTCGCTGATGTTCTGATGACTGCTGGAAAGGAAGGGTCGTTCTTAATGAAGAGCATCACACAGATTTCGACGATGAAAGATCATCTTCGGGATCCGCTCCCGACTCAGAACCCCCCCTGAGGGTGCCATTAATCATGTTCATTTCAATTCGAAAGACTCTGAGAACACATTGAATGTGCTTAATACTGTTCCTTCTCCGCCGAGGATACGGCTTTTTCCGCATGAAAAGGCTTTATCTTAAGTATCCGTCAAGTTCCGTGCCTTAGGCCCAAAAAACCGCCCGATCCTAGATACTGATGCTCACGAGGGACATGTCGACTACTATCGCCTACCATTTCCATCTGTCGCCATCGCTATCGCTTCACGTCTACCCTGCCCTCCCGTCTGCGACGGTTCGCATTTGCATGGACTGCCACAATGGGTTCTAAACAGCGTTGATGCAAAACAAGCTCCAGCTCTTTTTTCTTCGATGGCGCTTGTCTCGATGGGAGGCTTCCCGTTCTGGCATTGGTAGACGACTTCCCATCGTCTACTCTCGCCTGCTGACGCGGAACCTCTGTCTTGACTCATCTAAAGTTACATTTCTCTTTGGCAATGGTGCCTGCGACAACCTCAGAAAGATCAAGATCCGTGTTCCGCTCCCGAAGGGGACGTTAATGGCCTTGTCCATTGATGTCTTCGACGCTGCTATTTCTCTTCTCATTGGGCTCGATGTCCTTGACCGAGAGTCCCTAATCCTAAATAATGTATGAAATGTCCTAGAAAGTCGTTGTGACAATTGACAACTACCTTTCGTCCGTAAGCATGGGCATTGTTCGTCATATCGGGTCCGGAATTTATTTTATTAACAAAGCATGAAATACCGAAGTGAGAGTTGCATTTTTTTCATCCGCATGTTCAAAGCTCTATAATTTGCTTAAACGAGCACGCACCGATGAGATCGACCTCAACACTAGGAGAAAGCTACAGGAGTTCGCATACGCGTGCACCAACTACTATTAACACGGTTCGCGCCCTTAACGCTTTCGAGTCTCTATCTCTGAGTATGATGTGAAATTTAATCATGAAGTGGCTGTATACCTCATGTGGATGAATTGGAATCCGCTTGTGCATATTATGAGTACTAAATAAAGGATCTAAAATGCAACACTGCTGAGGAAAAAATCAGCTCAGAATGTCTGGAACGCATTCATCGAGGTCTGGCCCTTGAATTGTATCGGCTACTATAATCGTATCCGTGCAGACTGCAGCTCCGTTTTTTCTTCAAAAATTTTTTACGGGGTTGACTACATTAAAAATTATATTGACTTTAAGCTTTCGAGCGTCGAGTATCATAACATCCTTGGCATGGGAGAGCGTTATAACGACCCGCCAAGATATGTTTTCGACGAATTTGCTACAGATCATCCTATCAATCGGATTGATCCAGGAGTAGCACTCCGCCGTGCAGTTAAAGCTTTCAACGAACTGACCTGGACCGGACGGTCTTGTACCTTTCCTGTTGTTATTCACTTCCGTGTAGTTTTTCCCTGCTGTTAATTCTGAAATTTCAACTAAGAAAGAGCAAATGGCTGCTCTACAGTCTGGCAACGAAAAATAGCGTCTATCAGTTCCCTATTTCACATTCAAGAAGCGCTCCGTTCCAAGCTTCCCCCTGCTGTTCGCTACTATATCTCCGGTGGCCACCAAGTTCACGTCTACCACGAAGAAATCCCTAAAAAGCGGCTCTTTGCATAGACCTTTTAGGGTCTTTGCGTATATCGCTGGTTCTGTAAGGAAATTAAATATTGCTTTATTAAATATTGCTCTAATTCCGCCGGACCCAAATTGTGTGGCTGAATATGAACCTAATCGTCTCGTACGTGCTTTCGATCAGTTCCGCTCATCCTCATCGCCGGGAGTTTTACTGACCGATATCCTTTCCCAGGGTGATCTGGGTGCATGTAATACTGATGTGTAACCTGTTAAAGCCAAAGAGCTTGCCTGTTTACGAGTTCCCGATGTTTTTGAGGTTTTTTCGAGAGCTGACGTTGGTCGCCTTGATTCTTACCCTAATATTAAGGGGGACGGTTTATACTTTACATCAATAACATAGGGACGAGTGATGAGTACAGTAAGGGCCGTTTAGTGTTACAAGGTCATACAGATACCGAGAAGGACTCCTTGATTCACAACAGCACCACATTTAGCAAGTATTCTCTTCCTGATCACTGACCTCGCTACTAATCTTGACATACATGTATGCATTCAAGATATTTCTCAGGCCTACCTCCAGTCCTCCCGTGCCGTCATGCATGGAGTTAGTGTTCGCCCTACTCAAGAATTCAATTTACGATCGGATTACCTATTGCTTCTATGTAAGCCCTTGTACGGCTTATCTGAGAGTAGGTACTACTGGCATGACACGTTCTTCAAACACCAAGAACTTGTGATGAAAATTACCGCATGTGATCTGTTTTTGCATATAAAATTGCCCAAGGTACGCTGAGTGGTTTTAATTGGGACATATGTAGACTATACTATATGCGCTGATTATCATTTCTCGCAAATGAATCGAAGATCAAGAAGGAGAAGTTTGAGGCAAAGCAAAGGAAATATGATGCTTTCACTTTTGCCAGTGTGCAAGTCGAACGTACTGGAGATTGTTATTTACTACAGGAGTGAAAGTATGCAAAGCGATTGAAGGAACTATTGAAAGACTGCCCTTGTACTGATTTTCGATCCAGACATCAAGCACTTGTCTGGTTAACTACTACTCGTCCAGATATATGGGCTGATGCTAATCTTTAGGCCCCGATCAAAGAGGAAAAGTTTGATAAGAAGGAAGTGAAAGAATTTAAAGTCAAGATTTTCTACTTACTTGCGACTACTGGGCATTCACCAACGTAATTTGGACAGGAGCTCCCTCTGCCTACAAGTATTTTCGGACTCTTCGTTCGCCAATACACCATCACCACACTCTCAATTAGGTTATATCGTTTTGCTATATGAAAATAATGGCTACACAAATATGCTACATTTTTGCCAGTTTCAAACCTTAGAGGGTCGTTCGTTCGGCACTGGATCGGGAGTGTTACATTTTTCGCTGACGGTTTTGACTCTAGCACAGTTCGCATCACAATATTCAGAGAATGCTCACTCAGGATAAACCCTCTTGCTGTACACTTGTTCAGATAGTCTTTTTAAGATTATTACCGAAAATTATTCGACAAAGGATTTAATACTAATGGTTGATTTGATGGAGACGAGAGAGGCGCATGGTACTGGGAAGAGCCCAGGTATTTGGTGGTATTAAAGCGGCGTTAACCCTGCGGAAGCGCTAACCAAGCGTGGTTCGTGTCAGGCAATGTTGCGTCCGATGCAAACGGAAAAGCTAGGCTTGGACGTGTTGCAGTGGGTGATCAGGACAGATAGAAAAAGGGTGAAAGGGTTGTATTACTTCAAATTATTGCCTATGTAAGCCCAATACTGCCGATATATTAACTATATGATGCAGTAAATTAGCTCCTTAATATAATAGCTCAAGGTTGAATGCAGGCCTACTACCGCTTTCAAAAAAGGAAAGGGTCAAAAGATCGAAGTTCCTACAAATTCAACTGCCGTCAACACACAAAAATGTCCATCGAGCATGAAGCTTGGGCGCTATTGAGTACAAATTTCGACTTGAGATACTGGTGGTTGAAATATTCTACATTTTTGAGAGAGAAAAAAGAGGCCACATTTTGGCCATCAGTAAATTGTTCAACCAACGATTACGTGAAGCTCCCGTGAGCGACCCTCATCTTGGGACAAGTGATTGCAGCTCATCTCCATTTTATCTACAGCTTAAAGTACGCAAATAAAGTAGAAAACTTATAGTCGCTTAATAAAAATAAAACGCTCTGTAACCAATATATTTTTAAAAAATCGAAATAGGACCTGTTTTCTAATGAAACAAAAACAATGCAGAGAATTTTATGTTAATATTTCTGTCAGAGGAGCTTTATTAATGGGTGAAAATTCCGCTTTTCTCAATAACTTCAGTGCAACGGTTGGGTAGAGACTTTAAAACATTCCTAACAACGCTCTCTCCGATTGGATGCCAAGTTTCATTAATGCACTTCGCTACTCCTTGATGGATGCAAACTTACTTGATTATGATAAAAATTATGGGCTATTTGTCCTATTCGTTTTTAATAGAATTGAAATGAGGCAATTTAGCAGGTCAGGGCAGTAGATACACACCATTCCATTCCAATCAGTCTTTTGTGTGTAATCCTTTGCGTCACTGCATTTTCATGCTGTACAATAAAGGTACCTCTAACTTATTTTCAGCAAAAGGTAGAAGACTCTCCTTTAAAACCATACAGTAACCCTTAGAATTTTTTTTTAATTAAATAATATCAGAGATTTTATAATCTGAAATAGCAGCCCACACAATGACCGATTTTCTGACTTGCTGAAGAAAAGAAAAATATCTTGGCTCTTTCTTTAAATCGTACCAGAAGTACCATGTAAAACGAACAATTTCAGATAAATCCTGGTCACATGTTGTTTAGCCCAATTATGCCTGGCTTTCTTTGTTCAATCGCCTTTGCCGGAACTTTTTCCCTTCTTTTTATACACCGTGTGATCGCTAGGCCTCGCTCTCTTTCGTGATATTAATTTTCATCACCGGATTCGTTCGAATAGGGAATAAGACGGGTGTTAAATTAAAGACCAAGTGAAACAGGGAAATCTAATAACTTGACATCGCGACTTCGAGGTTGTTCTTCAGTGGATCCCACATACCCTCTCCTGATTATTATTTTAGTCTACATCTACGGACAGGATTCCTGGATTTCTTAACCTTCTTTATCCGAAATATAGATAGGGTGGCTCGCATGAATAATGAGGCATGGGAAGATTAAATTTTTCTCGAATAGCGGAGTTCTGGAGGTCCAAAGGTCGACCCTTTCTAGAAAAGGACCTGTTGGCCAACAAAAAGCCTTTCTTCCAGCCCCCTTCTCCTGGAACTCCTGGTTCCTGGTATGGGATAAAACTCCGATCGCGGTAATTGGTAGAGAGATCACCCAAAGCGTCCGTACCGCTGGTTCGTAACCGTAGATACCTAAGTACGACCGGACTCAGTGAAGGGAACCCAGGGGAAAAAGGAAGGGCGGCGCAAACTCAGGGGCAGGGGAATCTATCTTAGATGCGCGTCCGAACTGTAAAAGTGGGAACGACCGAAAACGCTAGCGACGGGAGGGAAACTTACTCTTAAACTACTGCTAACTGAGGACTGTTTACCGTCAAGGAGTCGCTCACAGGTAAAACTGCCTTACCATTCCTTTCGGCGGTTGAGGTCGGCGGTGGCTATATATACAGGCCGACCCTCGGGTTTGAGAGCCCAAATAAATATCTGCAATAAGCTAATAAGTATCTACCTTGTTACAGTTACCTAGTTTTCACTGTCAACTAACACAATTAACTATCACCGGCAATCCGGATCGGACGTCGGTAACTACATTCCCGATTACCGTAAACTGTCATCTCACGGTATTATCTCTGAAATTATACTACATCTGGCGGAACAGTCCGACTCGATCCCAAAGAGCTCAAGAGCGAGTGTGGTGACATAAAAGTAGTCGTACCAGTGCGAGTTCTCTTGGTTTAAGGGGTGGGTGATGCCGTACAAAAGTCAGAGATCGGAGAGTTATTTGCTCATGAGGTGGAGAAAGTACCAGGACAAAGCTGCGGAGATGTGAGAAGTTCAAGTTCCACTCCCTATGAGGATTAATTTCGTTCTCACCCGATTTATTGTTCCTAACATGCATTCGGAGCTCTCGCTCGATATTGGGGCGTACTCTGAGACTATCTTCCAACTTATGCCGTACTTCCCCATCAGACTTCGAACCTTTGCAACTTTGAATCAACCAGCGTTGTCAAGGTCTATGATGCATGGGGGACCGAATAAATCAATATCTCCTAATCAAGGAACCAGCAGACTACATTTGCGGTGATTTCTTGGTTTTGCGAACCAAGGGCCAGCCAGTGAGGTGCTCGACTGCTACCAGTATGAACATTCCCCACTGAGTCTTTTTGGCATTATTGGACCGGCGAAATAGTTTGAATAGTGTATTTATCGGACCTTTCAGAGGCACGAGAAGCGTGGAGCAACATTTTCAGAGTAAGAAAAGCCCTCTAAAAGCCTTCGCAAGACCATACATATGCGTGGACTTCAGTGATTACGCATTAAAACCATTATTACTAAGTAATGAGTTTTAGAGCGCTCTTGGCGTCCTATCTTCCTTCCATTCGTAAAACTTTCTGAAGAATGTCGCGAGAAGATTTCTTTGCAATGTAATTTCTAGACAGAAGAAAGCAAATCGACGTTCTCGAATTAGAAATAGGAGACTCTTCGACGTATACTACGGAAAATGCAGGGATCTTTCTTTGTAATACCTTTTCCGAAGAAATGGCAATTAAAGTCCAATATTAAGGGCTCTAACTGCTTATCAGTCTAACTTATTAAAACTTAACTTCTTTGGATCAGACTCTGATACTAGTTATATATCACCGTTTTGAGATAGGAAGTCAGCTGCATTACTTGCAACACTACGGAAGCACATCAAGAGGACTGTATTTGATCATGAACTAAATACAGTCGCCTATGGAAATCTTTTTCGCAAAATGCATACCTTAGGTCCATATTATCTGTAGTAATTTCGAATTTCTTGTCCTAGATGTAACAGACGCGGAACTTGCGGAGGGCGAAGACCACTTCCATTTTATCTCTTTCACAAGTGGAGTACTTCTTCTCGGCAGTGTTTAGTGTCTGGCTCGCGAACCTGATCGTGTAAATGTGAGCCTTCGACTTTTTTCTGAGCCATGAATTCCCCTGCTTCACATACATAAGCATCCGTTTCTAGAAAGAACGGGTCCTTGAAGTCTGATAGTTCGATTTTCAGAGCTTCACTCAACGTTTCGCTTATGGCCATTGTCGTTTCCGGTGAACTTCACCTGTGGGGATGTGAAAGAGTGCAAAGTAGATGGATAGCGGCTACGTACTTAATGAAACTTCTATTGTATCCTGTCAGTAATAATAATATGAGATTCAAATACCATCCATCGTGGGTTTGGCTTCTTTGACAGCTTTCTAACTTGGTAGGACCGGTTTGAAACCCATTTTGTGGGTAACTAGACACACACGAGCAGATGTAGGTTGAACTGTGGTTAAAACAGATGGGCAGAACGAGAGAGAGGGAGCGAATGAGCCAGGCAGGAGTGAGGGAGAGAGCGGGAGAGCAGAAGAGAGAGAGAGAAGGGTAGAAAGAGTGAGGGACCGAGAAGGAGAGATAAGAGAGGAGGAAGTGGTGAGGAACTTTACTCAGTTAGAAGATGTAGAGAGACCGGGGCTTATATAGACTTCGAGGCGAGTCGACTGATGCTTTCTGTTGATCGAAGGAAGTTTCCAGAAGACATGTAGACGACAGTGAGTGTCTAACCCTAAACTTGCTTGAGCTGATCTAAAGTAGATCAGCTCAAGCTTACAGCACTGTACAGTGCATAAACATAACGGTCAAGTTCTAGTGAACGCTAAAGTACAGTAATAACTGTAAGCCCTTTGCCAGTTGTCAGCTGTCAGAAAAATGGCAAAAAAGTAAAATTACTCTAACAAAAACTAGGGTTGAGGCTAGCTGGGCTACGCTCCCGGCTATAAACCAGGTTTTATATAGAACTAGAATAGCTACGTACTAAAGGAAAATGTAGTCTAACAGTAGCTATGCAATGCAAAGTTTTCAGCGCAAAACAGCCCTGAGTTATCCAAGGTAGCGCTTTGGAACTTGTAGTCGGCACGAGTGACATAATATGACAAGATATGAGACGTTCATCGGTCCAGGTGGCATGAGAAAGAAGGAAACATTTGATTGGTTAAGCGTTGATAAAATATCCTAGTGTTACACTCGCCCGTAACTTTTCCAAGTGTACCAATGGGTTAGAACGTTGTGTCAAGAGTTTCAAGGAAAAGTATTATGACAGCAGTAAAACTAGTAGCCCTGGTTATAAATTTACCGGTGGTTTGAATCTACAGTACAGTAGATGAAGTAAATTCGTGTAAAGTGGTGAGGCCTGTGAAATACCAAGTCACAAGGGAAGGAAAATCTGTGGAGTAAAACAGTTTTTTCGACTACCTTTCCTAGTAGAAAGACGTTTTTAGTACTAAACGATCCGATCACTTACTAGCCCGAAATCGGAGCTTACTGGTATTTAACAGATTGATTACAGCGGTAGATTGATTAGAGCGGTAGAATTTTTGATTTACTCCTCTACATTTGGAGAGAAAACTATCAAGTTTTCAAGGTACTCCCAGTCGAAAAAAATTATAACAGGGAACTTGATACATCATGGTCTAGAAGTTTGATGGAGCATTCATAAGGCTGAACGGCTTAAGTTCGAAGAGCAGGATGCCATAACTTTTCGTAAACATAGTCTTTACCTTCATTTCGTCCTTAATTCTTAGTTTAGAGTACCACTGGAAGAGGTCGAGGGTATATAACCCTCAGGTTCCGCGAACTCGTCGAATATCTCTCCTCCATATGTGATATATGCCAGCGCTTTGGTCTGATGCGGTAATTAAGGGGCAGGAGGTCCACAGAGAATCTTTGTGAGCCATCTTTCTTTGAGACGATGACTACTAGAACTGCCCCCATGCAGAAGATTACTTTTTGATGTTTCCAGATCGAAGCATACTATCAAGATCTTGACTTGTTATTTAATTTTGGCGAAGGGATATCTGGCGAGGGTATTTTACATACATCTGTCATCGATGAGTTCTAATCCGTGACTTACGGGACTTCAGCTTCATGCAGGTCATGTAAACACTACGCGCAAATCTTTTAGTCAAGAATAGTCCCGTCAATCCTTGCGCTAACATTTTTCAACAAGAGCGAAAGCATGTCCACAAGCATTTTTGCACTATATGATTCTTATTCGAGGCCCGAGTCAGCTCTAGTTTGTTCTTATTCCAGCACAAATATAACTACTCCTTCCTTCCCTTTATCGCTTTCGCTCTTTGAGAGTTCTCTATTGCTGCTCTCACCAGGGGATCTTTTGTAAAACCCCTAAATCTCCTAATCTCACCAGCGGATTGATCTATTGTAGAGAAAAGCACAGTATTGGAATCCTTGTGGTGAAAAAAATCCCATTTATGGCTCTAGATGAAGGAGTGCTATCTAGTTTCCGAGTTTCATGTCTAATTTATCGCCACCAAGATCGAAAATGGTCCTCATCTACTCTGGAGACAGTGTACACATCAGAAGGCCGATACTTGCGTTACTGATAGGAAGTGAATAGAAAATTTACTTTCTATAGAAAATGTTTTAAGATGGTCAATGGGGGTGGCGACTTTCTGAAGGAGACCAAAGACGGCGTAGTTACTTCTTCTTTCAGCTACTAACATGTAAATTCTAGTCTCCTTTGGCACTAGGTTAATGTGAGCTACGAACTCGGTTTAGATGAGGTTTGAAACACCCCCTGTATAATGCAGAGTAGCCATTTCACAGCTGTAGATCTTCAAGCATGTAAACTTGAGAACCCTGTCTCTGTCTAGTACAATAGCATTGGTAGGGTCCCTTGTTCTGCTGCGAATAGACGTCAAAAGACGACGGAGATTCTCTGCAGCAATTTGAGAGTCAGTTCGCAAAACCTGGCGGAAAACATATATATTATATTGAAGCTTGCGGCCTCATTAGTGACTTTATACGTATCCAGATGCCTGTAACCTGCTTTTTGTTACCTTTTTCTCCTTCCAGCCTTGAGATGACTTTTTGCGCCTCAGACGTCTAACCTCCTTACCTCGGCTGATCGGTAGTGCAGGTGGAAGCTAGTTGAGATTTCATTCAGGAGCATGCCTAATGGCTGCGACCAGGTGCTCGTTGGCCCTTTTTCAACATCTTTCCCATACTATCAGGCTTTTTTTATGTCTCATGGCTGCTAAGAAAGGGCTTGGCCACTGGATTCTCGTTTCGCTGCGAACGCAATCTGGTTTTCTTCAACAAACAGAGCCATATGCGATTGTATAACAGTACTGGAATCGGTATGTATTTTCGCTTGGGTAGCGACGGATTTTTTGTATTTAAATCAATATATTGGGTGTGTTCTTCTCTTTTTGTAGACAAGCAAGTAGGCTTGGAGTGGTGTATTTTGTTAAGATATTGCAGCGGTGGTCCTAATAGGGATTTCTCGCAATTAATTGCTGAGTATTTTGCTTCCTTGCAGTCAAAATTGTTTTCGCCCACATTCTTCACTTCGGTAATATTTGTTTCATCAGAAATATCTTCCACAGAATATTCAATAGACTGATTCAATAAATCATTTGCCTTTTGAATTTGGTATGCTAGTTCATTAGATGAAACGGAATGTCGGACATCTTCAATTGCCGCATGTATAAATTTTCCATTGGATCCAGGTACTGTGACGATAAGAGATTTTTTGTCGAATTTCAATACTGGTTTGGGCGATGACCAAGATCCTCTTTTCTGATTTGGTAGATGAATAAAAATTTCCACAATATCGCCAACATTAATTGGAATATCGGTCACAGACTTTGATTTTAGAATAAGATTTAATTTCCTCTTGGCTAT
Organism: Kappaphycus alvarezii; assembly: GCA_002205965.3. Classification (NCBI taxonomy): domain Eukaryota; phylum Rhodophyta; class Florideophyceae; order Gigartinales; family Solieriaceae; genus Kappaphycus; species Kappaphycus alvarezii. The sequence goes on from NADL03000795.1 coordinate 664,779, forward strand.
TAGCTCATTATGAGCTTCTCTTAAATCATTTGGTAGACTTCGAGGACCAGAATTATCGATGGGTCGAGTGTGACCAGTGGCAAGCTCGTATGAAGAAACAACATCATTTCCATATAAATCATTCGATATTTGAAACATTCGAGCAATACGAACCGTATTACTTGCAGAAGAATCGGATATTTTTAAACGGATATAAATGTCTCTCAATATTTTATGTTTTGACTCAATAGAATTTTTGTTATGGCGGCGGGAACCAATAGGACAAAATGAAATTCCTCTTTCCTCAAGATAGCTTCTGAAAATATCATTGTCAAACGCCTGATCTCCCATTAAATTGTTAGGGTCCCAAAATGGTGTTAACCAGAGAGTCTCAATACAATTAATGCAATTTTCCATCCTTAAAGAGGGCACTATTGAACCAGTTGAATACCTGGTAACTGAGTCCATAATGTGAAAAATATCCAAGTTTTCCACAAAAAAATGATCCACACAAACCAATTCATTAAATCCGCGAGATATAGAGCTTAAAGATACTGCACGAGGATGAGATGGTTTTTTTTGACATCGCAAAATTTGCAGGAGTCAATTATGCTTGATAAATATTTTTTGCATTCATCGTCCCATATAAAATTTCTTTGTAACAATAGTTTTATATCATCATAATTTGAGTGACCACATACATGTTTGTGAACCTTATTAATTATTTTCTTCTTTTCAGCCCAAGATATATTTTTTGATGTATTGATATTGTTGGAACAAATTGCTGATAGAAATGAGTTTTCAATAGGTTCGGATGATTGTATAAATATATTTCCGGGTACATAACAATGATGACCATGATCCACCAATGTTATAGAATCGATTGAATTATTTGCGGACTCGAACTCGATGCGATTGTCCGTCATATGAATAATATTTGATTTTCTTGTGATATTTCTTCCAATAACCCATTGAGATGATCCACTGATTATTAGATGCCTTATTTTAACCTGATTTCCATTGTCTGAAATAGCTGATAAAAATATTGAACCGATCATTTTTCTTTTTTCGCTTGAGTGGTCGCCATTTCCGTATTGCCAGAAGGGCGTGTCCTTGATACATTCAGGAAGTTCATCAAGAATTCCATTCCATTCCGGTAAAATAAAATTTCGAAAGTGCTCGTAATTCAACAATACCCATTCCACTATACGGTGCTCCATCATCAAGTAACGGACCTGGGTATAACGTATTTGACGGAGAATCAAGCACCGTTTTTACCATATGAAATGTTACAGAACCAGAATCATTTTTGTCTTTGATATTTTCTGCATTTCCCATTCTAGATGATGAACCTTTATGATAATTTTTAGCACTCTTGCATTTATCTTTTTCATAGGCCCAATGGCCAATTTCTCCACATCGGTCACAAGTTGATTTTGCCTTGAGGCAGCAAAGTCTTCAGGAGATAATCTTTGCTTATTATTTTTCTTGAAATTTTTCTTTTCTCCGTATGAAATATTTGATTGACTTGAAGAGATATATTTTTGAGCATTTCCATATATTTGATTTGTATTTTTTGGTTTATCACATGCACGAATAATAGATGATATTTCTGAATATTTGATTAATTCTAGGATTTTTCCTTTTTCCAAATCGGCTTCTTCATGCTTCGGAGAAGCAGCAGCCAAAATAGATACTCGCTGGTTTGAATCAATTTTGGAATTAGCCAGGAGCAAAAATGATACCAGTGCTTCAGGTAATTTCGAAGTACCAGTAGATGAATGAAATCGGGCAATTTGAGCATCAAACCGTGATTCAAAATTTTTGAAAGACTCACTATCACCACGAGTAGTGTGCAATAGATCTAAGAATTTTTGAAATGTATCTGATATAGATGATAGAGGATCCACCTTATGAATAGCGTTAGCAATCGCTAATGCACCATTTTCAGACTGAATTTCTGTGTCTGGAATTTTCTTACAAATATCAAGAGCTCGTCCAAATAATTGTGATTGTAAGACAAGACCTTGTACTGCCTTAGGAACCTTATTAGAATTTGATGCTGGTAATAAATCATGAACAGATTTCCATTTTGAACAGCATCAAAATATTTTTCTTGAGGTCCTTTACCATCCGTCCAAGGAGCCGTGCGAAGATCCCATGAAAATTTCGGCCTTGAAGGAATTTCGGGGCGATCTGGGCCCATAACTGCAAAATTTGGATAGGTAGATCCAAAATAATAAATAGTTCCAACTTGAATAAATAAATAAATGCCACAATTGGACTTAGAATGAATAATGAATAGAAAAACAATTTAATGATAGCTGATCGAGGGGAATATTTCGATGGCCCGAGGATGTAAAATATTTCTAACAACCTAGGACTACTTATGCTCTACACAGGGTGAACCTGCTACAAAAATCAGGTAAGCCGTGCAATAATTTTGGTAGACATGATTCAGGCTCAGCCATATTATTGCAGTATTTTCCAGGTAAGCGCTCATCCAGATAAAAAATTGTTGCAGCACAAATGAAATATTTATAGCCTGTATACTATAAAAAACCAACTGTAGGACATAAAATTGATTTCACACTGATTCAGCATAAAAAAGTGCCAGTGTAAAATAGATAAAATTATTCTTGATGATTCACAATAATATAAATTGCGGGCCTCAATAAAAATATTGCTCCACAATTCAGCATCATTGTAGGACACCGGGATAGAGATTAAAATATTTGGTAAAATTTCCACCCACGGTGCGTAACGAGTGCTAGCACCCGCAGTCCCTAAACCTGACATGTAAACGTAGCAGTCCAGTTTTGCTCGTCGAAACTGGCTACGCGGAAAAAAGTTCTGCCGGGTGATATTGCGTATGGAATCTCTGGCCCTGATTATTGCACATCAACTGCAACCTCATAGCAGACCCGAAGCACTCAAAGTAACCATTTAGCTCTGACATATGTACTGGAACAAGAATCGTGCAGGAAATCATTCCAGATCTGCTCCACTGGCAACCTCGACGAGGCCTGCGCCCTGCTCCGCCCCCCAGTCGCCTCCCCGTTCTCAGTTGGCCCCCCTCCCCCTGCAGCCATACGTCGACCAGGTTCACCCAACCCTCGAATAGAGTACTAATTGGATCGGCTCCCAACCAGTCATCCACGGTCGCAAGCAATGCGCTAAATATCATCAGTGCCCCCATCGAAGATGCGAGTCGATCGACTCGCGCACATGCAAACAGCAAAGCTCCTACACCTTCGACCCTGGCCGAATGATGCAGGCAAGCTCTTCTCCATGGTTCTTCGCAGAAAGCAGCTCAAGAGCCTACAACAGGCTGTACGCAGACCTCGACTTATCCCTAGGGCTCCAACTCAAATCACTCCTTGAACCCTCCCACTTGCTCTACCTACAGGCTTCTTGTTCCCTGCAAAACGACATTACAGAATAACTTCGTTATGCCCACTTGGTGGAGCTCTGCCAATCCTTCCCCGCCAGTATCTCCGACTACCCCGGACGCCCGTTACCCGTGTGCGTGTCGCTGCCGTCGATCTTCACAAAAGCTCATATGAGCCCAAGTACTCAACCTCGTCATTGATAACCTCCTGCTCGCTCCCACCCCGCAGGATTAGACGAAATTACCGCTGGAAGCCTGCATACCGAAACCTTCCTGACCGCGGTGCATCTACTTTCAGCCGGTCGAAAAAAGAAAGAAGTCGTGCAGTATTTCGCTCCTACTCCATGCCAACTAGAGGGCATTGAACCTGTCCCCCTCGCTATTGAATATTGCGGATGGATCAGCAAAACTAGCCTCCGAGCGCCACTCGACCTCAGCATCTTCCCAGGAGAGTAAAGTAGCAAACATCCCCACGCATGAGTTATTCGACTTCTGAGGGCACACGTGGCAGTTTTCGTCCTCCAATTCACCGCTGCGATGACGAATCGCTGAGAACTGTCGCGCGAGTTTTGTGTCGGCGCGACTCCCATCAATCCAAGAGATACCCGGTAACACAGGCGTCGATGTTTAACTCTTCAGGAGGTCCACGCCGACTCAAGGTAGTAGCCATGAAGTTGTATGGAACGGAGACCCACCCTTCTGGACACGGGTGGAATTCCTAACTTGATGTCTTGGCTCCTCTGCCAAACATTTGCACTCACACCGACGGACCGATGGATAGGTAACAGTAGCAGACGGAACTGTCGCCGAGGTTCTTGCTTGTCTCAAAGGATTGCCGGTGTCTTATGGGTCAATTGTGCATCTAGAGTTTCTGGTGGTCAGCAATACCCCGTTAGACGCTATTGTCGGAAGTCTGACTCTAGATGCCCTCCATAAACGCAATCAATTATGCACTCCAACCCATTACTTTGGATATTAGAGAAGAAGAGGATGTGTTACCATTCGTCAAAGAGTGGTCCAGATCCAATGGGGCTCAGACGGACAGTGAGGACTTTATGTCCCCAAAGGGTACGGGCGATGAGGAATCTCTCCACCCTTTCTCTTTGTCTAGCAAAAAGCGATGGTGAATCGGATACCGAACAAGACCTGGTCTTATCCATTATTAAGAAGAAAAACCGTATGAGCCTGATCTACCTCGCTCGATGAAAGCTGAAGTTAAGGAAGAGGTGGAAAGTGAAGGTGGACCGCTCGGCTCTATTGGTCTCGAAGCGGGACCACCTCGAAGAGAAGAATCAGGAGCTGGCGAAAGCTCTCAAGGATACAGGTTTCATAGCTTGGGAAATTCACGATCTGGAGCCTGCTCATGTGCTGGTGGTACATTCTTTCGAAACTGACGGACGAGACTCCGATACATTAGAAAGCCCGCCGAATTCCGCCGATACATAGCGAAATAGTAAGGAAAGAAGTGAATGAATTATTGAAAGCTAGAATTACTACGCCGTCAAGGTCCGCCTGTTTCTTTTCGGTAGTGATAGACACGAAGAAAGACGGAAGGCCCCGGTTCTGCGTCGGATATCGTCAGTTGAACAGAGTGATGAAGCCAGACGGCTGGCCATTACCGAAAATAGAAGAAATCTTCGATGAACTCTCTGGCGGCAGAGTTCTTCTCAACATTGGACCTTTACATAGTATACTGGCAGGTTAAATGCTCCAGCGACGTTTCAAAGGATGATGGAAGAGGTCTTTCGCGGGTTACTGTTCGATATGGTTTATGTGGACGACTCTGTGATCTTCTCGAAGACTTTGGAGGACCACATAGCTCATTGCGAAGAGGCGTTCAGGATGATCAAAGAATCGAAGCTGAAGCTGAAGGTAACCAAGTGCAGCTTTGCTCAGTCGGAAGTGAAGTTGCTCGGTCACATCTTTCATTAAAGCGGTCTGAGGGTGGATCCCGACAAGATCAAAGATATTGTGGAAGCTACGGTACCGGAAAACGGGAACGATCTCAGAAGTTTCCTAGGGCTCGCAGAGTATTACCGACGATTCATAAGGGGTTTTCCGACAGCTCAGCAATGTTACACGCAGCGACGTCGGTCAAAAAGTCTTTCGAATGGGCTCCGGAGATGTAAGAGGCTTTTGAATACTTGAAGGGTAAACTGACTACCCCTCATTTTTGGCGTTCCCGGACTTCAGTTCTCCTTTTTCAGTGGAAACAGACGCCTCTTCGGCAGCCCTGGGGGTGATTCTCTCGCAGAAGAAAGAAGATGGGAAAGTACATCCTTTTCAGTTCGCTTCTCGAACGGTGAAGCACCAGGAGCTCCGCTACTCCACAAGCGGATGAGAATTACTCGCCCTTATTTTCGCCCTTAAGAAGTTCCGAGTGTTTCTTCTGCCTGATAAGCCTTTCTTCGTTTATACGGATCCATAAAGCACTTCAACAGCGTTTAAGAAGAAATATATACACGGGCGGTTGGCAAGGTGGATGGAATTGATGGCGGAATACGACTTCGAGATCAAATATTGTCCGGGACTGGCGAATGCGGCGGCTGATTATCTTTCGCGAAGACCCAACAAGAAGGAGGAAAGAAGAAACGATGCAAACATAACAGAAGTATGGGTTGGGAAAGTGGATTGGCAGACCCAAAGTTGGACGGCTTGGAACCGCACTTGCTAGACGTAGCACGGTTCCGAGCCGGAGAAAGGGTTCGAGAATCCGACTCGAAGAAGAATGTCGCAGTAAGACGGAGTGCATAGAGTTTCATGCTCTGAAAATAGCACCCTCTTTCGTCGCGAGAAGGACGGACTCCGCGTCGTGTCTCCGACCGGTCATCGCTCGGAGATTGGCCACAATTCACGATTACATTGGCCACTGGGACGTCAGTTCGACGAGAAAGTTCTTAAGAGGCCGATTCTGGCGGTCTGGGGTGTACCGTGACGTCATTAAGTATGTACAACGTTGTGATGGGTATTACCATGCGAGAAGGTTGCCGAAATATCACTCGAGTCTGAGAGCTCCCGTTGCGGGGCTCTTCGAAACCCTCTCCATGGACTTCCCTGGAGTATTCAAGCCTCCGAAGACTGGAAAAATATTTATTCTGATTGCTGTGGAACATATGACTGGGTGGCCCATAGCGTGGGCCACGACGGATTCTACTGCCGATACGGTGATGAGGTTCATCGAGGAAGAGATAATATCACCGATCGGACCGCCAAAGAGAATCGTCTGGGATAACGCGACTGCGTTTATGGCGGGACTGGTACAAGATTACATGACAGAGAATGGATTCAAGTGGAAAGCGAGAATTGCTTACGCGCCGATGGACAAACGGTCGCGGGGAGCGGGTGGTGGGAACTATCAAGCACGCGCTCAAAAGATCCATCGTACGCGGTGGGTCAGACTGAGCAAAAGCCCTCCCCAAAGTCTTATATGGTTACCCGCAGACGCGACCGAAGCGACGCCCCTTCCCCATTCTGACTTACGTAGGGAATTAATCCGAGGATACGGCCAGTGATTCGGTAGCTTTTCTCAGTGAAGCGGCTCCATCATCGGCTATTGATACCTTAGTCGATTCTGGAACGCGGGCTGGTGTAGTGGAGAAACCTAGCGAACCCCATAAGGCCAAGGGAAACGTCAAGGAGTTAGATGTTGGAGATTAAGCGCTGGTGGAGCACGGTGCGGCCTTCAATAAGGAGCGCAAGTGGACTGCCTTCAATTCGTATTTCTATGGACCATGCAGGGCGACTAAGGCGAACGCCCCACGCTACGAGTTATTTCCTCCACCGGACTCGTTACAAGGAAAGCAATTCATTCGCGCCGGATTGTCCCTTATAAGAAGAGATCCATCCCTTTACTCAACAAAGGAAAAGCAAGAAAATAGAGGAAGCAAGAGAAGAAGAACCAGAAATCAAGCACATTGAAGGGAAATGTCGGAGAGGAAATCATGATAGAAGGCTAAGTAATAAAGGACGCATGAAGAGAAAATGTAAACGATGCGGATGGAGTCTTGAATCTTGAGTAACTAGGGAGCGCGCTGCTACCTCCCTGGTTTTCCCTCATCCTCCGCTCGCGCTTTCGGACTGAAAAGGAGTTACGACCAGAACGTCGCTTCCTACGCTTTCCTGGGGTCGCGAGCACCGCCTTCCGGACCTCTAAAACGGAAATGAATGAAGAACTGCCACCGACACATTCACGGAGAGCTTGAGAAGAGAGTTCTAGAGCAAAACGCTCGCACGGATCCCATATCTGGCCGATCTCAGTGCTCATCGTGACACAGTGACGAACCCCACGGGAAACCTGGATCGTCACTACGTAAACCCCACTAGGAAGGGCCAAAGTCTCCTTGATGCCTCGATTGAGACTTAAGGTTTGATGAAGGATGAACGAACGTGGAGGCGCCTGCTTTTGAGCGTCCCTCAAACTTCTAATGCATCCCTTACGCATGATGTCGGCTTTCAAAGCTCGATCGTTACTCTCGTAGTACTCTAACCACCACTCTCTGGCAACAGAAGGAGCACCCAGCTGCCAGAGGGCGTTGGAGATTGAGAAACCGATACATAGGTCGGTGTCATCACGGAATACCACACCGGTGCGAGGAGAGGCCAAGAAAGAATCGGGAAAGCACGTGGCTCCCTGGAACGAACCGAAGACAACTGGAGACGACGACCAGGATGAAGTTGGCACCACCTGTGAACGCTCGACACAGCACTGAGTCGACCTTCGTACCCCAAGGAGAACCGGGCCTGACGAGAAAAGAGTGACCGTCTGGCTCTTGGGGACCGGAAAACGCGAGAGTGTAGAGCAAAACCGAGTGCTCCTCTCCAGTTTCCCTGTCGACTGCTCGATAAGTCTGAGTATCGTCGTCCCAACGGACAGTATTGGTAGTCCAATCTCCTTCTCGGGCTTCTTCGTAAACGCGCCGATCGTGCTGGGATTCCGTGAGACCAAGTTGGAAGGCGTCCTCACGCGTGACCTCTTCACCGACACAGTGAGTTACATAGTCAGTAATGTGAGATCCGAAGAGATCGATGAACTCCTGACGCGAAACGCGGTACGGATGGATTCCGCAGGAGTCGGTGTGAATGACGAAGGGGTTCCACTCCTCCCCGCCGATGAAGAGCACCTTCTTGATGTCTGATCGTTCTGACAACAAACGCATCAGATTCGCCCTTGCTATCGGAGGAGGCCCCTTTGCACCGAGGGCGACTCGCACCGAATTAGTGGCAATGTTCTTCCGAGGGGCGCGACCGACAGTGCTCAAACGAGCGAGTTGCTTGGTTCGAGCCATTGTGGGGGAGAGAGGAAAGATGGAAATCTGAATGGCTTCGAGCGGTTTCGGAGGTGGAGAGAGGAGAAAAGGGAGATTCGAAGGGGTTTCTTAGTGGTTCAAGATGGGAAGAAAAAAAAGGATTTGCGAATGGTTTGCGGCGATTGTGGATGTTGAGAGAGGAGAAGAGGTTGATGGACAATGGAAGATGTGGGACCTCCGGGCGTATACCGGCTGTTTTTCAGCACTTTCGGTCGTTCGCCCGACGGAGGTTGAGAAGTTGAGTGTGGACTGGGGTTGATGGGAAAAGTAGAGGACGTGGTCTGGGAGTGGAATGGACGCGGAGAGCGTTGACGAGAGGGCCCCCTATGTGGGAGGGGGTGGGAGCTGGAGTCCGATGAGCTGGAGTCCGTTATTTTCTAGTGTGGCGCCCGTGGCCCACAACGAGTGAGGGGGCGTGTCGCGCGAGTTTTGTGTAGCGCGACTCCCAGCGTCGCTGTTTGATTGGGCCGGTTCGCTCGTACAGTATGCAGTACATTACTAACACAAACATACGCTTTTATTAAATGTCCACTAAACTGAGCTGGGTCACTCACGCATCAGGTGATGTGAGAGACGGACAAAGCACGCCGAGATACGGCATGAGCCGTCAGCTGTAGAACGAGGGAGGCGAGGGTGGTTACCAATCGGTGGTATTCATCAGATGGGGGTTTCCCGCGGCGGAGTGCGAGAAAGGAAGCGACTTTGGCTAGGGCCTCACGGGCAGGTTTGCCGATGGCTCCGTGAGTATCGAATCCAAGAGGGTAGAATTGGGCTTGTATCGTCCCGCAGAGGACAGCGTAATGCGCTGTTTTCGAGGCTTCAATGGGCAGGGTAGCCCCTCCGGAGGTCTTGGGAGAGTGGGAGATGGCGTGTGGTGTACGGGCTTGCGATGCAGACGTCAAGCGCAGGGACGTGAGGAGAAGTCGATGTCGTCAATAAGGATGTCCATTCGGCGGCGTTCCGAGTACGGGAGGTGGGCTTCACAGGGGAAGGTGTATTCGAGCTTAGGGCGCAACAGAACAGAAGGATGTCGGAGGAGGGTATACAGTTTGTCTCGAAGGTGGTTGTGGCGTCGGAGGAAGCCCTCCATCGCTGTGCAGTGGATAGCATGTCTCCCGAGTGGGTCAAGGAGGGGCGGGGGACGAGCTTGGGAGAGTGCGCACCGGGGGCAGTGGTCGCGGCCGTTGAAGACGGGGTGACCAAGTCGAAGCAGGATCATGTATGTCCAGATTTGGGGTTCGATGCGGGTGAAGTCGCGGGAGTCCGGGAGGGTGAGAAAGGGTGAGTTGGCGGGCCGTGTTCGACAGCTGAGGTTCCGGGCGAGTCTGTGAGCTGCACTTTCGTATTGCGGGGGAGAGGAGAGATATGTTTTGTGGCGTTCATGATGGATGGCGGATGTGAGGGTAGTCTGGACGCCTTGGATTTGACCGGTCGTGGGGAGGCGGGCAAGGAGAGGTTGGAGCCGAAGATCGACAGGAATGACATTGTGAGGGATAGATTGGTGGGTTCGTCGTATCTCGTTGGGTAGGAGATGGTGGTCGATGGGCGGCAGTAGGTCTAGGGAGAGGTGGTAGGTGCTTAGGAGAGAGCTGAGGTAGGTGGCGGAGCGGATGGGTGAGGTGAATGTGAACCCAAGTCCACCAAGTGAAAAGGGCAAAGTAGCACAGAGCCAGGAGCTGTCAGTCAGCTCTCGATGAATCTCTTGAAAGGCCCCTCGCAGTTCACGGTCAAACATAGTTGATGTAGAAAGGGTTAAGTGCGGTGGGGTAGTTCGAAGAGTGTAAATCAGGCAGCATGCGCTGGCGCAATGGCGTAGGAGATGGAAGGCGGTCTGTGGGTCACGAAGGGTGGGGAGAGTCCAGATAGCGCGTGCTGTAGTGAGGCGGTTCGCGACGGGGACAGGCAGCCGGGATCAGTACCAATGGGTGAGCCTAGGGTGTCGATTGCGGGAGCCGTGACAACCTTGCAAGGAAGGTTTGGGTAGGAGCTCTGACCGAACCACCATGCTTCGGTCTTTTGCATGTTGATGTGGATGCCGTATGGACGTCCTTCGCTCGCTATCATGTGGAGGAGTCGAGGCGCGTCGGGTGAGGGGAGAATGATGTTCCCGTCGTCAGCGAACCAAGCGTGGGTCACAGTGTTGGGGAAAGAATGCTGCAGCCTTTGGAGAAACGGGTTGATGCCGAGAGAGTAGAGGTGCATGGCTAGAGGGTCGCCTTGGTAGGTCCTTGTCTTCGATAGTAGTGTGCAAGGGCCAAAGTACAGGTGGGAGGGGCTTCCATAGGAGAAATCCACGAATCGGGCGGCGTCTGGGGCGAGATCGGAAACTTGCTGAAGGAAGCAATGCCGCTCGACGCTGTTAAAGGCGTTGATCAGGTCGATCTTCAGGAGGAGTAGGTCCTGTTCGCGATGCGCGGATGCCGATGTGCGGGGGGCGTGGATAATGGTTTCAATACCGTTCTTGGAGCCGACGGCATATTGGAGGGGACGGAGGTGTCTTAAGAAGAGCGGATCAGCGCTAAGGCGACCGGCGAGGAGACGGGCAACAAAGCGCCGGTATAGCACCCCGATAGCAATCGGCCGAAGGCGGTGGGGGTCTAGGCTGTCTTTGGGGAGTGCAATAAGCGATGCACCGGAGAGGAAGGGCTGAAAAGAGGCCGGGATATCACCGGTCGGCCGGCTTGTTCATCGAGAGCTGACGGACGGCTCCTGGCTCTGTGCTACTTTACCCTTTTCACTTGGTGGACTTGGGTTCACATTCACCTCACCCATCCGCTCCGCCACCTACCTCAGCTCTCTCCTAAGCACCTACCACCTCTCCCTAGACCTACTGCCGCCCATCGACCACCATCTCCTACCCAACGAGATACGACGAACCCACCAATCTATCCCTCACAATGTCATTCCTGTCGATCTTCGGCTCCAACCTCTCCTTGCCCGCCCCCCACGACCGGTCAAATCCAAGGCGTCCAGACTACCCTCACATCCGCCATCCATCATGAACGCCACAAAACATATCTCTCCTCTCCCCGCAATACGAAAGTGCAGCTCACAGACTCGCCCGGAACCTCAGCTGTCGAACACGGCCCGCCAACTCACCCTTTCTCACCCTCCCGGACTCCCGCGACTCCACCGCATCGAACCCCAAATCTGGACATACATGATCCTGCTTCGACTTGGTCACCCCGTCTTCAACGGCCGCGACCACTGCCCCGGTGCGCACTCTCCCAAGCTCGTCCCCCGCCCCTCCTTGACCCACTCGGGAGACATGCTATCCACTGCACAGCGATGGAGGGCTTCCTCGACGCCACAACCACCTTCGAGACAAACTGTATACCCTCCTCCGACATCCTTCTGTTCTGTTGCGCCCTAAGCTCGAATACACCTTCCACTGTGAAGCCCACCTCCCGTACTCGGAACGCCGCCGAATGGACATCCTTATTGACGACATCGACTTCTCCTCACGTCCCTGCGCCTTGACGTCTGCATCGCAAGCCCCTACACCACACCGCCATCTCCCACTCTCCCAAGACCTCCGGAGGGGCTACCCTGCCCATTGAAGCCTCGAAAACAGCGCATTACGCTGTCCTCTGCGGGACGATACAAGCCCAATTCTACCCTCTTGGATTCGATACTCACGGAGCTATCGGCAAACCTGCCCGTGAGGCCCTAGTCAAAGTCGCCTCTTTTTTCGCTCTCCGCCGCGGGAAACCCCATCTGATGAATACCACCGATTGGTCACCACCCTCGCTTTCCTCGTTCTACAGCTGATGGCTCATGCCGTATCTCGCCGTGCTTTGTCTCTCACATCACCTGATGCTCGAGTGATCCGGCTCGGTTCAGTGACCCTTTAATAAAACCGTATGTTTGTTTGACAAAACCAGTAAACGAGGGAGAGCACTGGCACACAGTACTACTGTACACTGTACAAGCGGAAGTGGGCTTGTACAGTGTACAGTAGTAGTATACAGTACACTGTACTAGCACTGTACAAGCGTAGAAACCCCGGACCAGTCGCCCCTATAACACGACGAGAGGTCTGCCGGAATCCGGCGAAAGGGAAGGTAGGTTCCGCTTGGCCGAAAAGGAAAAGAGTAAACAGAAAACAAGCATTTCAAAACCCTCTCAAAAATACGCGATATTGCCATCCGTTTGAGTTACACACCTGTCGGGCCACACTGTAAATTGTTGCATCCAAAAGTCACGCCTCCCCCCCTCCCACGATTTTACGTTGTGGCATCTCTATCGACATTCTTAGCATCGTCAATGCACTTTCCCCTCTCTCATGCTCCCCAATCCTCCCGAGCAGCGAGGCGCGCGGAAACGCGCCCGAGCCGCAGCCACCCAACTCCGTCACAGTGCCCAACTCGCACTTGAAACGCGCCTGTCCACCCCACGCCAACATCGCAAGCCGCCGCTGTGCGATGGGATCATTTCTACTCAACCAAGCCAACTCTGTTCAAAGACCGCCACCTACTCCGCACCCAGTTTCCTGATTTGATGCCACCCGCCGTCCGCGAAAACCCATCCCTCCATCACCCCCTCTCACCCCCCTCGCCGGCAACCATACTCGTGATCCACGCTGCGATCTCACGTTGGTTGAGGTGGGATGCGGGGTGGGAAATGGAGTATTTCCGATGTTAAGGGCCAATGATAGGTTGTATGCGTATGCATTTGATTACAGTGCCAAGGCCGTCGAGCTGGTGAGGGCGTGCAGTGAGTACCGAACAGATCGCGTTTTTGCGTTCCAGGCCGACCTGTCCGAACCGTGTACCTATGTGAATGTCGTGAGACAGGATGTCCCGCAAGGCGCCGACTTTGTCACTGCTGTGTGGACGTTGTCGGCATTGCCCCCGGTGAACAGCAGCTTCGTGCCGTGTCAGGCTTGGCGGCTTGTTGAAGCCTGGCGGTGTACTTTTCGTGAGGGATTACGCAGCGGGTGATATGAGGGAAAACAAGTTTGAGCAAAACGGTAGGAAGATTGAGGGCAGACTATATTTGAGGGGGGACGGTACATACGCGTACTTTTTTGAGGTCAACGAGTTGAGCGACATGTTTGGAAAGGCTGGATTGCTTCAAGAAGACTGCCAGTATGTAGAGAGGGAGGTCAAGAACCGCAAAGAGGGAATTGTCATGGCGCGGCGATGGATTCACGCAAAGTTCAGAAAACCACCACAGTAGTGTAGACGGGTACGGCCATTTAACGGACTACAGCAAAAGTCTATACACTAGCTTCGAAAGCTTCGAGGAGAAATTTTAGTTATCAGATACTGTATGCTCATCGGCTGTCACGCAGATGTGGCGACGGTCTGTACTCAGCGTATTCGTTGAAGTACAGTATCAAGGAACCGAGCGGTTCGATCTTTTCTTATCAACTGAGAAAGGAAATCCGTCTAACCTCTAGAGATACCGTAGCTGCCTAGAGTCCTTTTCCTGAGCTTGTGTTTACTCCAGCGCACACCATCATGTGGCCTCCATTATTTTAGCCAACGGGTGCCAGCCAATACATCACAGCCGCCACAATACCAATGAGCCAAGCTGATGGCGCTCGCCATCTTATAGGCCTCTACAGTAGCCATCAATCCAGACCAAAATTCATTTTTCTCACGCCACCGCGAACTCAGTCACACTTTTTGTGATCCTCTGCCGTCATCCCGCACCTGTCCTCTATCCAGAAATCCAGCCAAAAAAGAGGGCGGCACTCATTGGGCACACCGAGCCCGCCTACAGGTCTTTCCTGAGCAACAGGCCTGCGGTTTTCGTCGATGGCGATATGAAGCTCATGGCGAGGGAAAAGAGGGGAGGACCTGTTATACAGGGGCTTGCTGTATTGTTTGTAAGCCGGCATGAACCGACTAACAAAGTCTTTAACCTCCTCGTCGGAAAGGCCTTTCTTTCCCGACGCCCTAGAAGCTCTCTCCGCTTGTAGCCGCCACGCATACACCCAATCCATATTCTCAATTTCGATGACAAATATGCCATCGAGACGAGTATACACGGCGCCAAAGGAGCACAAGGCGTCGTTCACTTGTTCCAAGTCCTCGTCGATGAGGGTATCGATGGGCACGGGCTCAAAGCCCATACACCATCCTTCCAAAAGGACGACATCTACAATGCCCTGGCCAATGCGCGTCCAGTTCTCCTTGGGAGCGCGATCGCCACGCCCTCGAAACGCGGTCTTGTCGTAGCGCGGGATCCAAACCTCCTCTCCTTTCCTCAAGGCATCCAGAGTTTCAAGCAAAAGGGGTATGTCGTGGGTACCGGGCATTCCCCGGAATTGAAGCAAGGGGTTCTGCGGGTGCTTAGCCGCAATCATACGCTGCTCTGCGTTGGTGACGTAAAAATCGTCGATCGATGCAACATGGGCGTTGAACCCCACGACGGCCAGCAACTGACAGAGGAATCTTGTCATGGTTGTCTTTCCTCCTCCTTGGGGACAGCATAGCCCCAAGATGAAGGGACGGTGGCGGGCTCCTTTCCTAGCGATGTCGGCGGTGTGGGCCTTGAGCTCCCGAAGGATCCAAAAAAAAGTTGGCAAATAATATGAGTAGACGCGGATATCGTCCGACTCATCTCCGAGGCCTTCCTCCAAGAGAGCACCCATCTTGAGCCAGTCCTCTAAACAGCGGCCGCTAAGTTCGAAGGATCCCTCGGCTTTCGAGTCGAGGGCCATGTCTGCCATCTTAAAGATGGGCCGTTGACGATGAGAGAGGACAAATGTTGCCTCTCGCCTCTGTAAGCGGAGTTGGACCTCTGGCGCGCTCTTGCACAGACATGCGCATGATATTGAGCTTTTGGTCTGCGAGGACATTGACACGGGGTGAGAGGATCGTCATAGGCTTGAGTGGGGTTGGGGTGAAAGCGGAATGAGACTTGAGATGAGAGGTGCAGTTGTTGATAGGGGAGAGTGAATAGGTGGTCGGTATGGGGAGGAAAGCGGGGAGGCTGGGATGGTTCATGGTAGCAAGTGGGGGATTTATAGGCGGGGCGATGAAATGAAAGGGCAATGACGCACGCAGGGAGCGAGGGTTGACGGGGCACGTGGGAAAAAATTGGAAAGGTAGAAGGGAGGGAGTGCTTTGAGAAGGGTGTGACGTGTTGGGCACGCGAGTGTGTCGTATTAGGATAGGAGTTGGAGATACTGAATATTGAATGTGAAAATTTTGCCGGCAGTTGGGCGGCGACGAATGGTTGGTGGTGTATTGAATATTGAAAAGCACGCAAGTCTGCACCAACACTGCAGTGTTGTGTGTTTGATGTAAAGAGTGGGATGAGGCCTTTGTAATTGAGGGAATAAGTGCTTACAAAACGAGTAAGGGCGAGGGGTAAGCGGATGTGAGTGGATGTGATGAGTGTTTAGCACGGATGCCGGGACGAAGAAGTGGAAGGTGAGGCGAATGAAGAGTTTACATCAAATGGTGGAGATGAAGTGCGGTAGGGCATGGTTCAAAAGCCGTGCGGACGCTGGTTTATTGAATAGCCAGGATGGTCGGCGGCCGGGGCGGGGTGGTCAGTGGAGATTGTAGCAACGATGTACTGTACAGTACTGTACACTGTACAATACAGTACAGTATAGTACAGAGAATAGCGTAACTGTACTGTCACTTAATTTAGTTGCCCAAATCGGCACCACTATACACTGTACTGTACAGTACTGCATAAATATGCAAGTGGGGCAGAGACACATCCGTGGCATTTTTGGCAACGTTTCCAATTTTGCTTTGGCCAAAAAAAATTTGCGCTGCATCAGCCAGCAAGGCCATCTGTATCAGAGACGTGAATCTGATTATGTACCACTACATTACAATACTGTACAGTACCATAATCATTGCTTAAACTGGTTGCAGTTGCAAAGGCTTTTCAAAAAGAATAGACACCACATGTAATCCAGAAATGTTGACCTCAGTGTAAATTTATTCGTCGCAGGCCACATTCAATGGCTACCTCAGCAAGGAGTGTGTTTACTTTACAGTGAGTATTGGCGATGAGTTACAGGCTGGTGCGAGGTGTATTGCAATGCTGCATGCACCGCTGAATGGTAGGAATGGAGTTGGGGCGAGATTTTTTGACGCAATATCTGCCATCTGCGAGTCTTGAGACTGATGGATTCTCTTTCAGATACAGTACAGTATTACTCTTGAATAAAGTATTCTTGAATGGTGACGTGATATATAGTATGTGGCCATGCGTCAACCACAGTACAGTACTGTACACAGTCCAGTACTGTACTGTACCATGTTTTTTGACAATTTGTGGACACCAGTGGGCTGGCAGGGTTTTGTTTTCCACAGCCGATACCTTTACAGTGGAGTATCACTCGATGGCTTGAACGATTTGTACAATACCCACCTACTGTAATTCTGGACCATAAACATGAACCGTATTGCAGACCCTCTTCTCATCCATTTGATCGAATCATCGGCCTCTCGACAGCTCTGCCTTTCCTACCACGAAACCAAAAAAAAAAGCCTCTGCCACGTTTGAATCAGCCGCTCCACCCACGCATCAGTGAAAAAACCCAAAACGAAAAATACCCCATACCTCACGCCAACTTCACCGTTTTCCCCAACCGAAAAGCCTGCGTAAATCAGCCCACGGCCAACCGCTGTTTCTCAACCATTCCTTCAGTCCATCATACCACAAAAAAACCAACGTCTTAAAGCCCATACCGATTCCCGGTCACCACCTTCCCGCTCCACTCCAACCACCAAACCGCCAACTTAACCTCTTGTAAACCTGCTCAAAGAAATACCCCTCCATTTGTCCGCCCTCCATCTACCACATTTCCATCACAAACCGCACTTCCAGTGCTGCACGTACCATGCCTCTCAAACCGCCACATATCCCACTCCGCTCATCCATTGTTTCGCCACACCGCCCCAACCGCGTACGTACCACTTCCATATCACAAACCACACCACACGTACCACCAGAAATGCACCATCATCTACACCTGCCCAAAAGCCCCTCATACAATCTCCACTCGCTTCCAACCGCCAACACCAACAAGTCACACCCAAACGCCATCGATTAGCAAACCGCGCCCGTTTCTCCCGCCACCATCCATCCATACGCCGGAAGCGCTTCCAAAAGCGCTCATATACCCCAGCAACAAACCCACGTCACACCCCACAACTTTTTAAGCACTCAAACTTGCACCTCCCCGCACAAGCAGGCAACCCACCCCACCACATCCCACCATCCGACCCACGCACCACACCAACCCACCCCAGCCAAAATAACCCGCCACTTGAATCAACCACAACCGACAAACACCACTCTTCCCCCAAACCCACCCGTTCACCACCCTAGAACACCAACCCCGACCTCTACCTACCGCAAACAACACCCCGCCCTTTCAACCCGTTACGTGACACAATCTCACTGCCTTGCACACTCACCGCGCGTGAAACGCCAACACGAACACTGCTCCATGCTGCCTGATATACATGTGGTCTGCAACGCGTGCGCTGTATCCACGCTGGGGAAGCCGCGTGTTGTGGTGTCCTAGCTTGGCCTGTTGCGCTTATCTGCAGAGCGGGAAAGGGCTTCTCTGGTCGTGGTACCGCGAGTTGGTATTGATCTAGGTCTCCTTGCGATGACTGCAGTGCAGTACTGTACATCAGTCGAAGGATTTTTGCAGCGATATCCGACATTGTCTGTATTAGAGCAGCGTTGTATGAACAGGGAGGGATTGTTTTCGTACTGCGCTGCTGTTTCACTTTATCGTAGTCATGATGTACTATGCCAACACTGCGGAGCAATTGCAACCGGTTTCAAAAGCATACTCATGTAAGTTGCCAGAGTCGATGGGAGCAATTCGGGTTACAGTCAGATGTGGTTCTTTCCGAAGAAACGAGTTGGAGGAGTTTTGTCAATATGAAAGTGAAAGCCGATCCCAACGTTTGCGGCTTCATTTCGTGACGCAGGGCAAAACAGGATTGCTACACTTGACAGTCTCGAAGAGTTGGAGAACGAATCGGTGCATTCAAACATCGTTGCCATACGACAGCTCTATGGCCCTTTCTTCAAATTTGTTTGAAAAACTATGAATCTAGCCGGAAAAGAAAGGGGTTAACTCTTGACTGGGAACTGGACCTGTTGGATGCCTGCTTAAAGAGGGCCAGAGGATATAGGAGGGCCTTCCACTTGTTTGACACCACAGAGCACCAGCCAGTTGCAGCCCGCAACTCAGCCGGGGAGGACCCAAAGGAAACGGTTATCCCCGTGCGGTTACAATCACTGCGACATCCGATTTTGCACTACTGGAGACAGTCGGCGTCAGGTCGGTTCCTCGTGCCCAGGAAATAGAACCCATGTCTGAGGTGCGGATGGGATGTCATGCGTACGCTAGTAATAATGTCATCCTCTCCGGCAGATCGAAACCATATGACCATGTGGTGTGATATAAAGAGCGTCGAGTGCACTGGAAACACATGTCACGGGCCGTTGCCGGCGAGTTTGGCTATGTCATGCCCTTCTGCGCCCCTCGGACATTGGCTCCATCCCTGGACACTTTGCTTCCACTTTGATGCCGGCTTGATCCGGTCGACTGCATCGCATGTAGTAGCGATCTTGATCAGCACCGGGCAACTCTCCCTTCGCGTCTTTTCTCGGAACGGTTTTCAAGCACCTGCAACGCTTGTTTTCATAACGGACGTAGAAAGAAGATAGCCAACAGACAAGAAGGAGCGAAATCATCAGTTTCGTCCACGTCGCAACCATATTCTTTCTGTGAACGGAATGTTGCGGATAGGATGACATACGCACGCTCCCTTGAATCTTGTCCTCTCGGGGAGATTCAAGCTCTTCCGTGTCTTTCAGGTCATATTTTACTGCCTCCATTCTTGAAAAACAAGTCACCAGTGGTTTCCGCCAGAATACGTCTCGATGTCCCTTAATTCACCAGCAAGGCGACTAGATAGTTCCGAAAAGGCCGATAACATCTAAAAGTTAGCAAGGAGCATGATACAGGCCGGAGTCTCCGCCCGTTCTCTTTCATCCAGCGGACGAGAAGGAGGGTGTCACCTGCCAGTGGGTCAATCACTGTGGGAAATGGCGTTAACAATGCCAAGACGGGGAGCCCGTGACACTTTTAACGGTGCGAGTCTGCTTGCAGGCGGACCATGCCAATGACAGGGTGCTGATGACGGCACTCTGATTCCATTGGCACCATGCCTCTAGTCTGCATAGCGCTGCGGACCATTAGTCCGAAGACCCCAGTTTTGATTTCTACATCGACCCTGCCCAAACTGGTGATACATTGCCCTCTGCTTGCCAAAGCAAACTTGAGGAATTCTCGGGTGTTAGTGCCCGCTCATTCGCCGCCAACGGCAGATTCGACACCCTCTAGGTCTCGATCGGCACCAACGACTACATCGATCCCGCCACTCAGGAAAACTCTCAGAATACCGTAACCACTGCGCTACCGTCTCCATCTCGAACGCTCCCACATATCTCAATCTACATGGCGTAACGGCAATTCATGCAAAGGCTAATACCTGTTTCGCTTGCACCCTATTCTCATTCATCCCTCTGCTCTTCGCTTTGATCAAAACCAAAAAGCGGCCTGTTCTCGTCTCAATCAGCTGCCCATCCGACCCAATACCGAAGCCTAAATCCGCATGCAGCTTGGTGAGAATGGGCACCGATTCCCCAGCGCCAACAGCAAGAACTACTGTGTGCATCCCACGCCGCCAGCCATCAACGCTGCACCGCATCAACTGCGAGGACCACCGTAGCCACATTTTGGCTCCTTCCGCCTAAACCGCCGTAGAGTGTTTCTAGGAACGGGGCCTCCTAGAGAAGACCCTCTTTCCGCGTCTAACTGCTTCCATCCTCTAGAGCGTTGGCTTATACTCCTTAGTCTACAATAGGATATCGACATTTCTTGCTGGGCCCACAACTTTCTTCCGTGTGGCTTTCTGTCTCTGTCTTATTGTGCTCCGCCGCAACCTCGATCCCTCCTTCTGGGATGTTACCGGGCTTCTCCGATGCCAACAATATAACGCTGCCAGGGACTGGTAGGGCGAACACGCTACCGCCTGCAGCTCTGGCAACGGCATTACCGGCAGCCGCAACAAACTTTCGTAGTGGTTTGGCCCGCTATCTTTTCCGGCCTTGACCTGACCATGCAGCTTGAGACTCACCTTTCTCCTCAGTGAATCGCTTCGCCCGCTTGACCTCCTTGTCCAAACTCTGGTTTTCCGAGCAAGCTTTCCTCCACTCAAGCCGCAAATGATATCACCATGCGCAATCCATTCTTGTCATCTGAGGCGTGTGCGCAGCCTCAGCAACCCACCGGCGCTAATCTCGCTGATGGCGACGACATGAGGACCCAAACCCGCTGACCCCGGTAGCCCCCTTAATTCGCCGACTCAACGGAGATAATTCCGCTGGGTTGAACATTTGCTCCGTTGGGGTTTGACACTCTAGATGCTGCCTTTCCATGTACCACAACGGTCCTGCTTGCGCATACCGCGCTTTTAACTCAATGGTCTGCGTCTAGCCTGGCTACCAGTCTCCACTTAATTCACCAAAGATAAGCTTAGTCTTATGGACGACCATCCTCGTTCGCATCTCAATGCTAACCAGGGCGCACCAGGACTCCACAGCACGGGTTTATTTGAAGAACGATGACCGTTGGGACACCTCCCTCCACCCTACCACAACGCAACGCCGACATACGCTCTGGCATTCGCGGACCAGCCTTTCAATACAGCCCTTTAGGCTCCTTCCTCCCCGCCTGCCCTTTAGCATGCCGACACTGCCACTATCCCGGCCGCTCACTGGACCGTCAAGCGGAAACAGTAACTTGTACTCCCGGCCTTCCCAGACTGCCCTCCTCTCATTAGCCATCACCGGCGTAAGGCCACAGATGTGTTCAGATCCACGCTGCTAATCTCTACCCGTCCAGCTACAGCTGCCCACATCACAAATCATCTGCCGTGGTGCGACCAGCAAAGTCAATGAAAAATTTAGGTGGAATTGGGGAATATATTCTGCACGTTGCATGTTGCGTGTGGAGAAAACGCTAACGTTGACCAGGTAGTGTAACTGAGTTGTTGATGAAGCCGAGCTTTCACTTGTCCGCTTAAGCATCCGCTAGGACTCCCGGCAATGACCGCTTATTCGTCGATTACCGTAGACATTCGTCAATCACAGTGGACGACATCGCCGATAGTGAACCCCTTCGATTGGAAAGCCAGTGGAACAGACCTCTAACCTAGTCTCGATCGTCCAGGCTGGGCTTCGAATCGCTGCCGCTTAGCTAGCTAGCTCCTTCTGTAGCTCGGCTGCATTGGCAACAGAAAGTGCTTCGCGTGTCGCGTGCTTCGCGTGCTTCATGGGCATAGAGCTATCTTGGAATGGCGAGGTTACTGTGATGTGTCGTTCGTCACCGGGAGGGGCGACGAGATGCTGATGACGTCTTCAATGTCATCTTCTGCTGACTTGCAAAAATTTAAAAGAAGCATGATTCAACTCTTTCGTAAGCGGTAGTCCTCAGCTAGCAACCATTTTCCGGTTTTCTATCCAAGGCGACATAGCGAGAAAGACCTTTCTCAATCCATTTTCCTCCTATTCCATACCAGGAGGCATCCTTGCATCCTTGCAGATGCAATCAGCCGGTTTGGCATTTAGTCCTCTATGGTTATTTATCGCATCAACGAAACCGGCAATGAGGCCCGATCACCTTATTGGACTTTCCATTTGAGCCTCTGTCAGGGGCCTTACATCACTGAAAGAAATGTACTTACAGGATTTCAAACCAGCCTCTGGTATAGTAGGTCCAAAATTCGTCGCTCCGATAAATACGGATGGCGACTTTGAACCCCATAGAGTCCTTCTGTCACCGAATTCCAGCCGTGACATCAGAACCAAAACAACGAAAAATCTTAAAATTTCGCAGATATGCGTAGTTCCAGATTGCTTCCTCCCAGGCCATTTCGACAATAGATGGAAGGTAGCTCATTGGAAATATCCACGTAAAGTAGTCGAAAGGAGACATTTCTGGCGGTCCTTGACCTTACATATTTAGATCTTCTCCTGGGCCATATATCTTCCATTTTTGCACAGAAATTGATCTATTGAGGCCTTCAATCACATGACTTCAATCCATTTCTGTCCGCTTGCATGAAAAATTGCATCAGACCAATCAACGCTTCCACCTATTTGCATTTCTTGACTAACAGCGATAGTTTGATTCGTAATGGCAATTGGGATCGGATTAGTAGTCGGGCTTTTACTCGGGCTTAAAATCGTCGGAGAATCGGAGTAGTAGGAATCATTGAAGAGAGGAGGAAGAAGAATGACGCTTTATTGTTTGCAGACACGTCCGCACTACACAGGACCTCGAATGTAAATCACTTGTTTCTTGACTTTTGCCCAGTACCACATAGTAAGGAGAGATTTATCTGACCTTTAGTGTTAGCATAGACTCCCTCGACCGAACGGTTTCCATATGTAAAGATACAAATTTGTTTTCATCTGAAGGTTCCCATTTTTTGTCATTATTTTACGAAAACGGCCGTTCTGTTCCTCCTGATTAACTTTAACGACGGTTCTACTGAAAACTTATGTCATCATTAAGGCTCTATACAAGCGCATAAACTTGAAGTCAGATGTTAGACTTGCTTTTGTGTTAAGACAGTTTCCGATATTAGTTCGGGGTCCTGGGCACGGCTCATTGCAGAGGGGTTTTCTTAGCTAACAGAATGAAAAAAGTCTCAAGCAGCTGGAATAAGCAACTAACTTGTAAGTTTAAGCTTACCGCCGTCAGGGAAGTCAGATAGAATAAGTACGGATATAAAAGGGCGGTTTGTAATAGTTGTTAAAATTACTTCTATGATTTTAAAATGTACTCAATTCAGTAGACATGTCGAACTGACACTAATGTATACCCGCCATAGCACTGTCCTCATATGAGACACACTTTGTCCTCATATGAGGCACAGTTGGTCCTTTCCACAATTTAGGCACACTTTGTCCTCATATTGTACATACCGTATGAGGACAAATCTCTTTGTCATACAAATATTTACAGTAAGTGTGGTGATTAAAACATTTTTGGGACCGTAAATATTTACTAGTCCTCTTGGCGAAAGACCCGCAGATATTACAATAATCTAAGAAGCGCAAAAAGTTAAATTTCGGGCAAATATTGGACTAGCGTACAGGTTGAATCCCAGCAATTATACAGTACGACGTTCAGTACTTAATGAAGTTAGTCATTTCCAAAGAAACTAGTGTCACCCAAACCAGATTGAATTCCAGAGCAAAAAGTGCGACATAATGAATTTACAATATAGCTGGGTACTGTAATGAAGGTATTTCCGGATTCCGACCTTGAAAATCTACTGTACAGTACGAAAGTACAGTATGTACTTGCGTCAACTTTAATTTTTCCCCACCACTGTATAATTACTGGATTTTCGAGGCTTTGGCGCGTTCTGCAGCACCAGCAGCTCTCTCAGCAGCATGTTTGAACGTGGCAGTGGCAAATGGGGAGCGAACCTTAATGTCGTGTGCGGTGGATTTGTCAGGTGGCGATCCGTTTGTGGGGGGGTGGGTTGGACGAACATATCAGCGGGGGGATCAGATGTCTCGGCCATCAGGAAGGGGACTTCTTGTCGGCATGGGAGACCGGCAAGATTGAAGACATGTCTGGTGAGGAGCTTCCGAATGGTGTTGTGCAGGTGCAAACGCAGAAGCTAGACTGGCAAATCGAGGTATGATCGCCTAGAGGGTCCATTGGGGCATGGTAGGGGAGGCAGCTTATTGAGGCAACAGAATTGTCGTAGATAGTGAAGTACAAATAGCGGCGCAGCTTAACTGACACACATCAATGGAGACCTTAGAAGTGGCAGATGGGTGGGCCGCGAGGAAGGCGAAGGCGCCAGAAGAAGGAAGGCAGCTATAGCGAGCGCGTCGGCGGGCGTTCTCGGCGCTGTGATCGCGGGGCTTAGGGTGAGCGTCCCAGAGGTCATCATTCCTGCAGATGCGCGCCTTGCAACATCTGGAGTAAGAATGTGAAGGGATGGTCAGTGCTATAGCCGAGGGTCCCAGGCTCGAACGGGCCGAGGTTTTTGGCGCCAGTCTTGAAGCTTAGGGGCCAACAGCGATTGGGTAGGAGTAGACAAACGCACGCACGGGAAAGCGAGAGATTCTGTGGTAGAAGGAGACGTCGGGGTGGTCGGAGTCAGTGACTCGATGCTTTGCTGCTGCTATCAAGTTTGCGGCGTAGCAGGACTGTATAATGCTTGTGAGAGGTTGGAAGCCATGCCCGTCGATCTGGAAGGGGAGTTTAACTGGAATCGAGGTAATGGGGTGCGAGAAACGTGGCTAATCCGTGCGTAGGCTTCTATTTGGAGGTCATCGAAGCTGGCTGCAAGGGAAAGGGAGAAATTTAGGGCCACCAGGCGGAAGACCCAACAGACTGACGAGGCAACGTGGTGGAGGTGTAAACGGACGAAGGTGCCAATCGGCAATTAATATACGAGGTTGCTTTATGTCACAATGGAATTTAGTTTGGACCAAAGTCGTATGCAGCCAATCTTCTGCGCCTGTCGCGACATGTACGCTTCGTTTCTAGTCTCCATCTGCGTACATAATTACCTACACAGTACAACCATGTGCGACCGCGCGCTAAATGGGCACTTTGTTCTCCACGAAGTGCGTGAAATTGAGTGTGTACATTTTCCAATGCTAAACAAAGCTTAAAGCTTAAATAAAGCGTCGTTACGCCTCTTTTTTAATTCTCTTTTCCCCCCAAGCCCCCAAACAATAAACATAACCGCTCGAAAAAGTTCTCAACTATAATTCAATTCGAGCTAATTTTTCGGATGGTACTTTACTCTTCCTCGCTTTAACTGCGTATTATTTTCTTCGGAATTACTGCACGCACAATTTCAGCTGCATCGTAGTACCCTTTGATTATCAACACGCACCATTGCCTTGGGTATTCTCCAACAGAAGTCTCAGTGTCCATAACTTCCCGATGAACTTCTTCTTTACGCAAGGCTAACTTATGAAATCGAATGTTCCCCAAAAGTTTTCAAAATCAGGAATAGAGCCAAGGTAGTGGTCGTAAAGTTGATTTCCATGCCATTCGGAAACACAGTTACCGCCACCTTGAATCCGTACAGCTTTTGTTTGGCGCTGAAGTACTTATTGCTTCTTGAATGTTCCCGCTTGCACATTATAGCTGCTGGTATGTAACATCGGCGGTATAGTGTGCGGTTGGCTAGCTGCGAAATTTCACTCTAATCCTCATTAAATCTAAAAATATCATATTTATTTCAAACTTAATGACAGAAGACGTGTTTGAACGCTTGCTTATGCATCCATGAACTTAGTAATCAGCATTTCGAAATTTAGTGTCTTGACTCCAAAAAATCTCGCTAGAAAATACCAATCTCCAACATGTTTTAACACTAATAATGACCTGGATAAAACATCTTTCCTCTCATGCAGATATTTTCGGCTAGGGCCATATTTGTAAAATCAATTCAATGCTTCAAAATGCATGCCCCAAACGGTGTGAAACTCAGCTGCATCGAAGTTTGTCATTTGTTGGATTGAGGCACTCCCTACACAATCGTAAAATGCATCAAAAACTGTGCAGCTGGAGTCGTTTTCATCGTCACTATCCTCTGGGCGCGTGTTGGTGTTGTACCTGGATATTTCTCCTCCTCGCTCTTTAGAAGGATTGGCAAGGAGCCGAAGCGGGTTTTGTCCTGCGGCATGCGTGTGAACCGGAATATCCGGCTCTTGGGTATTCGGAAGCGATGTACGTTGGCTTGTCAAGGTTGATGGTGGGCTACTTTCAGGTGCCCCAACACGATTCGTACTGCAGCCAAAGGGTTATTAATTAGATAATACGGAGTCATTCTGCAATTGTTGATCTTGGACCAAGCTTTTCATTTGACGCCCAATTTACATAACAACGTTAAATGATTTAGAAGTATCCTTAACCCACACATTATGCAACGCTACCAGTTTAAACAATTAGTTTGTACTCTACTCAATAAGATTGCCAGTAATCTATTGGTTCATTCCCATGTCCCCATGAATTTGATTGAGAGGACTACTAGGAAAGAAACTCTAGAGCTATAGAATTACAGTAAGATGCTGTTCAGTAGACTAAACCTCTACATCACCTTGGCTAAAGCATCCACCTGCAGGTACTAAAAGGGTAAAATATGGCAAAAGCGCGCAAAAATCAAAGTTTATCGAGTGGAAAAAGTAGGGCGTACGCGTACCAGCGTTGAAATTTGCCGAAAGTTTTGTTTTTATCGAGATTAACTACGGCTTAAACTGTAGATTAGGGCATAAATGGAAGAAGAAAATATTTCTTCTTAAAAAATTGGCCCTAAATTTTGTCCTCGTGTGAAGACAGTGGTCTGATAAAAACTAGATACTGTACAATATGGCCCATAAGTGGCATCCCAGATTCGTCAGAAGGGATTATTGGAGAACCGTACCGTACAAAATATTGTGTAGGCTACTGTAACTAGAAAAATACTAGTATCTGCGGAATTTGGGACAGCTGTCTTTGAGGGTTATCGGCGCCGTCGTTTACTATACGTAAACCGCACAGATGCAGTTGAGACCGCTGGGGTCAATAAATAGAGGCCCGCAGAGGGCCTAGGGTAAGTGAGCGGGGGCGCAACACCAATTCCTTACGCGGTGTACAGTTTTTGATGAGTTTTAGAATATATTTGTGCAGTATGGCAAATTATATGTAGTCTCGGAGCCAATGATTGGATCTGGCCGCAAAAAGACAAATCTGGCCACTAACAGGCTATTGATACTGCCAGTTTCCATCAATCAAGTTTTCTACATCGCAAATTTGGACAAACTGACAAACACCTTCAAACTGGAGGACTTGCAGGTTTTCTGGTGAGTTCCGGCACCCGATGTTTTGCTGGCTACCTTTAACAGACACTTCACGCGACTTCCACTCACTGCGGCCCATCTCACCGACATCCTACCAACCGCTCTTTTCACTCTGTGCCCCTTCCACTGCGCTCAACCTCTTCACACTCTCGCCCCATCTTGCTACCACTCCGCCTCCTTCGCCGCACTGCCCTCATACAACCTCCGCCACTCCTCCGCCACTCCTCCGTCAGAATCTAACACCGCCGCCTCCTTCATTCACCCTCCTCCTCACACCTTCTGCCAGACTCCACTCTCAGTATGGATGGCGACGATGACATATTGCAGACTATGACAACATCGATAGCAATAATTCCGCAGTTCATGACTCTCTATATGGCATGCAGTTCAGTTAGCGTCTACTTCTGCTCCTGATGTATGATTTTCAGGAAGAGGTCCATGGAGATTACTCCATAAACAAGTCAATCCCAAAGATAAGCCGCATTGGCAATCTCATCAACGGGCACGTATAGCTTATGGAGGTCAATACAGAATTCTTTCCTGGGGAATTGGAGAGTTTATGCCAAAATATCTGCCCCGTTATTGCTTTGCGCAGCCGCCATACGCATGAGGTGCGTGCTAGCTCTGCTGGAAGGAAATGCAAACTCTCTCCCCGCGAGAGAGTTTTGGCGACCATATTTTACCTTCGTGGTTGCAACGGTATTCGCGCCGAGGTTGCCAGCTGGAACCACAGCAGAACGTCTCTTCGCAACGACTGCATGTTCATTTGCAGCATTATAAACGACGTCATGGCAGCACAGATTATATGGCCGACTTTGCTGCAAAGAGTAATGATGCGCAACAGGAACCCTTTATTTCCTGGGTGCTTGGGGTATGTCGATGGTACGCTCTGCAAAATACGACGACCGCGGTGCACTGATCATCGTGCATATTTTAACGGCCGGTAGAAGATGTACTGTTTTAACAATGCTGTCTTAATCGATCACGACGGCCACTTTCGGTTTGTTGCGGCTGGCTACGCGGGTTCTTTTCATGATTTCTCCGTGTTATATAACACAGATTTTGCACGCAACTGGCAGCAATACTTTGCCGTAGATCACAATTACCTGTATCCGTAGAGTATCTGCTCGGCGACCCCGGCTACTTGGGGCTAGACCGCTTTATTCTGCGACGCATTGACGCACGTGAGGTAGCCGACGTTAATTCAGACCCAGTCATGCGAGAATTCACCAAACTGCATTCTAGATATCGGGTGAAGGTAGAATGGGGATTGGTGGAATGAAAATGATCTTTAAAAGGTTCCTAGACATCTGTCCTAAACGGCAGTCTTCATTTGCTCGTATGTTCGAAAGTGCAGCCATTATGACAAACTTTTTGCATCGAAGGTGCCAGGATTTTAGTTTAAGTCTTCAACAGCTCGATTCTAGTGAGGGTAAATGGGGGACTAGAGCTATACGAATGCTTTCATCTTTTCCCTAAATTCTTCCTCTGTTATGACCTTTTGGTCGCGCAGTAGTATCAACCGCTTCATATTCCTGTCAACTTCCTCACTCTGGAGAGTCTTCATCTTAATTTCACGAAGGCCCTGACGGTTTTTGACGTATAACAATTGCAGCTTAGTCCACTACTGTACAGCACGTTTCAAGTCCGAAGAATTCCCCTCAATCACCTCAACCATACTTGAGACGGCATCGACTGCATTCTACATCAATTCCCGTTTACTCCGACGTTGCTTCTTAGTGTCTATGCTACCGGAACGGCTGTGGCTTCCGCTTTTCTCTTCATCGGCGCCGACTTCGGAGCATACGGAGCTGTTTGCGAGATGTTGCCTAAAGTCCAACATCTTCTCCTTGTTGAAAGTGTCGGTGTTTTTGAGACGCCTCATTACATCATTATCTTGAAGGACGAACTTTTGGCAGGTTTGCAGATCAGCTGTACCCGTATACAACTCTCCCAGGGCAGATCGTAGCACATACTGCAAGGTTCTCTCCTGCGGGAGATCCGTCTCATTGAACACTGCACCCGTGGCCGCGCATTGGACTTTCGTAGACTCAACAAAGTCCCCATAGATTTACTTCTACACCACAGCAGGTATCTTTTGCTAAAAAGCACGCTTTTTTGCTGAACAGAAGGTTTTCCCTTGCAGTACGCAGAAAATGCTTACCATAGCTGCCCACAATAGATGCCAATACTTCAGCACCAACTGCTGCCCTCTACTTCTGAATACTTTTGGCCAGAAAAACGACAGCGACATCAGTCCCAGAGTCTCTCCGATCTCTATCTGCAAGCAGCAGGGCACCAATACAGGTAATGATTTGAGCTCCTTGCTCCACTTCCTCCAAAATATCGTTCGCTTTGCCGTCCATAGACCTCCCGACGACTTCTTCATCGTCGAGACAGACTGCAACACTTTTACTTTCTCCTGCACCATCGAACTCCATCCTGGCAAGCCCCTCACAGCAGGGACCAGCACATTATTGTCACTTCCGCTTCGTGGGTTTAACATTTCGGGGTGGCTTCAAAGACACGTCAAAATGCGATCGATTTCGTAGCGCACTAGTCGTTTACACACGCAGCGTAGTAGCTAGTCCGCAAACAGCACAAAGAACCTTACGGTTGTGGGGCGCGCCTGGTTGGTCGTGTCGACGTCGAGTACGAAGTGTAGGGGAACGTGAAGGGGCGGTTGCAGGTCGAACTACGTGACGGAGAGGTCTAACAGAGGGGTGACCGTGAGATGCACGAAGAAGAGAGGGCGGGAGATGTCTGCAGAGAGCTGGTTCAAGAAGGAACTGCGGCTGTCGGAAGGCGGTCACGCAGCCAACAGAGTATTCGCACTCTGCGTATGCGTGGGAGGCGGTAGAGGACTGGAGGGCGGTGCGAAAAGGGACCTTGTACAGGACAGGATGGTTGAGGGCGAGTTCATGTTAAGAGACGCTGAGACTGTGAATTGGAGGCTGTCAAGATGTAGACGGAGGCCGGGAGGGTGTACGGGCGGATAGTACAGAAAGCGTCCTTGTGGAAGGTGCGTATGGGGTGTAGTTTGTCGGCAGAGAGGGTTTGGTGGATCGTAACATGAGAAGGCGGCAAAAATGATGTGTGCGAAATTTGATTTGCGGCCAGAAAAGAGACGAGGTCCTCGCGAGAAACACATCGTCGATTTGCGGCCAAGTTTATTATTTGCCATTTTTATAGCGGCAATTAGTTCATTTACACTGTGATAATTACTGATAATTGATATTTGGTAGAATAATTACCATGGTCTAGATTGGTAGAAATATTTTTATATCGTTCAGGCCATCAAAATATCACCATTGATCATCTATCATTAACATTGGTTTTCTATTCATATTTTTGTATAAGCTAATTCAGGCAATTATTTACTGTTCAATTTATTCTTGAATCTACTATTTCAATATTTTAATAGTTACATGCCCAGATTGCCACAAACTTCCTTCAAGGCCGAAATTTTCATACAGATGCCAGAAGCGTGACAGTTCTGAACCTGTAGCTCACTTTTGCATGTCACTACACGTAAAAGATTTGGTGATCTGCACTCAAACGTTTGCCAATACTGTTCTTATGTAGCTCAATGTCTTTTTGATATGCTTTCTACAGCTTCAAGCACCCCAAAATTTGAATTCATGTCGATAGGTCATTATCTACTCTATCGGTATCGTCCTGGCCAATTTTACTTGAGTTCAAAGCTTTTCGAATACATTACGCGTGTTTTTTGCTACTTTGTTTTCTCGTCCAACCCAGGTTCGCTTATCATGGAAATAGGAGTCATGAAGTCAGTCAAAGAAAAATTTGAAAGAATAACTTTCTCGTCAGTTGACTTCAAGGCAGTTAGCTTCTGTCTCAAATGCTTGGTGTTGTTGACTGTTGATCAGAGAGGCCAGTCGCCATTGTATAAAGGTAACAAAGTTTTTGTAATATCATCAACAACTGTGCGTATAGTGCGCTTCCCAGTTGTGTTCACCATGTGTATAAGGAATTATTGTCGAAACTAGGGAAAAATTAAGCTGCAAACAGTACATTATGTTTTCATAGAGTGTCAATAAGTGTTTTGGGTGATATCTCAGCTGTAATTTTGCAGGGTTAACTTCGTGCCCCATTCGAACGGGTTATCCCGTAAATTACGAGGGATTTACTGGGATCTGTGGCATAGTCTCGATAAACACGGTTTGAAAGAATCCATTTGTTCATACATTGTCCTCGATTATCTCAGCTTAATGGAATAATGCGCGATCAAGCTCCGTCAAGAGATCTTCGCAAAGGATTTCATTAAAAAGTTCCTTAGGTACGAACGGTGTCCATATTTCATGCCTATTCCATTTTAAATCTCTATAGATTTACGGACGCCTGAGATAGTATCAAAGCGAGTTTTGTATCAAAGTTTTCAACTCGGCTGATGTGAAATTGGTACAATTATTCGTTCTTAAAGCTTCAGGGAATCAAACGTACTTAGAGGTCCATAATTACGTGAATGCGTTACACAATGCAGTAGAAGAATATCATTTGAGGAAGTATGTTGCACAGAACTTCTTTACTTACTTAAAATAATGAAATATTCCCCTTAAGTCTTCATATATTAAATATTTTTATGAAATCAGAAAAGTGGTAAAAAGATAAATATGATGATCAAAATTCCTTTGTAACTTCACCCAATATGCCTAAAGTTCATCACTAGATAAATTTCAAACGTTTAAGTCTTATTGAAATAACATGTAAGGTATCATTTATTCAATAACGATAATGCCAAATTGGAGCAATTGAATGGTGCCATCGTAATAATAATAGATCAAATATCTATTTCATGATAGCAATCCAGATGAAAATAATCTAAATTTTATAAAAACAGTGATATAACCATATTGTTCTTCTAAATGCGCCTCTGTTACACTAAAAGCACGTAAATATCTTATTTCGGATAAAATTGATTCATACGAGCCAGATAGAGCGGAACTGATTGGGATGGATCCAAACTGGTCTATACACTCTGCAGATAAAACTCTTAACAACGTAAAATGTAAGATGAAAAAATGTGGTTAGTAACAGACGGGAAATCTACGACAATTCTCGGTGAAATCCAAATATTAAGTTTCGGGCAGTTTTTTTCTAAGAAAATACATTTTAAATATCATACAAGTGATACATTACCTTACTATTACTACTGTCTTTGTCAGTGGAAATACTAATGATTATACATTAGTGAGACGTTCTTAAGCGGATTATTCAAAAGGCTGTAATTGAGCGTAATTGTAAAATGACATAACATACTATATTATAGTTACAAGTAGACTTAAAATAATCATAGAAGCTATAAAAGGGTAGTAAGATACTTATGATAGTAAATAGTGGAATTCAGTAAAGTGTAGCTAGCAACTGAGTTTCAAAAAGTTACACCCTATGATCTATGAAAATGTAACATCGCAATAAATAGATTAAAAATTAAAGAATTATTAAGTGTCTATGGGCAGATAAGGTTGCAAAACTCTGAGATAAAAAGGAAATTGCAACACGAATAATCATCTGCAAAGCGCAAAAACACAAAAAAGTACCAAAAATAACAATAATTGTAAGGAGGTCATCTGTGAGCCTTCCCAAAATTTTCAAGAGCATTCCGAGGCAACTGAATGAGAAATTTACTTTCAGTAGGACTTGAGAAGTACAAAGATACATATTTCAAAAGTCATGAATGATTTAGCGAGCAGTGGAGCCATAGCTGAGGCTGCCGTAGTACAAGGATTTCAGCAGGCATTAATTTTACGATAAGTCGATTTTCACGGAAAAAAGTTACCGTGGAAAGATTGTAGAGAAATGAAACAGGAACAGTTAATAATATTCTCCCAGTTTGAATTGGGAGAATATTATCAACAGTTAATAATATTCTCCCAGTTTGAATTGGGAGAATATTATCAACAGTTAATAATATTCTCCCAGTTTGAATTGGGAGAATATTATCAACTGTACCTTCAAATTGAAAGCGTTTAATTGGTAGATTTATAGTAGAAAAAAGTATAAATTGTGAGAGAATGCAAATGAAGACTTTTAAGCACGAATAAGTGAAAATCATGATTGTGTACTCGGGTAGACTACTAAAGCGATGCGTAAGGATTTAAATGTACTGATATAAACCGAATAGGTAATTAAAGACTCTAATACGTAGTTTATATAACGAAAGGTACCTATAGAAAACCTAATATGTCTTGTATAAACTATAAACACTGAAATGTAGTTCGAAGAACTTTAAAAATAAACATAGTACTGATAGGGAAATAAAGACCTTTCCAATTAATATTAAGCGATGAGAAGTCATCACAAAAGACTAAACCGAATTTCAGACATGTCAAAATGGCTTTCAAAACTTTTGTTACAAGGATACCAATTTATTTAGTAAGAAAGCAACGTTATAGATAAATCTATCTACCTTTCAAAGTTCTATTCTGTAACATACTTAATCTATACAAAGGTAAATATTTTATTCTATGATGCTGATCTATAACATCTGGATAATTTTTTTGCTTTTGAGGAATGAGGTGGTTCTAGACTGATGTTTTATTCCCTTCAAGGATATATATTTAACATTAAAACGGGGCATAATGGAAGTTTAGGGCTCTCATGCAGGGAATTAGACAAAAACCCGACTTCAAGTAGCAAAAGACGTGATTCAATACAAAAAGCTATTTTCGAATAATTCAAAATTAAATAATCCAAAAATGAGTATTTTTACGACAGAGAAGAATAAAACAGTACTCCTTAAGCAAAAAGCACATTTCTTTGTTTTTAACTTATTTAATGATGACAATGCCCATCATTCGACGTAATTTATGTACCATGAGGCTCACTGTACGAATTTTTAGGCAAAAAAGACGGGGTTGGTGTATATAAAATGAGTGAATGTGACATTAAAAAAAAATAAAATTACACCTTAATAAACTCGATTACTTCTTTCGCGAAACATAATTACTCTTAACCGGAAGCATTCTTGAACTACTGCATTATAAATGTTCTCTTTGTGTGCTTATTTCTGGATTTTCATTCTACTGTGTACCATGGAATTGCGCCGTTGTGATAAGGAATAAAATTTCATGGGGTCCATAAAAAGCGATCAGAAAATTGGATTTTGGAAGGGTCTATTAATATTTTCGTGTGTAAAATGGCTCTTTCTCCAAACTTATCCCTGCGGAAAGCAACTTTGCTAAATTGCAGAATATGCTATTTATTTGTTTCCATTTAGTTTTCATTAAGTTTTGATACTCTTGAAATTACTGAATCGATGATTTAAGTTTAAATCCCAATTAGGTACTGGATTGATTCACATTTATAGCTTATTAGAAAAATTACATGTAATTAAAAATTTCCTCCGACCTAAAGGAGTTTTTTTGTCTCTTTGACTTTTGGGATACTTCGTTTTCGTCTCTTTTTTGTCAAATGTGAGCATATATACAAAATCTATAACAATACTGTTTGCTCTAAAAAGACGCAAAAGGGGAGGGAAAATAAAATACATAGTGATATGTTGTGGATATATTGCAGAACTGGGCAGACAATCTTGCGGTTTAGCCCTTAGTAGTATCAGAATTTTTCTTTTGGGATGAAACTGGAAACAAGTGGGGTTAAACTTTGAATACTTAATTTTGTTAATGGACTGAAATTTGAATGATAATAGATTATTATCAGTCCAAACTTGTGACGTTTGTGATAATAATGATTTAACCGTAGTGTTTGAGCGGGATTTCTTGAGGGTAATACCTTGATATTATCTTTGAATTATTTTAAGAATATTGATGTTGAAACTTTTTCTGGAGCGAATTGTTATGGCGAGAAAGACTAATGAATCAGGAAAAGTATTCCTGTATCATAAATTGATATTATATATCTCTATTGAGTACTCATATTAATTTTTAAACTGGGTTATAAATCTATTAATGAGATATTAAGTGTATTGGTAGACCTGCAAGCGGCTAATTTGAGGAGCTGGTCTTCAAAAATTTATCTCCTTATTTTGACCAGTGACCTAAATACGTTTTAGTTAATATTTAAGTCATAAGCGTAATAATAAACTATTTTTTATTTTCCCTGGCTAGCTGCCAAACTCATTCACCACTGACACAATGGTCCCTGCCACTGTAAGTGGAATAATTTAAAGATCTACTACTTCCTGTAAATAATTTTATCATCTTTTGTTCTGTTTTATGTTTTACTACATTTGTGGCATCAAAAAGTCATATATTCCCATATTTTCATATGAATCATTGAGGGGACCTGCGGACACTTTGTAAAGTAATGATTTATTTTCCAGCTCTAATTTCGGAACTATCAAATTCGAATCCATCTCTATTTTTGATCTTTCACTTTTTTACGAAACTGCTGGTATATATTTTTACGATATCGGATTCTATTTTTCCAATAAAATACAATTTTGTATCATTAAACAGTTATTCATAGTAACTTGAAGTTACAAGCATGGTTTTAACTATTTTTTTGTTACAGGAAATAACTTTTTCCCCACTTTAATCCTCTTTCAAGAACCTACTACGGGAAGTACTTGCTTGTGGTCATGTATGTAGTAAGCGTCGCACTCTCAAAACCTCAATTATTATTTAATGAAACCGCTTAAGGTAAAACGAATAAATAAACGCATCCCAAAAGACTTCCAGTCCAGCGGGTTCTCGAGGCCAGAGTAGTCAGGTTTTTGCCTTTGAAATATAATTAATCTTATGGTTACGAAAAAAATCACTGTCACTATTTCTTCATTTAATTGCTTTCAAGGTGAAAGTAGAGGGCTATACACGAGAATGAGTTTTTGGACCACAGTTTTACCAATGGAACTCATCAAGCAGCCCATACGAAATCTACGAAATTTTCGACCATGTCCAATTTAATGCTGACTTTCTTGCCTACTTCTGCAGTGCAGAGAAACTCTTAAAGGTTCCCCTTATTGACTGCTTGATTTTTGAATGGTGTAACTGTGATGGACTGCAAGAAAAGTGAGAAAAAATTGTCTTATAGATTCAGTTGCGGATGAACAATGATCCTTTTCAACTGCATTTCTTTGGTTCCAAATTTACGAAAGGAAACTTGGCCAGATCTGGAATTAAATCAAGCAATGAGTTATTTGTGCGCATGTCTTCTCCATCGATTTAGTGGGGACAAAGATGTCATTGATTAAATTATTGTAGTTGAACCATTTTGTTGACTATGTAAATATCGTACTGTAAAGCAAGACATTTGAAACTGCTGTACAGCACATTTCTAACCGTTCCCTCCGGCAACCTTTGCGTAGTAACTTCACAAGCCATCCTCAAAGTCTGTTGGATGGAAGACATGTGAAGCCCCTTCCACCTCCGAATTGCCGCAAGCCGCCCTCATAACACAATACTTTGCTCCTGGGGGGCATCCGAAGTACTCAAAGTACTCTCCGCCGTCCACTTGTACGACATCCGGTTCTCTGCGGAGGCTCTCCGCTCGGTCCAACATTCCCATTTTCATTACAAGCTCTTTTATGCCGCGTGGGGGAGCCAGCAGCGCGTTTTCTAGCTGAGTGCTAGTCTCCTCGCTAGCAAGAGGTTGAACCAAAGAGTTCCACTACCACTGGCAATGGTACTACGACCGTGGGTGTAATTACGGGGAAAACATTGGCCTTCCGGAATCTCTGGACACGTACTGGCCTGCCGAAGCGATTACATCGAAGGTGCTGGAAGTGGCCCAGAGAGACCTGGCGAGAGGTCAAAGGGACTTCCAGTGGGTTGTGGGCTCCGAAGCAGAGGATGAGTAAGGCTTTCTAGGGCGAAGAAGGCGGCCGAGCCTACGATTGCGTGGATTGGGTGGTCGGCGTTAGAGGCGGAAAGAATTGAGTAGACAACATTGAAATTGTAAAAAGATGTCTGGAACTGTTAAGGATCATGGAAATAGTGTGGTTCGGTTCCCTCGTGGCTAAGTTTGGAGAGAAAAATAGTGCTCGTACTGCTACACGATTTTTTAGATCCAGAGTACGATAGAATCTTTAGCAAAAATACTGGATCCCGGATTCAATGATTTAAGACTTGACGTATAATACGACAGTGCAGATTCCACACCTGGCTTAAGGTGGAACCATTTAGCAACAGACTTCTAAATTTGGCATATCATTATAGCCAATGATGTCCCTCAACCTTAAATATATTGAAAAGTTAACAGACCAGCCACGATAATCGAATTTGTACACCTCAGATTACAATCCGTCCTAGTTATTCTCCAGAAAATTCCTCTGGTAGTATTCATGCTATTTTGTCCCATAGGTTCTCACTGGATTTAA
Source organism: Kappaphycus alvarezii (assembly GCA_002205965.3). Lineage (NCBI taxonomy): Eukaryota > Rhodophyta > Florideophyceae > Gigartinales > Solieriaceae > Kappaphycus > Kappaphycus alvarezii. Next base: position 702,652 of record NADL03000795.1, read on the forward strand.
ACCTTCTATACGTATCCCTTCAAACAATAATCCAAAGGGAAACCTAGGGAATTTCCTGGAACTTCTGGACTAAAGCTATGGATGTTTTTGGTATTTATGGTGATAAAATTTGAGGCCAGAGAGTATTAACTAGAGTCTTTCGAATGAATCATGGTCGTCACAATGCTTACATGAAATAGTCTTCTGTACTTTGTTACAAGTAATCTCTCTACCCAGAAGTTTTGCACTTAATGTACTTATATGTATAGATAAAATTGATTTTGAAAAGATTCCTCTCGCTTCAGATGTTAAATTCATGCTTTTCATATTAGAATATGTTTTATTGAGATTTCAATTTCTCAAATAATCTAACCATGTAGTGAAACAGCTATATCATTCGATCTTTATATTTGTCACTAATTTGATTTCTAAAATTTTTAATATCATTTTTGCAGAACTGGAAGCGAGTATGTTCGAATGTTCTATTGCTTATCTGGATTTTGGAAACATTTACACTCTGTTACTTTAGTCTCATTAAAAGAAAAAAACTCACCTGGGTGGAATTGAGGATAATTCTTAAGTTTAAGTGTAGTATTTTCAGTAGTGAATCTGTCAGGCCCGTTCGTTAATCATTTGTACCTAAAAATACAGATAAGCGAACTTACACGGATCATGAGGATAAAAAATCTGACCAGGCTTCACAAAGAAGATTAGATCCTACCTCCTTAGCTAATTAAGGAATAATTCAAAGCCTTTAATCATTCTCCACAATCTGTGTCAAGATTGAATACACCCAGTTTCAAGTTTTTTTTCTTTTAGTACAGACTTTCGTGATAATTCAGGAATAAGTAGGTGAAAAAACTTTTTAACGAAATGTAATTTTCCGGTTATTTCAATGTCGTGCCCTTATCAAGTAAATTTTTACGTGTATCCGATATATGGTCACTCCAAAAATTCCGCAGTTAATGCAAGTAATGCTATTTTATTCCCCCGTGCCTATCAACTTACTTGGAAACACAGCCCACCATATCTCTCAATAATTGAAAACCCAATTTTCATATTTCATTTTCAATAAATTAAATTCATTTTTCAAACTTATATTTTTCTTCTTCATTGTACAGTTCATAACAGTCAGATTTATATTGTAATTTTCGTGCTGGAAACTTTCATATTAGCTGAAAAATACTAATTTTATTTATGCGACAAAATATTCATTCTTACTTGTAGGAGATTTATTTCATGAGAATATGAAACTTGATGGAGATACTAAATCATATGATGAATAATTCCGGATCTTAAGAAAGGTATAGATTCTTTAAGGGCTTTTCAGATTTTCTTTTGAGAATTTTAGTTCAGAAATTGGCATTGGATCCATTTCTCGGAAGGCAATTCATTTTTTGCGGTCGATTTAAATCTTCGTCGATACATTAAGCTTGTTAATTACTGCCCTAATTAATAATGTTCATGCCTCAATAGTCGACACGAACTTTGAAATTAGCGCTCTTACTGACGGAAAAGGGTAATAGGAGGCAAAATTCTTTTCAGGTGCCCCTACAACTCAGAGGTCTTTGAATATATTTTTCCCGGTACCCTACTTTGAACTAGCCAAGAAAATGATTGGAATCTTGAGTAAATTGTCCACCTATTTTGCTTTTTCCAGTTTACCAGGTCCCAGCTGAAAATAAATAATCTCTGTACTCAACATTAATTTATTTTTGTTGGATAAAGAAGACATCCGTGAGTGTTCCACATGAATTTAATTCCTGCACAGCCACATATATGTGTCGCAAAATTTTATTTAACACAATATCATTGACAAAGCAAAGATATTAAGTATCATCCCTTCTTTAAAGCAGAGAAATAAATTCTTTAGCGCCTGTGTTGGATCCAGTGCTTTGGTTCTTTTTTAGATAAAATAAGCTTCATTCTATTTACAATAACGATATTTTTGATAGCATAACTTTTTGTATTTTTGTGCTAACAAACTTGCAGTGAGGTTCAAAAAATTCTCTCGTTTCTCTGCGGCTTCAGATGTTCGAGTTTCTGTGTAACTGCAATAATTGTGAAAGAATCTGTGCTAATCCGAATGAAACTCGTCAAGTAATTTTTTTTGCGCCCTTACATTAGAATGTAGGGAAGCAAAAAAAAGATCTCACAATATTTCCATGAAATATTTTCATTTAATCTGTAATCACTTTAGAAAGTAAAAATAACGGTTATAACCCAAATGAAGTACTTCAATTCTATTATTATTTACTATCGAAGTACTGAAAAACCCATTTTAATTATAATCAATTTATTATTTCACTTTGTATCTAATTTTTAATCATTTCTTGTGAAGCTTAAATCATATTTTCCGAATTGGTATGGGAAATCTTCTTCAATTCAACTGAAAATTTTCAAATTCCATTAATAATTTTCTTTCATCACTAATCAATGAACTTTTATTCGATTGAATGCCTTTCAATTTTGTAGTGAGTCCATTCAACTGCATTTTACCGATTTCTAACACGAGTCACAATTATTATCTATTTCATTTAGCTATTATTTATTTAATTTTATTATATACCATTTTCAAACCCGTTGTATTTGAGATATTGCAACCACGGAAATGGGTTGACGTTTTCCCGGGCATATCTTCATAGATAACAAATTAATATCTATAAAATATACATTCAACTAAATTAGTTTCGGGCAAAACTCAGAGGGAACCTTTTTACACCGATAAGCTTATCTGCTTTTGCATTTTGTGCCCTTCAACATGTTCAGCAGTTCGCATTGATTTGCACCAACTGCATATTATATTATGCCAACTTAAGTTCTTTTGAAGCATATTAGCAGTTTTGCTATGATTTATATCAGTACACAAAATTTCTCTCAAAGTACGTTTCATTATCAATTAACTCATTTTTTAAACCTAACTTCCTCCTCTTGATGCATTGTTCAATTACGTCCTTTTATTTCTGATACGTCTTCAATATAGTGATTCGTTAGGGGCTTTATAAAAGGGTTTGATAATTACTATACATGAATTATGAAAGCTAAATAGAATACACTTGTTATTTTTTGACATTCAAGGTCTTTTTGGTTTTTAAAATTTATTGCACTTCAAGTTCTCATTTTTTGAATTCTTTTATTCTCTGAGAAGGATATAATCCTATCTTTTTACCATTTGTGAGTCATATTCCCGTTCTCGAAATTATATTTCCCGTTCTCGAAATTATATTTCCCGTTCTCGAAATTATATTTCATATAAGTTTAGTCGCTGAACCTTTTTCTCTTCAAGTAGCCACTACTATGCGTGGTGGTTCCCACTGGTAGTGTGAAAGACATCTTTTTGTAAATTGCTTTTAGTAAATTTAGATGGAATACATCTTTTTATCTTTCTTCTTTCAATTTTCCCTTGCAGTTATTGTTACGGTCCCAGCTGCTTATTAAGGGTTTTTTCTGTGATAGTATCGGCTTTTTGATAAGTTTCCTTCCAAGTCATAAATTGCGTTCATAGTTGCTCTTAAAGACTCCTTTACCAGGCAAAAGATGAAGTAAACCCTTTAATTTCCTCTATGGCTGCCTGTAAAATATTTAAAGGAGAGGAACACTTGTGATTTAAAACTGCATTGGTTCATTCTGTAGCTTCTCATACAAGATTAATGTACTGTATATTACATAAGCTTCTTGTGATGATTTCACGTAGCTCCTACTTTTTCTTTGTGAATAATGAATAAATTCACTTTTTTAAAATTACTGACGGATAATTTTATATATCAATATCTGATTTGATAAAGAAGTAATGTAAAAAGATGTAGTAATTGCACAAATAGTGACCACTTTTAGAAATAACTGAATTATTGTGTTGACTTGGGGACTGAACTCACGCATTCATTTCCGCATATAGATCTAACTTATCCTACCCAATAAAGAATCAATTTATTTCAAAACTTTTTGTGACCGTTGTGATGGGAGTACTCTCCCATGCAGATAAACCGCACATATAAATTTCAATTAAAATGTTTACTTACATAAAAAGACTTCCATTCCACTTTGTTACATTCAAAACGCGATAATAGCTTCAAGGCTATGCAGCAGCGTTGATTTGGATCTATCTGGAATCGAGTGGGGATTTCGCTCCTATATAAGTCCTTCAGTCATGGATTTTTTGTTTAATAATAAAAAATTGATTTAATTAATCACTTTTTGCTTTAGTATATCCAAATAATTTAATATTAAACAAGCTGTTAATTTAGAAACGAGTAAATCACCAAAATTTATTCCAGGTATGAGAAATAATTATCGAAACTTTAAACTGCACAGACCAAAAATGCGTTAAAATATTAAAATATATTTCAAAAAGGGGGAAATTTTGGTTAATTTTTTTTTGGAAAGGACTTCAATGTCATTTCTTGAAGTGAGGCCACATGTTCAAAAAATTTTCAATACATCATTTTTCGCCCCTTTTCTTATTAGGAAAGAAGAAGCGTCTCCTTGTAAAATATTCGCGAGAAAGCACAGGAGATTATAATTTACATATTTTTAATTGAAACGGGAGCTGAAGACTAATACGAGAAAATGCTTCCCTCTTTTTTGGATGTTAAGTGAATATTGGGCTAAAAGATGTAATTATTGGATTTTTTAGTATCTGGAGCTCTTTTTGAATTCTGCTACCGACAATTTGTTTACCGAAAAATTAAATAGTCTAGAAGAAGGAACTGGAGATCTACCAACCGCTCGTGGTAGGATAAAATCTTGGAAATAGTCAATTCAGTTCAAAGATCAATGACTCTTTTGGGAAGGGATTCAGGTCCGGCTATGCACTTAATGGATGTATGTATTCTAATAATTCTTAAAAAGTCCTGAAACATCTAATCAATGCCTTTCAAAGTATAGAGTTAATTACACGACAATCTCAGTGTCAATAAAGATTCTAGAAAGGCAAGAGAAGAACAAAGAGAACGTCCTATGGAAGATAATTGAGGTCATTTCCATTAACACTGAAAGCGTTCATAGTTGCCCGCTTTGCTACTGCTCCCGCTCGTTTTGACACGTGTACATGTGATGCTCACATCATCTCCCAATGGAAAAACCCGTTTTCCCGCCGCACACCCTCAACATCAAAAGAAGAAACAGAAAACAAAATATCTTACTAGAAAATCATATGTGAGGTGGACAGAAGGGAGGCCTTCGGATCTAGTGGCCGCCCTCAGACCTTTTGCAACGCGTCACAATTTCGATAGTCTCTCCCTACCAATCAATTCACTCCAAGTAACTCCACCCTCGTTTCATCTAGAATTTCCAAGAATCTCCCCACGGACATGGCTCAATTTTTCTTCCAACAACTTCAACTAGAAGAACATGCAATCTCAACCCACTGCAACGCATAGAATTCAAATGGAATACATAAAAACATTGCATTAAATTTGAGGACCGTATTTAAGCTCTTCCCGCCCTCATTAATCTTTTTTCGACGTGTGCGGCATCCCTTCGGCTCCGCGCCCCCTTTTTTTAAACTGTCCTACACCAAAAAAAATCAATACATGATATAGCATCACTGGAATCCCCTGCTCTCGCGCATTATTCAAGGGGGCCTCCCCCTTACAGCTGTTTCCACCTGAAAGTAATGGCGGCGATAACCGTGTTCGGAGCACTCTATTTCATCGTAAACGCCATTCTATCCGGCGGAACGTTCAAACTAAAGCTCTTAGTATGAATCTTACCACGCTTCCCCCTGCTACCCGGCGACCTCATATGGTATGGAGGGTGCCAGATCACCGTCTTCTTATACGACCCAAGTCATTGCGGCTCCATCGAACTTTTCACTCTCGTCTTCCTCCACAACACTGCATCACCCACCCCATATCTCCTTTTCTGCAGTTCGATACTACCCGCTGGGAGATTTCGCATTAACCTCTCCTCACGCTGGGCCGCAATCTCCACATCCTCCAGATACCGACCCAGACCCAACTTCTAGACAAAGGACATCCAACAAGTGCCTCTCACCTTCAACCTAGGTTCCTTCCAGAGCATTAACCAAAACGTTTCAAATTCCTTCCTTCCCTTCCGAGCTTTGTCAAATCTAGTGATCGCATTATCCCAATCTCCCTTACTCGACAACGCGATCTTCGCAATCGAACTATTCATCTTGGTCATCATATGCTCCGCGCGCCCATTCTCTTGTGGCGCATTTATGCTGACGAGCTTCCACGCAACTCTGTTCTCCGTAACAAATTCACTAAGCGCCGTGGCGGTAAATGAAGGTCCATTTTTCACTGACACCCGTGGATTACCAAACACGTACATTATTTCGTCCCTGAAAACCGCCGCTGCGTCCTTCAAAGTTTCGTTTCCCTTCGCCCACACGACTGCCCATCCATTAAAGTGCTCTACTCCGACCAATTACTATCTGTCACTTCTCTCTGTCCTCCTGAACTGCCACTAAAGTCAATTGAGAACACCTCTCACAACCCGGAACCTGTTGACGCAGCCCGTAACTTACGCAATCCAAGGCCTCGCCTTATGGATTTCGTCGCACGAACGCAAAAATTCTCGCTAGTCGGGGCTCAACCTAGGCATTCAAAAGTGCTCCTTCAAAACTCATTTCCTCTTCACCATATCTTAATTCCCTACTGTGTCATTCACGGCCTCTTTGATCTTATTCCTCGCCTTAATCGTAGGTACAACTCTTAGTCCACTGTTCACCCCCTAAAATACCGTATTACATACCAAAAGTCCTTTGTCTTTCAGAGGCATATTTTACTCGGGAGTCGACAGTCCTGCATATCCAAAAAAATTACCGCACTCAGACCTTCCTTAAATGCACTCCTGCTTCCGTCACGTAAACGACAGTCACTATTCCGTCTCCTCTCTCTGCTCCTCCACCAAGCCGGTCCCCCCCGCATTCTCAATCCCCACTCGCTATGGATAATCCACAGTCGCGTTCTTTGCCTCTGGCTTATGATGCACCTCAAACTCATACTTGGCCATTGTTTTCAACTACCTCGCCAGCCTTCACCCTTATAAAAAGTCGCATAAAGGTCCCATTAGTCCAAATATGCCACAAACGGCGAACTAGGGAGCTGTGTTCTGAACTTCTTGAGTATGAGTATCACCGCCAATCCATCACATTCAAATTTTCTGTCCTTCCTCGCCGTCTCATGCAACGTCCTACTCGAAAACTGCGTCGGATGCTCTCACACATCTGACCCAACAACGCCACGATCGCAAAGATGGACGAATCCGTATGCACTATGAAAGACCTCTCTAAGTCCAGCGATGTCAACACGGGAGGAATCTTCATCGCTCTTCAAGTGAATGAATGACTTCTTCTTTCCATATAATCTAAACTTACCACATATATTCTTAATCTCATGGAGAGGGTACGCGATGTGCGCAAACCCTTTCACGAACTTCCAATAATATGAAGTCATCCCCAAGAACTACAACAACTCCCTCTTCGACGTCGCGGACGGTGCATCAACGAACTCCTTAATCTTTCGTTTATCCATCCTCAATCTCTTACAACTGGCCACATGTCCCAACATTTCCAATTTCGGCGAACCAAACTTGCACTTTGTCAACTTCAGCTCCAAATTAATCCTTCTCAGCCGGTCGAGGATTGCCTTTAGGTGGTCTATGTGTGCTATTATAACGTCTTCTATTCGATAATTATGTCATCGACGTAGGCAATAACAAAGAGCAAATCCCAGAGCAACATAACAGCAACTTCCTGAAGACCGCCCGTCCTATTCTTCACTCAAAACGGCATAAACATAAAAAGGGGCGCTCCATACTTGCACCTAAATTTATTCGTCTTCTGCACGTAATTATCGAAACATATGTTCCAATATCCCGTAAACAAGTGAAGAGTGGTGAATATTGAACACCCTCGCATCTCATAGATCAATTCTTCAATATTCGGTATGGGACACTTTTAGCCTTCATCCTTTTTCTCAATGGACAAAATTGCGCACAGAACCGAGGGTTTCCGTCTTTCTTTGTCGCATTTACCACCAAAATCCTTATGAAGCCTGTGACGTACGAATGATTCCTCGTTCTAACATGCATTCAACCCCCTCTCGAATTTTCTTTTTGTGCACCTGCGGAACTCTAGTACCTGGGTCATCACTGGGCATCTGGTCTTACAACTCGAGCGCATGAGTGAATGGGATTTTCCCGTAGCGATGTCGTTGATACTCCACACAACGACCTTTTACCCGTCCAAGAGCATCCTATTCATCTCCCTCTGAACTTCCTCCGGCACGGACCCCAACTCCCTTACAAAAACCCTTCCCTATTCTGCACATAGCTTGCAAAAATCCTCGACACACATTCAATTTCTTTCGCACCCCATCCAAACCCATCCCAACGGGGGAGAACCTGTCCTTATCGTCATCATAAGAGGTTGAATTCAAGTCCTCTTCCTCCACTTCATCACACACATGACATAGTCGCGTTTGTACTCTTTGCCTTCCGAGTAGGCACGTCTAATAACACCCCTTGAATTGGCCGATCCTCCACCCCTGGGATTTCCGAAACCAGTAGTGGCCGATCCTCCATTGCAAGAACCACCTCCACCTTGACTGGCCGGTTCTCCACCAGCCACCATGCTAATTACACTATTCCTAGAGTCCTTTTCTTCCTTTGCTTCTTCTTCGTCATCCGAGGAAGACGTGAATTTGGCATCCCCTTTCCCTTTCCTCCACTCTCTCCGTGTATAGCGGAAGAGTCACTTATACTGTACTCCTGTCCCACCAAAAATGCTAAACATAGCCGAAAAACGCCCCATTTCCAGCGAAGCATCGATTATTTCCATCCTTTGTGCCCAAATAACTAAATCAAGTGGAGAATCCGCTAGCACCAAGAAGGTAAATGGTACGGTTAAATTTTCGAACTTCACCGGGAGTCCCTTCAGCTCGCTTAATACCCTTGCACAGGTCCCATCTGCTACCGTAATACTGTGCGACTTCTCAATCTTGCTGCGATGTAACTCCTCACACAACCTACGCGATGTAATGTTCTGCCAAACACCCGTACCCAATAAGGCCCCGACATCACTTCCGTTAACCTTCCCAGATACCATACACAACTTACGGTCCTTATCTGATGCTGAGACTTTTCTCCGACTCCGGGTGACGTTGACGATTCCATCTCGCGCTCCGAAAGTTCATTTTCCCGCGATCCCCGTAATAGCCGGTCCTATCATTGTTTACCTCACCTAAACCACTGTCCCCACCCTCATGAACCGCTGGTACTGGACCTTTCGAGCCCTTCATCAACTTCTCTAACTTTCTGTCCGCGTCCTTGAGTTTACCTCTTAGTATCTGACCAAATAAAACCACGGCATTCTCCGGGCCAATCCAGCCTCAACATCATGCCTCTCTAAGAATCACTCCAGCCTATTACCACCGCGAGCCCCTCCCATTTTTTTCTTCTATCCCATCAACCTCTTCTCCGACAGCTTCGAAACCAGCTGCGACGGATGAACTAAATGATGCGGTAAAAGTCCACCGCGTTATTGCACTCGGTCATAGTCATATCCTGTAGTGGCTCCCAATCCCTTCCGCGGCAAACCGCCTCCTCATTCGACTCCTCCTCCCTGACTACCGTCTCGTTAGCCCCATCGCCCTCTGCTGCTTGGTCCTCCTCACGTCGCTCCTTCTTCCAGCAGTCACCCTCCCCACGCTCGTGCTTACCACAAAACAGAAACAACCGGGACTCGCGAATCTCGCGCACCTTTTCCCAGCATTCGCGCTCATCGTGCCCAATCTTTGCAAAGAACGCGCAACGCGGAATATCGCTTCCACCAGCATGTTCTTGGCGAGCGGGACTGGCAATGAAAATACAGAAAACTTCGACCCCAACGCGTGATCTTATCGGCTTTACCCTTCTTCTGGAAACGCTTTACTTCGCCCCGTAGAACCTTATCACCGAAGAGGTTGAACTCACCCCAATTCTGACCCTTGTAATGAAATGAATCGAGCAATTGACTCATGATAATTCCTCAGCAAATTTTTCAACTAACTGCAAAACGGCGTGTTTAACAAAACTAACGAAGAAAAGGCCTCTTCGACGACAGCTGTTCATCCGCCTCTTTGACAAATTCGACAAGATCTTCTTCCTCAACTACTTTAAATGATAACGCCTTCATGAATGCTACGCGCGTACCTGCTTTCAAACGAAACTTTTTCTCTGGCTCGGCGCACATCTTTTCATAATTCTTGCCTTCCTAGGTCAGCATGGATCCCTTGATAAACTCCTTGTACAGTAAATTAAATATATCTGCTCGCAAATATCGATGAGCGCCCTAGCTTTATCCTCGTTATATCCCTCTTGGTGCACCACTTTCTCGAAGTAGAACAGAAAATATTCGATTCCCGTCCCGGATGACCCACCGAACAAGACGGAACCTCCGCTCCTGACTGCTTTTTTCCACGAAATCCCGCGAAAGCGGGGCACGCTCTCGACAGAAGTACCAATGAAGGCTTCAATAGCTCTACTCTTTGCTGCTGAGGCCGCTTGTGCAAAAACGATCCATCTAGATTACCAAAAAATAATATTACTATTGAGCTGGTCTTCATCTTTTTTCCTCGTTCCCTTTATATTTCTTCAACTTCACATCAATGTCATCAGAAGGATTAAATCTTAACCATTCAGTTTGTTCTCACTTTTTTCCTACCGTTTGTTTTTGATGCCTTCTCTGGCTCTGATTTGAAATAAGAGGAAGAAAAAGAAAGCGACGGTAAAAAAAAGAGGAAGACCAGTTGAGCAGTCATTTTTTATTCATGGTCTTGATTGATCGTTTTTGCACGAGCGGGCGCAGTGAAAAAGCGGACAACTATTTCCGTTTCCAGAAAGCTCATTTCAATCGAATAAAACATAGGAGGCTGTTAGTACAGAGTATTTACAGTAGAGGACTCTTTTCTGAACTTTTCAGACTTCCTTTAACACGTTGAAGATGATATTACAGTGCGTAAATTTGTAAATAAATTTCTCTAACTCGATGCAGAGATGCAATGTTGATTATACACGATAAGTGTAAATTTAGAACGAAACGGAGGATTAAAGAAAGATATTGCAAAACATTTCCCCCTACCATGCCCTCACCTCTACATCCTTTGATATTCTGTCGGATTAGACCCCTAATTAGCCTTCTATAAGCTGCTACAGCTCACGAAAGTTTTTTTTAATAGTTTGAATATCTATAACACGCCTATTTGGAGCAATATAAATCTTAATATATGCAGACAGTCTCACTCAGATAAGCTTTTAAGTTGAAGTACACCGCTGAAACTTAATTTGACCGTTAGATTAGTTCAGATGCCTCTATAGAGAGAGTGGTTTGTTTTTTAGTCTGAAGTAGTGTTAGTTCTTTCTCTGTGTCACAAGCTGCATCATTGCAAACAAGCAGCAAATTTAAGTTTTGCTCTGCTGAAATGTTTCCAAATGCGCTGTCCTGGTTTTGCATCTTGGTTGAAATAGGGTTTTGACGGTAGGAATGTGGTTTGATAATGATGAGTCTTTTTGGGGTATATCGATAATACAGGTGCCTACTAGGTCTTCATTTCATATAGCAGTAAAATACAGAATGAGTATAAACCCTGCAAAGCAAGATTGCGTAGCAAGGCCCAAATGAGATATAATTAAATACATATTTTATTTAACTTTTCAAAAAACTAAAGAAATCCCGAAAAAGATTAACTTTTTCCTCAAAACGACATTTTTACTGCAAATCACAGATATTGTGTATCATTCCACTCACTAGCACCTCCAGCACTAATCTTCATCTTGAGGACGAATTTGCATCTCTACGCGGCGGGGCTCCCCGCGATATTTGCTCGGACACGTCGTCTCTTCTCAATATGCTTCTGCCCAATAGTGTACCACCGGTTTTGAATCTTTTGGTACATGTTCCCATCATCAGCGCGTAAGAAATTACACAGAACATGGAAACTAGTCAGTCGAAGGAATAAACGAAAAATCATATCATAATTGGCCTCTGAACACTATTTCTTGATCCGATAAGGTTCCGAAAAGAACAAACTCTCCCAAAATATTTCTTGGTAATATTTCGGTCACTGGAAATGTGGCGATCATGCGCCACTTTAGCGGGAGAGATGATTCTATTCTTCGGGTTTTTCTTCGGGTGGACGCATTGCGCAAATTAATTCCCACCTTGATAGCCTTTCTCAACCAAGGTAGCCTATTGATTGGGATCCTTATCTGCGAGCGGTCCATTATCCTCCAAATATCTCTCTTCTGCGGACTTCCTCAGCGTACTCCTATGGATCCAATCTTTCGCTTGTAATATGGCAAAATCAGAGGCAGAACCAGGCTCATGAGCACTAGATTCAATATCCACACCACTCAGGAGAACTGATACTTCTACCTTAAAGTCATACAGTCCGTGATTCGTACTAGAATACCTGTTGCCCTCTCTAACGCACGGGATGAGCGATAATATAGCTACAAAGTCACATCAATAGCATAACGAGCCATATATTTGTTTGAAGACTGGTTCTTTTCTTTCTGGTGACTTTGCATCGTGTCTGCTTTCATTAAATTAGATTTACTGCCCGTACACGGCTAAACGCGAATGAAGTTCAAAATAATTCTCTCAAATGAGAAGGTCTTCATGTTACACATCTTGGTCATCAATTACCGCTTCTCGCCCGTCATTTTTCAAAACGCCGAGAGTAAAAAATAGGATATCGTTCCACCTAGTACTCTTACGCTCCCTCCTGGAACAAAAATATTGCTCTTTGAACGCTTGAAATCCTTTCCATATTGCCTCAAATTTCTAGTGATGGAATTTTGTTATTTAGGAGATATAATTTGCATATCCCTGTTCTTAAAAGGAGTTAAAAAATTGGGGAAGGGCTACCGTTTTCTTCATCAGTATCCTCGCGGGTTGGGAGGTATTTTTCATCTTTTAAATCATGCTCTCGTGTCACGGCTGGATCGGGGAGGAGGTGAAGGTATCTTGACGGTTGTGATCCATAGAATTTCATTAGTGTAGGTAATGCGTTGTTAATGGCTTAGAGGTGAGTAACTTCTTTTCTTGTCCCTCCTGTTTTGTGGGCGCATTTTATATGGCATGGATTTCAGTTTCAGAGTCATGTGTTCCGCTGTGAAATAACGGTGACCGAAGTGAAATTTTATAGAATGCTTAGCCTTAAATCCTCTATTACTGCCTCCCCAGCCGTTTGCCCAAGCCTATCATATTTCTGTAAATATCACGTTCTGATTAGTGCCGTAAAATCTGTAAATTTGGGAACATACTTTGCGCAAGCACTTACAATATAGGTCCTGCCAATGGTTTCATTACAAGTACAGAGGACTCCCAACCTTTCCATTACTCACAGTAAACCAACCCAATTCCCCCCCTTTGCGTGATGTATCCGAAATGGAATTAATACATAAAAACTCGATCAAAGACAAAATTTCTGGCGCCAATAGAGGAGAATTGACTTCACCTTCGGAAGACACAGTTACTGCCGTTCCTTGAGCGTTACTTGCCACCCCCAACATAATAGCGCATAGTACCACGAAGAGACACTTCACCGGATCTAGATAAGGAAAAGTGGTAATCGAAACATAGGTCATGTTGACGGTGCAAAGAAACTCGATGAGAACTATCTCAATCGGGAAAGGCCAAAGGAGCCGACCTTCACAGCTGTCGAATTTAAAAGACGATTTAATATTTCACAAATGATATTCGACTGAATCTGAGCTACTGTTTTAAAACTCAATAAGTTCTTTATCTAAAAAGACTTTCGTAGGCGCTAAAGCTACAGAACCGATCAAAACTTTGCGATGTGCTGCTAATGCTCAGTTCAGGAGAAGCCGTTGGCAGCTTTGTACACTTTTTAGAATTCCGTAGCCACTCATTCCGCAATTCATGGAGTTATTATGCTTACTCGTAATAGACTTTTCTAAGAGGAGTACCATCGCCGCCCTGACTGCAGTCACAATGCTTTATTGAATCCGACTTCGCTCAACTATATTTTCCAGGAATTTCGTGGTGTATTGATTGTTCTGGTTGGGAGTGGTCAAAGTCCCCCTTGGCGTACCAAAACCAGTGCACAGTTAAAGACGGAAAGCCTAAATTGCGGTTTGAAGCCATCTGTGACGATAAACTATGGATACACAATGTGCCCTTTGGATTACTAGGAGCCAAAGACGATAATTCTGTTATAAAACAAAGCCCGCTGCTCAACGATATAGAAAACGGGTATTGGCCCGCTGTGAAGCCCAATATGGTCATTATCAGCACCGCTATATATTGTTTTAGTACATTCTGTTGGAATTTATCCACGATTCCGCAGTTTTTCTAAGCCAAATCTTAATACAAAGTTCAAAAAGAGAATATTTACACTGGGACACACGCCTCCGCTATTAAGAGCGTAGAAAGCCTGTTTGAGTTTATATTCGCACATTTTGAGATACTTCCTGTCTCCATCCAGGTTGTGGGATCCAATATAGTTCAAAAATGTATTTCTATCTTGTTTAATTATGCACAACATTACACTTAAAGAACTAGAATACAACGGAACAGCAAGGTTTCGAACTAGTGCCGGAGAAATACAGACTGCACCAACGTCGTACGGCAGTCTCCTGATTCGCGTAGAATGTACCTACATGCAGCCACAAATATGACGATCAGAAATTGATGGCATTGAAAGCCTTGAGGATCACAAAAAGTTGCTCTTCTCTTTTATAGAAAACATTTGGAATGTCCGTCATAACATATAACATTAAAGAGGGGAATATTTCGGTAAAATCTAAGTACAAAGTTGACTCATTCTGAAGCACGATTGGCGCGTTCACCGGCAACAGCTCGTTGACAACTACATTTAGTCTCTCCTTCGTAATAATTTCCAGATATTCCAATCGAACTCTCTTTCTGTTCCTGATGTTATTTCTGATATGCATTACGCTCCCCAGTAGCACCAACGCTGCCAGTAACCCGTTTATTACCGGCCACGTTGATGAAGAGCTCTCTATCTCTATCTCTATCCCGGCCAGCATGTCTCCTCGCTTTACTTTTCTCAATAACTCCTTTTTTACCAACCAAAAATGAATTACGTTTTGTCAATGATAGTTGCAGCATCTGAGGGCGCACGTGCTACGACATCACAGCGGATAAATTTATAGGACGTTGAGTATCTGCCATTAACAGACTATCCATAAGCCTCTTCCTCATTTAAGTTGCTATTTCGGCACGCTCTTCTTTAGGCGCCACTGACCTAGGTCCAGTTTTGCCTTCGCTAACTCCTACTGCACTTTGTCCCGTTCAAAATCAAGTCCAATACGCAACATTAACCGCTCGCTCTCCGCATTTGAAGGCAAATTTTGTCCAATCTGAGCATGGTGTGGAGGTGGACATAGAATTGCTTGCTTTTGAATCCGAGGCGTCTTACATAAACCTCTAAGTCCCTTTCCCTTCGATTTTGCACTTTCATTAGATTTTCCTGCTGTTTGCGGTTCTGAAGCGCTCTGCAAAGGAGTAGAACGAGGCTGGAAAGGTGTAGAGATGCCATTTCTTGAACAGAAGGTCGGAACGAAAGGAGTAGGATGCCTTGACGTTAGGGTGAGTAAAATAGAGGTTTCACAGGGCGTAAATATGTGTTATTTTGTTCCTACTGCGCGGTAATAGTGCCAGTTCCCGCGAAAAGTTTTTCGACAAGCCGTCTCAAAAGAATTTCGTTGTTTGAGGTCAACCTTTTGGGGGTAGGTTTTGGACTTTGAGAGAAACCGCTCGGGCTAAAGATTTCTCAAAAAGTTGCGATAATGGAATTTTAGGGTGTGGGGGCAACAGCCGGGGATGCCCTTAGGGAGTTCTTTTTGGGTTCCTCACTGATTAGATATATAGGGGGCTATTGCCGCGAAAGGAGGGTTCTGTGTACTGGATCCTGTAATAGTGTTGATTCTGTACTTATAAAGGCGCACTATACGTGTTAGAACAAAAAGCGATCGTAAAACTTTGCACTCCAAAAAAGTGGCGCTACATATTGCTCTTATATGAGTACAGTGGTCCCGATAGGCGAGCGATACACTCAATGGTACTCTAAGGGAAATATAATACAAATACTATCCAACTCATTCATCTCGGTATTACTCATGTAAAGCGAAATCACTCAAATCAAGCCGTAAAACAATTTCAACAAGATATGGCGCCTGGTACCAGCTTCCATAAACACAATCATTTCCAAACAATTCTACTTACCCTTCGTGAACTTATATCTCGACAATAGTGCCCGAAAGAAGGAAAATGTCATTTTTATGCATTAATCGCGCGGAATTCATATTAAAAGTGCCCTCCTTGCCTCTTTTTCAGGCACCCTAGCTCGCGAATCAATCGCAGAGGCCAGCATACTTGCAAATTTGCAAGAAATTGGATGCCATTCGCCAATCGTCGAACTTATCGATGCTATTAAGCGATTCCCGGGGGCGAGATCCCGAATGAAGCCCCCAAAATGGGCCTACTTTGCGTTTGTTCAGTGGCTTCTCTGGGAATCGAGCCACGGTCTGAATCCGGGCAAGCGTTATGGGAAGATGACCATGAGGTCGAAGAATTCCTATCCTCCTTGAGCACCTAATTCCTTCATGTTCGGTCGAACCCTATGGCCCTTCTGCGGCAGGTACAGAATCAGACGACCAGCGGCCCTGGACAGATCTCCGGCAAACAACCGCACCTGCGAATCATGCCGCCATCCCCAAGTGGAACCAAAGTTGCAGACCAAGGAAAGATACCCATGCACGTCTATGCGGATCCTACATCCCTTCTAAGGGCAGGGAGAATCTACTGCGAAGAGCGAGACCCAGCAATAGTAATTTAACCACGCTTTATAGTTGCGGTCAACGATATAGAACCCCAATCCTGGGCAGTCTGGAATTACAGGCAGTTTTTCGACCCAGCGACAGCCAAAGAGGCCCGAGGCCCTTTTTTTCTCTCTTCAATCTTTTCCAAGCTGTCAAATACCGCTACCTCCGCTGGATTTACAAGTTGCTACTGGCTGAAAACACGAGGTGAGTCAACCGCAGTCAGAGGGATGACGCACTCTTTGGGTACTTAGCTCTCCCACTTTTAATGTGCTTTAACTGCATAATTGTAGAACGGTAGAGCATTGTCAGGCAGCATGTGGAGAAACTGCGCAGAGAGGTAGCGGGTGAGGGAAAAAGAGGAAAAAAATGCCCCATGTGCCGCGGTCACCGCTGAACAAAGAACGAAGTCAAATCCCAAAAGTGTGGTCGTTCTTGCGTAAACATTTGATAGGAAACTGTAGTTCCTTGAACATACCCTTATCAAGAACATCTCCAATGAGTTTTTTAAGTTTCTTCTCAACTATTTTATCAAAATCCGCGACCCCAGACTTTGTAGCGTAGGGAGTAAACGTTCGCAGCAAATGTTTGACCTTGT
This sequence comes from Kappaphycus alvarezii, assembly GCA_002205965.3. NCBI lineage: Eukaryota > Rhodophyta > Florideophyceae > Gigartinales > Solieriaceae > Kappaphycus > Kappaphycus alvarezii. The sequence goes on from NADL03000795.1 coordinate 720,044, forward strand.
ATTTGCCGAAGCAGAATCGAAGCAGATGTACATACACCTGAGTGTCTTCGTGCGTCATGAGTTCCTCCAACATGATTGAGATTGAAGCCACGTGAGAAGAGTCTACTGCATGTGCGAGAATGCTTCATTCATACGATCTATCCACCTCCGCCGGATGGTCGATGATCAATAATGTGTCTCTCCCAACTGTAGCTGAGAAGACGCTCATTCTCATCTCTCTCCTTTAATAACCCTCCTCGGTTGTCTCCCAAAGCTCTCCTGTTCTCAATTTACATTTTGCACGTGTAGAATCTCAAGTACGCGCCGTCAATGCTAACGTGGGTAATTTACGGGCCGGTTGATAGGGGTAAATCGGCGGGAAGAGATCCTCAGAACCAATTACCCTGAGAAGGAGGTGTTGCGAGCGACAAAAGTGCTACCGTGGTATTGTTGAACGAACAAAAGGGAGTGTATATAGAAGAGAGTTGAGAAAGCTACAAGCAAGTATAAAAGGGGCAGGGTCTACCACCGACGCTCTGCGACCAGCTAAGAAAAAGTTTTCTTGGGTCTGAAGTTGACTCTCAACTTCCTACTACTCGGGACTTGGCTTGAAGTTGTCTGCCAACTTGCTTGACCTCTCCATGAGGAAGCAGTTTACTCAGCTTATATAGACTTTTGGCTACCCCTAAAGTCCGAACAAAACTACAGAAGATACCAAGAAATGCATAAAAATACTTTGTGTGGACAATATACTCTAAGCAAAAGATACTTAAGAAACTAACAATTAATTTGGTCCTCTTATTTCCCATTCTCTAAATCAGATCCAAACAACTCCTCTAAAATATCCATGCTGTCCAAGCAGTCCCCACAAATATCTGCGAATGGCTCACAACTCTCTATTTCCCCCTGGGAGATATCTAGACTACTAAAGATATCTCCATCCGGTTCCATCGTGGGCACAACTTGATCCATACTCTCTATTCCAGGCCCCACCAGTCCAACACTTTCCATGCCCCCTGTTCCTCCTCCTCCTCCTCTCCTCCTCTCTCCTCTTCCTCCTCCATCCTCCTCCTCTCCTCTCCTCCTCTCCTCTCTCTCTCTCTCCTCCTCATCTCCTCCTCCTCCTCCTCCTCATCTCCTCCTCCTCATCTTCCTGAGCCTCGTACACTAGCTCAGGGGCTAACCATTCCTCGAAGGACTCCCCGCTCTCCTCCTCGACCTTCTCAGCCTCTCCCGGACTTACCTCCCTCGCTTCTTCTTCTATGAAGAGGCGGCGAACGAACTCGATGATTTGCTTCTTTGTTTGCCGCCGGATGTAGTCGTCGGCATCGGTTGGCCCGTAGGCGGCGAGACGAAGGCCATTGATGGAACGGGAAGGGCGGTTTTTGGAAATAGGGACAGAGGGGCGAAGGTTGCTCATTGTGATAGACGTTGGGGAACGGGAGGCAATGTAGGGTGTTTTGGGTGTGTGGGGGGAGAGGGGTGATGAGTAAAATGATCGGGGCATTTGGAACTTAGAATAAAGGGGTTTAAATAGGCTCCCGGGGCAGGTTCTATAGATTAGGAATAGGTAAAATAAATCTGCAAGGGATTTTGCAATAGTGCATTTGCGCCCTTCTTCTCAAAAAAGGCGAATTTGGAGGAGGAGGTAAGCTAAAAGGGAAAAGGGACTTGATTCGGGGTCGATTCAGAGGGTTAAATACAGTATAAAAATATCTAGATAAAATGGAAGTAAATTTGGAAATGACGGTTGGAGAAGTTAGGGGCGGGATCGTTGTAGGTTGCTGGATTACACGAGGGGAGGACCATTTCCTGTATTACGTGAAGGGAGGACCATTTTTTGTATTACACGCCCCCTTTCTCAAGGCGAACGTCCCGGGTCGTCACTGCTCTTCTTCTGCTTCCGTTAGTGTTCGCTGTCTTATTGATAAAATGTATGGTCTCTCAAACGGGTACGGATGCAACTGATTACCAATATGATGCTCTAAAAAGTAGGTTCGCATTACTGGTACCTCACTTTGTAGCATAGCCTCATATATTGGTTTGATCACATCGAGGTGGGGTTGAATACATTCTTCTTCCGTGACTCTTCCGAATCTTCCAAGAGTGAAAAAATATATGTGATATGCAAACTCTTCTGGAAGATGCCGGAGGAATGGATGTCGATAAGAAAAGAAGACGCGCATCATCAAGAACGAATCTTCGTAAGATAAGTGCGGTCCATGTAGCGCCCTAAAACATAAACAGATGCTTATCATGAAATAAGAAATGACCTGCGCATCGTTCGCATCCTCGGAGATATTGCGCAGCCAAAAAGATAATCTTCTTCTTCCGACTGTATGCTGTGCATGGTTGTGAAGGAGAGCTAGAGATGAAGTTGTGGTGGACGGTCCCGATGAATGGCCGCGACCAGCTCCTGACGTACTGGGACCTGCACGAGGTCCTCTCGGGGGACGACCGGAACCTCTTCTGGGCGGGTTGTTGTCTCCTGAAGGTCCTCCTCTGGTCATCATCACTGCTTCAGGAGGATCCTCGCCGCCTCCAACGTTCCCAATTTGTGGCGGAGAAACGTAAGGTTCCCATAGAGGATACGGGACCAGCCTGTATTCCATATCCGGGGGTAAGGCGTAACCTCTCAGTCGCACGTCTTGGTTGTTCTTGAGAAATACGTAAATTGGACGGATAATATTCAGATACGTTTGCGACAAGTCTCCAGCAGCTACCATTCCATATCTTCCTATAGAGTAATGATATATTACCTCCACAAACTCTGGACCTGCTTCCGTGAACCTTCCGTTTTGGAATGAAAATAGAACTCTTATTAATAGTCGGAAATCTTCTTCAGGTAGCAATGGTCCGTTCAACGTACGAAAACATAGGCATATATTAATGTAGAAATGGATGATTACGTGGAGTTCGTAGTAGTCCCGCGTAACCGAGATGATCCATTCCCAGGCCCTTTTTCCTCCCATAGGAATCATTCTATAGTTAAAGATGAGTATGCCCCGTGGTTGCGCATAGTCCTGTGTGAGAAGGAATTCTTCAGGCCTCTGATGGTAAGGGACCAGACGACGTGCATGGATGGCCCTCCTTGATCTCTTCCCTGAGCTTGAACAGAGCTGATAGTGCGGGTGTCTTTCCTCCGTGACGATGCAAGGGTTCGAGTACTTGGTTTGGAAGGCCGGCCACTTCACAGCCTGCTGCATTGCTTTTCCATGTACTACAAGTACTTTAGAGCCAACTGAAAAGGTTCTGACTGCAGGTTCTGCATCCTTATTTCTTGTCTGTGTTAGCGCGCGGTGTGATCTCCAGCCTTCGGTGGCCAGTAGTTCAACTTCCCTACTCTCTTCATCGATAATATTTGTTTCCATGTCTCTCTGTAACATTCTAGGAGCCCTTCCGTACATTAGCTCGAATGGTGAGCGTCCATTTCTTCCTCTTCTTCGACGGTAGCCGTATAACACTTTTGGTAAGGCATCTTCCCACTGGATTTCATTCTCCAACATAGTTTTCGATATTGCTCGTTTGATGGTTCCAACCATCCTCTCCGCTTTCCCGTTGGACATAGGAGCGTATGCGAGAACGGTCTTCAGCTGAATCCCTTTCTCTTCCAAAAAACGAAGCAGTGAAGTTGCAGTAAAACAAAGGGCGTTATCCGAGATGATCCTTTTTGGAAGACCAAACGGTTCAATTATTTCTTTTTCGATGAATCTCAGTACCACCTCAGCATTTGCCTCCTCGACTGCAACTGCTATTGGCCATCCAGTAAGATGTTCCACCCCTATAAGGAGATATTTGTTTCCGGAAGAAGTTTCCTTGAACGGGCCCGCGAAGTCAATTGAGAAGGTTTCAAAGAGACCGGAAACTGGAAAACTTAGAGTTGTCTTATACTTCCGTATTGGAGTGAATTTTTGGCAGTTGTCGCAGCTTTTCACGAAGTTATAGACGTCCTTATGGATACCGGGCCACCAGAATCTCTCAGTTACGAATTTTTGGTTGTTTCGAGATCCCAATGCCCTAGCTCATCATGGAAAGTCCTCAAGATCTTCATTCTTTCTTTCAAAGGGGCCACTAGTCGGGGACCGGCTTTAGTGTGCCGGAAAAAGTTTCCCATTCCACAATGTAAAAGCCTTTTGATTCCTGCGTACCCAATTTCGGTGTTCAAGATCAACCTTTCTCATTTCTAGTCCATCGAGGAATTTGATCAGTCCGTGAATATTAGCTTCGTACTCGTTATCGTTCGGCAACTGCAACTCGGCGACTCCGACGATGTCCTCCGAAGCTTTTTCATTTGGAATCAGTGCGTCCCTCAAGCGGGATAGGTAATCGGCAGGCTGATTATTGCGTCCGGGTCTATACACAATTTCAAACCGATATTCTGCGAAAATGTCGAGCCATCGGGCCAAGCGGTGATGTACATCCTTCTTTTGGAATGCTGTTTTAAGTGCCTGGTGATCAGTTATCAAGACAAATTTCTCGAGTGATAAAAGGTATACGCGAAACTTTTTCAGCGCGAAGACGACAGCTAGCGCTTCTTTCTCGCAGACTGAGTATCTTTTCCGCGTCATTCAGAGTTCGGCTTGCGAATTGAACAGGGTGTAGTCTTCCGTTTTCATCTTTTTGGGACAAAACGGCACCCAAAGACCGTTCTGAGGCATCTGTCTCCACAACGAATGGTCTCTTGAAATCTGGGTACATGAGAACTGGGGGGACACATAGCTTATCTTTAAGCTCCTGAAATGCAGTTTCCATTTCCTTGTTCCAGTAAAATTTTCCGTTCTTCGTAGTGCTGGCATGTAACGGTGCTGCAGTCTTGGCGAAATCTTTGATAAATCTTCTGTAATATGAGGCCAGTCCTAAGAAGCTTCGGACCTCCGTCTTTGAAGCGGGCCTTGGTGCCAACTTTATTTTTTCGTTTTCTCTGGATCCACTCTAATTCCCTCTTGGTCGACGATATGACCGAGTAATTGGATAGAAGTTTTCGCAAAGAAGCATTTGCTCAACTTAATTTTCAAGCTATACTCCGATATCCTCTCCACAACTGTCTTGACGTGCGAGATGTGCTGATCCAATGTTTCTGAGAATATGACGACATCATCGATATAGACTCTTGCGAATGGAAGTCCTTTCAAAACCTCGTTCATCATTCTTTGGAATGTAGCTGGTGCATTCATGAGACCAAAAGGCATCACTTCGAACCTGAACGTACCGGCTTTGCTGGTAAAGGTTGTTTTTTCCTTACATTTTTCATCCAATGGAATCTGCCAATAGCCAGTGTAAAGGTCAATTGAGGTGAAATATCTCCCGTCCTTCAGGTCCTCGAGGATCTCCTCCATGTTCGGAATCGGAAATCGATCGGGTATCATTCTCTGGTTCAGTTGTCGGTAATCGACGCAAAAACGCAGCTTTCCATCCTTCTTTGGTGCGACCACAACTGGAAACGACCATGGGGATGAAACTGGTCGAATAATATCATTTTTCAGCATACTTGTAACATTTTCTGAGATAAATTGGTCATATTTTGGCGGTTGACGTCTAGGCTTGTGGTAAATCGGTTGAGTGTCGGTAAGTTCGAACGAGTGAGTAACCGGTACACTTGCTTGTCTTAAATCTGAAACGCTCCATGCAATTACTTCGGAAGATGTTAACATGTCGGATATTTTCAGTGAGGCGGGGGCGGGAAGGTGCTGCACTTTTCCTTGGATTTCTGCCATTTGGCGCCCTTTTTCTTCTTGATCCTCAACCTCAATATTTTGAAGGACCTCTTCCGTCGTGCTCACATCTTCATATATGGAATTCGACGTATTCTTATTTTCTTTGCAAAGGTAATCTTCTTTCATGCTCCGAATTCTGTCCTTTGATTCGATATCATCGCAAAAAGAAACACATTCGGGTTTCAAACTTATCCTAGAATCCAGTCGTCATCTGTTTCAAACCCGGAATCATAATCGTCCCATGCCATGTTCATTAACCCCCGAGGGTACCCTTTTCCACTTCCGAAAGTGTTAGTTGGTTCCGAATCTTCGCTGTCATAGCTAGAAGTGAAATCTTCACTGTCCGTTTCTTTTAAATCTTCAGGATGCGTGCTTTTGTCGAAATCCAGGGGCATCTTCACGGTTCTGCCGTCAATATTAACTGAAACCATTTGGTTGCCCAAGTCAATGCATGTCCTAGTCTTTCCATTGTGGGGCAGCCAATGATTGCATCGAAAGGGAGATCCGGCATGACAAGAAAGTCTACATCAACTTTAGAGTCCCCAAAGAACACGGAAACCTTGTCAACAGTGCCCATGCATTTTGAGACGGTTCCATCCGCTACAGTTATTTTTCGAGTCGTTGGAGTAATTTCGAGACCTAGATCTGTCACCAAAGTTTCTGAAATGAGGTTTG